>CM024554.2:56390612-57032612 GCA_014182405.2 Eucalyptus sideroxylon | reverse complement strand
ATCATCTCCTTTGATAATCATATTATCCATATATATGATTAAAGTCGTTACCTTTCCTTGATGTCGCCTTAGGAACAATATATGATCTGAGTTGCTTTGAAAATATTAATAACTTCTCATTGTTAAGCTAAAACGACCAAACCAACCACGGGTTGATTGCTTTAACCCGTATAACAAACGTTCTAGCTTGCACACCATATTGGGTTTTGAGTGGCATAATAATACCCGGGTGGAACTTCCATATATATTTCTTCATTCAAATCCTCATGAAGAAACACACTTTTCACATCAAAATGATGCAACGACTAGTCCAAATTCATTGCAAGAGACAACAAAACAATCACAGTATTAAGCTTTGCCACGGGGGAAAGCGTTTCTTAGTAGTCTACACCATAAGTCTGTGTATATATTTTTGCTACTAACTGCGCTTTGTATCTCTTAATAGAGCCATATGTTTTATATTTGATAGTAAAAACCCACTTATAACCCACTACTATCTTCCCCTTTGGTAACTTTACAGGTTTCCAAGTCCTTTTGTATTTTTATATTTATGTAATGCTTCCATCTTTTCTTTCATCATCTGAATCCACTTGGGATCCCTTAAAGCCTCTTGCACCCCATTAGGAATTCGAGTTGCAAAAACATTTGATACGAATGCCTTCAATGGTTCTGACAATCTCCCTATTGAAACATATTTTGCAATAGGGTACTTTGAATTCCGTTCCTCCATGTCTAATGAGTACTGACTAGGGGGCTTGCCATGATTATGCCTTCAAGTAATTTATATCCAACAACCACATCAAAATCATTACAAGAGTCACGTGTGGTAGGAGATATTACCTCAGAAGTATTCTTGAGAGAATGGTCAAGTATCGAAGAAGGGATAATTTCAAGAGAAGGCTGTTCTTGAGACCGTTTATGTGCACCCTGTACTAGTACAAACTGCTAACTACCTTCTATTAGAATGTGAATATCATCTCGCGCAACTCTCGTCATCGACCTTGTCACAGCTTGATCTACTACATTTTCTATTGACGGCACCACTGCTGGGGCTTATCGTGAATCAAACCCAGTCCCAGCCCCTACTAAAACACCACCCTCCCACCAATTTTCCATTTCTCGATGTATCTCCTCCTGAAAGGGATAATTGGTTTCAAGGTAGAATAATTCAAACTCAACAAATCTCATATCCATAGTAATATGCGTCATCTTAATGATTGGGTCATAACAATGATAGCTCTTTTGATGGGTTCTATAGCTAATAAAAGCACATCGCACAGCACAATGATCGAGTTTGGTTCATTGGTTCTTGTGAAGATAAACATAAGCTACACACCCGAATACTTTAGGAGACAACATCAAGATCGGGGAAGAGAAACTTGTTCTGAGAGAACTTGCAACAGGATTTGAAATTTTAGCATACAAGAGGATATTCGGTTCATCAAGTGGACTGTAGCAACAACAGCAGCATCCCAAAAACGATTGGGAACATAACCACCCACTAAGAGAGCCTGCGCTATCTAAAGAATATGGTGGTTCTTCCTTTTCTATAATGCAGTTCTGCTAGGGGCTCTAGGTACACAACGTCTCATGGATAAGACCGTATTTTTGAAAGTAAGTTGTGAGATATTGATTAACATATTCAGCTCAATTATCAATACGAAGGACATGGAGTTGCGCCCCAAATTGTGTTGCAACCATGTGGTAGAACACACAAAATATTTTAGAAACCTAATTTTTGTGCTTAATCAAATACAATCATGTCATCCACAAAAGTCACAAACCAGCAAATTCCTGAAAGGGTGGTAATGGGTGAGCACCCCACACATCAGAGTGAATTAATGAAAAAGATGTTGCACTTTTATTGAAACTCAATGGAAAATAAACATGATGATTCTTTGCCAAGATGCATGTTTTACACTAGAATACAAAATCTAATAAACTACTGGACAACCTAGGAAATAAATACTTCAAATATCTAAAAGGTGGGTGCCCTAATAAACAGTGCCATGGCTAGATGTCTTTCTCTTTACTAGTAGATTGACCTCGGGTGTGGTTCACTCTACTAGTATTAAAATCATTTATGTAGTACAACATCTCCCTCTTAGTACCATGTTCAGTAATCTCCTTCGTGAGGATATCTTGAAATAGACAAAAATTGGGATGTATAAAAACATTGCAATTTAATTCATCAGTAATTTACCCAACAGACAACAATCGGTTAGATAAATAGGGCACGAGCAAAGTGTGCGATAAGGAGAGGGAAGGCGTGAGAGGGAAGGCGTGAGAACAACACTTCCAGCCCTGGTCACTGGATAGCTATGGCTATTTGCATTATAGATACTTTATTGACATAGAGTGGTAAAGCACGCGAGGTCATCGGGAGTGGGTGTCATGTGATCAATAGCGCCATAATTAACAATCCACCCACTGCCTTCACCCTGATGAATACTAACAAAAGCACAACTGTATTAACCTTTAGAAGTTGAGATGGAAATACTAGTGGAGTCTACCTATGGAACCAAGGAGAGAGGTGAGTCCCTAGTTGCCAACGACGCCTATCATTTACCCTTACTTGTTGCAGTCTCAGTCTTAGTATTTTTCTTGGCTTGAAAATCTTTCCACTAATCGGGGTATCCATGTAACTTAAAACAGTTTTCTTTGGAATATTTAATATTCCCACAATGGATGCATCCTTTGCTGGTTGTGGCTTGTACTTTGAACCTGCGTTGGACTTGCCACCTCCTATCATAGCACTTATGGAGGCCATACGTAAAGTCTGGGGTTCTAGACCGCCCTTAAGAAATCGTGAGCCCATCTTCTCCCCACGTGACATCATTGCAATAGCAGTGGGAGCATCCATATTAGTCAATACCACAACTTGATGCACGCCCTCTTGCCAGACCCGTGCGTAAGCTTGTTTAAATGTAGGAAATAGTTGCATCTATAAAACATCCGCCATGACCTTATCAAGTAAATTATCAAGACCACTAAGGAATGTGTAGACACGATCTTTTTGAACGGCCGTATTGTAGTGTCTGATATCATTGGGACACACCATGGGGTTAGGATGGCAAAAATCAATCTCTTGCCAAAGTCCTTGAAGATCATTGTAGTATTTTTTGATAGGGCCTCTTGTCTGCTTCAACCAAATAACTCAATGCTTCAAATCATACACCTGAAAGACATCATTGTCGTCAAAAAAATGCAGTAGCCACAGAATCCCAAACTACTTTTACAGTTAGGAATCGAATAAAATTGCCAATTAACTCCGAGTCCATGAAGTTGATTATCCATCCTTTCATTGTGGGATCCTTGGTTTTCCACTTCCAAAAACTAGGATTAGTCGAATGAGGTTGGGGAAGATCCCAATTAATATATCCCAACTTGTCTTTGCCTGAGATGTACATCTCGACAATTTGGGACCAAAGACCATAGTTGTTGCCATCCAACTTGATAGCAATAGGTGGAGTTGGTGCCTCAACTTGGGAAGGTGGCGCACGATGCTAGGTCAGAAGTTGACTCATCGCCGTTGTTAGATCTTCAAGTATTGCCATTGCCAAAGAGCCCTCACTGGTTGATTGTAAATCAATGCATTCAGCCATGGTGAGATCAAGTCCTAGGGTTGAGTTGCTTTGATACCATAAAGAAACACATATAGTTTTCTAGAGAAATTTTTTATATTCTTTGTATTTTGTTTGTTTTACAATACTTTTGAGTATATATATACAAAGAAAAAGAGTCAATCCTACCGATGCTCCTAATCGGGAGACAAAATAGGAAGTCGATTAACTTGGATTTATATATTATCTCTAATTGACAACACATATTAAAGATTGACTTGAATTCTCATATTATCTCTAATTGACAACTCATGCCAACAACATATACCATTTTGCTGGTCATCTAAACTTTTTTAAAATATACATAAAGATTGTGAGTGCTATCAATATTTATCATTTGTGAAGGATGCTTTTTATAATTATTTCATGAAGGTTTTAAGTGTTTTGGATTAAAAAAAAAAGTTAGAGCATGCGAATCTCATGAGTCCTTCAAAGTGGGAAAGAATGTTCTATGTATTAGTCACATTAGCCATATCGGTTGCCGTGTTGGTCCTTTCCTCCTCAAAATATAACCGGTGGCCCTCAAATAAGAGTTTGCACTTGTTAGGGAAATTTGATTGCTAATAAATATAGAGAAGTAATAATAAATCCTTAAAGTTTTGATGTGTGATGATGATCACTATCTTTAAGGTATAATTTGCCCCCACTATTATTGTTGTCAGATTTAGAACAAATACACCTTTAGGATATATACCAAAACTGCAGAAAAAAGAGTTCAACAATTACTCAATTCACTCTTGGAATTTCACCTTGAATGTGTTAAAAGTTGCATGTATGAAAAGAAAAGGAGAAAGAGTTCTCGTGAAAAAACATTTATGAATAGTTGTGGTTATTATAAATAATATGCAAATTGGTCTCTTTTCATAGACAACCTATCAACACATCTCTTGGGAATAGGTATCTTATCCCCAACCATCACCACTTCATATCAAGAATAACTTCCTTTCATAACTACCGATAACCTTCTTTTTGGACGAAAGGTTGCCTCTTTTTATAACCAAGAGTCACGTCTTCTTTTGATCAAGAGTCACATCTTATCTTAACCAATGGTCACGTATACTCTTAACTAAAAGACATCTTTTTTATGATAATAAACTATTTCAAGAGGCTTTCTTTTAAGATGTTTGAAAAGCGAGGCTAACCTTGTCTTGAGGGCATAAATATGTGATTTTCATTAGGATTGGGCCAG
This sequence comes from Eucalyptus sideroxylon, assembly GCA_014182405.2. Lineage (NCBI taxonomy): Eukaryota > Viridiplantae > Streptophyta > Magnoliopsida > Myrtales > Myrtaceae > Eucalyptus > Eucalyptus sideroxylon. The sequence goes on along the minus strand of CM024554.2, from coordinate 57,027,800 downwards.
TAATGATTGAACATGATTAGATGATCCGATGCATATGAACGTAGTTCCACATCAACTGTTTGATGAGACATGCCTTTATCTGGTTGCTCATTGAGTTCTCTATTTGGTACAACCTGAAAGTGGTATATATGTTCATGGGTTTCTTATTCTCGGTGAGAAAAGTAGCAATTGGCAAACTTGGGCAAAAGAACAGCCAAAATGCCATAACTTGGCATGGAATGACACTTATGTGACATCCCGATTTTTCCAATCCTATTTTCAATAAATTGAGGCGGGCATTTCGTTGGCACGCATATAGTTCTTTTCCTTGAGTCGGCCACTCATGTGAAAACTAGTCTATTGGGTGAAGCTGTTAAGAATTTCTAATGCACCAGACTCGAGAATTTGACCAGGAAGCGACCTTTTGACCGAGCTAATCTGCAAGGGTCACCATGACACAAATAAAAATCGATTAGAGACCGGATATGGGTCGACTCGACAAAGGCATGTGATCGAGTGTGGGTGATTCCACCGGATCGCATAATCCTTGTCAATCAACACTGGACCGACTTTTCTATCGATTTGGTACCCTGTGTTCGTATTTGAAACCCTGAGATTACCCCGACAACCGAAAGTCGCCAATGTTTCAAAGATGTACATTGTGGCTTGAGATGATCAACCACGGGTCAAATGCATGAAAATTTCTAAAGGCTACCCGGTAGGTTGGGCCGCGCTAGTATCGTGTCAAAGTGAAATTAACCGTGGAATTGAAATCGAATTCAGAAATTGGAAGTCTGGGTGTGTCACAAATCATTTTAAGAATATTGACTTATCTTCGGAAGATTTTTCATGCAAGCTGAGCTTCTCAGCAAAATAATTAAGAAATGGCTAATTTGGCTCGAGAAATTAGTAGGCCGCTTTTGGGACTTAAGTTGGTTCTATAGACAAGTAAATATTTGAATTGAAGCGTGGTGACTTTGGGTTAATTTATTTGAGCTTCAATTGGATGGAATTGATTGAGAAATGATTGAATTAAGTGTACAAAGTTTCATGCCCCGGCGGAAAAATAAAATGGACCTATTGAAGATAGTTGTGGAGGATTTGAATTTTAGTGGAAGATGACATCACCCTATGTCATGGTGGTTGGCCAAAGTGAAGAAGAATTGGATGAGTGGAGGGTGGAGATTGAATCTCCAAAAAGAGGCCATCACCATCATCTTCAACCTTGGGAAGGAGAGAGAGAGAGGGAAGGGGGAGGATGCGTGGCCGGACCAGCCAAGCCGATCGCCCGGACGCCGCCCCTTCGCCGCTCGACGCCGCCAGCTTCGCCAGAGAAGCTCGCCGCTGCCGTCGTCCGTGCGCGTCGCCCGCGCACCGCGGCCACTCGTCGTCGCGCCGTCTCCGCCGCCTCCAGCTCTCATCCGCGTGTCCCAGCCCGCCTTCCTTCATCATCCCAAGCTGCTCGTCGTCGCCCGCCGCCGGCGAGACCAGCCGGAGTCGCTACAGTCGTCGCTGCCGCCGTGCGTCCGCGCGAAGCGGCTCGCGCTCAGCCCGCGTCTCCAACCTCCGTCCGCCGCTTGTCGCCGTCCATCGGAGCCTCCATCGCCACCGTCCGTCGCCGCCAGCCACCGTCTGAGCTGCCGCCGCCCCTCTCCGCCGTTCCTCGCGCCCGAACCGCCGCCGAGCAGCCTCCGTCGGCCTCAACCGGAAGTTGCAGAAAATGGGTATGCAGCGGATGTTTGGCCCGTTTTGGCCGCCTTCCCGAGCTCAGATGCTCGGCCCGCTTTGAGGAAAGTTGTTCTCCTCGGCGTCCCCGTCGTTTTGGTTCGCTCGGCTCGTTAATCTGGTGAGTTTAACTCACTAAACCTTGCTTAGAGTGTTAATTACGCTTTAGGTGTGCTTAGTTTATGTTAATTGTGATTAGGTTGTTAGTTTAATTTAGTTAAGTGTGGATTATATTAATGTGTTTAATTAGCTTAAAGTGTGATTAAATTAAGGTTAAGTGAATGTTTACATTAATATAAACCTTGATGTGACGTAAAGGAATTTACTTTTGATTTATTTAAACATTTCGAAATTATTTAATAATTTAATAATATATCATTATTCGAAATTATTAAAATATGATTATTTAATTATTTTCGGAATAAATTTAATTATTTATTAAATTCCGAAAATTTTGTCGGGACCCTAAACTCTCAGAATTTCGTGCCGATCGCTGCTGTGTATGTAGAATTTGAGTTTGATGATTAATTGTGGCAAATTGAGTGTGATTGCGATAGATAGGGATTCTTTATAAAATCCAAGTGTTGAAATTGATGGGAGATTGGCCGTGATTAACCACCTATTATAGGTCGTGCCTAGTGAGGCCGTGATTAACCACCTATTAGAGGTCGTGCCCAGTGAGGCCGTGATTAACCACCTATTGGAGGTCGTGTCTAGTAGGGCCGTGATGGACCACCTATGAGAGGTCATGCCTAATAGGGCCGTGATAAACCACCTAAGGAAGGTCGTGCCTAATGGGGCCGTGATTGACCACCTATTAGAGGTCGTGCCCAGTGAGGCCGTGATGGACCACCTATGAGAGGTCGTGCCCAGTGAGGCCGTGATGGACCACCTATAAGAGGTCGTGTCCAGTGAGGCCGTGATGGACCACCTAAATAAAGGTCGTGCCGAGTGGGGCCGTGATTGCCACTGGTGGTTAAACCTTTCTATAAGGCTGTAATTAAGAGTAATGATTGAATTGTTGAATTGACATGTAATCGGCCAAGTCGATTGATCGCTGAGACGATCCAAGTGGTTGAATTGTTCTGATGGTGTGATTGTGCCATGGTTGTTTGGTTACCATAATTGTACGTGGTTGAATTATATAAACTGTGCTAACCTGCAAATGAAGACTATTGTGAGGTAAGTCTTCTGTGTGATGTGGCTAGGCCACCTGGGGCGTATTTTCTTTCTAATAGGGGTTTAGGGGGTTGAACTTGCTGAGACATTGTCTCATCCCGGTTGTGGGATTAAAATTTCAGGTCCCTGGTGGACGGAGCAACCGAATAGCTTTTGGTTGGCCTTGAGAAGTTGCAGAGGTGAAGTCTTGAGATTGGAGAATGTGTCCGACTTGTAGGTCGTAGGACAATTCTTTTTTTTAAGAGCCGGTCTTTTGTAGACTTTTGGCCGTAGACCTCTGTTTGTAATTATGTTGAATTATGAAAGTGTTATATTGTGATTTTGTTTCCTGCTTTTCTATCCCGTATGTTATTGTCAGGGATTTTATAATACGTTCCGCATGCGTATTAATAAATGAATGGGGTCGGCGACACTACCTGGGAATGTCGCATTTGATCGACCGCAGTGGGATGTGCGCGCTCGGGGTTCGGGGCATGACACTTAAGTGCCATAACTTTAAAATTGTACACTTGAGTGTCAGTTTTGAAGTTAAATGGGACATTTAAGTGCCACTCCGGCAAAAATCCGGCCAAATGGCTGACGTGGCGACTTTCCGGCGAGTTTGGTCCAAAACGGCATCGTTTTGCACGCTGACGTGGCGGAGAAAATGCAAAAACGACGCCGTTTCGTGTTTACGTGTAAATAATAATATAAAATTTAATTAAATTAGACTTAAAATTAATTTTATTTAAAATATTCAAAAAATTAAAAAAATTAAGAAAATTTTTTTTAAAAGTTAAGAAAAAAAATTAAAAAAGGGGGGGCTGAGCCCTCGCCGCCGCCGCCTCGTCACCGTCGGGGAAGGGCCGGCGACGGAGGGCCGGTCGGCGTCGCCGGCCCCGACCAACCCTCCCCACTCTGTCACCGGCCCTTCCGGGGGCGGGGGGTGGCAAGCCCTCGCCCTGGGATGCTGGTGAGGGCCGCGACCCTCGCCCTAGATCTAGGCGTGGGCCGCAACCTTTGCCCCCGATCCGGCGAGGGCTCGCGGGCCCTCGCCGCCTCCCCGCCGCCGGGAAGGGCCGGCGATGGAGTGGGGAGGGTCGGCGGCGGGGCCGCAAGCCCTCACCCGCGACGATCCGGCGAGGGCTCGCAACCCTCGCCATCGGTCGGCCGGGGGCGGCGACCCCGGCCGACCCTCCCCCTCCGTCGCTAGCCCTTCCCGGTGACGACGGCAAGGAGGCGACGGCGACGGCGGGGCTCGCCCCTCGGTCGCCCGTTCGAACCCCCCTTTTTTTTAATTTTAAAATTTTCTTAATTTTTAAAATTTTTTAATTTTTTTTTTTAAAATTTTTCTAAATTTTTCTAAAATTTTCAAAATTTTTAAATTTTCTTAATTTTTGAATATTTTAAATAAAATTTTTTATATCTAATTTAATTAATTTTTATATTATTATTTACACGTAGACACGAAACGGCGTCGTTTTTTCATTTTCTCCGCCACGTCAGCGTGCAAAACGACGCCGTTTTGGACCAAATTCGCCGAAAAATGGTCACGTCAGCCATTTGGCCGGATTTTTGCCGGAGTGGCACTTAAGTGTCCCATTTTACTCCGATATTGGCACTTAAATGTACCATTTTAAAGTTATGGCACTTAAGTGTCCCTCCATGCGAAGTTATGACACTCCAGGTGTCCCAACCTCGGCAAACTCATGATCCCCTTAAAGAAAGACAACATTTCAAATCATTTGACCACTCGCTTAGGTTGATATGTATTCATGAGTCCAACTCGAGTGCCACGCGTGTCTTGGTGAGAAGATCAATCAAAATGCTAGATTTGGCCAAATTGTTCAACTACCCACCTATTGTCTTGCTAAGAAATTCCAACACTCTTGAGAGCTTATGTGTAGTGTCAAATACTCTGATACATGTGCGACACGAGATTAACAGGTATTGGAAAATTTGACACGTGGGCAACTCTTCTGACACGCTAGTCCGAAATTTCGACACACCATTCCAACATGCATGGGATTAATTTTAAAAAATTTCAATAAATGATGGGTCAAAATATAAATAAATAAAAATAATAAAGGGGAAATAAAAACTTCTTGTTATATTGGATGATGAAATATGGATTTTTTCAACTTGTTGTTAAATTTAAATTTAATAGTGGAATGTTTATCGCTTGTTTTTTCTTTTTTTTTTTTTCATTTGAGTTCTATGGATTATTAGAATGGAATGTAATTGAAGTTGTCAAATTGAAACAATGAATGATATCAAAAAATGTTGGATTAATTTTTTTAGTGTAAATTCGTTATAGGCTCTTTTTATTATTTATTTATTTGTAAATTTGAATCAAAATTTGATTGAAATAATCATAAAAATGATAATTTATCATATATATATAATATATATATATATATATTTAATACACAACGTGTTTCAATGTGTTGAAAATTTTATTTTTTAAGAAATGACGTGTCGGCATGTCGTGTCATATTGTGTGTCGCGTGTCAGTGATAGTGTTACTTAGTTTTCTTACGTGCCTTGGTCAATGAAATTGTTTAGATCGGAGAACCACAGAACGGTCAATGCTCTATAGGTTTTTCCTTTCGCTTTTCCACACATCACAGTGGATTTTGACTAGAAATGCATTGTTTATACATGTCTTGTACATACTAAACGCTGATATCTTCTTTGGTCTCGTTTGCATACGAAACTCACCCTTTGCGTCGGCTAGCGACTCTCGGATTTTCTATTGGTCTCTTTTGCATTTGCTATAAGTCTAGACGACGATGTCAATTCGCTTCCTCCTTGATGCTTCCTCCTCTGGGTTTTGACTTGGCTATTCCTCTTATGAAATTTTCAAGGCCAATCATGCAAATCCAACCGACCGAGCAAGACACTCATTCGGGACGAATCAAAGACAATTTCATCTACCACCTCATACGAGGATCACGCGCCACGCCGCTCGACTACCCGCCCGACTTCGTTCAATTTAAGTGTTGAGTGTTGACTCCATTTTATATTAAGAAATCATAAGTTGTAATTAGTAGATATGTATAGTGTCACGTGATGATCTAACGAGGTTTAGAGGGGCGTGAATTGTGGAGTTATAATAATTTCCGGTATATTTTTATCTCATTATAAAATTAGGAGTCCAACTTTTTATGCTCGGGCTAGTGCGTTTTTACTAATAAATTGCCTGGCATTTAAAATATATAAACAAAATTTAAAACTTACAAGACTTTTCTTGTCAAGCCTCTCATGATTCCAATTCGAAAATGTCGAAGATGGAGACGATGTTCAAAACTCGAGCAACGAGATTTCTCAATACAAACATTACACCCGAGCTTCCCAAGTCAAAAATTTTGCAGATTTCAGCGGACTAGTTAATTCTAGATACCCGGATTTGGAGCGGGAGGGACTTGATTACAGAGATTTTGCAATTGTAAGGTCTTGATTAGACAGGTTAGAAGATTTGGATGTTGATTATCTCAAGTCCGCCTAACCATACCAGTCCCTTTCCAAGTCCATTCCCTTTGATTAATTTGAAATTCAACTCGATTTGACATGATACCGTATCATTCGGCATATGCGCCATTTTTAGATGACCCAATGCTTCATTATATTTCTAGAAATAAATAAGATATGTTTATATAACCGAATATGCAAGGATAAAAAGCCGGAGAAAGTAATAGTTGATGGACTTGCTAAACACACTTGATAAGGAAATGTCAAAACACTCTAATTGCGCATATCATTATAGCAACTAGTGCGTCAATTATAATCGCTACACGTTAGCAAACAAGCGATAAGCCTTGGCATCGAGAGCTATCTGCCTAACCGATGCCACTCCGCCGATGACCACCAGCACCGAGGACACGGCGATGATCGTCATGTTCACCCAGAATATCAAGCTCCTCTTGGAGGGCTTGAAGGCCACGTTATAGAGAACCATGGGCAATATGAAGTCTATGGGGATGCACCCGAATGCGCCGAACAGCGCCATGATGTCCCCGAAGAAGGGCAACATCGTGGCCACCGTGGTTGCCACCACCACGGACAGCGACCGAGCAATCAGCCTGGGCACGACGTTGCGCGCCGAGAACTGGTCCATCTTCGGGTCCGCCAGTTTCTTCTCGAACCTTTCGTTGGTCGGTTGCATATACACCTATGTACATTTTATTAGAGATCTAAAATGATGAACTTGTAATTAGTTGAAATATTAGCCAGAAAGATGAACAGATTCTCACCACAGCGACGGCTGATAATTGGAGGAGGCAGAAAATGTTGGTCATCAAGAGGAACCAAGTGGGAAGGAGTGGCTTGGTCTCACCCATGAAATTGGTGAGAACCGTTGGTTTGGATTGATTCCCAAACGCCCAATACCCAGAGATTCCAACGCTGAAATATGTGGTCACTATGACCGAATAACATACGGACAGGCCCTTGAACATCTTGCCCTTCACCGGAGGAGCTAGTGTCGCCTAAAAGCCATAGTAAAAATTTAACATTATTGATCAATCTAGGTAAAGGCGAAATTCGAAATGGCAAGCCTAAGAGATGGTCAAAACGAGCGGCACTCTGGAACACCTGGATCTCAGGGATAATTCCGCTGGCGTAAGTGGTGGAGATGATGGAGATCCCGTTGAAGGCACCGAGAAGGCGGTCAACCCGGCTACCGACCAAGGAGTAGTCCTTTGGCGGTGCGTCCGCCGAGTTTCCTGAGGGTTGTCAAAAACAATTGCATAATGGTCAACCTCGATTCTCATCTTAAGTGTTATTAATCATGTGATGTGATTATGAGGTCGACATTATCGACACAGGCTATGCGATTTTCTTACCGACATCGATGGAGCCACCCAAGGCGCAAGCGCTGTAGGCGAGGCAGAGGACGAGGGAGACGAGATTGATGTGCCTGAGGGAGTGGAAGGAGGGGAGTTGTGCCAAGAAGAGAGTTAGGCCACCAAACATGGAGATGAATTGGTAGAGCTGCATTTTTCCATCTGGTCTATACAGCAAGTATATGAACTGCACAGGCGAGCATAGCAAAGGGAAAAGTACTCTGAATAAAATTAATAGAGAGAAGCCACATTTAAAAAAAAAATCAAATTGTTTGATTAGTGAATACAAGTCTACAATTAGAACCCAAAAGTTACTGACCTTGAGACTCTGTCCACCTAAAAGAGTGCAGGCAACAACAGCACCATAACATATGGCGAGCTGTAGAGGTCCCACAAAATACTTTCCCCATCTGGGTCCTGTTAAATGACCAGCCGTAACATATAAGTTGAGTTGGGAATTCACCGATTCATACCAGAACTTAGTTGTACGATGAGGTTAACTAGTAGCCAAATTGATAGATTTATTGATCAAGGAAAGTAACCTAGAATATCGTGGGCCATGTCACGGAATCGGAGCTGGCGTTGACCGAGATGAGCTTGTTGCTCCAAGACAAGTGAGAGGAGGTTGTAAGAGTAAAACGTGACCGCGGCCCCAAGAGCCAAGCACACGGTCCCGGCCACCCAACCCAATAGGCTCATTGCAAAGGGTATGCTTAATAGCACTGGTGCCACTATCGATGTGGTCAAGTGGTACCCACAATGCCACCATGATCCTGTGAATGTGATTGCACACCTGTTACTTCTAGAAATAACCATATATACTCAATTCTAATTTAAGAAGACATGTGTATTGTATCTCTGAATCAGTTTGTGCATGTCGACATGTGTAGATCATGTGCAAAAGAAAGATCATTCACATATTTCTCCACGAAAATCTCTTCTTCCTTGTTTCCCCTTTCGCTACTATTCTATTGGCCTCTTGATTAGGATCATAGTTTGAAAAATCAAGAGATAAATCATGCAAAATCGTACAGACCTGACTGGACAACGTGTTACACGATGAATTAGAAAATGCTTGTATGAAGAATTACTCTGCTGATGAAAATCATGCGCTTTTTCTTTAGGGTTTTGACTGTTTATTTGAGTTGCCTTTTCTAGATTGGCAGGCCAGTTGTCTGATCAAGCAATGGATCGTTCCACGAGCTCGTCTAAGCTCACAACCCAGTGAATATTAAGAGCGAAATGACAAGCTTCGGACTTCATTTGCACAATCTCTTCTTGCTTCACTACTAGAGAGAGAGAGAGAGAGAGAGTCTGTGTTACGAGCTAGTCCACAGAAAGGGACGAGTGCACTGACCTTGTGATTTGAGAACAAAGAGAGCTCCGGCGTCCAAGCCTTTGGGGTTCGGGCGGCCGACGAAGCTGCCGTCTTTCTGATCACCCAGCGGGATTGAGACTTCCATGGAGCTTGGAACCACCGCTGTCCCCATTCTCTCTCTCTCAGACAAACAGGATTCTTACATGAGTACCCGGAAGAACATCATAAGCACCCAGGTTTCCTTCCAAGAACACGGCACGCCACACCATCAGAAAGCAAAAGGAGGGGGAGGAAAAAAGCAGAGAGAAATTATGGATGGAGATGACTGAAGAAGAAGAGCACGACGACGGGATAATAATAATAATAAAGGGATCATCATATGTATGTGTGGCTCTGGTCAACTGGTCGCCTCCGACTGCTCCAGATTCACATCATTCAAACCTCGTGCATCATCCCACGATTAGAAAAGCATCAAAGACTAAGCGACTACACGACGAATTTAAATAGTGTTAAAAAGTAGATCGCCGCCGCTTTCCATGGGGTCCTCCGTCGCCATAAACCGAAAACCTATCAATTTTTTGCGTTAGAGATCTTGGACCAAAGTGCTGTGCGCAAGCCGGTAGAGGACAGTGAGTTTCGCAATCAAAATAATTACTTTTCACTCGGATGTGGTGGTCCCCCATCCCGTGTTAATGTCAAAAGGACCCTGATTTTGAGAGTGGTCACGGACATGTGGATGTGCAATGACCTCGACTCGAGCCCCGAGGACAACCAAGCTCTCCAGATTACTTTCAATCGGGTTAAATTCAAATTAAAAGAAAAGGAAAGGAAAAAAAAAAGACACCCTTTTGCTGGTTGTTTAGAAAATTTTAAAATATACAAAAGATTACGAGAAGATCATGTGAATTCATATGTTTTCAATATTTATATTTCGTGATTTTTTTTTATTTTTTTTTTTATAATTATTCTGCGAAGGTGTTAAGTGTTTTGGATAAAAAAAAAGTTGGAGCATGCGAATCTCAAGACTTGATCGAATATATTCTAAAGGCAAAAAGTCAAATGTGGATGCCGCCGGATGTCTTCCACTTCCAGCTTGAGATGGTGACTTCTAACAGCTAGTGCTGAATTCCGCTTTGCGGTCTTCTAGAAGAGGAAGAACGTGTTAGGTGTTATGATGCTGCGCTCGGTTGTTGGTGCATTAAGCTTTTGACTTGGGTGGGCTGCTTCGTTTCTTTCATCTTTTATTCGATGCCACTTTAGATCCTTCAATGATCTTGCGAAAAAAATAATGAGTGCTTCGAAGTGGTTAAAAGTTATTGTATGTACTGGTCACATTAGTGATATCATTTGCTGCGTTGGCGTATTCATTCTCAAAAGATGATCCGTGGTTATGTTTATCTTTCAAATAAGAGTTTGCGCTTTCTTGTTAAAACGTCTTAAAAGCGGGATTAACCTTGCCCAGAAGGTATAATTATGTAAATTTTATTGGGATTAGGGCCAGGTGACGATAGAACATCATTAGATGATCCGATGCATGCGAACTAATTCCACATGGATCATTCGATGAGACGTGCCTTGATCGGACGGTGCCGGCCACATGCACTAAGTTCTCTGTTTCCATGCAACCGTTGACATGCTCATGGGCTCTTTTAATTCTCGGTGAGAAAGGCGGTGAGTGGCGAATTGCGAACTCGTGCTCGTCAAAAGAAAGATGGCATTTCAAATTATTTGGCCAACCGCTTGGGTTCGGTATGCATTCATGGGTCCAACCCGAGCATCAGTGAGAAGATCAATCAGGATGCTTGGATTTGGCCAAACTGTTCAACAACCCACCTGTCGTTCCGCGTGCCTTGGTCAATGAAATTATCCCTTTCTTTTTCCATACATCACCCGGGATTTTGACCGGGAAATGCGTTGTTTATGTGCACGCGACCGGGATATCCCGATGTATTTTCTCAACGAGGATTCCATTGACTATCTTCTTCTTCTTTTTCTCTGATGTCAGTTGGGGATTTTGACTAGATTTCCTCTTTGATTTTTCATCTCGATACGAAATTGTCTTTTGCACCGGCAAACGACTGTCGGGATTTTATTTTAGGTTTTTTTTTTTTTTTGCATCTATTTTGATGCTAGACGACAACGCCAATTTGCTTCCTTCTTTGCGTTGGTCAAAATGCATCTTTGACTTGGCCGATTCCTCTACTAAAAATATCCAAGACCAATCTGCAAAGCTGACTAGCCTCAGTGACATATTCGTTTTTGGAAGGATGGAGTCCATTTTGGAACAGGTCAAGCGAGCATCACAAACCGTGTCATTGATTAATGCGTCATGCGACTACCGATCAAAGTTCGCCATCTATGCTCGACTGTACGTTGGCTTTGTTAAACGATTATGAATTATGATTAATCGTTATACAATGTTTCATGTCTGGTGATGATCTAGTAAGGTTTAGAGGTGCATAGTGCGTGAGCTTATGATAATTAAAGCTTTGAATTTTTTGTTTTTTTTTTTTTTTTGGTCGGCAATTAAAGCTTTGAATTACGTGAGGTTATTTTATATATATGATCATAAAAGTAAAAAATCCACTTTTAATCCCTTATAGCTCATGCTTTTTTCCAATTAAGTCGTTGAAATTTCAATTTGCATAAACAAATCCTTGAAGTTTTACAACTTCTCTCATCTCATGATCCAAATTATGACTTAATTGGCACTCGACATATTCAAATACAAACTCTTCAATCGAGCTTCTCACGTCAAAATCCTCCTTGGATTTAACAAATCGATAACTCCAGTTAACCAGATTTGCAGCGGGAGGGACCTGATTGGAGAAGTTATGCAAATTTAAGGATTTAATTAGACATGTTAAAAGTTTGAGGACTTGCTTGGAAAATTGCATAACTTCTTGGACCAAAAGTGAGATTTTACCATCGTAAACCCAAAACTTGAAAGGAATAGGCCTCTGCTGCTCCTTTCTTAGGTCCGACTTACCTAAGATTTTATGTATCAATCATGGTAACCATGCGTCGGCCCATTCCTTCTCGAAAGATGACCGGTGGCCATGGTTGTCCCCTTATTTAGTTTGCGCTTTCTTTTAAGATATTTGAGAAGTGAGGTTAACCTTGTCTGAAGGCACAAATGTGTGAGATCTTCATAGGGATTGAGCCACTGACGATAGGACATCATTAGATGATCTGATGCACGTGATCAGGTGCTGGGTACAGGCACTAAATACTCCGTTCTGATATAACTGTTAAAGAGTTATGTGTATTCCTGAATTCCTTATGATTAGAAAAAACAGCGAATAGCATAATGTGAACTCATGATCCTGGAAAGGGATATTGGAGTCCTGGCGAGAAGATCAATCGGAGTGTTTGGATTTGGCCAACCTGTTCGACTACCCACCTGCTGTGGTCCAGTGTGCTTTGGTCAACGTTCCATATCGTTTTTCCATACATCGCACGTGATTTTGACTGGAAATGCATTGTTTATATATGTCTCGTGCATAATAAAACGTTTTGTGCTTGACTTTTTTTCTTTGGTTTCATTTCCACAAGAAGCTCTCCTTTTGCGTCGGCGGGCGACTCGGATTTTTGTCTTGGTTTATTTTGCATCTACTATGAGTCTAGACGACGATGTCAATGTGCTTCCTTCTTGATGATGCTTCTTCCTCTGGGTTTTGTCTGGGCCATTCCTCTATGAATTTTTCAAGGCCAGTTATGCAATTTTTGTCTATGACATATGAGCATCACGCACCACGTCATTGGTTTGCATGCGGGGTGACCACCGACAACAACTTGCCATCTACGCCCGCATGGCTTTGTTTTATTCAAGTTTTTGAGTGTTGACCCCATTATTTATTAAGCAATTATAATTTATAATTAAAAGTTATGTACCGTGTCGCATGATGATCTAATAAGGTTTGGAGGTGCACGATGCGTGAACTTATGATGATTAGTAGTTACGATAATCAAAACTCAAGCAACGAAACTTCTGGATTGTCCCTCTACCTAAGTTTTGCTCTTGAGCTTGGAAGAAATTGATTGATCTTCGGCCTTTTTTCCAGCAGCAACTCCTTTGGCGTATTGGAAACAAAACTTCAGTTTCCTTCTGGTTTGATCCCTAGCACCCGCGTGGACCGCTCAACAATTTCTTCTCTAATCGGGAAATTTTTTGTTCTAGAATCCTGCGACTTGCCTTGGTAGTAGATGGGCTTTCCGCCTTGAACACTCCCTTCCCATGTCGCGACCACCATTGCGGATTGAGATGACCCCCTCTCGACCCTCAATCTAGACAATGACCGCCCGCCTCTTATGGCTTGGTCAGTCTTCAGGTGTTTTCTCTATCGCCTCTGCTTGGAATTTGTTGCGGCCTAGAGGACAGGTAGTTCCCTGGTCCTCCTTCATATGGAATTCCACCTTACCACCTCGCTATCAATCCTACCTATGGCTTATTACTCGTAATAGGCTACCAACCCAGGTACTTCTACTTGCTTATGAGAGAATTCAGCATGCTTTATGTGCCTTCTGTTATGCTAGGCCGGACTCAATCAACCACTTGTTCTTTGGTTAACCAAAAATAGGTAGTCTTGCGCTTTACTGGGCAGCTAAATACAACCTCACTTGGCAAAATCATTCCTATGGGGAAAATCTGGAGTGGCTGTGAAGCACCTATCTGATAAAAGTTTTCACCAATCTCTAGCTCGCTTTGCTTTTGGCGCCTTATGCTACCTTATTTGGAAAGCGAGGAACAACTTTATCTTTCGCAATCAAAGGTTCTTCCTACCATATTTAAAGCTACATCTCGATAAAGCAATTAAGGACAAGGCTTTAACTTTCAAAGGGATTTCGGACACCCTTAGAAACAAAAGACTCCAACTGAGCTGGGGATTGCATCCTTCTATTTTTGAATGATCATGCTGTCTCTCTATCTCATCCAGCTAGGTTGTGGTTACCTATTCATTGGGAGTGCTTTCTACATTTACAGTAGAGGGCTAGCCATCTCATTCTTTCCCTTGGAGGGTCTATTAGGTGTTGCACGCTTAGTCTCATCGAAGATGGAGCTGCTTGCGGCCAATAGAGATGTGATTGGGGATGGATTCGTCTCTTCGCATGCTGTTGCCGACTGCTCCTCCTCTGCGCTGGGTCATCGCTACCTAGTTATTGTTAGCGTGCTCTTTGAAGATGGAGGCTTGGATTTTTGTTATTCCCATCCTTGCTTTGTCTTGTTTTGCTAGGGGTAGTTATGTGTTATTTGCTCGATACCCCACCTCTCCGTTTGGTTGTGGCCACTGTTTGGCTATTTGCTTTTTGCCGGTTGTTTTCCTTTTCATTTTCTGCTCTTCCCTCCTTGTCTCAACACCCTGCCACTCGGTTTGACTACTTTGTCACATTGAGTATAAGTTTTGGTGCCAGGTTGCCTTATTGTACAGTTGTATAACTTATTAGTTTAAGGTCAATATATATCTTACCTTCTACTAAAAAAAAAAAAATTCTCACTATAGACATCACACTTGAGCTTCCCAAAGTCAAAAATTTTGCCGAGCTCAGTGGATTAGTTAACTCCAAATACCTGGATTTGGAGTGGGAGGGACTTGATTAGAGAGGTTTGGCAAGTGTAAGGAGTTGATTACACAGATTAAAAGTTCAAGGACTTGATTGCAAAAATCGCACAAATTCATGGACCCATAGTGGGATTTTCTACCCATCGCAAAACCAAAACTCGAAACGAATGGGCCTCCGCCCTTTCCTTTCTTAGGCCCGACTTGCCCAGGCCCGATTAGATAAAAAGAGAGTCGACACAAAGCCCAGCCCAACTTCAATCGACGACTCCCGTGGCGAGTCGACGTAATTACCCCCGGGTCCATGTTTTATATTCCCAACCCGCCCCGTCTCCGCCACTGTATCGTAGGAGGCACCAACTTGCGCTTGCGCCCAGCAGCCCCGAGCCGCCACCGCCGCCGCCGCCGCCGCCGCCCCCCTTCCTCTCTCGCTCATCCGCCGCGAACTTCGAGCCTGCGCTGCAATGGCGAAAGGCGACGACGCGGTCCAGAGGAAGAAGAACAAGACCAACCGGAAGAAGCTCCTGAAGAAGCAGGACTCGTCGACCGTCTCCGCCCGCGTCGCCGCCATCATCGCCGCCAAGAAGCGGCGCAAGTCTGGCAAGCGCCGCATCTGCCAGGTAGAAAACTCGATTTCTCACGATCCAGCGGCGCTCGAATACTTCGAAGTATTCGAGCGCCGAACTTGTTTGCTTTCGGAGCGCGCGAACTTTGTTTCCTCGAAACGGTGTTTCTCTTTTTCTTATGGGAGCGAGTTTTGTTGCTCGAGGATGCTTCGCGATTATCAGATGCGAGTGTCGATGTCGCGGCGAATGGATGACTGCGCTTGCGTTGTTTTCGCTGCGGAAATTGTGAATTTAGCGTAGTATTCAGAAGAGCTAGGTGATGATTCTGATGGTTGTAATGAGTTCGATTCGATTTGGATATCTAGGTTTTCTGAGCTGCTGTGCTCTTCTAGCTGCAGACGAAAAGGCAGTGCGCGAAATGTTGGGGGCTTTTACAAAGTTTCAGTTTGTTTCTACTATCATGTACTTTTTCTTTGAGACTCGAGAATGATTTGACCTCATTTATCGAGCTTTTTCCCACCGATGCATATTGACTTCCGAGTCATGTAATCCTCGTTTGATAAAACTCGGTAAGCCATGAGGAATATGAAAATATGTTGGCGCTTTTCGTTTTAAATTCTCGTGACTGAGCAACTTTTTCTTTCATAATGTTGCTGTTCATGCTTATTGTTGCGTTGGTAATGTTGATTGATTCCTGAACTGGTAAAATTTGTTTTGTTGTGCCGTCACGGGGAGACAGGGTATGTGTTTCAGTCTTCCTACTCCAGATAATCCATTCAATGACCAACATGGTAAGGACGGTTTCAGTAAAGATATCAAAAATGGAAAGAGCACTAAATCAAGGAAAGCAGCTTCGGAGAGGAATGATAATGGTGCTGATCCTGTACTAAATACGGGAAATAACACAAAATGTCTCAAGAAAGAGCAGGAGAGAGACCTAACTTCTGATGGTAAGCCTATGAAAAGATGTAATACAGACGGCAAGGTGATTAAGAAGAACGATTCTCAAGGCCAACAAGGTCATGCTTGGCAGAACTCTTGCTCGTCTAAGTTTCTTACGCTGTGCCTGAAGACATTGGAGGCTGCGTTGTGGCGTGAAAATGCTCAGAATGGTGACACAATCAACCCTTTGTTTGTTAATGCCTGGGGAATCGAATTCTGGAAACTTTATGCATCTGGCAAAGATATTCTAGAGACAAGTGGTGTTTGTTCTTCGGCTGAACAAATTGCCTGGATTGTGTCCATTGCTGCTGATACTTTTGCAAGGAAGGAGAAAGAAGGTCTATCCTTAACCAGCCCTTTCCTTTTATATCTTGTGCCAACAGCTGAGAAAGCTGCTGAGGTGAGTGTTTTTTCTTTCATTTACTTCTGCTCAAGTTTAATTTACTTTCTTTTCCCTGCTTGAAATGACAACAGACAAGCTAATGTTTTTAACTGTCTGTTCGTAAACCTGAAAAATCAGGTTTTTCTCGAATGGTCATATGAAATATCTTCTTATTTTCTATGATTAAACTTTTGTTAGAAAATTAGAAGCTGCAGATTACACCAATTCTCATTTCCTGATGTTGACTATTCCTTCATGGTTAGGTACGTGCTATTTGCAAGCCCTTAAAGGCTCTTGGTATACATACTGTGAGTATACATTGCGGCACCTCTATAGATCATCAAATTCACGGGTACTTTTTTCTCTTAACATGGTTTCGAAATTACTAGTCCTTTTGAAAGTTATGCTGTATCACAAAATCCAATGTGATGTATGAAATGGATGGTCGATATACGTGTGTTGTGAAAAAGAGTTCTGTTCTTCCATTTCTCTACTGAAAATAACTTTTTTTAACAGGTTGACAAGCTGTGAGCCTGAGTTTCTTGTGTCAACACCTGAGAGACTTTTGGAGCTTATTACCTTGAAGGCCATTGATATATCTCAAACCTCCTTGCTGGTACAAAGTCCACTTCTATCATTCCCTACCCCCAAACCAACCCCCAAATAAAAGAAGAAGAAGAATAAACAAGGAACAAAATTTTGCTTTTGGTGGTTCCTCTCATAAAAGCTTTTATGCTGCATGTCGTGAGGAACTTTCTGATCTTCTTGGTTATTATGCCTTCACACAAGTTTTAGCTGCTTGATCTCTGGTATATGTGTATTTTCTGTTGCTTCCTTTTCATGGAAGTTGAATATATCCCTGTAGTCCTTCAACTACAAGTTGCCTTAATTTTCTTGTTACATATTTTTTTTTTTAACAGAAAGTACTCTCTTACCTTTTGAGCAGGTTGTTGACGGGGTCAAAACTCTTTCCGAAGGTGCTTATCTTGATGTGATCAAATCTGTGAGACAATTCATTTCTGGAAATCCTCGGACAGTGGTTTTCAATGATTGCCTTGATGGTCCATGCACTGCAACTTTGCAAAATCTTATGAATGGACCTATTGAAAGATTGTCTCTTAATGATACCATCACTCCGTGCATCGTGCAGTCTGCGAACATCTGCACCTCAGAAGGAGAAAACCCATTAAAGGTTTGTGCAGCTTGAAGTTTGAACATCTTTTGCATGAGATGCTGCTTTTCCCTAGGACTTGTGAAGTGATTGTGTTAGGAAGTCATACTAATGTGTTGTGTACATTTGATATATGCCAATGATAATGGTCCATTTTATGGTCGCTTTTATGGCGTACCTTTTCAACTGAAATTACTATCGTAAAGGAGTGTTACGCCTAAGGGTGGAGTGTTGATAATAATGATAGCCTGTTTAGAGGTAGTTCTCAAATTAGGAGTTGATCACTTTGCTAGGAAAAGGAAGACAAAAGAAGAGAGGACTTTCAAGATCAAAGTTTGAGATCCTCTGAAACATTTTGTACTAATTTAGTTGCTCAAATTTCCATATGATGGCAAAATATTGGCTACTAAATGTCATCCATGTCATCTTTCCTTTTTCCATTTATTCTGAAGAATTTAATCCTTTGGCTATCTATAGAAGGAAATGCGGAGCTTTTGCTCTTATGGTTTTCATCTAGAAACGGGCTATAGGTTAGTTTTCTTCACTGATCCATTATGTCAGCACCTTTACCTTGAGTTTCAGCTTAGAAAAGTATTGTATGCTGTTGGGAATGATAACAAGCTTGAAAAATTAGTTGGAGCAACTTGAAGTGAAAAGTTTTATGATCTCAAGCCATCTAATATGTGTAACATCATAATTTGAAGAAAGGTAAGTTGACATGCCCTTTGTCTAATTGCCCTTGAGTGTATACTTCTATGGCATGAGTGTCTTCCATCGTGCGGATGGAGACTAATGATTTCCACGCTAACAACTGACTAATGTGTAAACATATGAAGCCGGGTTTATAACTAAACTCAATTTTTTTCATTTAAGTAATTTCCGCATGTCAATTTATGTATGGACTCTTTTTTAGAGTTCTATGGATCTTTCTTAGTTTGGCTTTATGTGAATTCTGGCAGCAAGAGGAAGCCCGTAATTCCTGTTGTCTCAATTGAGCAACTCGTGACTGTTGATGCAGGACACTTTGAGGTGGTAGTATTGCCCGACGTTGTGCCATTGATTGATACTTTTGTCAGTGTTTTGACGAGAATGGCTCTAACTTCTGTCAACGGGATCTTTCACAGTTTCCTCATGGAAGAAAATGCACTGACTCTTGGAACCATTGATCAAAATGCTTGAGCAGTTTCGTCAAGTTGTACGTGAAACCTTGAGAGACTTGGCTCTATTGTCTTCGAGAATGGATGAGTAGAGTCAGTTCCAACCTTCAAACCTTTATGTACTGTCATATCTTGATTTTCATATGAATCTTGATGAATTGAGAAGCACACATCAAATTAGTTTTTTATTTTTTTTTTTTTTTGTGGGGGGTTGGGGGCGGCTTGGGTTCATGTGAGGCACATCATTGTAACTGTAAACCATACGACCAATTCGTTCGATTTTTACTTTTTACTATTTATTGAAGCGCGTTCTGATTGAACTTGACACCAAGCTGGTGAAATGTGTTCTTGAAGGAAATACCTATCCTTGGATTCTTGCATTGTATTTCTTGAAACGGTTCGGCCATCGTTCTAGTGGCCGCATTGGACGAGCGAGTGAAAAGAGAAGAAGAGACGACAACCGAGGCGATAACACTGAATTGGGCCAGTAAATTGAGAAGTGAACCACATGAATGAATATGAGCTAATAAAAGGAGCTTGGATAGTTTGGTGAAGTGCCCTGAAAGTCGACATGAATGATGAATTTTAGCCCTTATAACCCTTGAAGCGCACCTTAAAAAGGCTGTCTTGGTCGCGTATCGTGTGACCAGATATAATCAAAAGCCCCTCATTCTTCTCCGTTGTGGAAGGACGGGGGAGACACACCTCGCCTGTTCTAAACGGCCTGCCCTTACAGTTGAGCCTTTCATGTCATCGAGTTCTATAGAGGCTCGGCGTATCTCTTCCCAATTTGCAGTTTTTTTTTTTGTTATGAGGAAGTATAAAGAAATTTGTGGCAACACATTCTTCAGTTGGAACCCGTGGGAACGTATGGATTCCAAGTACCAAAAAATGACCAGATCCAGTAGATTTTGACTCAGAGTAAGCATCTTAGCCCACAGAATAAACGTCTTTAATGAAAATTCAAGAGCATTCAGATGATTTGTCCTTTCTCTTCATTAGGGAAAATGTATCTAGAGTAATTGAATTATGAACGAAAATTTGCCTAGCAAAAGTATCGTGAAGAGTGTTTTGCATGAATTTGATCCCACTCTATAACGACCTAGTCTGACAAGGGTAGGGAATGGGTGCCGAGGCTAGAGGATCTAGATAAGGAGCGATTCCGGGTGAGCTTCTAGGATGGCAAAGAGGGTAAGAATGAATCGAACTGTGTAGCGAATAGGGGAAAAACAATTTAAAAATATATATGTGAAAACTCAAATCAACTTACGAATGTGTCTTTTGATGTAACGGCAAACTTTGCTTTGGAACTCCAAAGTTAAGTGAGCACAAGTTAAAGCACTATTAAGATTGGTGACCTCTTAGAAAAGTGTTTGCCTTTATACCAAATGACAAAACTGTAAAGTTTCATATGGGGGGATGGGTCAAAGGGGACAATATCTCAAATGAGTTAATCTGAGGATGTGACCCAATCATTCCACATTTTTCTGAGCAAGACATTCCAACCCATTCTCCATCTAACACTTCATTGCAAAATTGAATTTTAACGGTTGGCTCAAATGGTCCTCTTGCTCGGTGGCTAAATTACAACGCCTTTGATGCCTATATAGCCATTCCCTCTCTCGCTTGCATTTGCATGACCATTCGGAAAATCGTCTCATGCATATTTCGGTCGAAAATTGACCATCGAATACTCATTCTGTCTGACACTCGAAAACTCTATTCCAATATGTAAGATCAACGAAAAACCAGCGATGTCGGATCACTTCACTCGAAGATGAACAATAACGAAGACCCGAAAGACCATACGAGGGCTATTTGCTTTCAGTCCAACCTTCGATCGGCTCACGACGACGATCATTCAAGCGCCTAGCTAGACCGAGACGGATGTACAAACTGGGATGTACAAACTCCCCCTTTCTCTCTGTCTCTCTGGATCTCAAGTTGGGTTTCTGTTCTAGTGGGTGTTGTTGTGATCAGACATCATGTGGCTCTCAGCTTTTTTTTTTTTTTGGCAATCCTGAGTTATCATGCAAAATTCACGTATACTTCTTCCATAAGGCCTTGCGTTTACTTTCTTTGCCTTTTGTTCTTGCTTATTCCCCACACTCTACCAGCCCAGCTCTTGCCCATTTGTCCAAACGTAACTCAGAAGCAAAAATCACTTCAGCTACACCACCACAAAGCCAAAAAAGGAGGAGGAGAAAATAGAAAAACAGCAACGTTTTGGGGGGTACAGAATCCAGCACTTCATTATATAAGTGCTGACATACCTCACCATTCTCTTTGTCCATCAAAGTATATCCCGCTTCTTTGCGCTCTCTCCCCTGAGCAGCTCAGATATATTGTGATGGACCGCCTCTCATCACCGCCGATATTTTCAGTCCCAGAAGACATCTCGGGCCTAATCAGGCTGGTCTGGCAACAGGCTAGACAACCTCTGATAGTTCCATTGCTGAAGGTCTTGGTGGTGGTGTGCTTGGTGATGTCGACAATGCTGTTTGTGGAGAGAGTTTACATGGGGATCGTTATCTTCTTCATCAAGCTGCTTCGGCGGCGACCCGAGAAGCAGTACAAGTGGGAGGCGATGGGGGAGGACATCGAGGCTGGGAGCTTGGCTTATCCCATGGTGCTAGTGCAAATCCCCATGTACAACGAGAAAGAGGTATGCGACAAATTCCTTTTCGTTGGATCTCTTTATTTTCTTCTTGTAATGATTCAACCTTCCCTCAAATTTTCTGATGTGTGTCCATAAAGAGATGTTCTTTTTCATGCAAATTTAAGGCCTTGAAGCCTTGTTGCTACTTTCCAATCTCTCCATGCATACATGATTAATGCTTGTTCTGCAAAAGAATTAGTGTCTGGTTTAAATGGTTTATTTTAATGATTAATAGTTGGTTTTCTTGACAGGTTTACCAGCTATCCATTGGAGCTGCATGCGGGCTTTCATGGCCGGCTGATCGGATCATAATACAAGTTCTCGATGATTCAACGGACCCGACAATTAAGGTCCTGCTAGGCTAATAAGCAACCCATTCTTTCATCAACTGCTGTTCTTATTTTCTTTTGGGTTTATCTGAGCACGATGGTGACCAGTTATCCTACGAGAATGCTCACAAAAAGGCTCCAGAGACTCCACAAGACATGTGTCAATTCACATGGCCCTGGTCCTTCCACTTGATGTATTGTACATTTGCCTCAAAATTGCCCCTATCCCCAAGTAATGGTTGAAAAAAGAGTCATATTGTTACAAGTAAATATGCTTAATCTCCCACAATTCAAAGAGATGAAAGATCATTGAAGTTTTTTTCCAGTGCTGATCCTGCATGGGCCCCAAAAAAGTTGTTCTGAATTAGATCCTGAAATTATATCATCGACCTACTTCGCCAAAAGCAAAATTATGCCTTTCGTGATTTGTTGACATCTGAGTTTTGTTTTTCGCCTTTTTGGTTAAACTAAAAACTGTGCAGGAGTTAAAGAAATTAGAGTGCCAAAGATGGGCGAGCAAAGGCATCAACATAAAGTATGAGATTCGAGACAACAGGAAAGGGTACAAAGCCGGGGCACTCAAAGAAGGCATGAAGCACAGCTATGTCAAACAATGTGACTACGTCGCCATCTTCGATGCCGATTTCCAACCCGAGCCCGATTTTCTGTGGCGAACCATACCTTTCTTAGTCCATAACCCTGAAATCGGGCTTGTCCAAGCTCGGTGGAAGTTTGGTAAGCTACGCATCTTCTCTTCTTTCTTGATGTCTCTTGCCCATGAATGGCTATGTACGTACATGAATGCAGTTGGTGACTTATGCATCGGAAGTAACATTGATGTCATAGCCATCGTCACTGATTAGTTATCGAAGAAAGGATAGTTTATGTAAAAGTGACCTTTGAAGCAAATATATTCAATAACAAGAAAAAGTAGACTTTTAAGACAGCATGATTGAGAACTTGTTCTTCCAGAGAAAGCTTTGCCGCACAGATAGACCAATAGTAGAGGAACAGAGAAGGGTAGCCTTGAGTTAACAGATCTCACGTCATTATGCTAGTATGAAATCGATTTTTCGCCTCTTATCATTTCACTGCTTTGCGGCTGACAGTGTTCTCTTCTTCCTCTCAAACAACTTTTCACTCCATAGCGATAAGGGCTATTACATTACATGAATACATTTCATCCAACTCTGCAACATTTGATGGATTTGTAATGGCGACATTATTCTTGATGTTGTTGCAGTGAATTCTGATGAATGCTTAATGACGAGGATGCAAGAAATGTCACTGGACTACCATTTTACTGTGGAACAGGAAGTGGGCTCTGCAACCTATGCCTTCTTCGGCTTCAACGGTTAGTCCATTTTTAAGTTGGCATTATGTAACCTCTAATGGAAATGCATCGCGTTATTGTAGTTTGTAATGTTGGTTTTAGTATTAAGCTATCTGGTCTTAAGTTTTGAATATTTGACTGTGCCGTAAATCCAGGGACAGCAGGCGTGTGGAGGATCTCCGCTCTGAATGAGGCTGGAGGATGGAAAGACCGAACGACCGTTGAGGACATGGATTTGGCTGTGCGGGCTAGTCTCAAAGGATGGAAATTCGTCTATGTCAGTGACCTCAAGGTGCCATTTCGCCAGTAATTAAGCATTTATTTGGGAGATCATCCAGAAAATTTTAGCAGCTTACTAAAGAAGTAACAATTAGTATAATTAGTATCACTAAACAAAAGTTCTCCGTAAAAATTTCACAATGAGGAGCAAATAGGGGCAGGTTTTCATTTGGGGAAGTGAAAAATAGTGGATGAGTGACTTGCTATTAAGGGGATCATCAGTGCATTCCATTTTGTCCAGAAAACCGTACTGAAATTGGAGAACTTTCTGGTATATTGGCACAAGAAAAGCACGAGAGAGCAAATGATTTCGAATTGTCCATCTGGTGGTCGTCACTGCACTGTATGCTGGGCCACAATGAGTGACCTGCTCACTGCTTGAACAAGCAAACCATACGCATCTGGAGAGTGTTTTCCAAGCAAATTCTATTGCTGTCATAACAAAAACCACGTGCATCTTTCACACCTTTTTACTTTCCGTTTCTGGACCGCACTGTTCTGTCTACATCTATCATTCAATTATCCCCATACAAGGAACTTAAACTGGGTTCATCTACAGTTAATTTCGTCCATTCAGCATGAGTCACCCACTAATTTTGTCTCGAGTTCACAGCAAGATTGTTATCATAGTTGATTTTTCGACTGCAGGTGAAGAGTGAATTGCCAAGTACCTTCAAGGCATACCGCTACCAGCAGCACCGGTGGTCTTGCGGCCCGGCCAATCTCTTCCGGAAAATGGCAGCGGAAATCATCCAGAACAAGGTTAAGTTTTACACGCCTTCCTTAATCTTTTGATCCGAGGGTTCGCTATGAATGACTTAATTAAGACTTGCTGCTTTTTTCTTTTCTGCTTTCGCAGAAAGTGTCCATGTGGAAGAAGTTCTACGTGATATACAGCTTTTTCTTCGTCCGGAAGATCGTGGCCCACGTCATCACGTTCGTGTTCTATTGCATCGTCATGCCGGCGACCGTGCTAGTTCCAGAAGTAGAAGTCCCCAAATGGGCGGCTGTTTATATCCCCTGCACTGTTACTCTCCTCAATTCAGTTGGTACTCCAAGGTCACTACTAACCACAGCCCTTCATTGTTTTTGCGCATTAGTATTAGATCCAAGCTCGACGAAACCATTTGACAACTGTGATGCTAGAGGCTGCGAATAAACATCCGGCTGTCGACTTTATGGCCTTTACATCAGCGCACGATCGATTATTCCATCAGTTAAGACAAATCTGAGTTCGAGAACATGACCGGTGTGCACAATATGTTTGGCAGGTCACTCCATCTGCTGGTGTTCTGGGTCCTGTTCGAGAACGTGATGGCGCTGCACCGGACCAAGGCGACCTTCATCGGGCTGCTGGAGGCAGGCCGAGTGAACGAGTGGGTCGTCACCCAGAAACTAGGCGACGCCTCAAGATGAAGCCGGGGAAAGCTCACCGGAGGCTTCGCATATGGATCGGACAAAGGTGACAACCTCATCGGCCATATCACCCCAAGAGCCAAAACCCATTTATATACATCAGTAGATATTTGAGTAACATTTTGTTCATTATTCATTCATCTTGTTCTTTGGTGATTGAGCAGAGTCCATGTGGTGGAGCTTTGCGTTGGCGCCTATCTCTTCGTCTGCGGATGCTACGACTTGGCTCACGGCAAGAACCGCTACTTCCTCTTCCTCTTCCTGCAGTCCTTCGCCTTCTTTGTTGCTGGGATTGGCTATGTGGGCACGTTCGTTCCCAGCTCTTAGTCTTACCACAAAGAATAAAAATTAAATACAAAAAAAGATATCGTCGCTGTCGCCGTCGCCGTCGCCGTCGTGATTATTATCATTATTACAATTTATAGTTATTATTCATTTGGAGGGGTTTTTCCTCTCAAACTGTTGTATTCAGATGTGATTAAGACGAGGAAGGGACACTGCCATTCCATTCTTTTTGTGTAGAGCACAAAGATGCTGCTATTGTACTCTGTTGATCTACAAAGGCAAAGTAAATTACCATTATTCTGCTATTACTTATCAGAAATTATATACGAGCCATGTCAAACTTTTTTGGCTCAAGTCATCTGTCTCTGTCAATTCATTAAATCATTCGATTTTTTGTCAAATATCATCGATTTATGTCGAATCACCAACATGGCAAGAATGGGTGTGCAATTCTAATGTGATTAGTCAACATCATATTTAAGACACGAATGTCATTGAAATGATAATTGAGCAAGCCCCAGCTGAACTTGAAACATGAGGTAAGTTTTAAATTGTTACCATGCCTATCCATAACAAAAAAACCAAACTATAGAGAATTTATGACATCATATGGTGTTGCCAAAATTAATTTGCCTAATTATGATCAATTGACTAATCTTCGAGACAATTTTCCGAGGCAGTACTATTGAAGAAAAGCTTGCGGTTTTCAATTTGGATATATTTTACATCATCTAATATGCATTTTCAACAAGGAAAAAGTTATTATATTGCTAGAAAATACATAAGTATGGAGATTCCCAAATAGGTCAGTTTTCCAAAATTACCTTGAACTTAATTGACTGTACAAGAGTCATAGTATGAAAAGTTTAAAGCAAGCAAGCCATCTCTTTGAGCATCCCTCAGTCGAATTGGCTCATGAAAATGGGTTTTAATGACTTGTTGAAGTCAAAATGCAAGTAGAACACGTTCTATATTAAGATCGTTAATCAACTCGAATCGATATGGACTTAAAAATTAAATTTTATTTTATTCAAACACCAAGCCGATCTAATATCTAATATCACCTCATTTTGAATTCCCGTTAATCATCAAAAATAATATTTTTAACTCTTAAAATTTTTATAACCTTAAAAATTTCATATTCGATTTTAATTGGTTGCTGCTTTGATTTTAAAATCCATTTTAAAAAAAAAAAAAAAAAGTCACAAAATCAACCCCGGGTTCTCAAACCGACTTGCGTAGCTAGTAAAACAATTCCGAGCACCGAAACGCGGACTCGGCTCTCGCCGTTTTGGCAGCGATAGTACGCGCGGCTCTCCGAACGCCTACTTCTCCGGTCCGCCGCCGCCGCCGCCTTCTCTTCCATCTTCCGCCTTCCGCTTCGACGTGCAGCAACCTTCGCGGAGCGCCAGGTATTCGATTCGATTGCTCTCCGGCTTCCGCTTCCTCTTCCTCTGTTTTCGATTGATTTCCGGCGAAATTGAGCTTCGGGAAGGTTTCGTAATGAATTCGATCGGGGCTTGAATGATGGGAGCTTGATACGCGATCGCGAGGCGCTCTAGGGTTCGTCTGGTTTTGGTCGTGTTTCCTCTATGTTTCGCCGTCGCGATGTGCTTTTTGCGCGTCCGTTTCGATTGCTTTTGTTTTTTCAGTATTCGAAATGATTGACCTTCTGTGCAGCAGATGAATGAACAAAAGGAGAAGAAAAAAGGGTGTATGATGTCCAACAAGCGCCAGTTTTCTGATTTTTTTTTCGTTGCGCAGTTTGAATTGATTTGGACGAATTTAGAGTGCTGCGGGTAGGAACCGGAACCGATGCTTTCCGGAGTCAAATTCGTTCCTCGTGACCAGATTGATGAGGTCTTTGCCTTGCTATCCTTTCGATTTCTTTTTTTCTTGATTTTTGAGTTTCGGTGTTTTGTGCCTAGAAGGAGACTGATTGTTCGTCGTTGTCGTGTTTTATTGGCAATTTGCAGCAGAGGCGAGGTGAAAGCTCGGATTCTGGAGCTGGGGGTCAGGGGAGATCCAGTGGTCGGAAGGAGAAATATAGTAGAAAGAAGAAAGGTTCTCGATACGAGAGTTCGGATGATGAGGAGCTCCAGCAAATAAGGAAGGCACCTAGGAGGAAGAAGTGGTACTCGTCCGAGGAGTATTCGTCTTCTCATTCAAGCGGAAGTGACAATGACGACTCCCCACAAGATGAAAGAAGGCGTCATGACCGTAAAAAGAAGAAGAGGAAGAGTGATGCTAAAGAATTGGATGGTGGGTCCAGAAGGAAGAGGAAAAGCAA
Source organism: Eucalyptus sideroxylon (assembly GCA_014182405.2). NCBI lineage: Eukaryota > Viridiplantae > Streptophyta > Magnoliopsida > Myrtales > Myrtaceae > Eucalyptus > Eucalyptus sideroxylon. Next base: position 57,000,409 of record CM024554.2, on the reverse strand, counting down.
AAGTGGTAGGAAGAATTCTGAGGATCTTTCTTCTCCTTCAGGTTCTGAAAAATCTGATAGCTTTGAGGGTGATGCTAGGAAAGAGAAACATCGGAAAGGTAGAAAGAAAGATGGACAGAAGAGGGGGAAGGAAGGAGCTCATCAGGGTGCGGTCGAGGGTGATTTTGATGACCAGAAAATTGTGAGGAGAGAAATGGGGTTAGAATGGATGCTGAGGCCTGAACAAAAGACCGAGAGAAGCCCACCAATAAGTGTTGATAAAGTGCCATTGGAAACTGAAAATGAAGAGGTACCTAAAACAGATTTTAACCTACTGTCTAAATTAAGAGATAGTGTGGGTTGCCTCATCTATAGAACTTAGCTATCTGCATTTCCACCATAATATTGCAACATTTGTATTAACCGTTTTCTTCAACCTGACCATAATACACATTCGGCATCTCTTAAACACTGCCCTTAACATGTAATGCTTGGTTTGCATGTGAAACATGGAATGTGAAGGGCACCACATCCAACAGATAACTGGAGACTAGAGCATGATGCCATGAAAATAGACAGAATAACAATTTGATGGGGTATAAAGAATTGCACTTTTGCTTGTGCTTTGTTACCATGAGCCCATCCTTGATACCATTTGATTTAACCATTTTCCAAATAATGTTAGGAAATGGGCCACAGTGTCTATCCAGCCTAACTATTTAGAATTTCTGCCCTTTGTAATTCTATCGCTTTTGGTTTGTCCTGAGGTGGGCAGGAAATGACTTGATCATGAGAAGTTCTTTGTAAGTGAGAATCATCAATTGGCTGGGTAGAAGAATTTCAGTTTAATTTGGAATGAGCTTCGGTTTATTCTACAGCATCGAACATTCACTAGCGGGGATGGTCCAGCATATTGCATTGCCTCCCTCTTCTTTTGCTCTCCTTTATCATTTTAGAAGATGGTTCTTTGTTCTGATAAATGGGTGTTTTATAGATTGTGGTAATGCAATTCTATTTATTTTTCAGTTGGTTGTTCATTTAGATCCTATTCATTTTGCAATGACAAACCCACTTATGCATTTGTCTATATTTATCTGATGCATCTGTTCACTTGTTATCTGGGTATGCTGGTTAAATTTTTTATTTTCTAATGCGTACGATTTTGCTGCTTCAACAGGCAATGAAGGTAAATCCAAGGGAGTTAAATCCCTTTTTTAAGAATAATGGAAGTGGTTATCCAGAAGAAGATGGACCAAAATCTGGTGGAGACGGCTTATGCCTTCAACAGTTGTTGGGGATGGAGGTGCAAGTTGGAGGCTGAAAGCCTTAAAACGAGCGAAAGAGCAGGCAGCTAGGGATGGACGAAATATTGGGGAGGTATCCACCTGTTGCAAGCATACGTCTTAACTTTAGAAACAAGTTTTGGACTTCTCATCCAATTTCATGGTGCAGGTTGTGGCTGAACGTTGGGGGTCCCTGGGTCATCTGGCGGTTTCTGCTGCATCTCATAGAGCTGCTCCTTCTCGTGCTCATTTGGATTCTATAAGAAACCGAAAGAGAGGGTTAATGGAAGAGCAACAAACAGCTGGCCAGGATGAAGAAGATGGCCACACTAAGAAGGTATCTACCATAAATGAAGAGCAGGATTGCTTTTCCTGTTCTTCTTTTCACTATTATCTTTTTTGAATTTTCAATTTGACTTACGAATTATAAGAGCCGTTTGAAGCATGTTAAGAACAGTTTCATAATCTGTTTTAGGGGGATTATCAGAATAAGCGAAACTATTTGAAGGATGTCTCTCTTCGCAATCCTGACATGCGGGTACCAAAAGTTGATGACTCATTATCATGGAGAAAGCGAAGAGGTCAAAATCTATCTGCCAGGGATGCTGATGCTGAGCTCATCTCTTCTGCCATGTCCAATTTAAACAAATATTCTAATGATGGAAGCTTCTTGCATACAACTCTTGGTCAACAGAGAAACGTATCTGGTGATTCTTCATCTTCACAACCTGCACATGATAGGAAAGTGGATATGTCAGAAGAAACTAAGCCTCGTGAAGTAATTACACAAGTGAATGATGGGTTAAGTGCAAACCAGTTGGCAGCTAAGGCTTTGCAGCTTCGCTTGAAAGGAAAGCATGATGAAGCTGAAAAACTATTGGTTAGTTGACATTTCCAAATTCTGATAGTATATATTCACTCTTAGCTCTTTTAACTGAATGTTGCGTATGGTCTCTTCTCTTTCTCTGTTTGCTTTTTCATTAAGTATGCTCATGCAATTTTAATGTGTGGAGACAATTGTGCTGTAAAGATGTAATGACTTGGGAATCCATGGTTGGTTTGCTTGATATTTGTCATGTGAGCAGGGATGGGGAGAAACGTGAATGAGTTGTGTGTCTCTCACCATGATTGTTTTATGCACAGCACTGCTTTGTGCTTGCTTTTTCTTTGAAACTAAATGTTGGAAACAGAATCCAGGACTTTTTTGGACGAAAGAAGACCTAGAGACTCCTGCATGTTTATTTTCCTAATTCACTAGCAAGGACTGTCTTATGACTAACATATAAGATTGACAGCTTTCATCCATTAATTTTCTTCTGTTCTGTTGCTTGTTACTTGAATTGTCAGATGTACAGGTGTGAAGTTCTAGAGGACTTAGTCAATGGATTGACAAGGTTGCATGTAGACTGTCTTATAACTAACATATAAGATTGACAGCTTTCATCCATTAATTTTCTTCTCTTCTGTTGCTTGTTACTTGAATTGTCAGATGGACGGGTGTGAATTTCTAGAGGACTTAGTCAATGGGTTGACAAGGTTGCATGGAGATCATCTATGATTTTTGTGTATGTACTGTGTAGTTAATAGATAATCGATTTTTGTAAATTTCCTCTTTTGCAAAGTCAATAGCCTGCAAGTCATTGCTTATTCTCAGAAAGCCTGCTGCATTCTTTCAAAGATAACTACATGACGGTTTTTCTCATGATGAATGCGGTAACTTGTGAAATGGATTAGAAATTGTCTTGTTTTTCAATCATTTAGGGGGATCCTGATGTTTAATGTTTTTCTGTAAGTTTCATTTGAGTTCCTGCAGTTAACCAAATCATTGTTGCCATCTTGATTTTATATTAGAGTCTTCTCTAAGGTGGTTTGTTGTGCAGTCTGGTGAGTGGTAAACAATGACTGGATCTACTGATCTATACAATAAACATGCCTTAAGAGGGTATCAAAAGATTGCATTTCTTCTTTTTTCCCAGTCAGACCAGTGGAGACTAACGTGCATTTGTTTTGATTTTCCTTCTATGCCAGCAAGAAGTGGAGAACTTGAGAAATAAGCAGCTTACTAGTGATTCTTCATTCAAATCACAGAATAAGGAAGGCACAAACAGGTATCATGCTTTTGCCTGATCTTGGTTTGCTCTCTACTTTAAATTTGAGGTCCATCCTGCTGTCTTTCCTCTATTTTGGGTACCAAAGGAAAAGCAAAAACAAAGAGTGGTTGATTAAATTAATGGGAGTGGGATTTTATTAGCTGAAGTGGAGAAAGATTTTTTTGTCTTGCCATCACATCTTTCTTCCTCTTTTTTCTGTATGGATCTTTTTTTGGTAAATCATATTTTGGATCAATTAATTCTGTCGTTCATGTATATGATTTGTCTTACCCGCTTTGATTTGTGTCCAGGAATGTTTTATATGATGTATCTCATCGGCGGAAGGAGGAGGAGGATGCTGACAGGCATCTAGCTAAAACAATAATGCAAAATAGCCGTTATAGTACTTCAGGCCAAGCGGATGATGAATATGATTTTGATGGTCCCCCAAGGAAAAGGTCTCAGAAGAAAGGGGCTAGCAATGACCAGAAGTCCACCCAGAGTAGCATTTTGGCAAAGCGCATCTTGACTCAGCAGGAGCGCTGCTTTTACTGCTTTGAGAATCCAAAGAGACCAAGACACCTAGTTGTTTCAATTGCGAACTTTACATATTTGATGTTACCACCGCAGCAGCCTGTTGTGCCCGGCCATTGCTGCATAGTCACAACACAGGTGTGCTTTCCTTTGCACTTTGATCACAGTTTCTACATTTTGTTAAGATTTGGTGGTGCTTTCTATTACAATTAGAGCCTGTACATGTATTATGTGGAAATGTTGTTGCTCCTCATGGATGACAATTCATTTACCAACATGGAGCTCTAGATAGTAATCACAGAGTCCTAAATGGAATTAAAATATTGTTGCTAGTCATCAAATACAAGTCAAGTGCAATCACCTCTAGGACTTGCTTTATCAGCATTTGGGCATAGTCAGAGTAATTCATTTCATAATCCTGGTGAATTTATTGCCGGTGGATGTATTACCTCAAATTGACCAAATCACTAATTCTCATGTATAATTTGCTAGTCAAGCTCTTTTGTTCACAGCGATTTTTTTTAATTCAAGTCCTTACTGATATATCAATATTATTTCAGCATGAATCATCCACAAGAACTGTTGATGATAATGTGTGGGAAGAGATTCGGAATTTTAAGAAGTGCCTGATTATGCTGTTTGCAAAGCAAGAGAAGGATCTTGTGTTTCTTGAGACGGTGAAGGGGTTGGCACAGCAACGATGCCATTGTTTGATCGAGTGCCTTCCGTTACCAAGAGAAGTCGCAAATGATGCTCCTCTTTACTTCAAAAAGGTGATTGACAATTGGCACGCTGCTTCTAATTATATCTGCAATGCTGTTTTGATGCTCTCTTTGTTTCTTTGCACTTGGTCCCTTTTGTATTAGACCCAGCTAGAAATCACAGGATGTAGATCTGGCTTAGAAATTCTTGTGTTTGTAAACGACCTACAGTGTTGATGAATGAAAGCATCGGTCACATATCGTCATTGAGATCGATCCAGCAAAGATCAAAGCAATTGTAGAGATGCCTCCTCCCCAGAATCTGAGATTGACTTGCATATAAACCATACCTATGCTCGGAGTCTTTCTGTCCATTTTCATTCAATCCTACTTCAGTTGGGTCTCATGCTCATACTGATCCCGCTTAAAAGCTTGCACTTAATACGGATAAACTCGTGTTTCTTTGTTGCTGGGACACAGACGATAATCATCTGAATGCTCATTCTTGTCCCTAACCACGGCTTTATTTCAGGCAATTGACGAAGCTGAAGATGAGTGGAGCCAGCACAACGCCAAGAAACTCATCGACACTAGCGTGAAGGGATTGCGGGCTTCCATTCCAAAGGACTTCCCGTACTTTCACGTGGAGTTCGGCTTGAACAGGGGCTTCGTTCACGTGATCGACGACGAGAAGGATTTCAAGAGCAGCCTCGGCCTTGACGTGATCAGGGGGATGATGCGTCTGCCCGAGGAAGACATGCACCGGCGTCGTAGGTCCGAATCCATAGACACACAGAAGCAAGCGGTCGCAAGTTTCATGCAAGATTGGGAACCATTCGACTGGACAAAACAACTAGATTAGTTAGTGTTTGCCCGGAGTTTTGTGTAACATTCGGATCAAGCTGAATAGTTATGTAGTTAAGAAGCATTCTTGTTCTTATTTGTAAGATGCAATATGAGGGAAAATTCAAGTAATCTTCACGCCAACAGCTAAATAGATTGTTTAACGAAAACTGGTTTTCTTAATTGCTTAAATTAAACTGAAGACTGATTTTGGTTAGATGGGATTCACTAGCTTACAGATGGATTAGACTGAATATTGATGAGGCCTTGAACCCAGGAACCTACGACTCGGGGGTTTTATTCAAAAACGAAAGGATGGATGGTTTTGCCACATTTGTGATGGCGTATTACTCGACACAAGTAGAATTTTGGACTTTGTAATCGGGACTCATCTTCACAAAATAACTTGTTTTGCATAGATAATCGTTAGATTGATTCCAAAGCTATCATTGATCTTGGTAGTTTAGAATTTATAATTGACAATGTTAGACTTCACTTTGCACAAAAATATTATAAGAGTGTTGTACTCTCATTTTGAGTTTAAAAAGTAATTGAAATTTCCCTTTGTTTAAAGATATCAGAAGATTGTCGTACTCTCACTTTGAGTTAAAAAAAATGCATCAGAATTGAAATTTTCCTCTTGACTAGCTACGTTGACTTGATTTACTTATTTCAGAATCAATAGATGAGTTTCTTTTCATTATCTCCTAGAAAGTTATTTCATAGGTTTAATAATTTTTATTGAATAATAACTTCAAGTGATAATCATTTATTATTCATGAATCGTGCCGAGCCTTATAATTGAAAAAAAAAAAAAAAACAAATCTGATATTTATTATATCCAGTCCACAATGTAAAAATAAAAATTAAAAAAAGAAGAGAAATCCGGTTTTTAAAGGCGCGAACGACTTGTGCTGAAACAACACTCGCAATGGCTCTGGAGGAGTCCACGTTCGAAACCCTCGTCCCTTCCCGCTTCGTCACCTTCACATTCCCCGATCCTCCGCCTCCCTCCCCCTCCGCCTCCGGCGACAGCCGCCGCCTCCTCCGTGTCGCCGTACTCGACTCCCCCGTCCAACAACCTGCCGCACCGCCGCGGGTCGCCGCCATGCTCGTCCCCTCCCGTCGCGAGCGCGACTGGATCTTCTCCACCGAGCCCGGCCACCTCCAGCTCCTCCTCAGCTCGCCCGGCCTCTCCCGCCTCGTCCTCATCGGCGAGGATCCGGTCGACGGACGCGGCTCGGGTCTCGGATTCAGCCGTCGGACGGAATGCGATCGATCGCCCGGGATGGTCGCGAAGAGAGCTTGAGGCCTCTGGTTTTGGCTTTGTCTCCGAGGGTTTGCTTCGAAAGCGGAGTTCCGGAGGTAACGTTCTTGAGCTACGAAGACGATTTGGTTGCTAGCGTGGTGCTTGAAGTGTGCATTGGTGAGTTTGTCGGCGAAATGTTAGTCGAAGATGTGGAGATAGAGAGGGGCGGTGGCTGCGGACAAAGAGAGTTTCGAAGGAGGTTGAGGTTCAAAAGAATGCCGAATTTGGTTCAGACTCAAGTCCGTATCGTACCACGAGAGGATCGTGGTGAGACGGAGGGAGGTTCCAGAATCGAGGATATGCAATTCAGAATTGATGCTGGAGTCTTGGTGCATCCGTATTTGACTCCCATGGTGGCGAGCTTATCGCTGATTGGATTTCACATCGATGAACGGATTCGGAAGGGGTCGAGGCCGAAAGCATTTTGTGCTGGCGTTGGTGGTGGTGCTTTGCTTGCCTTCTTGAGGGGTCGATTGGGTTTTGAGGTCTTGGGAGTAGATGTTGATGAGATGGTTTTGAGGGTTGCGAAACAGTATTTTGGGCTTGAAGATGGTGACTTTTTGCGTGTTGTCGTTGGGGATGCAATAGAATGGATGGAAAGAATTGCAAGCTGGAAAACCCAGGGCACTTTGGGTGCCGTGTATAGTCCTGATTTGAGTGTTGCTGGTGGTATTGGTGGCAAATTTGATGTTATTATGGTGGACTTGGACTCGAGTGATGTTAGTACTGGATTGGTAGCTCCACCTTTAGAATTTGTGAGGAAGCCCGTTCTGCTGGCTGCCAGATCACTCCTTTGCGAGTTTGGAATTCTTGTAATTAATGTGATTCCTCCTGATAGGTTGTTTTACGAGACAATGATTAACAAAGTGCGGGATGTCTTTCATGATCTGTATGAAATTGATGTGGGGAATGGGGAAAATTTTGTGCTTATTGCCACTGTGGCATCTGTTCGGGATTGTTCTGAGTCTGATGTTTCCTTTATCATGAAGCTGAACTCAGTGCTTTCTGGTGCTTACATGGACTCCATTAGGAAAATCTGAAGTCCTAGGGAAATGCAAGTTTACTTTAGGAGAAGATAAGAAATTCTCAAATCATTCCCATCAAGCATAATTGGAGAAAAGATGACTGTACCTTTGGCACACAGTAAGAGCTTAATAGTTTTTCTCATCAGATTTTGGCCTTGGTTATCATCCTTGAACCCTCATTTCCTGGGAGCTGTGGGTTCGTTATTTTGGCAGTGCTAGTTCTAAGGGTTCATGAGTTTGTTCGTGCATGAGTGTGGCTTTCGAGATACCCTGAACCGACCATGACATAACTTGGAGAGGCTACTGTGGTTTCGAGATGGAGACTGATTATTAGCTATGGTGGTTGTCTTTGGACTAATGTTGTAAGACTGGCTTGCTTTTGGAAAGCTGTCTGTCGCTTGTTTTTTACCTGGAAAGTTCTCTCCCTGATGTGATGAACCTTGATAAAAATTCAAATTCATTTGATGATCTGCAGGTTGTTACACGAAAGCCTTGGGGTAGGAATTGTTTCCATCACCGCAGATAACCAGAAGTGGGAGTTGTCATCTGGTTGGGAATGTTGAATCCGTAGAATGTAGAGCTCCATTTGGTTGTGGAGAGATGAATGGATAGTGTCAAGCACACTTATATGGAGGTCAGCAAATGCCAAGTAACAGATGGTATTCCCTATTAATGTTGGGTGCCCATTCGGAAAACAAAAGCACTGTTCGGGGTTAGCAATTCCCTCGGCAATCTGCATGAGAAAGAATTCATTGATGATGAACAAGATGCAGGGAAGATGCAGATTGATTCGCTTTGATGGTTTCCTTCCGGAAGTGATGCAGAGTCTGTTTCTGCTTCATTGTGTAACCCAAAAAGCCTGCTGGAGTTATGGAATAGCCACTAATGGAAGTTAAATGGGGCCGTTGCTGTTCAATTGAAAGGAGGTTCGAGTGCTGGGAGAACGCCCTTCTTGTTACAGTCAATAGTTGGGACATTTGGAAGGAAAGGATGCAGTCGAGCTTTTGAGGATGGTGAAGCCCCGATCTCAGTCTCTTTAAAAATATGGGGGGACTGCCCAGTCGGTGTTGAAGCATCTTCTTCGATATACAGCCTTCATACCGTGTTGGAGAAAGCGTTCTTGGAACATCATACTCCTATGAAACGTGCAGTCATGTTGAAGAATATGTTGCTGTTTATGTATGGAAAAAGAAATGTTTTGGTGGCTTGACCATCCGGGCCAATTAGATGTCGCTTTTGAGTCAATAACGATCCGAATGTATGCCTGAGATCATGTCGCATTTTCCCTTGGATCATATTTGGTCCACAACTTACTCCAAATTTCGTTCAATCCATGAAAGGCTGCACTTCACCATAGCTAGCAAGGATGTAAAAATTTGCTCCAAGCCTCTCAACATATGAAGAATTGAATTCGAATGCCGTGTTGAAGCCCCAACAAATCGACCCTTCTTTCGTCGCAGCCGGAACTTCGAACTGCAACCTTGAGTGCCATGCCTATTGCCCCGGTAAGCCCGAGAAGCGACCTTGCGAAAGATGAAAGACTTCCCCCTTCCTCTTTTCTTAAGAAGACAACCGATCGAATCATTGAGAAGTTAAGAACAAATTACGCGGCCATTTACGAAATCTTTGCTTTTTACACGGGTAGCAAGTTACTCGTGACTCGTGAGGGCTGTCCTCGATAATCCCTTGATGAGATGTCCAGTTTATTTTAATGTGTGTCGATACCTGTACACCTCATACCTCTGAATTGGTTGAGTATTTTTCTTTCCCACTAATTAGGGAATACCAACGATTTCACACTAAAGAACCCACTAATTAGGGAATACCAACGATTTCACACTAAAGAAGAGTTGAACTTTAGCAACTCTTTACTTCAAATCATTTTTACACCAAATTCTCGACTCTCTATGTATAATGTAATAAACAAGAAATCTTTGCTTTTTACAATAAAATAAAATGTAATTATGTTTATCTCGGGGCTGTACAACTTTTTTTTCTCCTTTCAATACATAATAAATAACGTATTATTCATTGCACTTTTTCACCTTTAATAGTGAGGTTAATATCACAAAAAAACCATAAACTAAATACATGTGATAAATTTATCTCAAATAAGCAAAAGTTACAAATTAGTATATTTGTGATAAATTTACTCTTCGATGGTTTCCATTAAATTTTACTATCACATTACTAAATTAAATCATATGTGGTGATTAACGGGTGTATTACTTTTGGCCTATGCCCTCCATTTATCATAAGTATATCAATTTTTGGTTTTTTATGGTATAATCCAATTTAACAGAAATTAAAAGAAAACAAATTTATCATAAATATGTCAATTTATGAGTGGGGTAAATTTATTATGAATATATCAGTATAGTCTTTTTTGTTCAAAAAATAATTTTTGACAAATTTATCTTAAAGATATTAGTTTAGATTTTTTTTCGTGGTATTAACTCATAAAAATATTATTGGAAGGCTCCAAGAACTATAGAAATTACGGACAAAATCAATTTTCGTTTAATTAACCTTTTCTTCATTTATCTTTTCCCGAGCTCGATAGACAACAGTCCCAAAACCCTTTCTCCAACAAAAACCTAAGAATCTCCCCCCACCGCCAGCCTCTCCTCACCCCCGCCACCGCCACCACCTCTCTCTCTCTCTCTCTCTCTCTGCTCTCTCTCTCTCTCTGCGCGCAGCGGCGGAGAGTGCGCGCGCGTGCCCGGCCGCTTCCTCCGCCTCGCCAAGGTACGGCCTTTTTCCTCGCTTCACTAAGTTCCGGTCGAGACTCGGGAGTCGGTTCTCGGAAGAATCGTCGCGGAACCGTCCGATTTGTATCGTTTTGCATCTCACCGTCTAGCTTTCGGATTTCGTTGTCGAATCATTCGATCGGGATTTTTTGAAAACCCCCGCTTCCTCCGGGCCGGCGTTCTCTCCCTATTACCTCGTAAAATTGGCGAATCTTAGGTCGACCGTGTTGTTTGGTCTGCTGTAGAAGCTACCCGAGCTGCTTCTCTGTTGCTTAAACGATGCGATGGTGAGCCGCTTCGGCGCGTCGTGTGGAAAGCTTAATGCTTTTTTTTTTTGGTGTTGTGATTCCAGAGAATGGGGGTGAAGGCCAAGAAAGCGATGAAGAAGTCGCTGAAGAAGGCCTCCGCGCAGCCGCCGGCGCTGCTTTCGGGTAGTAAGACGGAAGATGTCGATTTCTTGGTATGCTGAAATTTGACTTCTTTTTGGTGCTTGTGCCTTGTGAGTTGAAATCTCTGGGTTTTTTGTTTTGTCGTTGAAAATGATTCCTTTTTGCATTGAAGCCGTTGGAAGGTGGTCCGGGGCATAAGCTTCCTGTGGAGAAACCTTCCGAGAGTGCTTCATCGGTTCTTTACATCGGTCGTATACCACATGGTTTCTATGAGAAGGAAATCGAAGGTAATTCTCGCTCTCGTCTACCATGTTGGTTTGATTAAAGGAATGCTGTGGCTGTCAATGATGTCAGGGGGATAACTTGTTTGCGCTCATTGCTTGCTTGCTACAGGTTACTTCAGTCAGTTTGGTACTATCAAGAGGTTGAGAATTGCCAGGAACAAGAGGGTGAGGCTCTGGAAACTTGTGACTATTACTCTTTGTGAGCAAGGATAATCTAATATGTGGAGGCTTGCTCCTTTGGCATTTCTGTGATAGTTCCAAGAAGGATGCTGCGAAAGTCTTAGGCTATCATTTTCCATTTTTTACAATTTTTAGCCTTTTGATATTGTTGGAAAGCCTTTTCCGCAGTAATTTATCTACATCCTTATGAAGACTACTTTGACATATGCTTAGTGTTTGATTTGTTTTCTTGCAGACTGGAAAGTCTAAGCATTTTGGTTTCATTCAATTTGAGTCTCCAGAGGTTTGGCTTGTGTGGACAATTACATTTATCCGGCAGTGCCTTCATGGACCCATCTGAGGGATGATTTGTAAAGTTGCTTTTTTCTAATTTGCAGGTGGCAAAGATTGTTGCTGAAACAATGCATAATTATCTACTGTTTGAGCACTTATTGCAGGTTCATCTTATCCCTCCAGAGCATGTTCATCCCAAAATGTAAGTTCTGTGCACTATTTTGTTTCTGGACTCCTCTGTTTCCCTGGTACTGTCGGCAAAAATGGATGCCCATCTTTCTTGAAAGAACGTTGATCATGCGTGTTCTTTTTTGCTGGGATTTTTTCCATATTTATCACCTGCTTTCCTGTTCACACAGATGGAAAGGTTTTAATTACCGATATAAACCCCTGGATCGAGTCCAAGTTCAGCGAAAAAACCACAACAAGGTAGCTGGAAGATTAGTTAAAAATCATGGTGTTTTCATCTTTTACAAATGAAAGTTAAGTCCAATTGGTGAATCCATCTTTGGTTATAACTGTGCAGGAAAGAACACTGGAAGAACATAAGAAGTTGGTCGAAGGAATTATGCAACGTGATAAAAAAAGAAGGAAAAAGATAGAGGCGGCTGGTATTGATTATGAATGTCCAGATATTGTAAGAAGCAACTGCTTTTCTTTTACTTGGATATTTTAAGGGTTTCATGCTTTGGCTTCATGGTTCTTTATGATGAGTTGAGTGATTTTGCATGTATAGGCAGAAGTAGTCTCTCTCTCACACTCTTGCACAGATTAATGGATACTTGTGTTGGTTTCATAGGATCTGCTTCTTATTGATGTGTTCTTTTCATTTTTAGGTCGGTGACACCCAGGCAATTCCCAAGAAGATCAGGTTTGATGAAGAGTAGCCCTGGTGCGAAACATGCTTTCTTGTTTTCTGTTTTCATTTTTCTTGTAAACGATGGAAGAGTTATAATGGTAATCTCAGCTTAATCCTTTATGTGATTGCAATTCCTTTCTACCTCGTTCTTGTTAATTCCGTCGGCTTTTGGGATATGTGAGCTAGGGGGTGTTTTCTTTTTTTCTTTTTTCAATGGGAAAAGCAGAAAGGTTGAAGCAAATTAAGAAATGCTTTGAGTTATATTTTCCATGCCTTCGACAGTTGAGATGCTTCGGAAGGAATAGTCCTGGAGCATCTAATTAAAGCCTCCATTTATTAGTTCTGGCTACTTCTGAATTTCCGTTACCATAAAATTAGGTTGGACAAGGTTTTCAAAATGTCTATACTGATTGTTGTTGAAGTATTCGACTATCAAGACATCGTCTTTTGTAGCTTAAAGCTTTTGTGTATTGACACGGTCTCAAGTGAAAACTATACAATATCAAAGCTGCAGAGTATGCTCGAATCTTCATTTTACGCATGCTCTGCCTTACAAAAATTGTGCTTTGCATTTCTAAGATTAGGATTTGGATGCCACCTTTCAGTCACTAGCATTGTTAATTAAGCTCAGCAAGCATATATACCTTTGACCAATTTGCAGTGTTTTGTATCGGCGCCGAGGGTATTGGAAAATATATGATATATGCATGTGTTATCAGATTTTCTTCCTAGTAACATTCTCACTCAAATCGCTGTCTCCGTCTCATTCAAATGGACGATCAACAGTGGATATGCGACTATCCTTTTCTGAAGCCAATTTAGGAGACTTTGAGCTTTAAACTGTCCACAGCTCCTCAAGTCAAAGGGCTGTTAAGATTTCAAGTTAAAAAGCGACTTCTTATGAAGTGTTTTTGGTATTTCAAGAGCAAATTGCGTTTCACTTCGATCATTGAAGCTCGACAAGCAAACATACGAACCAGTTAACCGGTTGTCGTGTCACTGGTCGTGCACGTTATTTTCATTTCGGCTACATGTCATGATTCACGGATTCAGTGTTGGATGATCATCCGTTAACTTGAAGCCAGTTACGAAGCAGGAAAATGCGGGGATGCGAGTTAGTTATCTAATTCTTAAGAGAATCATGGCTCAATTTAATCGTCAAATTTCTAAGCCGGAATTAAAAGAACAGAAAGAAATCTAGCAATCTATCATTTAGGGTCGAACATTTGTTATGCATTGTTCAGAATCCCGAACCTCTTATAACTTTCACTTGATGTTTCTGCTTCTCCTGAAGCAGCTTCATGAGGTACCCCAGATTCGTCAACCTGCATGTAGAGCATATTATGACCGAACCTCATTTTGAATTACAGTGCACTATGTCTCGGCACAAAAACCAACCCAGTCAAGATGTTATGGTATATTTGCATGAGGACTCGATCGATTCTTTACCGGTTGAATCATAAAGCTCAAATTGCCATGCGGACCAACCATCCTCCGCATCATTTAGAACCCAGCAATGGATTCCTCGTTGCGGCGACAATTTGGGCCCAACCAGGCTTCCGGAACCGGAAACGGGACATATCTAGATGGTTTCTTAGTACAACGCACTGGTGCATAGCTGGTGTGTAACACCAGACCTAGCAGTCCATCCCCCGCGATGACATCTCAGTGGCCTCGGAAGACTTCTTAGGTAGTAGCTCGAGAATACTGTGAGGACCAACCCTCTGATAATTTCATAGCTTGACAACTTCTTCCTAAAGAGAAATGTCAGTTCCCCATTTTGCGGGTAGTTGACAATCTTATCAGGCCGAGGGTTTGAAACGTCCGCCATCGCCATCGTCTGTTCCCAAGTAGCATTATTTCGGAATATGAGGTGATATGTGACGGGGCTCGGCTCTTCTATAAGGAAGAAAGAGTTGCCATCTGTGGGAGCTTGCCTTGAGCATGAAGATAGTGGAGTTGAATCACGAAATCAGAATGCATGAGAAGATAGGACTGACTCGAAGCAAATGCATGAGGCAGTTTTAGCAAACTGCTGTGGCTTCGGTCCATACGCCGATCAAAAATATCTTTGGTTTATATCTTGTCGTGGAGTGTGCCTGACCGGGTCCGTCGGATCCCAACAGCGATGACCTCGCCAGGCAGAGTGGGAACGCATACAATCAAGAACTGTCATAAAGCCTGTCAAATTAGGTATATGAGAATCTTAGGTAAATGTCATAAGAGTGAAAATGGTATTCATTACAACAACGGCAGTGCTATCGAAATAGCACATAATAATGTCTTCTATGTTTGCACCTAATACATTGAAATAGACTGTCATTTAATTTGATATCACATTCTCTGCGGCATTGTTCACCTTGTCTCTACTTCGTCTATTAACTAAACTATGGATGTTTTCAGCAAGACACAACCTTATTAGAAATAAAAGATATCAAGAGATTTTCCATTTCTTCCCTTATTAATAGAAATTGATATTGTATCATTCTATTACCTTAAATAGTCACCTATAAATAGGCTCACGTGCTCTACATTAAAATATAGTGAAATTAGTCAATTTTCTTTTCTGCTTTACTCTTATCTGGGATTGTCAGTGATTAGGATGGAAAGAGAGAACAAACAGCTGATATTTGAATCTTAGGTGCAGTATTTGCCTTATGAAGGGTTCTGATGTGTGACTGGAAAAAATGGGAAAGACAGAACCCACAATAGGTAAACTGTTCCGAAACAATTTAGTCGATTCTCTCGTAGATCCAATGGCTAAAATCAACAGTTTTGCTTTTGCTTTAGTCTTTGGTACCGTTTTTAAGATATTCAAATTTACTAAAAATTAAGGTGATCCAAAACTTCTTGACAAAATTTGAGCCCGATCAAGAATTTCCAGAGTATGATGACACAGGGTCCGAACAAATCCAAGAAACTGTCCAAGTCCATGGTCTGCATAAAGGCATAACAGCATGCTGATACTCCAGAGCTAACTGCTGCACAAGTAGGGACCTTTCTAAACTGATGACATGGTTGAGAAGTAGGGGAGCCCAGACTGGGGATTAAAAGTGTGTTCTGACAAGAGAAACCTTTCTGTAGAAACAAAGTGGTAGGCAAGCGGAGGTTGGCAGAAGCATAAGATCCATTTAATCCTAAATGAGTATGCTGTGGAAGGGACTTTACCTAAAGTTTCGTCCTGAAGCAAAATTATGGAACCCTACTTTCCAGTAGTGAAGAAAAAGAGATGCCCTTCTTTCTTGAAATAATGTTGATGATGAGTATTCTTTTCTATTGGGGTATTTTCATTTTTTTGACGATTGAAAGTAAGTCCCAATGGTGATTCCATCTTTGGTTATATCTGTGCAGGAAAGAACATAAGAAGTTGGTGGAAGCAATTATGAAACGTGATAAAAAGAAAAAAGGAAAACTCAGGGATGCAATACCAATGCTTCGCACGCTTGAAGCAAATTTATGAAGTATGAAAACTCGGGTGCAAGTCAGTAGTCTAATTCTTCAGATAATCAGGCTTAATCTATCATCAACTTTCAAAGCCAAGGACCCACAAACCGAAAGAACAGAAAGAAAACTAGCAATCTATCATTCAGCATCAAATATATTCTAGCATTATTCAGAATCCTGATCTTGTTTAACTTTGACTTGATGTCGCTGTTTCTCCTGAAGTAGCTTCCTGAGGTACCACATGGTCGCCAACCTGCATGCAGGGCATAGTATGACTCGGCCTCGTTTTGAATTACAGTGCATTAAATCCCGGGACAAAAACCACCCTAGTCAAGATCTTATGGTATATTCTCATGAAAACTAACTCGATTCTTACCGGTTGGATCAGAAACCTCAAATTGCCATGCAGACCATCCTCCGCATCATATAGACACCAGCAATCCATTTCTTGTCCAATGAAGAATTGATTCGCGACAACAATTTCGTCCCAAGCAGATTTCTGGAACCGGAAACTGGTCATATCTGGATTGTCTTTTAATACGATTCCACTGTGGTGTACAGCTGGTGTGTAACACCAGACCATCAGTCCATCCCTGGCGATGACATCGAGCAGTGGCCTTGGAAGATTTCTCAGGTGGTAGTTCGAATATGCGGTGAGGGCTAACCCTCTCTTAACGTCACTGCTTGTCAACTTCTTCCTGAAGAGATATTTCAGCTCCCCATTTTGCGGGTAGTTGAGAATCTTGTCAGGTTGAGGGAGGGGAACACCCGCCATCACTAGCATCTTATCTCAAGAAGTATTGTCTCTGAATATGAGACGATATGTTACGAGGCTCGGCTTTTCTAAAGGAAGAAAGAGTTGCCATCTGTGTGAGCTTGCGTTGCGCATGAAGACACTGGAGTCGAAACACGAAATCAGAATGCATGAGAAGGTGGACGGACTCAGAAGCAAATGCATGAGGCAGTTTTAGTAACTATTCTGTCTTTGGTTTATACGCTGATCAAAGAAAATGTCTTTCGTTTATGTTCTGTCATAGAGCGGGCATGGTCAGGTCCGGTCCGGTCCCAGTGGTGTCATACCAGGCTAGGCAGATTGGTCCCAAGTGAGATTTTCGCGATAACTTCACATATAAAGAACAGAGAAATGTTTCCTAGAGCTGTATACACTGCAAGAGATCTCACTTTCAGTTGCTTATCCACGTATGCTTAAATCTAGCAGGGTCATACATATGATCTTGAGGCTGTCTTTTGGAAAAGGGATGCTGTGGTGGTGGCAACATAAATTGATTAAAATAGTTTTAAAAAAAAATCATGTGGTCATAGGCATATCGCAACCTTCAACTGATTTGACTGTCAAGCACAGTTTGCTATAATTTTGAGGCAAATCTTGATTTCATTCTTGATTGGTTGGTGCAGGATATGCTACCCCGCCCCAATAAAATACTGATTGTGAAATTATATCTAGAATTTTAAAATAAATTAAATAGATTGTATATGAAACTTTGTCTTATGGAGAATGATAAAATTATTTCGTACATGAAGGCTCTGCTTGTTTCATAAAAATAAATGATTTGGAAAACTTGTCCTCAAAATAATCACTTGCACCATTTAAAATAATTAGTCAATAAAAATTGTTTCATCATTGATAGCAATTTATGTCTAAACATTTTCATAGATAATAGAATTTTTTTTATTGACTCATTTTTGTAAGCAATGCAAGCAATTGTTTTTAGGAAAATATTTTCTAAATTATTCATTATTTGTAAAACAAACACATCCAAAATTAAATAAATTTTCCTCATTATCTCCATATTAAGGTAATGACGCTGGCGAGCATAAGGTAATAATATTCACGTTGATTTAGTATGAGCACTTAATAGAACATTTATTTTTTAACAATAAGGGTAGCTTCAAAATTAAAAAGGGAAAAGAAAAAGATAAGAGAGGAAGCTTTTGCGCTCTCCATATTCAGGTGAATATATAAGACTTTTACTACCAACTCCCAACAATGATTTTGCCTTTTGAACTACTTTGATTTGGACGACTTTAAATTTCCTTGTTACCATTCAATTCTTAAATAAATTAGGTTGGACACTATTTTCAAAATGTCCATACTGAAGGATCCCAAACTGAAAGGACAGAAAGAAAATTAGCAATCTATCGCGTCAAATACTTGCTGGCATTGTTCAGAATGCTGATCCTCTTTTAACTTTCACTTGATGTTGCCGTTCCTCATGAAGCAGCTTCATGAGGTACCACAGAGTCGCCAAAGTACATGCAGCGCATATCATGACGAGAACCAACCCAGTTATGATGTTCTGGTACATTTGCATGGAAATTTGCCTAACTTGATTCTTACCGGTTGGATCAGAAAGCTCAACTTGCCATGCGGACCGTCCTCTGCATCGTACAGATACCAGCAATCGATTTCTTGTCCAACGAGAAATCGATTGTCGGCCACAATTTGGTCCCAACCCAGTTTCCAGAACCGGAAGTAACGGGTCATATCTGGGTTGTTTCTCAGTACAATGCCGCTGTGGTGTAAAGCTGGTGTGTAACACCAGACCATCAGTCCATCCCCGGTGATGGCATCGAGCAGCGGCCTCGGAAGATTTCTGAGGTGGAAGTTCGACAGCTCGGTGAGGATTAGCCCTCTCTCTACATCACTGCCTGTCAGCTCCTTCCTAAAGAGGTATACCAGTTCCCCATTTTGCGGGTAGTCAAGAATCTTATCAGGCTGGGGGAGTGCGACACCCCCCATCGCAATCCTCTGATTTCGAGTATTATTATCTCTGAACGTGAGACGATATGTGACGGGGCTCGGCTTTTATATAGGGAGAAAGAGTTGCCATCTGTGTGAAGCCTGCATTGCGCATGAAGACACTGGAGTGGAAACACGAAATCAGAATGCATGGAGGAGGTGGACCGACTTTGACGCAAATGCATGAAGCAGTCTTAGCAACTATTCTTTGGTTTATACGCTGATCAAAGAATGTGTCTTTCGTTTTTATCTGTCATAGAGTGAATAGTTGCTTCATTTTGGCTCAGTGGTTATCGTTTTTTCTGTCTTCAAGAAAAAAAAAAAAAAAGGATTGTTACTGGTGTGATCTGACACGTTATCTGAATTTGAGATCAATCTTAGGCCTGAGGAATCATTCATTTTTCTGAGATGTGAAATAAAGAATTTCTCAAAGTCAATTCTTACGCAATCTCAAATCAGACCGTTTGTACTTACTCCAACAATGGAAGGTATCAAGCAATCCAACTTAAATTCGGAAGTGGCAGTGGAAATTTCATTTTGGAGTGGCGGCAAAATGCCATTCGACTTTCTCCAACAAGGCACATATAAGCACTGTTTACCATAAAAGAATTGCCTTTCATATACCCAGCGCCCCCAACATGGAATCGCGTACGATAAAAGAATTGTCATGAAGCCTGTCAAAGTCCCACGCAAATGTCTACCATAAACGAAAGCTCGTCCTGGAGATAAAACAAACTATACTGCTATTATTACCCTTACAAAAAAAAAAAAAAAAAAAAAAAAAACAAACAAACAAACAAACGATACTGCTTTACTAATGAAAGAGAACATAGAATCAATCATCCAGTGTCCGCTTTCTCTTTCAGGTAAAGATAAAAGGCGGCTAGGTACACCGGAAAACCGAACCTGACTTCTCTGAAGATCGTAATCATATTTTGGGTGGAGCCACATCAAGATCTACATGAATAGAAAATATTGAAAGTAGCAAACTGCTGAAAACATCGAGACTTGGTACAACCAAAAAGAGAGGTGATACAGCGCTCTTGTCGAGTAAAAGAGCAAGGCCCACTGATGATACAGCTGTTGTGGAGATTATGGAGTAAATCAGAGGTAATTAGGAAAGTCAGAAGAGTGGGCCCAATGAGAGGAAAGAAAATCACTAGTTCACCACTGATAGAAACCACCATTTTCTACAACTGAGCTAAACAAAACTGGCCCACCAATTAACTAATGCTAAGGGAGATCAACAAATATTAGGAAAAAGACTTTTTACCATATTTACAGCATATGTGAGAACCCTCGAGAGACAGCAGCAACTAAGTTTCGAGAATGATCCTTTCTTGGGTGGACCTATATCTTATAGTTTTCGGTCTAAGAGAGTCTGGCTAGCTCTTCATCCCAAGATTTTCATGCATTAGATTGGCTTTCTGTGTGCGCATTTCCTTTATCTTTTGAAAACTGACCAGGCTCATCCAATGTGTGGATGCTCTCTCCAGGTTCTGATCTACCTTCCATGGTTGCAAAGCGATCCTCTCGTATGGGGTCCATCCTATGGGCGTAGTTGGCTCTTGACGTGAAGTTGTGAGCAGCCAATGGACAATGAGGGGAGTGCACACGCACAGTCTCCATGCCTCGATGAGGTCGAAGAGCTGAACTAAATAAAGGTTGCATTGAACGCTTCTTGTCCGAAAACTCTCTTAATGAAATTCGGCAGACTGGACACGTGGAATGCTGCTGAAGCCATATGTCTATACAAGTAGCATGGAAAGAATGCCCACAACTGGGGAGGATACGCAGCATGTCTTCGTGATGGTATTCAGCCAAACAAACAGTGCATCTGCATTACAATTTCAAACCAACACGTGCAATAGTGAGAACATGTTAATGCAACCATATAAACATCAAGAATGTCGGTGATTAGCATGCAAAGAGAGAACAAACAGCTGGTATTTAAATTCCAAATGCAGTATCATCTTGTCAAGGGTTCTGATGTGTGACTGGAAAGAATGGTCAACACTAATGTGCAGCAAAAGAAAGGGAGCCAGGTGCTTGCTTGCCAATTAATATTTAGCAATACCTTGAGCGATTCACTTCTCATCGACTTGTTAATGACCTCGAAACTTAGAAGAGGTTTAGAGGGTGACAACATCAATTCCTCTCATACTACGAGCAAACTACAAAGCAATGGGCTATACCAACAACGTGATAAGCTACCGCAATGACACCTATGGCATTGTAAGAATCACAATTGCAATCACCACAGTTGCCACAACATACTGAGATAGCGAGACACAGAATTGCCTTACAATTGTAATATCGTCTACCTGGCTACAAGAACAACCAAACTCAAAGATCTAAGGCATAACACATATGGCTTTTTGACCCACATGTGGCAGTAAAAGCCAACTAAATCCAACCATTTAGCAGCTAAAAGGAGAAGGTGTGAGTACAAGCTACATCCCTCCAAATAAAGAGGAAAAGGGTCTGAAATATGCAACACGACAGCCAGTTTAAACATGCAAAATCAAAATTTCTTGACGTGCCATGTTCCTATAAGTTTCTAGATGCCTAAAGACACACTAATGTTTTCCACAGATCTTTCCAAAGAGCTTTAGTATTGAGTTATATAAATGCCTCTCTTATCAAATACACACCTTCTAGAGAAGTAGATATCGTATCATCTTGCAATTTCATGGTTTGCCAAAATAAATGAGTATTGTGAAGAAAATGTTGGCTTTATGAACCAGTATGTAACAACAGAAAAGTCATAAACAAGCCTGGCTCTTGAACAGGGCAATTAGAACAATATGTTGTGCCAAAGAAGCATTAGTTGATTCGTTTTCTTTCCGATCTCACTGAACTGTCTGTGATAAATTAGTTCTATCAGTTGCTTAGAATGACAACATATTACATTTGCTTTTCATCTGGCAAAGGAAAAGTTGGTTTAATTTCCACAAAATTCTATTATTCCTCGCTCAATTTTATGAAGAGAAATTCGAATTTTAAATTCTTCACATGGCCAAACTATTCAAAAATTCTTGAATTGATATTTTGAGGTAATGTAGTCTTTCATTTTCCTAATCCTCCAATTCACAGTCCCATTCAGGTCTTTCAGTAATTGTTATTTCAACCTCAAAATACTTAGCCAAACTAACATTAACAATGGCTTCCTACCGGCCATACTTCACAACCGATAGAGCCGTTAATTTCAAACCTAAGGAAAGCCTTAGTATGTGACAAGCATCATCAGCCTAATAATGCTCAAAAAGTTTGAAGTGTTCTGAGATGAACAATAGCAAATGGGAAGACAGAATCCACAATGAATAAAATTTCATAAAACAATATAATAATTCAGTTGTAGAGTCAACAGTGTGGATAAACAAATTTGCTCTTGCTCTAGTACTTAGTATCTTTTTCAAGAAATTCAAATTTACTTTCAATCAAAGTTGATCTAAAACGTCTAAACTAAATTTGAGCCCAATGAAGAATTTATAGAGTATGATGAAACAGTTCCGGAAAAATGCAAGAAACTGTCCAAGTCCATGATCTGCTTAGGGGCATAACAGCATGCTGTTGCCGCAGAGCTAGCTGCTGCGAGGACCTTGCTAAACTATAACCTGGTTGAAAAGTTGGGGAGCCCAGACTCCGTGATTAAAAGTGATTTCTGACAAAAGAAACCTATCTATTGAAACAAAGTAGTGGGCAAGCAGAGATTGGCAGAACCATAAGATCCATGTGATCCTAAATGAGTATGCTACGGAAGGAACTTTATGTCAAAGGTTTGTCCCGAAGCAAAATCATGGAACTTTACTTTCCAGAACATCAGGTACAATATTCTCAAGGTCCCACGCAGTTCTGTCCCTCAGAACTAATAAAGCTCCTCAGAAATCGTTCTCAAAATGCCATGGTAATAGCATTATGACAATCCCCGCAAAATGTTCCTGACGCCTCATCTAAAAGGAACTAGTCGTACCCTAATCATGAACCGGGCAAACTTCGCAACATTTCTACTGTATAAGAAAGAGACGAGCTTTGAAGACTAGAAATCCATAAAAGTTATTTACTACCCAAGAACAGAAGAAATCAAATAATCAAGAAAGCAACGTACTGAGAATTGTCGACCTCGGAGAAGAACTCGTCGCTGTATTTCTTTGTCGGGAATTTAGACACCACTAAAGGTTCAAGACCATGTAAACCCCGCTCTAGCTGTTCAGACAAGGAGACGAGGCTTTAGTTACAAACATCAGCTTTAATCTCTAGATCCAAAGCTTAGATTTTTCACGTATCAACAAATAAAGGGCTGAATTTTGTCATTCATAGACTCATTACGCACAGATCAAGGTACACAGATGCAAGGAAAACCAAAACGACAGGTAACTTTTGGTCCGAAAAGAAGCAAAGTAGTTGAAAAGGACGATAACGAGCGGAATTTCAATATGAAAATTCAGATTAGCGTGAAAGAGTAAAATGCTCAAAAACCAACACCACGGCGAACGAAAATTGAGAAAGAATAACCGGAAAGAAGAAGAAGAAGAAGAAGAAGAAAAGAAAAAGAGAGAAGATTATGTTGAAGCTCCTCATTCTGCAAGTCGGCGCAAAAGAATTGTCTAGGAGCAATGCATGAGGTACAAATTAAGAATCCACCTCAGGAACATCAGTAGAGTATAAGAGAATCACCAGTTCGAAAAGAAAAGCTTCTGCACGAAAAGATTCGGTCAAAGAAGCACTGAGAAAAAAGGCTTCTTGCGCAATCTAGAGCCAGCGGAAAAGCCAGTGGAGTACGGAAACCGAGTCAGGCTCGAAAGGAAGAGTAAATAACAAATCGGTGGGAAGCACGAGACACATCATGGCGAAATCGACGGGAAGAATCGAACACCGCCGAGTTCGAACGAAGATAGCGGGAAGAGAGAGAGAGAAGAGAGAGAGAGAGAGAGAGAGATGGAGACGCGTACAATGCTAAGATCGGATCGGCCGGCGAGCGCGAAGGAGCGGCGAGAGGCGTTGAGCTGAATCCGAGCGCAGATGAGCCGCGTGCAGACGAAGACGATGAACATGGTGCTCACCGCGAACCCGATCACCGTCATCACCAGGTTGATCCCCGAAGATATCATCCTCTTTCCCCGCCCTCTCCCGGAACCAAAAAGAAACCAAAAAAGAAACAAACAAAACTTCGAAGAACTTGTCCGCGATTTCAGCACAGGAACATCATCAGTTCCCTCCGCCTCCTCTTTACCCTTCTTCACACCCGGCGCGTGGCTGCGCCGCGTGACGTCGCCGCCGCCGCCGCCGCCGCAGTCCGCTTCGAGATTCGGCCCGCCGGCGAGGGGTCGCGGGCGACGCTCGGCATGATTCGCGGGCCGGGAGTAAGGAAAGCCGGAGGCCGAGGCGCGATACCGGCGGGAGGCGAGATTCTCAGGCGAAAAGGCGGAGGCTTTCCGGTCGGCGACGCCGAGAGAGGAGGAGGAGGAGGAGCTTGGGAGGAAGTGGAAGAAGAGAATGGCGGAATTCGGCAGTTGCAGAGAAAGCGGTGTGGAGAGAGAGAGAGAGATGAAGTGGGGGAGGGGGGTTCCAAATTCGGATCCGGGATTAAGGCGAGCGCTTTGGGAAAAAGGGGCAACGAAGGGTCCAATATAAATAAAATCGAGATGATGATTACCGATTAATGTGGGGGGGGGGGGGATTAATTTATACTAATGAGAATTAATCATTATCGTTTTGCAGCTTTTCCCACAACTTTCCTGCTTGGCTTAGTACTATTTAGACTTCATTTTTGCTCATTCGATTGGACCCTTTCTTTCTTTAATCTTTTCTTCTTCTTGTTTTAACGTGTTCCTTTTCCTTTTCAAATATAGCCAAAGATAAAGAAAAGATCGAATTTCAAGTGATGAGATTAAATTTGGATGATTGACCCGTCTAATAAGATGTTCATAAATGTCTGAGTGTTTCGCGAACTGTAGATAAGAAGACGAGAGTTTCTCGCAATCCCATCTATTCTAATGATCACCGCACCTATCGTGGAAGCTAAATCAAACTGATTATCCAAGACGGCATGATTTGTCCTAAGCCAAATTAATCTCCTCCCTTAATTATCAAAAGGTCAGGCACATGTGCACTGTGATTGAAAGAGATGAGAGAGAACAGAAAATGGTCAGAGATGAGAGTGGACGGACATGATAGAATTGACTAATGAGTAGCATGTGATTTTGTGGGTGAGTGAACGGTCCATGTGGAAGGAAAAGAGTTGGGCTATTACTAATTCAGTATTAGACTAATGCAAGCAAAACAAGACTGTTTCTGGGTTTTAAACAGGATAATCAAAGAGTTAGGTGATCTGACACCAATGGAATATATTAGGGCATTGGGCTTTCCTAGGTTCTTGAAATGAGTCCCCCTTTCCTTTTTCATGTAGACAATGGAAAAGGAATCCTAAAATTAATATAAGATAACCAACTCAATTATGGATTTTTTATTTATATCAATTTAATCTTTAAATCTTCTAACAATTTATTAATATAGTCCTTAAGATCAATTTTGGCCAAACATTACGAAAGTTTACATTGGCTACATCATATGATTGGCCAGACATCGCTAGTCATTTTTTTTTCTTTTTTCATTTTTTTTTCATTTGTGGTTGGTCACCAGTCACCATCAAATATCAAACACAAGTGAAGAGAAAAGAAAATGGAAAAAAAAATGAAAATGTTCTTACCAAAAAAAATGAAAAAATTAAAAAGAAAAAAAGAGAAATTGAAAAAATTCCAAAATCATCCACATTAGCATTGGCCGTGATAGGCAACATTTACGTCAATAATTTCTTACGAAAATTTGCTTTGAGGACTAGATTCATAAATCATAAAAAAATGTTTAAAGCTAAATTGGCACAATTAATAAATTTAAAATTAAACTGACCTCCATACAATAAGCATAGGACTTATTGATTACTCAATCGATATGTAGGAAGATTTTCATGTAGATTGCCTGCGATAGGCGATTTGCTCTTTCAAATAGTCTTCTACCTGAACGACAGAACTTCAAAAGAAGAATGAATGGATGAAGGTGTCCTTGATCTCAACGCAGCAAGATTCAGCATCTGATGAGTTTTCTGCAGCATTTCCTACATTAATGACCACTTTTGAGAGCTTTGCTTGATTTTTATATTGTTTTTGGAAACCAAAGGGGAATGGGACATGCTGCTAAGTGCTCGAAGGCATGATGGATCCTCAAGGACTTTGAGACGCCGAGTACTTATCCAGAAACTTAATCAATGTAACAATGCCCACCTACTCATGTGTGTAATCCAAGTGCGGGTCATATTCACAAAGTCGTATGCAAGGATTGATGGACCACTTGGGCCTTGGACATTATTTTAATACAAAGGATCCTTCTTCACTCATCCAGATCGTCAACTCTCTCTCTCTCTCTCTCTCTCTCTCTAGAGTCCTTTTTCTTTCCAAATAGAAAAAAAGAAAAAGAAAAGTAAGGTTACATAATTTATTTATCATAGAGATGACATGTGTTACTCGAAATAATTAGTCGGTAGAATATGTTTTCATTATCCATAACAATTTATGTCTAAACATTATAATGGATGAAATGAAAAATGTTTTTTGTTCATTCATTCTTGTAAACTATATAAATGATCATTTTAAGGAATATGTTTTGCAAATAATTCATTTTCCATGAAACACGCGTAGTCTTAAACTGTTGAAATTGACAACTAATATATATATATATATATATATATATATATATATATATATATTTTAGTGATTATCCGATAATATTCTAGAGGGAGCATGTTTAAGATGGAAGCAACATATATGTTAATTTTTCGAAAAAGTTGAAGGTGGTAGTGACTTTATGAAATTAAAATCACTAATATAAAATTCGTTTCTAAGTTGGTGAATTGACCCAAGTAAGCAATTGGTGCTTAGGTTGCATCCCAAACGAAATATAATATATTGCAAGACTTAAGAAAATATGATGGTATTACTGTTTGCATTTTTGTAGCGACCTTGGTGGATAATAATCTTTTAAAACGACATAATATATCTGGCCACTTGAGGAAAAATAATTAGAACATTGCATGTTCACTTCTATCCACATAGAAGCATCACTTGTCCCCTTTTTCTATAATATTAGGCACCAATCATTTCCTCCCAACATGCTTCGATTTTGATCTATAATCACTACATATTATTAATTTTGATTTCTTTAGAAAGAAACTTACGCAGTTATAAAAGTGCACTTTATGATGCAATTCCCCAATAAAAAATTGTCAACGTCAGATTTTCACTTGTTATCAACATAGATCAAAAAGCCGATAGATCAAAAATTCTTACCAGGTGCTTGGTTAATTTTTTAGTAAATACGTGCTGTAATTTAACAAAATATTATGTTAATTTTCAGTGTTTCACCTTCTCTAACACGAGATACCATAAATTTTGCTCGCTCCCCTCAAATATAGTGACTTCGCGCTTTGCATGACATCACTGAGAGTTTAATTTCCAGAAATCTGACCCCAAAAAAAAAAAAAAATCCAGGAAGGAAAGGGACAGAAAAAAATTTGCAACAGAAATGTGACGGGAATATAATAAGAAGTGCATAAAAAATATGGAAAAAAAAAAAAAGTCAAATAGTTGCGTCATGGATGATGCGATCGCGCACCACTTGAGTAATTACATCGCAAAAAATTTAATTTATCATATATTTTGAAGATTACATGGGCTGCTTATTCTAAATCTATTACGATTGTGGATAAGCATTGATCTATAATTGAGGGCTCTTTTTTAAAAATAAGAATAAAATTGCCTATTAAATGTTACCTTCCTGGACAACCCAAAATTTCCCTTGCATCTCAATACTCAAAATAATTTGGGGAAAATAGAAGAAATGGGTTTTTTTTTTCTATAATGACAAAATGACACAAATGTTCTCTCAACTCTAATGCAATGTCTACTGTCATTCACATACTTTTAATTCATTTAATATGATCTCTAAACTATTGATAAATGTTCAATATAATCTATTGACTATATGGAAAATATTCATTGTCACCATTCCATTAATTCAAATTAACAGAATTTGTTGATATCGCATTCAATTCATAATAATCCAGGTAACATGATATAACAAGCCATACCATGAAAAAATGATGGACATGTTTCATGCCCTAATTTTTGCTTTCATTTTCTATCGTAGATAGATTAAAGAAAAATGAATATGTTGGCTTATCATTTAAAAAAAAAATCAAATTCAATGGGTAATAATCCGTGTCATCGGACAATGCCTAATTTGGTATTTGAGTAACAAGGGCTACAGTGACTAATAAATCAAGGACTGTACCAAATAAATTAAAAATATGAAGATGACATTCTATTTAGCCAAAAATCAAGAGCCATTCACGTCGTTTTCTCCAGGAAGAGATGAAAGGGATAAAGTGCGCACCTTCCTGAAAAGACTAATTCATCCTCAACGACACGTCAATTTCCCGACCACAAAGAGCACATGACAACCTATAGATAGTGCCAAGTTCCCTTTCTTTTTTTTTTTTTTTTTTTTTTTTCAATCATCTAAAAAAGTTGTTTGGCGGCCCCAAAAAAGGATTAGTTTGAAACCTTAATTAGACCCACTTTAACTAGTGGAGTAATTGTTAATTAGTGGCGTTGCGTGTCCATGCTTGGCCGTATCGCAGGAAGGAGATCGAGATCTATGTTTAAATTACACCGCCCCTGAATTGGACCTACTCTTATTAAGGGGTTAACATAATTGCAAATCGTCATCGATAAGATTGGAATTATCTTTTGAAATGGCATGTGCCACACCAGCAAAGGTCTCCACAAATCCTTCGAGATTTCCATAAAATCCTCCACAAGCTTCAAAACATGTGCACAATCATGGTTGGACGGACAGGAGGTTAAGTGAGCAACATGCCGAACGATAATTGTACATTTTGTCAAAGGTCTATCGTCGGTAACCTACCAAAATTTATTTCGCACCTATTATAGCCTCTCAAGAGAAGATATCACATTGTCGGCTTATGCATTATCAAACCCAAGTGATAACTACAGTATTTTTTTCAATTTTCAGTTTTTAATTTATCCTCAATAATCTTAGCTAAGCTAGGACCACATCTTGTACTTCTGCTTTTATATATATATATACTATATATATATATATATATATATATATACCGCAGTACTTTTTTTCATTTTCAGTTTTTAATTTAACCTCAATAATCTTAGCTAAGCCAGGACCACAACATCTTGTACTTCTGCTTAAATGTATATGTGGATGGCAAAAGTACAGATGACTAAGCTTTAAACTAGTGAGTACCAATTTTCAATTGATGAAAGAACGTCCTAGGTGAACTTTTTAAACATCTGACGCAAATGTAAACTGCACGAATTATCACTGCACCAAGCACTTTGGCCCTGACGATATGGCCCGTGACATCATCTCATGTTGGGTCAAATCTAGTAGGTTTCGAAGGTTTGGGAATAGCATGGTTTTTGTTTTTTTTTTTTTTCCAAAGGTATTCTTGCAATTGGCGCGAAAGCAACATCTCAACGGCTTCCGGTTATTTAGTAGTGACTCCAACAGTTGCTGCCACTACTATAGTCACAGTTTCTCATGAGTCGACAATCGTAAACTGCAATTAAAATCTTGATCGATTACAAGTTGAGATTATTATTGATTTTTGGTATTGATATTAAGTTCCGTTTATTTCGCGTAAAATGAAAATTTCAAAAATCTTTCTCTTAAAATAATCATTTGTATCATTTATAAAAATAAAAATTAATCATCAACAAAAATATATAAATATAAATTGCTTAAGAACCATATTAAATAAATTAAAAATATGTACATGAGGTTACACATTAAATCAAAATTAAACAATTATTCGTATAAAATTAATTAATACAGCGAAAATCATCCACTTGTTATGGAAAGTGGTTTGTATTTATCTTTTGACGTGCCCTTCCAAAAAGATGTCATTGGTTAGATTCTCTACCTAGGCAGTGTCATTGGTCAAAAAGACAAGTTCACACATTTCAGATTGCTCGCTCTATTTTTGGTGAGAAAATTCAAATGCGGATGACTCAGATTCATGTCCCGCGAATTTCCTGCCTCCGAAATTCAAAATTTCAGTTTGAAAAAGAAAAGGAAATTTATTAATTAAAACAAATTAAACGAAAGAGGAGGGGAAAAAAGGCAGCAGATTTGAACTTTTCTTTTTTCTATCACTTTTTCTATTGATTAGTCTTTTTCTCTACCATGGAAATGGAATATCCACGGCTTGAGGCCTTGGGGAGCTTTTCCTCATTGACCGACAACTTTTGCCATATTCTTGAGTTGATGTACTAATTACTAATAAATATGTCATGTGAATTATGAAGGGTTTGTTTCACGCAAATGTAACGACTTGAAATTTTTTTTTCTTAAAAACAACTGTTTATGCTTCAACAATTTTGTTGGTGATTTAATTATTATTCATTGGCTAATATTTTCCAACGAGATAAACAATCATTTCTGATAAATTATTTACCAAATCATTACTTTTTTACGAAGCAAACACCCCTCAATATTCCAATTTGATAGATTAGCCTGAACATATTTACCTGTTTGTATGTTAAAGTCAAAACTAACTTTCAACTATTTTTTTCTTTTTTTAGGTGCTCCATTATCATCCTTGAATTAATTACATAAAATTATCCACTACTTTCTCTTGATAAAACAGCCATCCGATCCACAAATGTTAATAAATGCCTATTACATGCACCCGAATAAATAATCAGTCCAATTCTATTTAAACATAATCCATCCACGATCAACACCTCAAGATTTGTATATAATCACTTCTTCTTCTTCTTTTTGTGGTTGGAAGTATATTATCATTTTCGTGAGACTATACATAGGAATTATATCTCTAAGCCCATATCAACTAGAAAATTACTTAGACTCTATTTGTTTTACGGAAAATAACTTCCTAGAAAACATTTTTCGGATTTCCCAACATTCATTTCATAGAAAATGAATTAGTCAAAGAAAAGGTTTGCCATTGGAAAAAAAAAAAAAAACACCTTCAAAAGTAATGAAAATGTTTTTCACTTTAAAAAAAAAATTCTTAAGTTCTTCCATCTCACTTTCTTTCATCAAACTAATTCTCATTTTATTTTTATATTATCTTTATCTTTTTATTTTTTTTTAAATCAAAAGTTAATTTTCTTTCCTTTTCTTCTTCCTCCTTAACTTTGGCCGATTGCTAGCCACAAGTGAGCTGGAGCCTCGCTACTAGTAGGTGAGGCTTTAGTTTGCCAAATTCCAGCGAAGGTCGAGACTCATCAGCCTGTGGCGAGGCTGAGCTTGCCCGATGCATCCAAGCTCAAGCCCCACCAAATCCGGTCACTTAGGCAATGCTCAAACCTCATTGGAGGTCGCCAGATGTTGTGGAGACCCTAGCTTTCTCGATTGGCCTCAAGCGAGCTCAAGCCTAGCCATATTCAACCTCTTGGGTGAGGCTTGAGCCTCACCTAAGGTTGTTAGATGGTGGTGAGGCTCTTGGGGCCCTCGGCGAGGCTCAACCTCACCCGAGTGGTTGGATCTAGCGAGGCTCAAGGTCGTCGGCATTGGGCAAGCTCGGCCTTGCCATAGGCGGGTGAGGCTCCAGCTCACCTATGACCAATCACTGATCGCTGCCATGGCTAGCAAAAGAAGAAGAAGAAGAAGCTCGGCCCCATAGGCGGGTGAGGCTCCACTCACCTATGACCAATCACCGATCACGCCATGGCTAGCAAAAGAAGAAGAAGAAGAAGCTCGGCCTTGCCATAGGCGGGTGAGGCTCCAGCTCACCTATGACCAATCACTGATCTCTGCCATGGCTAGCAAAAGAAGAAGAAGAAGAAGAAGAAGAAGAAGAAAGGAAAGGAAACGAAAGGAAAAAAAAAAAAAAAAAAACTAATCGAAATTTGATTTTTTTTTATAAATATAACGATAAAAATTTATTAAAATGAGTGCATGGAGGAAAGGATTTTCCTTACCGAACAACAAAAAATATCTTATAGTTTTAGTTGAATAATGAAAAATATGGCTATTTTCCCAAAAAATAGCTTTTAGGAAGATATTTTCCCGAAATGCCACATTTTCCATGAAACAAGTGAAACCTTAGGGCGAGTTTATTTTGTAGTAGATTTAGAAAATATTTACTAAATATAATTGCTTGTATTAGTTACAAAGATGAATGAACGTGATAAACATTTTTATCGCCCATGAAAATATATTTGGATATAAATTGTTATCGATAATGAAAAGATTATTCATTGACTAATAAATCGCAAGTGATACAAGTAATCATTTTTAAGAAAATGTATTATAAATCATTAACATGAATAGTCCTAGAATTTTGACCTAGTATGCAATGGAATCCCGGAATTCTTAATCCTGTTTAATGCGGTACTTGAATTTTAGTTTAAGGTGCAATGTGGTATTTGAATTTTTAATTTATTTAATATAATGTCCAGACTTTTGGCGCATATTCAATTAGTCTTTGAATTATGTGAAAATGTTCAATGTTATCATTCTATTAATTTAAGTTCATGGACAATATTAAATATTTTCATATAGTAAAAGGACTAGATTGAATATGTATTAAAAGTTCAAAAAATATATTACACAAAATTGAGAGTTTATGAATGATTTTGTACATTAGTTTAAAATTTATCAATAACATTGAATAAATTAAAAATTTATAGGATATATTACATATTGGGTAAAAGTTCATAATCTATCAATGTCATTTGTCATTGACTTTTTCGCAAAACAAACGGTTTGTTTGGTTTCCATGGAAGATGCACCTGAATGGCTAAAAGAAAGAAACGTAATTATGAGGTTGGCCCTTAGGAATTTTTTATATGGACCATCTATAAGTCAAGTCAAAACAATGGGACTGAGCATTTACCCCCGGTTTTCGAAGAGATGAAATTGCTTTTCGGAAGCAAGTGGAATTGGAAAACGCACCAAGTTTTTAGGTCAAACATTGACAGGAAGTCGATTGGCTGTTTTTGTTAGAATCTTATGTTTGAAGAGCATAGTATGTCAATCCGAATGTCTATATCTGATCCATTAGATTTGATCTCGTCTTTTGACAGAATATTTCGGCAGTAGATACCTCTTGTGCAGGCAATGTTAGACTGGCCACTAATTTCCTTATTGTTGAAGTGATTTGCCGGATATATTTCACTTAACTTAAATCAAACACAACATTTCTCATCACAAAATTATGAGGTCGTAGAGAAAACGAGTTACTAATACCTCTAAAAGTTATTGGACATGAGAAGTTTTGTAAAGTGATTCATAAGTAAAACCTACCTCAAAATGGTCAGCATATTGAATCAAACCAAAAACTTCTTTGAGAGGTTTGACCCATGTGGATCTATAGACGGCAACATATTAAGACCCTTTTCTACTTTCTAGTGGGTAAACAGTTCTAGGATTGATGAGGACCCAAGCTTTAATTTGATGAGGGCGGTGACTTGATGGGTGAAGCGAGATGGTTGAATAATGATGTGGGACTCCTAAGAGGCTTCTTTTTTGGGGGAGAGGAGAGAATAAGTCTTATAACACTTCGAGTCGAGAGAGCATCATTAGGCCAAATGGGTAGACATCGATGGGGATGTTTAAAATGATTTATGGTCACATTGATTCATTTCTTTTGAGAGCTCAATCTTGTAAATCCGACTCAATCCTCACAAGAAAGGGCGTGTGATAAAAGCTGATTAGCATCCTCAAGCAAGCAATCGATTCTTTCCTCCGCTTTTTGGAATCTTGGCCCGAGAATGCTCCAAAAAATTGCAACAGGGAAGAGAAAAAAAAGGCAAAAGCTAAGATCCCATCCATGGCTACCTCGAGGCATGATCATCTTAGGGCAGGAGATATTTGTTGAATCGACAAAAGCAAAGGCTGGTAGCTTCACCATCTCTACAAATATCTCCCAAGTCGGGATAAAATCACTTGTCACATTCGAGAAAGGGTCATCATCGGAGCAATGATATGTCGTCAGACTGGTTGAATTTTGAGTCTCTCTCTCTCTCTCCCCCCACCTGCACTTCTGGTACTTTTTTTCTCTTCTGTCAATCTTGTCTGTACCACTCGACCTATTGGAATCTAAGGCGGCAACATTAGGCGCTTTTCCCCTGATGTTTTCCATCTAAAACAGGAGATTACTAGGTACTGCCTTTGTAGACCCTTTATCTTGATATCTTTTAAGGAGGAGTCAGGATCGAGTGTCGTAGATATATTCAATTCGCCCGCTTCTACCGTTTTCTTAGGAAGATTCTGCGTGTACCATCTTATAGATCCACCGAATTCAATTAAATGACTTAAAAGCGAATCTCTTAAGTTTGTTGATTCTAGGCTTCTTGCATATTAGCATTGCATATTATATCTATGGCTTATTTACAACTGACAAATCTATGATCACCTTTATTATAAATATGATTGATTACGACTTGTAATACTTATCTTGATTATCATTCTATAACGATCTAAATTATTTTGGATATTGTATATAGTCGATGGTGCTTATAACAAAGCTACTTTTTCTTTTTCCCTTCTCCACTTGATTCGGATCCAATGAAAGTATATCACTTCTTTATTGAAAAATTTGTAACATTGGCTTCATGTTCCACTCTGCATTTTGATTTTATTAACTTCATGTTCACCGTTGGTTCAAACTTTTCTAGTAAAAGACAAAGTCCATGAGCACTTTTTATGTAGACATCTTTGGAACTAAGAATTCAATTTAACAATAATTGCCTTTAATGTTATTGGTTTTTTTAGAGTAATGCTCTAAACTATTCCTATTGTTAATGTTGTAGATTATAAGGTCTAAAAGTTGTGCATAGTTTGCATTCGACTACATGGCAATGGCACCACTAAGAGGTTAAAGAAACATGATTAAAGGGTGTTTGTGATAGTGATGCGAAATATCATGAGAACTTTAGTATATTATTCTAAGTTTATCTCTCCTATGTCCTTTTTACTATAGTTTCAATTGATGTAACGACTATGCGCTATGATAAGGATAGTCTCGTAAGGTGATTTGCCAAGAGATCATGCCAAGCATGATTCGTGCTCAAAATTCGAGCCTTTGAAATATGAAATTCCAATTGCCGTGACAACTTAGTTAACCCCTAATTATATAGAGTCATGCCTATTAATGTGAAAGTCTCTTCTTCTTTTTCTCTTTTCCCCTCAAAATGCCCCCTCAAGCTCTTGAGGGATTGGTCGAGAGCGTCACCTTGCTTAGATTAATCCCGAGGGGCCATGCCCCCCATCTTCTAAGCAGGGTCTTACCCGATACATGTGGACGGGCTTGATTTATGTGTTGGGATCCATAGAATCGAAAGGTTCGTATGACTTGTGTTGTAAGCAGCTAAATATACAAAAAATGGGCTTGGCACCTTGGAAGCAGAAGCTAGGCTTTTTCTAAGTTGGGCCACATCAACCTAGCGAATGGATATGTTTGGCCCAATTTGAGACGCATCAGGCCCATTGAGAATCGCCTGCAGGCCCACATGTAACACGCGGGCCCACATGAAAGGTCAAGATCCCAGCATCCGCTTGGAAGCAGTGATGTTTCTAGGTTTAAAGGAATTTCCCAAAAGATCCCACGCAATATATGATCGCAAGAGACTCGGGACATCCCGTTGATGTCTAAACATACGATCACTAAATTGTTATGAATGTCACATTACGCCAAGTAAGAACATACCGGCCAATTTTACTATCCGTGATTAATAGTAATTACAACACATGGTCCGTATAAGATTTAGATATATGTTCCCTCCTGAGTTGTACACGAGCGAATGTTATTATATCTCAAGTATGTTCAATTGGAGTAGTGATTCGCCATACTTGTCATTGGTTAGAAATCAAAGAATAATCTAATTTGAATTGTTATATGCCCGGTTCGATAACTAGTTGCTTATTAGATAGCTATTAGGTGCATTAAAAAAACCTCTTATCGAAGATTTAAAAAACTCGAGACAATAGCAAAGCTTTTGGATTACAAAAAACGAATGAATAAACGAATTGATCGGAAAGAATTATTACACCAAGTTCTCAAATGATTCCCGTTTAGCGAATTATATTGAGATATTCACTAGATTCGGATGGTTCCTTTCTTGTTGTTCATCTCCGTCATTTGCCTCCATTCCTACCGCCGCCGCTGCCGCCGGAGGCTGCATCGCCCTTACCGCCTTGACCTCCCTGCTGACCACCGCTTTCGGCAACGTCGTCTTCCAAATCAACCGTCCGCACCTTGAACCTGTTGAGCCTCAACTCGGGCTCGTCCCCTACCCCTCCGTCCCTGCCGGGCAGCCGGGGCGATCCCACGCTCAAGCTCCTCGGAAACGCCCTCACCTCCCTCGTCCTTTTCGACCGCAGAGCCTCCTCCAGCTTCTGATCGATCTCGTCGTGCAGCTTCGGGAATAGCTGCCGGAACGTCTGTTGGCGCCGCTCATAGAGGTCCCTAAGGTCCTCCATCAGCGCCAGCAGCCACGAGTCCATCGACAGGTCCCTCCCGTCGCATGGGCGGTGTCCGTAGTAGTAGAACTGGCCCTCCGCGTCCCCGAAGCTATAGCTCTCCCTGCACGGGCTCCCGCTTTTGAAGCCATAGTGGGCGTGGTCGG
This sequence comes from Eucalyptus sideroxylon, assembly GCA_014182405.2. Taxonomy (NCBI): domain Eukaryota; kingdom Viridiplantae; phylum Streptophyta; class Magnoliopsida; order Myrtales; family Myrtaceae; genus Eucalyptus; species Eucalyptus sideroxylon. The sequence goes on along the minus strand of CM024554.2, from coordinate 56,964,015 downwards.
AGCTCGGGAAGGGAGGAGCTCCGGCGGCGCTGGGCATCGGCTCGCCATGCGCATATCCGATTTCGTTCGGCCGGGGTCCGAGAGACTCCGGCCACAGCGGCGCACCCTGAGAATCCATCTGAATAAAATAGGAAATCGCCGATCGCCTGAAGAAACCAAAGATGATGCAGGATCAAGGTGACGGAAAATTCGACGTTGGAAATTTGAGGATCGTGAAAGCTCGAGAGCGTGTGTGTATATATTTATATGTAAATGTAAATGTATATGTATATGCATATGTATATATAGGCGATGAGAGAGGGTGGAGAAATTGAGAAATTCCAGAGAGGGAGGGAGACTTTTCAAACGGTACGGCTCGGTCATTCTTGCGCATCGAAATAGGCGCGTCGCATTCCTCGAGTTCTTTCCTACTTGCTTTATAATAATAGTAATAATGATAATAAATATTAGGATTTGGTTGTTGATTAAATGTTGAATTTCAATGTTTGGAATAGTGCGAACATGCGCTTCGGCGGCTGCTGATTGTGGAATCTTTTCTTACGTGATCTAGAATTCCTTATATTCACTGACTTAACCTTGATACTATCAAAGGCAGAAGTAAAATATCAAATTAAATCCTAAGATGGTAGTCGACCTTCGCTCGAGTAAAGACATTGAAGTATGCATTACAAACTGTACGAGCAATTTTAGATTCATAAGTATCGGCAAGGGTTCCCGATGTTAGATAACGCATTGCGTATAATTATAAGATGATTATTGCAATATGATTATTTTATTATCTTGTTGACTATCTTTAGAATAGTGTCGAGTTTGGCTTCAAAACAATTAAAACCAAAAAGATTAGGTCAAAATAGTCTTCTTAAAAGATATTGGAAGAACTTGTTTGACATTGTTTGACTAATGGTTGAGTGTGTTTCTTTGATGGACGACTGGTAGTTTTGAGCGAGTTCTTTGGTGGTCCAGTCATTATTGACCGGTCTTCCATCAAAACAAACGCCTCCCCACCTCACCCAAAATGATCGCCCACGTTGCTTTTTAATATAAATGATCGAATGGTGGCACATAAGTTGTAATTGATAATTAAAATATTTTTTTATTGATTAATTATTTCAAGCAATATAGGCGATTATTTTTAGAGATATATTTTTTCAAATTATTCATTTTCCGCAAAACAAATGGAATCTCAATTTCACAATAATTGCCACAAATGTTATCGGCATTCCAGATTAATGCACCGAGCTATTTTTATTTTTAATGTTGCAAGCTGGAAGGTTTAAAAGTTGTGCATAGTTTGCATTTGATTGTATGACACTGCTGAGATCCCAAAATTAAAGAAATTGGGTTAAATGGGGGTGTTTGCACTGTTGTGATTTTATGGGATATTGTGAGAACTTAAGTGTATAATATTAAGTTTATCTCTCCTATGTCCTTTTTAGTGTAGCGCTAGGATAAAAATTCATAGTCTTGTACAGTAGTTTGTTGAGAGATTGTGTCGGACAGGATTTTTATACTCGAAATTCGAGTCTATTAATGCTCAAATCATTTTTCTCCTTTTTCCTTCTTAAAACTCTCGAGGAATTGGTTGAGAGCGTTGCCCCACTCAAAGCAATCCCCGATGATCATGCCCAGCGTTGATTAGATTGAGCTATCTAATTCACCTCAATAACTCTTTTTTAATCTTTGTCACCCTCACTCAATCTCACGTTCACTGGCTTCTCACTCTTACCTTAATTTGGGCATAAGTTTTCCTAAATTGGATTAAATATTTAAGTGTATTAACAATATGGGTTGAGTATAAGTCAATAAATTTACATTGCATGAAAATAGGTCAAAATGATTTTAATGGGCTAATTTGAGCCAAACAATTATTGAGCCGACTCAAATCTAACCCGATCCATCCATGTAATAGGTCTTGATCTCACCCAATGCACATGGACAAGCGTGGTTTAATATATATTCGTAAGATTAGTCGAGTCGAAAGATTCATATTGTAAATAGCTAAATGTATGAAGTGGGCTTGGCATTTAGGGAGTACAAGATAGGCTTTCCTAAGTTGGGCCACCTTGACCTAGTGAATGAATATGTTCGGCCCAATTTCTTGTTGCATCAAGCCCATTGACAATTGCCTACAGGCCCACATGTAACCCACGAACCCAAATGGAGGATCAAGATCCTAGTTGCTACCTGGAAGGTAGGTGCGATTGGTTTTCGATCCAATTTGATATGGTTTGGTTCCTTGTTGGAATTGAAAATCAGACCGCCCAGACATCTCTTTCACTTTTAGGAACTGGGAACCAGACTAACATTTTGGGAAATCAGATCAAATCAATCGGCTTAGTTTGGTCCAAGCAGTTTTCGATTTGGACGATCCATTTTGTACACCATTATTGAAAGGCTTAAAAATGATAGAAAAAACTTGATTGTTTCAAACGTCACATTGGACAGGAATGTATTCAATTGATTTAGAATATTGTGCATGTAGATATGCATTCTCGCTTTCTCCAAGTTCATTATTCATTTTTTGAACAATTATTACTCTGTTGATTTTATGTTTCGTTTATTTCACAAATAATGAATGATTTACAGAATATTTTACTAAAAAAATGAAGGTTAGCATTTGTTTGAAATGATTAGTTAATGAAAAATGTTTCATTATTGACAATAATCCATATCTAAATATTTTTGTTGATGATAATTTTCTTTCTCGTTTATTCATTATTGAGTGAGTTATTATGAAGATCAAAAAGACTCTCGTCTCGTCAAAGACTTTAATGAAAATAGCAAAGCCCTTGGAAAGAAAAAAAAAAATGAACGAATAAATGAGTGACTGGAAAAGATTATTATTACACAAGTTTCTCGAATAATTCTTGCTTAGTGCTTAGCGAACCATCCTAAGACGTTCATCGATTCTGATGCTCCCTTTTTCGTTCTTCACCTCCGTGATGTGCCTCCATTCTTTGTGCCGCCGCCACCGCCGCTGCTGGCAGAGGCCATGCCACCCTTACCGCCTTGACCGCCTTGTTGACCGCCGCTCTCAGCAACGTCGTCTTCCAAGTCAACCGTTCGCACCTTGAACCTGTTGAGCCTCAACGCTGGCTCGTCCCCTACCCCTCCGTCCTTGCCGGGGCAGCCAGGGTGACCCCACGCTCAAGCTCCTCTGGAATGCCCTCACCTCCCTCGTCCTGTTCGACCGCAGAGCATCCTCCAGCTTCCGATCGATCTCGTGGTGTAACTTCGGCAACAGCTGCCGGAACGTGTGCCGGCGCCGCACGTAGAGCTCCTCAATATTTTCCAAATAGTTATTTTTTCACAACAATTTGATAGATTAGCCTTAACATATTTACCTGTCTATATATTAAAGTTAAAACTGACTTTCAACTCCTTTTTTTTAGGTGTTCCATCATTATCCTTGAATTAATTTACATAAAATTATCCACTTCTTCTCTTGATAAAACAGACATCCGATCCATAAATGTTAATAAATGCCCGCTACATGCACCCAGATAAAGAATCAGTCCAATTCCCTTTAAACATAATCCATCCACGATCACCACCTCAAGATTAGCATATAATCACATTTTTGGTGGTTGGAAGTATATAATCATTTCGTGAGACTATACATAGGAATTATATCTCTAAGCCCATAGCAACTTGAAAAATTACTTCGGCTCCGTATGTTTTACAGGAAAATAGCTTCCTGAAAAACGTTTTTTGAATTTCTCGACAATCCTTTCACGGAATATGAATTAGTCAAAGAAAAGGTTTTCTGCTATCGGAAAAAACACCTTCAAAAGTAAGGAAATTCCATCTCACTTTCTTTCACCACATTAATTCTCAATTTATTTGTATATTATCTTTATCTTTTTATTTTTAAAAAAAATCGAAAGTTAATTTTTTTCTTTTATTCTTCCTCCTTGACTTTGGCCAATTGCGAGCCACAAGCAAGCTGGAGCCTCATCACAATTAGGTGAGGCTTGAGTTCAATAGATTCTAGCGAGGTCAAGCCTTGTCAGCTTGTGGAAAGGTTGAGCTCACCCGACGCATGTGAGCTTAAGCCCTGCTAGATCCAATCACCTAGGTGGGCCTCGAGCCTTGCTGGAGGTTGCTAAATGTTGGCGAGGCCCCAGCTTGCCCAATTGACCCTAAGTGAGCTCAAGCCTCACCAAATTCGGGCTCCTGGGTGGGGCTTGAGCCCACCCAGGTGGGTGGATCTAGTGGGGCTCAGGTTCACCAGCGTTGGGCAAGCTCAGCCTTGCCATAGATTTGCAACTGCCTTGCCATAGGCTAGCAAGGCTCCAGCTCGCCTATGGCTGGTCATCGACTGTTGTCATGGCTAGAAACAGACCAATGAAAAAGAAGAAGATAAGTAAAGAAAATGGGAAAAAAAGAATAACAAATAATTTAAAAATTGATTTTAAAAAATGATAAATAATTTAAAGGAGTGCATGGAGGAAAAGATTTTCCTCACCGAACGGCAAAAAACATTTTTAAGTTTTAGTCGAACAATAAAAAAAATTAAAAATTTAAAGAATATATTACATATTGGGTTAAATTTCATAATCTATTCATATAATTTTTCATTGACTTTTTCGCAAAACAAACTGCGGGTTTGGTTTCCATGGAAGATGCACCTGAATGGCTACAGGAAAGAAACGTAATTATGAAGTTGGGCCTTAGGAATTTTTTATATGGACCATCTAGAAGTCAAGTCAAAACAATGGGACTGAGCATTTGTCCACGACTTTCGAAGAGATGAAACTGCTTTTCGGAAGCAAGTGGAATTGGAAAACGCACTAAGTTTTTAGGTCAAACATTGACAGGAAGTCGATTGGCTGTTTTTGTTAGAATCACTTGTTTGAAGAGCACAATATATCAATCCAAATGTCTATCTGATCCATTAGATTTGATCTCGTCTTTTGATAAAAAAAATTTCAGCAGTAGATACCTCTTGTGCATGTGTTGTCAGACCGGCCACTGATTTCCTTATTGTTGAAGTGATTTGCCGAATATATTTCACTAAAAATATAAATCACACATGACGTTTTTCACCATAGAATTATAAGGCAGTAGAGAAAACGAGTTATTAACACTCCTAAAAGTTATTAGACATGAGAAGTTTTGTAAAGTGATTCATAAGTAAAACCTACCTCAAAATCATAAGCATATTGAATCAAACCAAAAACTTCTTTTGAGGGTAGGTTTGACCCACATGGATTTATAGACGGCAACATACTAAGACCCTTTTGAGAAGTTTTGTAAAGTGATTCATAAGTAAAACCTACCTCAAAATCATAAGCATATTGAATCAAACCAAAAACTTCTTTTGAGGGTAGGTTTGACCCATGTGGATCTATAGACGGCAACATACTAAGACCCTTTTGAGAAGTTTTGTAAAGTGATTCATAAGTAAAACCTATCTCAAAATCATAAGCATATTGAATCAAACCAAAAACTTCTTTTGAGGGTAGGTTTGACCCACGTGGATCTATAGACGGCAACATACTAAGACCCTTTTCTAGTGGGTAAACAACTCTAGGATCGATAAGGACCCAAGCTTTAATTCGACGAGGGTGGTGATTTGATCATTGAAGCAAGATGGTCGAATGATGTGGGACTCCTAAGAGGCTTCTTTTTTTGGGGGAGAGGAGAGAACAAGTCTTATACCACTTTGAGTTGCGAGAGCATTGTTAGGTCAAATGGGTAGACATGGGGAAAAGTACCAAAAAAGTCCTAAACCTTAATACTAATTCAGTCATAAACTTTTCAATCGGATCAATTCAATCATAAACCTTTTAATATTAATACCAATTCAGTCCATCCTGGCTAATTTTGTTCGGCCGGTGCTGACATGGATGTCGGCCAATGGCCGGACATTGATGTGGCAATTTTTATGATTTTTTTATTTTCTTTTTCCTTTTCTTTTCTACCTTATTCCTGGCGATGGCCGCGAAGCCCTTGCCTGTCATTTGTAAGGGTTGCGGCCTTCACTCGGCCTCTCCTCACCCGCCTGAATTTGGGCGAGGCCAGTCTCGCCCTGGCCTTACCGCAGGCAAAGGCGGCCTCGCTTGCAGCTGGCGAGGCCATGGCGGCCATTGCAAGGGCGGAGGCAAGGGCCACTAAGCCCTCGCCAGCCGCCAACGAGGGTCGCGGCCCTCGCTTGGCCTCGCCTAGGGTAGTGGGCGAGGTGGTGCCTAGCGATGATTGCCTTCGCCCTGGCCTTAGGCGAGGCCGAGTAAGGTCCGTGACCCTCACCGGCGGCTAGCAAGGGCTTAGCGGCCATCGCCTCTGCGCTAGCAATGGCCGCCATGGCCTTGCCAGCTGTGGGTGAGGTTGCCTTCGCCCATGGCAAGGCTAGGGCGAGGCTAGCCTCACCCAAATTTGGGCGAAGCCGCCTCGCTGGCAGCCCTGGGAGAGGTTGGGCTAGGGCCGCGACCCTCGTCGGCCACCGCTAGAAGAAGACAGAAAAGAAAAAGAAAAAGAAAAAGAAAAAGAAAAAGAATTAATAAAATCATAAAAATTGCCACGTTAGCATTGGCCAGACAAAACTGGTCGGATGGACTGAATTGATACTAATATTAAAAGGTTTATGATTGAATTGATACTAATATTAAAATATTTAAGACTAAATTGATATAAATGTAATAAGTTTATGACTTTTTTAGTACTTTTTCTCATCGATGATGATGTTTAAGATGATTCATGGTCACATTGTTTCATTTCTTTTAAGAGCTCGATCTCATAAATCCGACTCAATCCTCACAGGAAAGGGTGCGCGATAAAAGCTAATTTGCATCCTCGAGCAAGCAATCAATTCTTTCCTCCCCTTTTTAGAATCTTGGCCCGAGAATGCTCCAAAAAATTGCAACACGGAAGAGAAAAAAGCCAAAAGCTAAGATCCCATCGATGGCTACCTCGAGGCATGATCATCTTGGGGCACGAGATATTTGTTGAATCGACAAAAGCAAAAGTTGGTAGCTTCACCATCTCTACAAATATCTCCCAAGTTTGGGATAATATCACTTGTCACATTCAAGAAAGGGTCATCATGGGAGCAATGATGCCTTGTTCCTATCTGGATATGTCGTCAGACTGGTTGAATTTTGAGTGTCTCTCTCTCTTCCCACCTGCACTTCGGGTACTTTCTTTCTCTTCAGTCAATCTTGTCTTTACCACTCAGACCTATTGGAATCTAAGGCGGCAAGATTAGGCGCCTTTCCCCTGATTTGTTCCATCTAAAACCGGAGATTGCTAGGTACTACTTGTGTAGACCCTTTATCTTGATATCTTTTAAGGAGTCAGGATCGAGGGTCGTAGATATATTCAGTTCATCCGCTTCTACCGTTTTTTTAGGAAGATTCTGCATGTTCTTTCTTATAGCTCCATGGAATTTAATTAAATGACTTAAAAGAGAATCTTTTAATCTTGTCGATTCTAAGCTTCCGGTCTATTAGTATTGAAGATCTTATTTGCGTCTTATTTACAACTGGCAAATCTATGATCACCCTTATTAAAACGATGATTGATTACGACTTCTAATGCTTATCTTGATTATCATCATGTCGCGATTTAAATAATTCTTAGATATGATATGTCGTCAATGATGCTTATAACAAAGCTCCTTTTGCTTTTTCCCTTCTCTATGTGAGTCGGGTCTAATGAAAGCATCTGCAAAATCACCTCTTTATTGAAAAGTTTGTAATATTGGCTTCACGTTCCACTCTACATTTTGATTTTATTAACTTCATGTACGCTGTTGGTTTGAACTTTCCTAGTGAAAGACAAAATAGAGTGTCCATGAGCACTTTTTTTTGTAGACATCATTGATTGAGAATTCAATTTAATGATAATTGCCTCTAACATTATTGGATTTTTAGATTAATGCTCTAAACTATTTCTATAGTTAATGTTGTAGATTAGAAGGTCTAAAAGTTGTGCATAGTTTGCATTAGACTATGTGACACCACTAAGAGGTTAAAGAAACATGATTAAAGGGTGTTTGTCATAGCGATGTGAAATATCATGAGAACTTTAGTGTATTATTCTAAGTTTATTTCTCCTATCTCCTTTTTAGCGTAGTTTCAATTGATGTATCGACTATGCGCTATGATAAGGATTCATAGTCTCGTAAGGTGATTTGCCAAGATATCATGCCAAGCATGATTCGTGCTCAAAATTTGAGCCTTTGAAACATGGAATTCCAATTGTCGCAACAACTTAGCTAACCCCATAATTATATAGAGTCATGCCTATTAATGTGGAAGTCTCTTCTTTTCTTTTCTTTTTTTCCCCTCAAAATGTCCCCTCAAGCTCTTGAGGGATTGGTCGAGAGCGTCACCCTACTCAAATTAATCCCGAGGGGCCATGCCCACCATCCTCTAAGTGGGGTCTTACTCGATTCATGTGGACGGGCATGATTTACATGTTCGTTGGGATCAGTTGAGTCGAAAGGTCCAGATGACTTGCGTTGTAAGCTGCTGAATGTACAAAAATGGGCTTGGCACCTTAGAAGCAGAAGCTCGGCTTTCCTAAGTCGGGCCACATCAACCTAGCTAATGGACATCTTTGGCCCAATTTGAGACACACCAGCCCATTGACAAACGCCTGCAGGCCCACATGTAACACGCGAACCCAAATGAAGGATCAAGATCCCACCGTCCGCTTGGAAGCAGTGATGTTTCTAGGCTTAAAGGAATTTCCCAAAAGATCCCACGCAATATAGGATCGAAAGAGACTCGGACATCCCGCTGATTTACAAACATACGATCGCTAAATTGTTATGAATGTCACATTACGCAGGGTAAGAATATACCGGCCAATTTTACTGTCCTTGATTAACAATAATTACAACACACGATTTGTATAAGACATAGATATACGTTCCCTCTTTAATTGTGCACGGAGTGAATGTTATTATATCTCAAATATGCTCATTTGGAGTAGTGATTTGCCATACTTGTCATTGGTTAGCAATCTAAAGATAACCTAATTTAAATTGTTATATGCCGAGTTTGATAACTAGTCGCTTATTAGATAGCTATTAGGTGTATTCAAAAATCTCTTATTGAAGATTTAAAAAAACTCGAGACGATAGCAAAGCTTTTGGATTACAAAAAATGAATGAATAAACGAATCGATTGGAAAGAATTATTACACGAAGTTCTCAAACGATTCATGTTTAGCGAATTATTTTTAGATATTCACTAGATTCAGATGCGTCCTTTCTCGTTGTTCATCTCTGTAATTTGCCTCCATTCCTACCGCCGCCGCCGCTGGTGGCTGCACTGCCCTTACCGCCTTGACCGCCCTGCTGACCGCCGCTCTCGGCAATGTCGTCTTCCAAATCAACCGTCCGCACCTTGAACCTGTCGAGCCTCAAAGCGGGCTCGTCCCCTACCCCTCCATCCCTGCCGGGTAGCCGAGGCGATCCTACACTCAAGCTCCTCGGAAACGCCCTCACCTCCCTCGTCTGCTTCGACCGCAAAGCCTCTTCCAGCTTCCGGTCGATCTCGTCGTGCAGCTTCGGGAACAACTACCGGAACGTCTGCCGGCGCCGCTCATAGAGGTCCCTAAGGTCCTCCATCAGCGCGAGCAGCCACGGGTCCATCGACTGGTCCCTCCCATCGCATGGGCGGTGTTCGTAGTAGTAGAACTGGCCCTCCGCGTCCCCGAAGCCGTAGCTCTCCCCGCACGGGCTCCTGCTTCCGAAGCCACAGGGGGTGTGGTTGGAGCTCGGGAAGGGAGGAGCTCCGGCGGCGCTGGGCATTGGCTCGCCATACACGTATCCGATTTCATCCGGCCGGGGTCCGAGAGACTCCGGCCACAGCAGCGCACCCTGAGAATCCATCTGAATAAAATAGGAAATCGCCGATCGCCTGAAGAAATCAAAGATGATGCAGAACAAAGGTGACGGAAAATTCGACGTTGGAAATTTGAGGATCGTGAAAGCTTGAGAGAGTGTGTGTATATGTATGTATATGTAAATGTAAATGTATATGTATATGTATATATAGGCGATGAGAGAGGGTGGAGAAATTGAGAAATTCCAGAGAGGGAGGGAGACTTTTCAAACGGTACGGCTCGGTCATTCTTGCGCATCGACATAGGCGTGTCGCATTCCTCGAGTTCTTTCCTAGTTGCTTTATAATAATAGTAATAATGATAATAAATATTAGGATTTGGTTGTTGATAAAATGTTGAACTTCAATGTTTAGAACAGTGCGAACATGCGCTTCGGCGGCTGCCGATTGTGGACGGTTTTCTTACATGATCTTGAATTCCTTATATTCACCGACTTAACCTTGATAGTATCATAGGCAGAGGTAAAATACCAAATTAAATCCTAAGATGGTAGCCGATCTTCGCTCAAGTAAAGACATCGAAGTATGCATTACGAACTGTATAAACGGGCTGTACATTTTAACTTCAAATGTATCGGCAGGGGTTCGTGATGTCAGATCACGCATTACGTATAGTTATAAGATGATTCTTGTGATATGATTATTTTATTATCTTGTTGACCGTTTTTACTCTTTAGAATAGTGTTGAGTTTGGCTTCAAAACAATTGAAGCCTAAAAGATTAGGTCAAAATAGTCTTCTTGAAGATAGTGGAAGAACTTGTTTAACATTGTTTGACACAGATAGTGTCTTGGAAAGAGAGTTGCCTTTTGATTGTATCACCATGTTCCATTCGTATTATTCCTCAATCCGAGCACACAATAAAAGCTTGATAAGTCGACTCACCCGTGCATACTCCACATCTCAACAATCTTCATTAGGTATGCTTTGTTTGGATTCAACTTCACTGCAAAAGCTTAAATTAATGATTCATGTATGATATTATGAACTATTTTAAGCTATACAAATTATTAGATCCGGGACTTTTCTTATCCAATCCATGCGTGTATCTTGACATACTAATTGATGGGTCATGACCCGGAATGCGACTATTTTTCGGGTTTGGCCGACACGAACTATTGGAAGGACTGAATTGAGAATTTGTAAGAATATGAGTGGGAGGGGAGCTCGTTGACTTTTCCCGGGATCCCAGTTGTGTTGACTGATGGTTGAGTGTGTTTCTTTGATGAACGACTGGTAGTTTTGAGCGAGTGCTGCCAACGCCGCTATGGAGAGACACGGTTTTCTGAGATGTTGGGCTTTTTCTCTTGGTTCTATCAATTTTATAACAACTATCTCCAACATGCGTGGACCTGGAATGACCGGTCTTCCATCAAAACAAACGCCTCCCCACCTCACCCAAAATGATCGCCCACGTTGCTTTTTAATATAAATGATCGAATGGTGGCACATAAGTTGTAATTGATAATTAAAATATTTTTTTTATTGATTAATTATTTCAAGCAATATAGGCAATTATTTTTAAAGATATATTTTTCCAAATTATTCATTTTCCACAAAACAAATGGAATCTCAATTTCACAATAATTGCCGCAAATGTTATCGGCATTCCAGATTAATGCGCTTAGCTATTTTTTATATTTAATGTCGCAGGCTGGAAAGTTTAAAAGTTGTGCATAGTTTGCATTTGATTGTATGGCACCACTAAGATCCCGAAATTAAAGAAATTGGGTTAAATGGGGTGTTTGCAGTATTGTGATTTTATGGGATATTGTGAGAACTTAAGTGTATAATATTAAGTTTATCTCTCCTATGTCCTTTTTAGTGTAGCGCTAGGATAAAAATTCATAGTCTTGTACAGTAGTTTGTTGAGAGATTGTGTCAAGCAAGATTTTCATACTCAAAATTCGAGTCTATTAATGCTCAAATCATTTTTCTCCTTTTTCCTTCTTAAACTCTCGAGGAATTGGTTGAGAGCGTTGCCCCACTCAAAGCAATCACCGATGGTCACGCCCAGCATTGTTCAGATTGAGCTATCTAATTCACCTCAATAACTCTTTTTTTATTCTTTGTCGCCCTCACTCAATCTCACATTCACTGGCTTCTCACTCTTACCAAAGTTTGGACATAAGTTTTCCTAAATCGGATTAAATATTTAAGTGTATTAGCAATATGGGTTGAGGATAAGTCATTAAATTTGCATTGCATGAAAATAGGTCAAAACGATTTGAATGGGTTAATTTGAGCCAAACAATTATTGAGCTGACTCAGATCCAACCAGATCCATCTGTGTAATAGGTCTTGATCTCACCCAGTGCACGTGGACAGGCGTGATTTAATATATATTCGTAAGATTAGTCGAGTCGAAAGATTTATATTGTAAATAGCTAAATGTATGAAGTGGGCTTGGCATCTAGGGAGTACAAGGTAGGCTTTCCTAAGTTGGGCCACCTTGACCTAGTGAATGAATATGTTCGGCCCAATTTCATGCTGCATCAAGCCCATTAACAATTGCCTACAGGCCCACATGTAACCCACGAACCCAAACGGAGGATCAAGATCCTAGTTGCTACCTGGAAGGTAGGTGTGATTGGTTTTTGGTCCGGTTTGGTTCTTTGTTGGAATTGAAAATAGACATCAGTTTCACTTTTAGGAACTAGGAACTAGACTAACATTTGGGAAATCAGACCAAATCAATCGGCTTAGTCTGGTCCAGGCAGTTATTGGTTTGGACAATCCATTTTGTACACTATTATTGAAAGGCTTAAAAAGGATAGAAATGCTTGATTGTTTAGAATGTCACATTGGATAGGAATGTACTCGATTGATTTAGAATATTGTGCATGTAGAAATGCATTCTCGCTTTCTCCAAGTTCATTACTCATTTTTTGAACGATTATTACTTTGTTGATTTTTGGTTTCGTTTATTTCATGAATAATGAATTATTTGCAAAATATTTACTAAAAAATGAAGACTAGTATTTGTTTGAAATGATTAGTTAATGAAAAATGTTTCATTATCGAGAATAATCCATATCTAAATATTTTTGTCGATGATAATTTCCTTTCTCGTTCATTCATTATTGAGTGAGTTATTATGAAGATCAGAAAGACTCTCGTCAAAGACTTTAATGAAAATAGCAAAGCCCTTGGAAAGAAAAAAAAATGAACGAATAAATTAATTAATGGAAAAGATTATTACACGGGTTTCTCGAATAATTCCTGCTTATTTCTATTTCATTTCGACGAGGAAGCTTAGCGGACTATTCTAAGACATTCACCGATTCTGATGCTTCCTTTTTCCCTCTTCACCTCCGTCATGTGCCTCCATTCTTTGTGCCGCCGCCGCTGCTGCCGGCGGCGGAGGCCCCGCCGCCCTTACCGCCTTGACCGCCCTGTTGACCGCCGCTCTCAGCAACGTCGTCTTCGAAGTCAACCGTCCGCACCTTGAACCTGTTGAGCCTCAACTCCAGTTCGTCCCCTACCCCTCCGTCCCTGCCGGGCAGCCGGGGCGATCCCACGCTCAAGCTCCTCTGGAACGCCCTCACCTCCCTCGTCCTGTTCGACCGCAGAGCATCCTCCAGCTTCTGTTCTATCTCGTGGTGCAGCTTCGGGAACAGCTTGCGAAACGTGTGCTGGCGCCGCACGTAGAGCTCCCTAAGGTCCTCCATCAGCGCCAGCAGCCACGGGTCCATCGACTGATCCCTCCCGTCGCGGGGGGTCCCGTCGCAGGGGCGGTGTCCGTAGTAGTAGAACTGGCCTTCCGCGTCCCCGAAGCTGTAGTTCTCCCCGTACGGACTCCCGCTCCTCAAGGTGTTGGGGGCGTGATCAGAGCTCGGGAAGGGAGGAGCTCCGGCGGCGCTGGGCATCGGCTCGCCGCGAGCATATCCGATTCCGTACGGCCTGGGTCCGAGGGACTCCGGCCACAGCACCGAACTGTGCTGATCCATTTGAGCTAAACGGGAAACCGCGATCGCTGAAGAAATCGAAGACGATGCGGAGCCGGGCGATTGAAAATTTGAAACTTGGAGATTTGGGTATGAAGAATCGAATGTCCTGGTGGATGTGGAATGTGGGTTTTGGAATTGAGGCTAAGAATCGTTCAAGCTCGAGCATTTATAGGTGATGAGAGAGAGGGGGCGGGACTTTTCAAATGGTACGACCGGGTCATTCTTGCGGATCACTTTACGCGCGTCGCGGACCTTGAACTTTCCTAGTTGTTGTATAGTTACCGTCGTTTTCGAGAATAATAAGATTGACTGTTTGATTAAGGAATAATCAAGCTCAAAGTTTTGGAACAGTTTAAACACGTGCTGTGTCCGATACAGCATCCATCATCCGCCAGATCACGGTGGCTGCTGATCGCGGAAGATGATCCTTTTTCTGGCATTATGTGTGATCTTGCTTAGTAATTTTAAGCGCAATGAAATCGTTGGGTCGTGCCCCAGAACACGACTATTATCCGGGTTTGGCCGACACGGACTGTTGAAAGGACTTAATCTAAGAATTTGTAAGATTATGGTTGGGAGGGAAGCTTGCAAGGGCACGCTGCGTTGACTTTTTCCAGGATAGCGGTGGCGTTGACTGATGGTTGAGTGTGTTCCTTTGATTAACGACTGATGGTTTTGAGCGTGTGTTGTGGCTGCTCCAATGTCTGCGCGCAATGGAGAGACAGCTTTCTGAGATGTTGGGCTTCTTTCTGAGTTCTTTGGTGGTGGAGGCATTGATCCAGCCTTCCATCAAAACAAACACCAACCCTCCTCAGCCAAGACCAATTCTTTTTGACTCAGTTCCTATTGCTTCCATCTCTTTATAAATGTATACTTTCGGTTTCTCTTCATACATCAAGCAATCTTAAACTACATAGGATCGCGACAGGGTGATTCACAGCTGACCTTGTAATCGCGGACTGCATAGAAACATGACATAGGAAACTGCTGACATGACTAACAGAACGAAAGAAGATCGTTCCACGAGGATACCACGGATATAATGTTTGGCCAACACCAAAGCGGCAACCTAATGCCTGCATGTGCAACCCATACGATCTGCCAATGGTTCATAAGCACTAAACAAGCCGTGCAGAGTATCAATACGACTGCCAGATGGGTTCCAAAAGAACCGTAACAAATAACAAGCTAAAGTTGTGGCCGCTCCAATGTCTGCGCGCGATGGAGAGACAGTTTTCTGAGATGTTGGGCTTCTTTCTGAGTCTTTGGTGGTGGAGTCATTGATCCAGTCTTCCATCAAAACAAACACCAACCCTCCTCAGCCAAGACCAATTCCTTTTGACTCAGTTCCTATTGCTTCCATCTCTTTATAAATGTATACTTTCGGTTTCTCTTCATACATCAAGCAATCTTAAACTACAGAGGATCGCGACAGGGTGATTCACGGCTGACCTTGCAATTGCAGACCGCATAGAAACATGACATAGGAAACTGCTGACATGACTAACAGAACGAAAGAAGATCATTCCATGAGGATACCACGGATATAATGTTTGGCCAACACCAAAGCCGCAACCTAAATGCCTGCATGTGCAACCCATACGATCTGCCAATGGTTCATAAGCATGAAACGAGCCATGCAGAGTATCAATACGACTGCCAGATGGGTTCCAAAAGAACCGTAACAGATAGATAACGTCATCAAATGGTCGGATGCACTTGTGCCTATACCTGTTCTCGGAGACCGTATCTCGTTTCAGTGTCATACACATTCGCAGGAAACAAGCATAGAATATATGGGCCTTCAGGAAGCTCAGTTAACAAGCTAAACTAGAATAACCTAGAGGAATTCCTTTTTCTGCTACACATGACAGGCTATCTATACATATAAGGTCTGCTAAGACCACCATGAAGCAAAAATGGATCTGTGTGGGAAGATGCACCAGCTGAACCTGAAAAAGTTTGTGGAAACCCTTCACTCGTGGGCATTCCCAACATTGTTTCTGTATGAAAACTGTAAGGAGGATATGTTGTGTAGGAACTGGGAACATGGTGGTCCAAATAAGGGTTGAACGATGATGGTCTAGGGAGAATCATTCTTGCATCCTCTGTGAGTGGGCTGGAGATATATCTATCATCTCTGAAAAAACTTGCCCTGCTTTCCGAGTAGCGACTGCTTAAAGATCGGTCATTGGTAGACAGTGCAGCTCTAGTTTCTGGGTAAGTACCTGCTAAAACCAACCGAGAACTGGAACCCAGCAAATTGGCTTTTGCTGCATCAAGTGAAAAATCTGTTGGGACTCTGAAAAGGCCAGGACATCCACCGGGAATATCCATCTTGCTCCCACTATCAATATTGTGGAAAGACGGTTCAATTGCTTTTTGAAGAGGTCCGTGATCTGAAACTGGCATTCTCATCATTTTGTTTTGCAGCAGTAATTTAGCCTGTTTGAGCGAATCAAGGACACCGTGCGCTCCGGCTGTTGCATGTGGAACTAGGGCATAGTGTGCTGCTTGGTTTCTGAAAGCTTCGACTTTATGAGACGAGTCACTCGCAGAAGGTGAAAAACCATGTGCTGACTGCTTCCCTTGAGGATCACCATAACCCATATTATGGGGGTCTTGTGCCGGTGAATAGTTGCTTGCCAGGCTCTCTTGTTTATCTTTTCTACTTGACATTGAATGTATATGTTCTTGACTGGGGGAATTATCAACTGCTATAGAATATTTCTGACCTTGTGTGGATTCCACTCCGGGCTGCGGACCTCGGTGGAAGCTTTCTGATCGAGTTCCCAACAATTTGTTATCAGTAGAAGCATCCTCAGCGCCAAGTTTACATTTGACAGTTTGCATTGCCCTTGTCAGTGGAGTATATGGAGCTTGGTGCTTTATTTCATCCCTATCCTCAGTAACATCCGAGTGGTTACCAGGATCACATGAATCCTAAAGATGATGACCAACAGAGAAGTATGTCAGCTGCCCAGGCTAATTATAAAATAAACAGTACGACATTATTTATGAGCCTAGGAAAAACTATGTGCATGACCTCATGCTATAGAACCTTCAAAAGGTGGCAATTCAGACCGCAATAGTTACTTCTTGCTTTCTTTCTTTTTTGCACAGCAATGAGGACACTTGTTTTTTTTCAATTGTTATAACTTCACGTAAATTGGAGAGGAGATAAGTGCATGTTCTATACAAGCAGGTTCCAGAGGAAGCATACCGGACTAACGCTATTACTTTCTCTGAACTTCTCTTCCCAATCTTGTTGTGCCTTTTCCATTGCTTCATATTGGCCAATGAGTTGTGCTTGATGTTCTAGTGCCCTTTCCATGTCTCTCTCTGCTCCGTCTTCATTGCTCTTAAGGATACTATTGACTACATTTCCTTCATTTTCTACCTGTCCTGAAACTGGACTGTGGCTCACTGCCTTTCCTAAGTGCAATTCAGGATCGTCTCTAAAGACTTCACACCCTATTTCAGATAAATCTTGGCAAGTCTCAGAAGATTTGACATCTTCATTTTCTTGAGAATCAACTTTAGCAGACCCATTCGTGACCTCAATGGATTCTAGTCTGCAACAAAAGAAAGATGAGACATCAATTTTCCGTGAAGACCTTTTTATTTAATTCTTTCAAGCAACAGTGCAAGGTTCATATCATGCACATGCTGGATTTGCAGAGCATTTAAGTGACTCAGAGACAGAGTGAGGTAGAGCAGAATCTGCCAAAACATGCTGGGAATATCTCGCTTGCCCACTCCAGTCTTGCAGGTGCTGAGTATAATGAAATGAACTTTGCAGGACTAGACTGATGGCCTATACATTTATTCTTCCTCTTGGATAGAAAGCTCTGAACCTATGACCTGTCTTGCTCTCCAGCTTTAGACAATAGAATACTATGCTCGCATGAGGATGTCAATGAATGACTCATGAAGCACAACATGCACACGCACGTGCACAAGGCCTCACTACCGACCCATATTTTATCAAAAAGGGAAAAAAGGAAGCTCACAAACCTTTGATCTTTATGTCTTACTTGACGGCATGATTTTCCTGGGCGTTGTTTTGAAGATGAGGACATTGTTGCAAGACTGGTTCGCCTTCTTATAGAAGTATCCTTATATTTCCCATGAGATCGTGAGGAATCCTTTCGGCCTTTCCAGGACAAGTTTCTACGAGATGCAGAATCAAACTCGGTACCTGAAAATTCCTCTGATTTGGTCCCTAGTTGCTTTGAACTAACAGAGCTCTCTCCTCCTTTGTTTGAATCATTACAGACTTTCAGCTTACGTGGTGTCACTTCCTGATCCGAACTTGAGTAATATGACTCAGAAACATCACTAATGCCATTAGTCTCCAATAGAGCAAGAACATCAGCTGTAGCCTTCTCAGCCTTCTTCCTTTGCAAAGCCACAATCCTCAACTGCTCCTCCAGCTCCGCTACCTAATTCCATTGGAAGAGATACAGGTAAGAGAGAGAGAGAGAGAGAGAGGTTGTAGGAAAAGAAAAAACTTGGCAGACTGCACCAGGGAGAATAAAAATACCCGTTTTTCCAATTCGTCAGCTCTTTGCCTTGCAGTTTTAGAGACTGATCTCTCCGCCAGTAATCGAGCTCGAAGGAACTCAACGGTTATCGCATTTGAATCTTCCATGCCAGAACTTATCCTGAATTAAAAAAGAAATTGTAATTAATAATCAGAGCAAAAATTTACACATTCAATCAACATAAGAAGTATCAAGTTGCCACAGTCACACTTAATGCTAGATGTTGTATAGTCCTTCACAGGAAGGAAAGCTTCTTTCTTTGTTTTAATGTCATGAAACACAAATTTGCAAGTGAACAGGATCAACATATTCAGTCGTCTGGGTACCTTTTCCTCTAGAGAACATAGAATTTGAAAGATTAAAACTTTACAAATGTATCAATCATCCTCTCAAATTCTAAGACATATGCCTCTAGATGGATGTCCTCATTTTCCCCAAATCTTCCCATTTCAGGCTATTGATTATTCTAGCTGATAATCCTCCTCTTCCTTCCCTTTTCCCTGTCTCCCCCCTCACCCCCCAGAAAAAAGATTAATGAACAGTTTGAGTCGTCATGAAGCAATTAGGACATTCCCAATTTGTAAAGCAAGGCAAAGCAATGAACCATTTATGCCACCAATTAGACCATGAATGAACTTCAATAGTCATATTTTTTATACTCCGAGTCTAATCAAGTAAACAGTTCAGCCCCAAAAAAGCCTTCTGTTTCCAAATCACACTGCCTAGAGCCTAGTCTAAAATGAGAAGTGGAAGAACTCCCAACTATCGCTTCATTTTTAAGACAGAAAATGGTACTCAATATCTAGCCATCAGTCAACTTTACTCAATTGGAAGGAAACACGTCTTAATTGATACAATCGCATTGTTCAGGGCGCACTGGAGTGAGTGATAACAAATACGAGAATTTCATCTCGATCAGGCAGACTCCTATTGTTCAAAATTTGTTGTAAAGAACCGATTTCTTGAAGAATTCCAGGACACACTATTCGTAAAGGGTCCTCACATATCAACAGAGATCCACTTTCTAAATATATAAGAGGAAACCACGAGATCTCTAGAGCAACACTTATGACCGCGAACTAGCACAAGACAGTACTACAAACGTGGAGACATCGGAGACTATAACTGAAACAGCAAGAACCAGCAAGACCCAGATGGCCCCTTACCCCTGATCCTGCTTATCTTGATCAAGATTCTGCATCGACAGCTGCAAAAAAGAACCCAATCCCACGAACAGTTCGACCTGGACTTCAGCTCCTGTACCATCAAGACAACCGAAATCGCTTCAAATTCCAGTCCTTTAAGCTCTCTGACACGCTTTCAAGAACTACCCGACAGGTCAGTCCCAGCAGCATCAAGAAATGAAGGAAAAATCTCGCTCAAAGCATCAAGGGACAAGCTCATTCACCTTCAGCGACGACGACCCAAGAACGGCTCTGAGGCAACGGGGGGCTTTATTATCATCACAGATCGATTCGCACGAAAAGCAATGGAGGGCGGAGGGGAGAGAGAGGTGAAAAGGGAGGTGGAAATAATAAAAATGGAGGGCCTTCACGGAAATCAATGAATGAAGGCTTGAGGGGGAAGACTTTCACTGCACTTGCAACACTGTTTTTTGGGGTTTCTGGGTTTTTTTTTTTTTAATTAAAGTGTGGGGTGGGGAAACGAGCGATTGGTCCGGTGGGAACGGAAGAACACGACAGGAAGCTTCTTCTCTTGCTGGATTGAGACCAGCGGAGATGGGCCAGAGGCAGCGCTGATGATGCCGCTGAGTCCAAGTCATCCTCGTTTTCCTTTCCCTTTCTTCCTGTTCTTTCCTTTTCGATGAGGATAATCCTTACCTCTAGGAAGTTTCTTTTTTCTTTACTTTGACGGAAAAGACTTGGAAGTGTGTTACATTCTCGAAATAGGATTTAAAGTGAATCTTATCTTGAATAATATCTTAAAGTATCCAAGTTATTTTCAGAAAAAAGATCGAACACAGACTAGGTCAAAGGTATTTTTATCCAGAGATGTATACTTTTTCTTTCTTTTCTTCCCTATCATCTTATTCTTTGTCATAGCGGCGGAGATCTTTGTCATAGGCCATCGCCCCTCCCTATAGCCTCTTGGTTGCATCATGCGTGCCTAGCCACAATTGCCTATGTAGTGGCGGGTCTCGAATCTCCACTAAACATTTCGGTGTTGCCTCGTCACGACATTGGCCACACCTTGGCTAAGTTTTCACTATAGGATCTTCCCTTGTCCTTTTGCTTTTATTTTATTGTGGCCGACGAGGGCCTCACACTAATCTAGGGGAAACTATCGTGGTCGTAGGCAAGGCTGGCTTCACCTAAATCTAGACAAGGTGATCTCACCCAAATCCAAGTAAGGTGATCATACTTGTGGCTGCAATGACTTCGCCCGAATCTAAGTGAGGTCAGGTGAGGGGTGCAACACTTGCCAACAACAGTGAGGGTTTCACGGCCCACCCACGGCGGCAATACTAGTATCGTTACAATATTCAGGTGGTTGTTCTTGCATACCACTCTATCACTAAGTTTGTTGCTTTGGCCCCTCCTCTCTATTCATATTGCTAGACAAAGGAGAAGATGAATAGGAAAGAACAATTTTTTTTTTTAAAAAAAATCTTCTTTGGACAAAAATGCCCAAAATTTGCTGGAATATTTTGAAGTCAAGTCCTTATATGAATATGCCATGACTATTTCAGATTTTTGTTTGAAACAAGATTTATCTGAGCTATTTTTGGAGCAAATAAAGTCACTTCAAATCTTTATTTAGAATTTTTTGTAGACTTATTTACATTTAAAATTTATAAATTTATATAAGAGTGGATACTTATAAAACATTGATATAAGATAGTAAAGTTAACAAGAAATTAAAAATTTGAAACCAATTGACTAAGTTATAATAATATTACGTACAAGCCGGTAACTTAATAGCATATGCCGGATACAAAATTTTACCCATCACATTAAAAATAATATTCAAAACTTCATCCCCCATACAAAAAGTCTTAGAACGGGGATTAGAGTTTTTTTTTTTTTTTTGTCAATCATGCATCTTATGAAATAGTTTTCATGACATTACAGCTTTGTTTGTTTTGTTATGGATTATTTAAAAAATATATTTCAAAAAATAATTACTTGTATTATCTAAAAAAATAAATAAACAAAGAATGTTCTCATTATAAATAAAAGTATTTAGACATAAATTGTTGTTAACAATCAAAATATTTTTATTGATTAATTAATTCAAGCAATACATAGGGTCATTTTTTAAAAAATAACATTTTCCAAATAATTTATTTTTGTGAAATAAGTATAATATAAAATGCATTTTTATTTCCTCATTTCATTGTTTATAATTAAATGCAACGAGATAAACGTTTCATTTCCTATAGGACAAGCAAAATGATTAAAGATGGGCCCTTCTAAGACTCTTTTTTTTTTTTATGTTACACAGGAATTTTACTAAGTTATGAATGATTATGGCCTTGAGATGATTAGACAACTTAAACAGGACCATTTAGTATGAATGATTATCTTGTTATGACAACATAGCATCATTGGCAGCTCTTGTGTGCAAGCAAGGACAAAAAAAAAGTGTCTTATTTATGTCTAATTGTGCTTTTCTATTCCGAACTCTCAATTAACATAATAAAATATCCAAAGAAAATATATTGACAAAATAAGATAAATTTAATGTTCGGCAATTAGAAAAGAGAGCAAAATTACATAAATAGTGGCTTTTACGGACTTTTCTGCACTTTAAGCCTCCGATCATATACCTTTACCTAAAATTTCATACTCCAATTTCTATCAATAACACCTAAAATCACTTTAAACTCTCATTTAAATATTCACTATAAATTTACAAATTTTATGATCTTGATTTGAAATTCAATTCGACTAGGTAATTTACTATGTTTGTTAACAATAATTCTTTTTTTCGGTTCACAGACCGAGATTATCATCCGACTAATATATAATTATTTGCAAAATTATCTGTCAACTCTACTGTAAAATTCGTTCCAATTAAGAAATTGTGCTTGAACATTCTTTAAAAAGAAAAACCGAATTAAATAAAAAAGAAGAGGAGAAAAAAAGAATTACATTTGCCGGACTGTTCACTGCGGCAGCGCAGGTGTTCTTTGCAAGAAGAAGAAGAAGAAGAAGAAGAAGCATATTCGACCTCGATTCGAGCAAGAACCGATCGCTCGCGAGCTAGTGGATGATCAAGAACCGCCATACCCATCATCATTCTCCAGAATGCATTACTGGGTTCGAGCTTCTTCCGCCGATTTCGCCGGTTCTCTTCCTCAACCGCGCAGGTATCTCTCTCTCTCTCTCTCTCTCTCTCTCTCTCTAGAGGAACAGCGCGTAGATCTCCTGCTGCGCCTTGTGTGTTTACGTTTCTTGGGTCAGTTGCTGATTCCCCTTCTTTCCTCTTGTGCAGCGGGCACACCGCCGTCAACATCGGCAAGTCAAAGGTGATCTTTTTCGGCGGTCTCAAAGACAAGAAATTCCTCAACGACTTATATGTTTACGACATTGGTAATTTTCGTGTCCATGTTCAATTCGAAATTAGAAAAATGATGAATTTGCGGCGTCGGCCGTTCGAATCGAGAATGCCTCGAATAATGTTTTCGTCGTGATGTCGGGGGTGGCGGTGCTTTGTCGTAGAGAACAAATTGTGGTTTCAGCCGGAGTGCACTGGAAGTGAGTCTGATGGGCAGGTGGGTCCCTGCCCCAGAGCGTTTCATGTTGCTGTTGCGATTGATTGTCATATGTTTGTCTTCGGCGGTCGTACCAGTAGCGACAGGTGTGTGTTCCTTCACACTTGTTGATCATACAGTTGCTTTAAGTTTGATCAGATGCAGTAACCCTACACTTATGTCGTTGATGATGGATTACATTGAATTTTCAGATTGAACGACTTTTGGGTCCTTGATACCGGTAGGCATCTTTTTGTAAGAGTGCAATGTGCGTTGATTAATGGTCATGATTAATCATTGCAGGATGTATTCATTAATTTGAGCTTCTACCTTCTGCAGATATATGGCAATGGTCGGAGCTCACTGGCTTCGGTGACTTGCCTTCTAAGCGGGATTTTGCTGCAGCTTCAGCTATTGGAAACCAGAAAATAGTCATGTGAGCTTCAGGGGAAAAAAAAAAAATCTCTCCAAAAGTGGGGATGTTTCATCCTAAAGATCAAATATTCTTTTATTATTTGCAGGTTTGGTGGCTGGGATGGTAAAAAGTGGTTATCAGATGTGTATTTATTGGACACAAGTAATCTCTTAGCGGGCTTTGTGAATTTCTGAATGATTAAATCTGTGTATTCAACTAATTTTCAATGGAGCTAAATACTCACATTAGGTGTTGTTCCTGAACAGTATCACTTGAGTGGCTGGAGCTATCAGTTTCTGGATCCGTACCGCCTCCTCGATGTGGCCATACAACTACCATGGTTGAGAAGCGCTTACTTGTCTATGGTGGCAGAGGTGAATAACATATGACCAGTCTATGTAGCAGTATTCATGGTCTGGTAATCTGTGATATCAACCATTAGAAAATGATGCATTTTCCCTCTTTCTTCTTCTATAGAAGAAATTAAAAGAGTCATTTGAGCTTCATTAAGGTCTGGGATCCTGTAGAAGTGGAAGTTAATTATTTGACGTCTGCTGGACAATAGTCTCTGTTTTTTTATTTTTTCTTTTTTTTGGTCTATTCTATTTTAACTCTCAACTCACTCTCAGACTTTTGCCCTGCCTCTTTGCTGTGGGAGTCAAACCCACAACAGAAACTAAAGGTCCCCAGGCCTAGATCCCCTAAGAAGGTGGGAATTGAAGTCCCCACCTCCCCCTTCCCATGTGGGAAAGATGACCACTAGGGTAGCCCCCGGTGGTTACTAACATCTCTGTTTAATTTGTATCTTTTCCATCACATTATGATCAGTGACTTTTTCCATCACAATACGATGAAAATTATTAACAGCCGAAAGGATAATAACTTATCCAATAAAAACACCATGTTGACCTTATCTATAGTCATGCCATGTCAAAGTTCAACGCCCAAATTCCTAGTGGCAGGAGCCCATTGTTTTAGTAGTGTCATCTCAGTGGGAAGGGAAAGTTTTGGACTCTGTCTCTAGAGATGGCTTTGGGGAAGTTCCTTAAAAAATGATGGTGATTGTCCTATAGTCTGTAGTAGTTGTGAATATCCTACCTTTTCAGGTAATCCTAGCTGACTTGAGTTCTTTGTGGCTTTGATAGGAGGTGGTGGGCCAATCATGGGTGACTTGTGGGCTCTGAAGGGACTTATTGAAGGAGGTTGGTTCAGTTTACCTCCTGTGTTTACAGTTTCATGAATGCACTCTTAGTTTATTTTTGCAATCGAACAAGCTATGCTGTTAACTACTGTTTTGTAACATAATTCTGTCTACATATCCTTTTTGTTTTACTTCTGTAGTTGTTATAACATACTTAAATAATGCATTAGTTGTTTATCGCTGGAATCGCCATCTTTGGTATACTGGTGTATATCACAGTTCCTTGTAGAAAAGGAGATCCCCCTCCCCCAAGAAAATAATCATAGAAAAAATAAAATATCACAAAAGCATGGAGGAGGTATCTTTTTGTTCTTTTTTCTTTTTCGAGCCAGGGTTGGGCCAATTGTTAAGGTTCAGAATGCTATCTGAAAAGTTAACATTAATGAAGCTCTTGCATCTAATTTTGGCAGAAGTAAAGTACAGTGCTGCATCTATTCTGTGTTCTCGAAATATTATATGGCCTACTCAGACTTGCAAGTTCTTAAGGTCAACTAACTATATCTTAGATTCACTCTTGATACTTACAGTCTCTGTCCATTTGAAATTGAAATGGAAAGTCAATCATTTGTTGTATTCAAGCTTTGCTTATTTTTCAAGGAGCTGTAATAATTTGAAAGACTTGCAAAAAAGTCAGAGGATTACTATCCAAAAACCCATCAGAAGTTATTTGGTTGTTTTAAAGTATGACTCTTCTATTATGCAAACTTTTGTTATAGTAAGAAGTAAGAAAGCAAAAGCAGTTTAGTTTAAGTAGATCTCATGGTGTTAAAGGATCCCACCTCACTTATTAGTGGCGTTTTGTGTGGCTTTATATTGTTGTTATCTTCCTTCACCTAAAAGCTCAGATTTTTGGTTGAGACTCTCCTACATGGTACTGGAGCCAAGCGTTGGATCTTCATACGCTGTTTAATATTGCATTCAGCAAGTGGTTATTGTGTCACTTCTTCCCCTTGCGTCAATTCTACATGTCCAGTTTGCAAGTGAAAGAAGGTGTTCGTTTCAAGGTTTAGTTGCGACTTATATACATGGTACCCCATGTGATTTGTAATGACTGAAACTTTTGGGCTGACTTTTTTAATGCTGGGAATAAGGGCAAACTACCCGTAAAATCTTATATCTCCCTTAAAGAGATTTTTTTCCCCTCTATTTTTAGTGAGTGGTTTCTATCCTTAAATTGTTTTCTTATGTTGAAAGTGATTGCTTGTACGTGAAAGGGTACTAACTTGTAACCACATCTTGATGGGAGGAAGAGAATGAAGCACCTGGATGGACCCAATTAAAGCTCCCCGGGCAAGCTCCTTCACCTCGCTGTGGTCACACTGTTACTTCTGGAGGGCTCTATGTAATCATGTCTTTCTGAATCCCATTCCTTTTTACTACATCCCTTGGAATATTATGCTTGTTATTTCATCAGCTTCTTTGTATTAGTTTTTTGACACCAGAAAAAAGTTCATGCAGTCCATTGTTCATTTTATTGGATTGCTAATAAATTTTTGTCCAGACAGCATGAAAAGTCAGCTGCTCATGCTGTTTAGATGATAATCTCTCTCTCTCCCCTCCCGCCCACCTGCACATATTGCAAGCAAATGAGTGCTCTTTCATATGTCCAAGATACATACACTTCATTATTTTTGTTCAGGCTAGGGTCCAGAAAGTAATCATCTTAAATTTACTGGATTTCTTTCCTTCTGATGGTGCATTTTATGTTTCTGCAGCTCTTGTTGTTTGGAGGGCATGGAACTGGTGGCTGGCTGAGTCGCTATGATATTTACTACAATGACTGTATTATTTTAGACAGAGGTATGGGCTTCTGAGTTTTCCTTGCAGACTATAAGCAGAGGCCTATCCAATATGTTATTGTGGTGTAAATGAAGTACATGGCCTTTCCTCTGTTGTCTTGACATTTAATTGTCAGATTGATGGAGATACCTGGTATTATTAAAATAAGATGAGTCTAGTGAATGCTTGGTTTTTTGTAACTTAAATCCTGAATTTCAAGAAAGGGTATAAATATGCTTTAACTATAGGAACCTAACACAGTTATTCCAAGAAATAGAGATTGTTGCTTTTGATTGCTTCAGGCTCTTTTTGTTTGTTTGTCTTTTTTTTCCCTATCCATGTGTGGTCCAACTAAAATTATTCTCAATATTGCCAATGCCCAAGCAGAAAACAGATTTTCATCTTCAAGACGGAATGCAAGTGTTGAGATGAGATTGTAAATATTAACATGATGCACTTGGTTAATAACTCTACCTTTTTATATGATGATGGCAGAAATTTGAGTAATTTTTTTACAGTTGTTCATCAAATCAAATTATCTCTTTTGACACTGGCTCTGTATATCTTGTTCGTGTGTACCAATTTCCTTTACTTCTCTTTTGCATAACTGAAGTTTCAGCGCAGTGGAAGCGCTTGGCTACTACCAATGAACCACCTCCAGCTCGTGCTTACCATTCTATGACATCTATTGGTTCACGTCATCTGTTATTTGGTGGTTATGATGGAAAGGTGACTTTTGGCGATTTCTGGTGGTTAGTTCCAGAAGGTGATAAACTAATTCATCAAGTCAGTTTTAATTTTAATAAGGCATTCCACATGTTACGGCAAGCCATGTGTGCCCAGCAATCTTGATCGTCATACCATCTAATGTGCCATATGATTGCTATGAACTATTTACACTCATCAAATGGGGTGAGCCTTGGTGTAAGATGGTTGTTCCATTGTGCTGTCGAAGCCACAAGGTCATCTTATGGAAACAGCTTGCCGTAATACGTTTGGTGCTTCGCATATTGGATGGTCGGTCCTCTGTTTATCCCCCCAGGGATGTAGCCT
Organism: Eucalyptus sideroxylon; assembly: GCA_014182405.2. Taxonomy (NCBI): domain Eukaryota; kingdom Viridiplantae; phylum Streptophyta; class Magnoliopsida; order Myrtales; family Myrtaceae; genus Eucalyptus; species Eucalyptus sideroxylon. The sequence goes on along the minus strand of CM024554.2, from coordinate 56,936,497 downwards.
TGGCGTAGCGTATCTGATAGCAGCAAAGCCTTATGAACCTTTATGGAGATGATGTGAATTGATGCACTGTTTCAGTTTTTCTTTTTTTACTTCCCTTCTGTTGCCTTGTGCATCATTGATCTTTTGAGTAATTATTATTTCGCATAAATGTCTAGGATATTTAAACCTTGGCATCATGACATCATATTTGTCGAGAGACTTCAATGTAATTTGGAGATCTCCTATTGTAGAATATATCATCTAGTACATCTTATATTTTGTAAAACTTTCACTTGCACTCATTATGTAGAACTGGCTTGAGCTGCTTTCACCTTTTTGCTAATACTTGAGGAATCACATAGTGAGACATTAATTGTAAGTGACACAAACTGCTAAGGTTCAATTCCTTTTTGTTCTCCTTTCAGGGGATCCCATTGCAAAGCGACTGATGGCCTCTCCTCCTAGAAATTTTCGTGAAGATGAAGGTTCCACAGCATCAAATGATGGCATCCTTTCAGCAGTAGAGGTATTGGCATCATGAACTGATATAGCTTCCTCACCAAGACTGATATGGCTTCTGAAATTATCTCTTGATGCTTGCCTCTCCATCCTGAGGCCTGCTGCTTCACATTGTTGGTTCTGTTCTGTTGTTATGAATTTATCCAAAAATGATTTGTGTGATGGTGCATGATGAAAATTTTGTAGTTTTGCGATTGGCAGCCTAAATTCAATCTCTTTATTTACTTTCACTCTCAACATCTTGATTCTTTGATTGTATGCATATTGTTCAGAGTTTGTTGTCCTTTGCTTTATAGGAAAGGAAGAAGGAAGAAACTGCAATTTCAGAGCTGGAGAAGAAATTAGAGATTTCTGTCTCACTATCTAATCCACGGTGTGAAATTGTAGATGTGTCAGAGGACAGGGAATTTTGTGAACTGGCATCGAGAATCACTGGAGATAAGATTTTGAGTGGCGGAAAGGTTTAACTTGTTCCATATCCATTAGCTACCATACACTTCATCGGCATTTCATTTGGCATTTTAATTCCATGTCACCCAGCAGAAATAGAAAATTGAAATTATTCTTATTTGCTAAGGATGCAATTGGAGTTCTTCGTGACCACTGGAAGGCAGTGGACCCCAAAGCCATGCCACTCAAGGAGCTTGGTCCTTTACTTCGTGATTACCAGCGCTTGATCACACACCATATGTAAGACTAGCCCTTTATCTCAATTATCAACTACACGTGAAATGTCATACACAGTTCCTAGAGGTTTAATCAACAAGTTTTGTTTGCAAAAACCTATACATGTGCTCATTGCATACATAGGAGTTTAATCTTATATGATGAACAAATTTGTGAACCGATTGGAACTTGTAGAAGCATTTTTCTTGCTCCAAATATTTGGTTTTGCCTTTATGTAAGTCTTTGATTCCCTTTTTAATTTCAATATGGCAAGACTTATAAGTTAATTTATACTTTGTTCTACAAATGAATGAATGATGGTTTCCCTGATAGAATGAGTGTATCCAACAAGAGGATTTGAATTTTTTCAGTTTTGCAACTCAAAATTACTTAAGACTATGTTTCCGATGAAGTATACTGGTTTTGCACCAATGTAATAGATTTTGTCATTCATAGTACCATCATCCCAATAGACAATCACAGAAATGATGAGAAATCTATCATCTGTCCACTGCTGATTGGCATATCATGTTGTTTTCTGGATTGTGTATTATTGTGGTTAATGGACTACTGGCCAAATGGTGAAGATATTGTGTTTTTCATTTGGGTTCTCAAATTATTCTTGTTATCTTCTCATGTTCTCTTTATTTGTCCATCTAATGGTCTTCTTGTTGGCAATTGGCTCTCTGTTGCAGAGAAAAAGGTGGATCTGATATACAATCGATTGAGACTGGACTGCTGGGGAAGGAGGCATATCAATTTTACCATTTGAGGAATGCAACTCAGGTACTAATGATGCATGGCTTTGCCTTCCAGCTCTGATTTTTCTATTCTTCCAATCAAATCATGAAGGTTTCAAAGACTTGATATGTTCTTTTGTTGGAGTGTTGGTCTGGTTTATGTGAGAGGTTAGCAAGTAGTGCCTAGTTTCGACTCTCATGGATTTTTATAGACAATGAAAGGTCAGCATTAGCCAATCAATTCTCAGATTCAATAAATAAGGTCATGGTTTGTATATAGCAATTACATTCAGCATCTGTTGGTGATGTATAAACTTGTATCCTCAAATGTACTTGAAATAGTTTTTGATTTGTTCCATGTATGCATGTTCTATTTTCAGTTGCTATATATGGCTTAGTTTCCTGATTTGTTGTGTACGCAGCTGTCTACTATAGGGCTTTTACTTGTGGAACTGTTTATTTCTGAGAAGTCACATAATTTTTTAGTGTTAGTCTTTTCAGCATCCACGTTGTTATATTACATTTCTCTTTTTGATGGTTTGTGTTGCCTTCAGTTGCGTATGGATGATATTCCAAAATTGCTGGCAGAGTACCGGAAACTCCTACCTGGCTGAACATGATCTGCAGATTTTGTGAGACAAAAAATTTCTCAATAGCATGCTCTTCAAAGAGTTTGTCCATCTTCATATCATGAAGAAAAAAGTTAGCATAGTCAATATGTGTGAGCTACAGGGGATTGATACTGATCTACAACTTGCCTATAGATGAATTCATTAGTTGTGTACAGACAACATTTTCCAACACTAGCCACTTCTGGCCAAAAAAACCCAAAAATACTGGCTGCTTAAGTAAAGATTCAACTTTTTGGTCTTAGTCTTCTTCTATCCCTTTTTATGTCGAGCATGCTTGTAGTGCCTTCAGAATTTGGCTCAGTAAATCTTCTTATCTTACAGTTCCTTAATAATGCTTTGGGAATACCTGTTTCATTTCTTCTTTCCTTTTCACTGACTTTGAAGTAACTTGAGACTTCTCGTCTTCTCCTTCGAGCAATGGAGAGATTTGGGGTGATGGTGAAGCCTCTGGCTTAGCTTTCTCCAGATCATCTGATTGCAGGCACCATTCCGACACACTGATCAAGTGTCAGTACCAGTTGAGGCAGTGGTTTTTGGATAGGTCGGTGGATGAGGCGAAGTGGTTGCATATTGTCAAGCAAAGGAGGTCGATATGATGGAATCTACTGGAATTGGTTGCTGTGTGATTACTAATGATGGACTATGTCGATGATGACGAAAACAAAATTGTGCTTGGCAATGGCTTCATTAGATGTTGACGTTGGATTTTGCAGAAGCGGTTGGCACTGAGAGACTTTTTCTAATGTGCTTTGGTTACCTCTGATACTGAAGAGGAGTTAAAAGCATTGCAGCATGCCACCAGCTGAATGTAATGCAAAGCATGCCTGTCCAGATACTGCAGGATAGTGCTCAGTGCGTTAGTGGTCAGTTTTAAACAGGAGCAGGTAACTGAGCGAGGGAGTGATTTGAGGCCAGGAAAAAAAAAAGCTAATTCATTTTGTCAATGGTGAGTTTTGATAGTTGATGCAGAACTGAAGGGACTAATAAGAGCTTACCAAGAATTGTCCAGCAAAGCAACTTAAGCATATAAAAGGTGATAAAATGGCCAGTAATATCATGAAATAAAGACTTGAAATCATGTAGTCATTCCAAAGTGGTCAGCGCAGTAGACACTAGAAGTCTAAAACAGAAGCACGTATACATGTCGAGGAACCAGAAGGGTTTTTTGGTCTATGCTTCAATGTGCACATGCTGCTTCTGATGTCCTTTCCCTGGATTCGCCTCTCATTTGGTTCTCCGACCACACGGGCAATGCAATGCTCAATGAAAAGCTTCTCAAGGAAAACTGCAATGCGATGCTTAATGCTTGAGGCCCCAAGGATAAGCAATGTGATCCATTTTTAACGATCTATGGCCACCAATCCAACCTAAGTTCCTTTGAGCATGGTTTAAATTTCATCAGTTTGCAATCAGTATCCAATTTTTTATGACAAGCTTGGAAAGGATGATGTACGGATATACATTAGCTTTCCCCGTATCTCTTCTTAAGGCTGCGTTTGGTAGTCTGAATTTGAGTCTGGATAGGATAACCAATGTTTGGGAATGTCCACCGGATCGGACAAACCCGGATACATCCGGATAAAACGCCGGATAAAAAATCCGGGAGAGGGGGTGGGATAAGCCCGGATTGGATAAGAATTTTTTTATAAGGAAAGAAAGAACTTAACAAAAAGAGAATATATCATAAGCATCTACGTCAAATGGATGCCTCTATCAGCCCTCTTCTTCCACTTCTTCTCCCATCTTCGCATCTCACCGTTTTCAATGGTGGCCATTGCAGAGGTGGCCACAATTCCTAGATCTAGGGTTTTTCCATGGCCTTTAATTAATTGAAATTTCTATTTTTTAATTTTATAATTAATTGAATATCATATTTATTTTTTAATCTTATCCGGAAGTGCGCCAAACACTTGATAGGATTAGATATGTCCGCATTTATTATCCGGAGGATTTAATATCCTACTTTATCTTATCATATCCTGATTATTATCCCGACGACAAAACGTAGCTTAATTGTCTGAAACTTTCTCATGGAGTTAAATAACGTCCATCAAACTAAAGCAAATTGAAGATGCCTTTTAACCTGACCATGTTTTTTTCCTTTTTTCTGACCATACACTGTTTCTTTCCCTCCTCAAAATGTCTTAGTGAAAATTCTGAGCAAATGAAACAAATTCAAGCATTTCATTTTGGTGCTAAGACCACTTTTCTTCAAAGAAGTGGCAAGAACATGTTTGCCAAAAGAAAGTAGAGTATACTCTACACAGCTGGGAAGTTTCACTTCTTTTGCATAATTGAGAAAAAAGCATACATGTTTTTAATAAAATAATCTCAATAAGAATGAAAGAACCTTTTAACGCACAAGTTCACAGTTATTGTGATGTCTCTTCTTTGCAGAGGACATAGTCTCGTTTTCAGTAAGGTTCTCATCATCTCCTTTGGAAGTTGAGGTATCTGATGCCATAGGCGAAGACAAAGAAGAAGAGCAGAACCCAACCAATATGAGCCACCGCAACAACTCCGAGGAAATCATAGTCAAAACCTTTCTTCTGCTTGAGGTAGTCCTTCACTTGCATGAGACCTTCTTCAGGAACAAAGACTTCATTTTCTTTGTCGCCTATTTGAGATGTCACGAGTCCATAGATTGTCCAGGCCACTGGAGATGCCCAATAGTACCACCTCCACCACACTGGAATTAGCTGCAGTAATCAAGTAAGAAGCAGGCATCAACTATCAAAAGTAATGAGCAAACTCAAATACTTCAATGTATTTTGAGTAAGAACTTGGTTGGCGTTGTACCCTTTTGAGTGATCTTAGAATGATGAAAATGTTCGCTCTTATTTTTGTTCAGATTCATATTTCTTAGTCGTTCCTCCAATTTTCTCATGCTATACACCCACAATTTTTCTTGATTTCCTCATGCTAGTTGTTAGGATAATTTAAATATTAAATCACGAATTCATCTAATAGTTTAATCTTTTAGAACAGTTGGTAATGGTCCCACAAAATCTCACAGCTATCGGAGTAAGAGTTCATGAGTTCGAATTTTTCCAAGCTCTTATTTATCTCCCTAATTAAATATGGCCACACTTAGTACTAGGCAAAAAAAAAAAAGAAGACCAAACTAAGTGTGAGGGGAAATGTTAGCATAATTTAGATATTAAAATAAGGAGTAATTCCTCTGCGATCTTTGATTATACATACCGTCCTGGGAATGAGGAAGCCAGAGAACAGGTTCCAGAAGCTGAGGAAGAAGGACATGACGATTGCCGCAATTTGGTGACTTGGGGTGAGGGCAACAGTCATCATGCCATACAACGTGAAATAGATGAAGCACATTAGAATGTAGTAGTAGAACCACAGGAACTTGTCGACTCTCCAGTGAAATCCGATCATGGAATAAAGGAGGAGACTGTAGACCAAAGTTTGGATTGCCACGTATATTGCCTCTATGGCTACCTGCAATGCATTGGAAAATCAAGCAATAATGAAAATAAATTAAGCGATGGTTTATTTGTTAACAATCCATCGGTTAAAAAAATGTGCAGTTCTTATACCTGTGCAAATGCATAAGGCAAAGCTGAGTACATTCCTGCTGCTCTTTCTCGGTAAAAAACTGTTCTCTCTATGGCGACGACTGGCTGAACTGATGAAGTGTTGGTGGCACCCAGGAAAAGAACAGCCGAGTACATAGCTCCCAAAAGATTTAATAAGTCTTGCTCTTTATGTCTGTTAACCGAAAGGAAAAACATAGGTAAATGGAAAGGAGACAAAAGGAAAAGAAAAGTTTCTTTAATTCGTGATCTGAATAATTCAAACTGGCTCATGAATCATGTTCCCTTGGCTTCAGGAAGAGTATTGAACATGTCATAGCACAATGCGTTAGAGAAAAGGAGAGGAGAAAGGCACAAGCTTACATTTGGTTGCCCTTATTCCAAAAGATTAGTCCGAACATGACCCCAACAACTGTCGTCATGAAGTATCGGATTGCATTATACTGAGGGTTCCTCCAGTAGGACCAGTGCTGCTTCCAGAAGCAAGCCTTGCATTGCGTCACAAAGGTTTGAGAATACTTAGTCAGGAAGTAAAGGTCTGTGGATCCGGGTTCCGGAGTGCTCAACTGTTTGATGAGTTCCTGATTATTCCTACTGAATAGTCCCAATATATCAGTCTTAAAGTTATTAAGGAAAAAAAAAATGGCACGTGAAAGAACTATGCAGTTGCTTTGAAGTGACGTACTTGTAAAGTTCAGAGTTGGCATAGATCTCTGCAAAATCTACTCCAAGTTGGGCTTCAGCAGCTGTAGAAGAGACGTCGAGCATCCATGTTGCTGGATTATAACCATTTTTTATCCTGGGAACCCCTGGGATAGCCTGTAAAAATCATATAAATCTTAGCCATGTTCAGATTTGAGAAATTAGTGTACAACTTTGAGACCAATGGTACATCAAGATCAAAATGATCAGAAGCTTCCGATCCGATCCTTGAAGTATGATCAAGACCCACCTCGAAGTACTCCACGAGCTTGTGTGAATGTCGACCAAGGGGCCCGGCATAAATAACTTGTCCTCCTCTTTTCATCAAGAACAACTGCAAATAGGAAAAACACGAGCCAGCTTAGATCACTAAGGAAAGGGAGAAAAAGGTCAATATATTAATCTTGTTGAAGTTATATAAGAGGTACCTCATCAAAAGCTTCAAAAATGTCTATGCTTGGCTGGTGAATGGTGCAAACGACAGTTCTCCCTGTATCGACCGTGTTTCTGACAGCACGCATGACGATAGCAGCAGCTCTAGCATCAAGGCCAGATGTTGGCTCATCCATGAAGATGATGGAGGGATTGGCCACAAGTTCCACGGCAATCGTGAGTCTCTTTCGTTGCTCGGTTGAGAGGCCATCTATTCCTGGCAGTCCAACTAGCGAGTTCCTAAGAGTATGTAGCTCAACCAATTCCATGATTTCTTCAACAAATTGCTGGAGGGGTGAAAAAAAGGCATTACAGGATGTTAGCGTACGTGTTGAAAGAAATTTATCTGTGGAGTAAGAAAAATAATTCATGCAACTCTAGATAAATATTAAAAAAAAAAAAATCTTTCAGGAGCGTTGCGGTTCAGGGGATTCACAATATGTGGGCATAGACTGAACTTAGGGAGGCAATGCGAATTCAGATGGCAAGAATGAAAAACTTGCCTGCCGGGTGTCCGTCTTCACATCCTTAGGGAGACGCAACCATGCTGAGTACACCAGTGATTCATAAACAGTGACATTCGGTGAATGGATGTCGTTTTGCTCGCAGTAGCCGCTGACCCTAGCAAAAGTTTCTTGATTCTTTGGGTAGCCAGAAATACTCACACTTCCTTCAATGTAGCCGCCGGTCTTCCTTCCTGCTAAAACATCCATCAAAGTGGTCTTCCCTGCACCGCTAACACCAACTAGTGCTGTCAAAATGCCCGGCCTAAATGCACCACTCACATCCCTTAACAATTGAAGACGGCTTTCTTCGATTCCTTGGCTCTTCATTTCCTGATTAGTCCAAATAATAATTAGCAACTATGCATGATTATGAACAAATATTGAACTTTCAAGAATCCTTCTGCATGAAGAAAAGCCAAAAAAAATTATTACAGTTGCGCACGAAAGAGACTTACGGCGGGCATATCCACATAGTAGTTCACATGACTAAATGCCAGTGACAAGGGCTGAAACGGCAAAACCATTCCTCTTTTAGCATTCAGTTGCACTGGAGCAATAACGCTAGACTTAGCATTGTCCGAAGTGTTCATCACGGCCATATCTATGCCTGCAAATTGCTAAAGAGGTCAGCGCAGAAAAAGTGATCTCTTTATCTCGTGCTGCTTACTGACAGTTTGAGCACATAATAGTTTACGCATCACGAGAAAACACCTACTTGCGTTAATATATAACTTCATGCCAATTCCACACTCGCATTAAATAGATGCTAAGTGAGGAAAAGTCTAAGCTAGTTAGTAAGGACACGGTATGGTGAGTTCTCATACCTTCAAAGAAGGGGGCTGTAGATGCTGAACCCATATCTGAAGACACAATCTTATTCTTTCCATTTGAAGTAGACTGCTTCTTATCCTCACTCTTGTCATCTTTATCCAAAGTAATTGATTTGGAATCTCCCAGAGCTGCATGATTGCAGTTTGACAGTAAATTCATAGTTTCACAATCATGTAGCATGGTTGAAGTCGATGTTAGGGATGCAGTGGAGCTTACGATTCAAGTAAGTGAGAGCCAGGATGAAGCAAATGTTGAAAAGAAGAGAAAAGCCAAGGAGTGCCCCAATGCAAATCCAATACCAGTAATCCTCGACAAACATTCCTCTGTACTTCAGAAGAACTCTCCCCATCGTCGGTTCAGAAACTATTGAGTCGTTAGTGGGCTAAAAAGAACAAATTTAAGTGATATGAGAAGTGGATTGAAGCATTATTGTGTAATAGATGAGAAGATCAACATAGATAAATTCGAGTAATATCTTACGATGCTCCATCTCTTGTCAAGGAATTCATTTATGCATATGGCATTTTGTCCGTACATCATTGGAGAAACATAATAGCCCCATATCATAAATGGCTGTATGTCATCTGCAGGACGAGGGAAATATTATTACATTTTTAGCAGGTAGAGCTCATAATATGTTCCTTGCGAGGGAGAAAAATAAAGTGATAGAGCTATTGATGATAAAGTCTTCGTAAAATCGGATCTCTTACCTTTGGCAACGATGAATCCACCAAGGACAAAAACAAGAAGCAATGTGAAGGTACCAAGAGTATTTGCCACCACCTGTGTCCTTCCAAGCACGGCAATAAACCGAAAAAGTGCAAGAGCCATCTGGTGCACACCAAAGAATGCCAGCAGTTGACGGAAAAACCTGAAAAGATGCGAACAGGTTTGAATCAAGATTTTAGTAGTAAAATGATTAGTTCATCTGAACCGACTTCATGCAAGAAACTTCAGAAATCAAGCATCTCGTTGCCTATAAAAACTAGGAGAGAGTACTCAACTCACCTACTGGGGGATGGGGCAAAACCGATGGGGTAGTACGTCAGAATTATCCATATTGCGGACTCCATCAATGAAATCGGGATCCGAAGAAGCCAAATCGGTAAGCCGAAGGCCCATGCAGGATAAAACAAGAAATCCCTTTGCTTGAAAAATACCGGAAGCCTAAAGATGGTCATTGCGAGCTCCGCCATCCCATTGAACATAACGTTAATGAGACTGAAGAATAGTGCGCCGTAGAACTTCCCTCCTCCTTCAATCGTACCGGGCTTCATTTCCGATCTTATGAACACTGTCATGGCAATTATCGACATGATGGTGATTTGGACCGTCTTGAATATATACAAGAAAGCGCTGCGCTTCATTAGCAGCCACTCTCTTGCAAAGCATGCCTTAAAGAGTTCCCAACTCGAGAGTCCGTACTTCTCCTTCACTAGGGCAGCCGGATGGGCTTTAGTCCTATCAAAAGGAACCGCAAGCTCTTGATGGAGTTTCTGACCAATGCGGAAGTTACTGAAGTGGTTGACGAAATCGGGTACGCTGACGAATCTGTAAGGCTCGTTCTTTTTGCACCAGTACTGTCCTTGGTCTTTCTTGGAAGTCACTTCTTGCAAGAAATCGGCTATGCCTTTCCTCTCCGGGCATCTGAAACCCACGCTTTCGAAAAACTCGAGCACGTTTTCTCTTGGGCCCTGGTAAACAATCTGTCCTTCTGACAGTAAGATGATATCATCGAAAAGTTCAAATGTTTCAGGAGCCGGTTGCAGAAGGGAGATTATCATGGTGACATCCATGATGTGAACCATCTGCCTCAAGAATCTAACAATTTGGAAGGTAGTAGAACTGTCCAGCCCGGTTGATATTTCGTCCATGAAGAGAGCTTTGGCTGGTCCAACAAGCATTTCCCCTGCCAATTACAAGCTTATGTATTATTCCCAGCTAAGTTAAGAATGGCAAGAACAAACCAGAGCCAAGTTTTCCCAAAAGGAGATTTAGTCACTTAGGTTTCTGTTTCACATACCGGTGGTGACGCGCTTCTTCTGGCCCCCAGATATGCCTCTTCTCATTTCATCACCCACCATAATATCAGCGCAGATATCCAATCCCAGAATCTGTTAATATTATTGACATATGAGTATGAATTCGTTAAATAACGAAAAAGGTCAGAAAGCAGCTACGGAGATCGAGTGCAAACCTTGAGAACGTAATCCGTCACGATATTCATTTCTTGGCCTGCCGCTGCAGTGGCTTTCATGAAGGCATCTATCTCGGGATCCGGCTTAATTCCCGATTCCTTCTCTCTTCTCGACAGCTCGGCAAGCATTTCATATCTCATTCCAACTCCTAAGCAACGGCCTGAGAAATCCAGCGTCTCTCTTACTGTCATCTCTCCATGGTGAAGATCATGTTGGCTAATGTAAGCACATGTTCTTTGGGGAACGAATTCCAACAGTTCATGACCGCAGTAAGTGACTTTTCCAGATATCTGAACATGTTAGTATGATGAAGTAACTTTAGATTCTGAGCTCGACTACAAATGTAACCAAATCTCCAACAGTGAATTCAGGAACATACTGCGAACGGTTGCAAATACAAGAACAAACTCCATGAGGGGAAGCAATTGTAGGTTAAATTGAGATTGGACATAATCTGTGCCCTTAACAGAACTTAGACTAATGTAAATGTTAAATGACAGCAAAAGGGGTATAAATTCTGGTCGTTATTTGTCGGATATCAGTTCAATTGGAGTTTCTACTTCTCTTGAGCTAGGTATTAAACAAAACCAAAGTGATAATCTATCATAAACACACCCTTAGGTCCTTGTCGGGCTTCGCCGAAAGTGCTTGCAGCAAGGTGGTTTTCCCCGATCCAGGTGGTCCCAGAAGCAATGTCATCCTGAATAATGAAGGCACTCTCAGAGGTCAAAAACTAAGAGACAAGCCCTAACTTACATAATGAAAATCATCGATTGTCGAGTGCCTTTAAATGAGCATAAGAAAATAAATTCATAATTTCACGTCTGGAGATTGAATGTAGAAACATATATACTACTTTCTACGTTAGGCAAAGAATGTATCCAACCTAAACGAAGTTTTCTAAATTGCGAGAAAATATACCTTGATGGTTTTACAATCCCGCTCACGTCGTGCAGTATCTTAACTACTCTCTTCTTGGATGGGAATAGCTTAACCACGCTAAGAACTCCCTGTTCATCACATCAAGGTGCAGCTTCATATCAGCACAAGGTTTCCACTAAAATGTGGCTGTTGCATGTTCGATAACTGCTATAAATTTAGAATGCGGGGCCAAAGTTGCAGAGAATTATGTGGAAAAAATAATAATAGGAGGAGACAAAAAGGATGGAGAAATGGAAGTTATTCATGAATCGAGTGACACAAAGAAACGACTGACTTAATCCTTACCCAATCGGTTAAAAAGTGAAGGTATGGGACAAAGAAATGATATGAGCATACCTCTAAAGCATTCAAGGAAGAATTCAGCAGAGTAGGAAGTGCCCGAGTGCCAACATAGGCGTCTCCTTCCACTGATAAATGCTCGAAGCGGACTTCGATTTTGGGGGTTTCAATCCCGACCCTGTTATAAACATCAAATTCAACCTAAGAATATCAACTCAAAATATTCAGCTCGGCACAGTTCCATGATACCGAAAATGCCTTCCCAGCGAACCATTTTTTTTACTACGTTAGTCATAGGATGAGTCTACTAATATTCTGTGCTTTGCTTTGTGCTTATATAGATCAGGATATTAAAGGGAGAGATTGTAATGTTGCTGTGCCCACTGACCTGTCAGTTCTCTCCCTCAGCCTGAGGAGGAACCTCTCATTGTCCTCTTCAACCACCTTCAATATGCTCTCTATGAGATGCTGCTTGTCATGTGTTCCGAGGTTCGTGACATCGACCTCTGCATAGCCGACTCTCCCATCATCCAACGCCTGCTTCAGCATCCCCTTCCTCAGCCGGTCGTACGTTGGGAGCCGCTCGATTGCCGCCCACTTCAGCTCCTCCTCGTCATCCTCCCTCCTGCACTTCTGGAACGCATCACCCTGCGTGCTCCACACCTCGCGAATGCTCACCGAGGCCCAGTTCTTGCCGCTCGCCGAGAGGCTCATCCTCTGGCTCATTGAACGGCTGCTGCTGAGTGACCTCCGGCTTATCGTCCGGGCAAGGTCGTCCCCGGCTGATGCCGTCATTTTCCACGTGAACTCTTGTCACTTAACACATGCTCGTTTCGCTTCCTTCAGTAAAAAACGGTGGTCTTGAAGGGTTAGTGTTAGTGCATACCGTTAAGAGACTTCCCAAGAGATTTTCTTCTCTGGTGAGATGTTTGTGGAATGTATTGTGGCATCGCTGGCTATTTATAAATAAGGTTTGTGACTGAGGAAGAGTGTGTGGGAGCAGAGACAGGAATGAGAATTGCAGAGGTGGTGTCATAGCAAGGACAAGACAGATGATTCTGATTTTTGTCAACTACATGATCATGTTGGAGATTATTAGTATTCAAGGGGGATCGTTCTTTACAAGGTAGTAAACAAAGAATGGTCAGACAGCACAAGAAACAAAGATCAGCATCATCAGATAGCCATCGGCAATCACAATACCGTTTGTCTTGTAACTGTAAAATGAAATAACGTGTTTATTCGGACTCTTGGACTTTTGAATCGATAGGAAGTCTAGTTCAGAGTCCCCAAATATTGGAGTGCCAGTGCGTCGTAAAGAAACTGCAGCCACATTACTGAAATTTGTTTATTTGGAAAAAAAAAGCATTTTTTGTTTAAGGAAAAAAAAAGTTGAATTGATTCGAAACTCGTCGTCTGATCATGAACTGGACTGAGCTTGACCGAATCTTTCTCAAGTAGCCACAGCAGACTGAAAAGATGTAATGATTAAATTCAGACTCCAGTACTCGTCTAAACTTTGCGGGCTTAACCTACAGATAAAAAGTAATAAAGCAGAGGCATTGCTAGGAAGAACCCAGATTAAAAAAGATGGTGAATTACTCGAATTCATTTTAAATCATCGGATAAGCACTTCCAAAATCGTCCGTTTTTCCATTAGCAGATTGAATTCCAAAAGGCATATCCTAGTTGTTGATAATCCAGAGGAGTTCTTCATCCAACTATGACATCCCAAATTGAGTCAAGTCTCCATGTGGAACTTGAGGTCTGGCCAAGTGTAAAGACATAATTACCTACGGCAACAAAAACACGAGACCCGAACAAGAAGCTATTCGAAAAAACGACCTGATTCATTGATCGCCATCCTCAGCTCGCGATCCGACTTGTCACAATGCTGCTAGTTGCTAGGGGAGTAAGCAAGGGATGCACAGATCATGTGGCTTGTTGATCTGATCGAATACCAGTACCATCAAATTGAATGTATCATCTCGTGAGCTTAAGCCCAAGAGACGAGGACTGCCGCCACCTCTCTCAGTTTCACTTTGCAGTTATTAAACTCAAAAAAAGAACTGCAAAGTGCAAAGTTTTGTAGTCATGGGATAGAACACTTGGTGTAGAAATCGCCACCAACGTGATGCAAATAAACGAAAGTTTCATACAGAGAGAGAACCGCCAGAAACCTTCAAACTAATCTATCCCGTTATGAATTCGTTGATCTATGCTAAACTGCTATAGCGAGATAACAATCAAGAGAGTTTCTTTCATAGATTGCCAATGGTTATGATGCAGAAGTGCAAACTCTTGTCTGATATACAGGAGACACGGTTTTCTAATCCCACCAAGATGGAGTCAAACAGAAAAATAGAGTTCAGAGAATAATTTCTCAAATTTCGTACATATTTTTCATAACTTGTTATTTAGCAAGCGGAATCTACGCGTTCGCTCGAGTTCAATGCATTTGCGTACGTGCAAATCTTTATACATAAATGGGTAAATTGACAATCTGTTAACTTCACATAATTCCACTTTCAAGCCGCTTCTTCTTTTTTTGACATTTTATCTTCTCCCGTTTAACCCCATTCACGTATTTGTCTGTGGACTTGTCTTTTATTTATTTATTTATTTATTAACAATCTGGGTATCTTGAACAAAAATATAAGGCCCTACTAATTTTTTTTTCTCATCATATAGTTTACATCTTGAACCTTTCAAATATATACTTCGTACAGTGAAATTTAATGAGCCCTAAAGTTTGCATAAAAAGGAGCATGCATTGGATGTAAATTGTAGCGTGTTGAACCAAGGATGGGGCAGAGCATTTATCTATGTGACAAACCTGCAACGTGAAACCGAAGCAAAAGTTTTAAAAAGATGATTTATGTAATTCAAACTTTTATTCAATGCGCAATTCGTTGTTGATTCTTGACGCGAAATTGACAAAATATGTTTGTTTTGAAAATCGTATGAACTAAACCTATTTTCATTGTCGTCTGTCAAATCATCTGACCTTTCAAGGTTGTCAGATAAAAAAGTTTCTTTTTTAGTTTTTCCCAGCTTCCCCCTATTCTAAAATTCTAGGCTTAACACACAAAAAGCACGTGTAAATGACGCAATATTGAGCATTTTCCATACGAAAACAGTAATAGGAATACATCATACATCAACAATTTTCTCCTTTCCAAATGATTAGTATAAAGATAGCTTCTATTATCACTGTTAATCTTTAAAAAGGTGTAGATGAAATGATTATATGCACAGGTGTATGACTACTGTACAAAAATATGGTAGTCCATATATTATTGACTTAAATATTTCTTGTATTTTCCACCTCTTTTTTTTTTCTTCTCTTTTTTGTTCGTCCAACGAACTCGAAAGAAATTTCCTGGGTAACCCATCTGCTGCTGCAGATGTGAGGTCATAGTGATACAGCATGTACATTCAACCAATTCTGTACAAAAATTACAATTCCCCCGAAAGCCTCTTGAAAAAACCGCGGCTCACAATTGCCTCCGACAGCTCCAGAAGATCAAAACTCTTCTTGAATTAGAGGAAAAAAGAACATGGGCAGTTCCAATTCGCACACCGACTGTACCCGCTTCTCCTGTCACTGTTAGTCGAGAAAATGGGCGGCTGCTGCATCGGGGGACTCCATGACTTGAGCTGCTTCGGCAATCCTGAGAGCCATGGTGGCTCTGTAGGCAGCCAAGTCGGCGTTTCCCATGAGGGACTGAGCCCTCTGGCGTTTCGCGATTGCTAGTTCCATGGACCTGTTAGCTGATGCTCGAGCTTCCTCGACTTTCCGCAAGGCACTCTGTTCCTCTATAGCATCTCTCTCCGCTGCCATTGCTGAAAAGATATGGATAATAAGCCGAACTTCAAAACCGAGAGTCAATTTTCAAATAACTCCACATTGCAGACGGAACATGTATTCACACCTATAATCTACCTACAACTGTTCATGTATCATTCAATTATATCCAGTTAAGAGGGTGACATTCACCTTGCAAGAGACCCGGTTGCTTGCCTCGTCCATGCTGGCTTCCCTGCCTTTTAAATGACCTCCGCTTACGCAGGGCAGGCTTTGGAACCAAGGGAGCTTTCCTCGATTGATGACCCTGTAAAAACATTTGTTTATGTTTAGGAGAAACGTTTGAAGCAGAAGAAATGAACCAAACCAAACTTGCACTCACGGCACATAATATGATTTCACTCTTCTTATTTACCCATAAATACACACTAGACAATTTTCTTAAATGACAACACAAGTAAGGTGCTAAACGTAAGATACAAAGCTCTTCTGCATCCAAATGATACTTCAAAAGAATTCCAAACCCAGAGAGCAAAAATCACTAGGAATAGGAAGCTGTTTATCTCAAAGAAAACACTTAAGAGATACAAGAGAGTACTAATATAAAATTAGATGATAGTAACCATTTTCTGAACAGAAGATTTCAAGAAGAAAAAGACTAATGGCAAGAAAAGCAGTCATCTGGTAATATTTTTTGTAAGACCACCTCTCAAATAAAAGGACTAATAGAACTGCTCCGCTGCAAAGAAAGAATACACATTTTACTTTCATTGAAAGCATATCCTTTCAAGAAAAGAAAACAGAAAATACGAATCCACCCCATCCAGCATGTTAACAGTGCGTTGGTTATCACTCCAAAGAAAATATGGCAGCACAAAGTTCTTCAAGCATTAATTTACCTGAAATACTCTAACCAATGCCAATCGTCTCTGCTTCCGCTTCTTCATCCAATAACAGTACACAGCTTCCACAACATCCTTTCTCTCTATGTCCAGTCTAAGATTAGGGTCTGGTTTATCATTCGAGAAATCATGAGGATTGCAATAGAAAGCCTTCTCAAATGCATCCATCATAAGCTCAAAGGTGTCCTCTGAAACACGCTCAGCCAGATCATTTTCAGCAAAGAACTCATTATTGAATTTATGAAGCCAGTCCTCATCTTCACAGTCCATGTCATAACTTGCGGTCTTACTGGCCATAGCTCTTGACACCTCATCAGTACTCAAGGTAATATAACATTCTGGTCTTGTAAAGGGTACAGAATTTTCTTCTCCATAGCCTACTACTTCACATACCCCTGGAACAGGTATTATCTTAACAGGAGGAGCCTTAGGAGATACAACATGCTTATTTCGTTCAAAACACTCTTTGTAAAGATCCTTAAATTTTGACCAATCGTCTCGGTCAGGAAATTCCAATTTCCAACCATTATCCCCTGTCCAGACCATTGCATGGGTGAAACGGTTGGAGAAAGAGGGTTTCATAGCTTCTTGTGCCTTGTGAGCATATCTCACCACCCCCCCTCTTTTGAAAACAAGAGACCACTCTCCAGAGCCCAAAAGTTCCAACATGACATTTCCACTTTCTTCCCTGGAACACTTGTCTGAATCGCTAATTAATAAATTTGCATTACAGGATAATATATCTGTATCCTGTTGAACTCTGGTCACAGTAGCGCTCATCTCATCAATACTTCCAGCAGACCTAGTCCGAACAGATCTTCTCTTGTCACCAGAAATTATTGAAGAAAATGGGAATCCATTCTTCTTAGCACTGACTAAGTCTGAGGCTAATGCTCCATTACATTTCCTCACACATGCTAGTGAAGGATTTCTAGCTCTCCTCCTTGACCTCAGTTGACTCCTCCTTTTTCTTATGCCACGAGAATTCGACCCATATCTATGTTGCGGAGATCGATTGTCAACCTTAGCACCTCTAGAAGACACGTGCAGCTGCAACTCACTCCCTGTAACTTCAACATTACTGGCTGATTTGCTTTCTGAAGGCAAAAAAGAATAATCTTCATCCGAGAGTTCCTCCTCTTCCGCAGTCACCAAACCATCCTTTGTTTGCACCAACGCTGAATTATTTACAGGAGCCAATGGCACAAGCTGATGTCGGAGAAGCATACGACGATGCATGTACATGAAACAAAAGGGAACTGCAGAAAAATCCACACAAAAAATAGGTGTAAACTGCCTGGATCCAAAGAACTTGCATGTCCCCGAGCTGATAATGGAAGCACAATCCTGAAAGGAGAAAAAGGAAGAACAACCATTCAAATACAGCAACGAAAGCAACACTACTAGGATGAAGCAAGCCCGTTGATAAGAGGATCCAGTGAAAACACACCCACATGACACTAGATGATACATAACTAGCAGAGAAGAAACTACCCAGGCAGATACTGTTACACAATAACCATCCATCCGGAAAACTCACCAATCAAAATAGATAACATGCAGGTGCTATTTAAATTGCAAATGACCTTGTACTTGTTAAAAAGGAATGCTGTGCAGAAACCATCAACCCAATCCTTTGCACTAATCGCATAACACACCGACAGCCTGACAACTTAATTTTATCATAAAATAAAAATAGATGTACAGGGCCACTATATGGAAAAATTCCACCAGATAATTGGAACTACACCAATCTAAATAAGAAGTTCTCTGCTTACATCCAATCTACCCAATTTGCTATACATAATGGAAGATAGAATTCAGGAAAGAGCTTAGCAGACTAAAGAAAATCAAGCCTACCCGTGAAAAATGAATTCCATGCAATGCATAGACACCCCGAAGCGGCTCTGACATGACAAGCTTTGACAGTGCAGACAATCTAATGCAGGCCCTCTTCATGTACTGCAGAATAGAACGCAAAAGGCCAACAACTGCAGAATTTTCTCGATGTGGCAGCTCCAAAACCACAGACAGTGCCCGAGGACCCTGCAAATCCTCTCCCTGAGCATCACCACTCTTCCTCTTCTGCCTCCTAGAGAAGTGAATCCCATACTTCTTACCATCACCGATCTGGAAGCCAGGCACCGCCTCTCTCTTCCTTTTCCTGCTATAGACAATCCCAGTCATCCTATCCTCATTGTCCCTTCCGATCAAAGACTCAGTTTTGACATCAGGCTTCTCGAATTCATCGTCCCCCATTTCAATTACAGCAAACTCACGCTTCGGACTCACATTCTTAGCCAACCCAACTTGCTTGGACTTGAGACCAACACCAACAACTCCATTCCCACCACCCCCACCTCTGCTATCTATGATGCTTAACCACTCATCCCTCTCGCTGCCGCCGCCCTTCCTGAGCTTGCCGTCGCCCGACTCCGGCCACAGGCGCCGGCCGGAGCGCAACACCCGCGCCCCGTCGACGCCCTTCACCACTCCGAAAACCCTCGTCGTCCGTCGCATGCCGACCGATGGCATCGCCGCCACGCTCCACAACCGGACGCCGCCCGACCGCTCGATCTCCTACCCCGCCGCCCCCCTCGGCTCGCCAAATCACCCGGCCGCCCACTCAGCCGATCCCTCCCGCGACGACCCACTTCACGGGACGCGACGCTCGGTGCCCCCTTCTGACCAACACCGGGTCCGGACCATGTACGGACAAAAAAGAAAGACCACCCCCTTTCCTTCCCCAAGAGAAAAAAAAAACAACTACGGTCGAGTACGAGGAGCGTCCTCCGAACACGCCATGGGAGGGGAGCTCACTGGGTCGATCCGCGCGACGAGACTGAAGACTTCACTCTGCCCCCCCGGTCGGTTTCCAAGGAAAGGCGACACGTGCGACCAATCGACCGAACCGCCAATCGAGCCGATCGACCCCGACCCACGAATAAACACGACGATCGCCGAGAAACGGACAAATAAAAATCCAATCTTTTTCCTCTTTTTCCCCCCCTCTTCCTCTACCCACATGAACAACCGCAGACGCAGAAAACAGAGAAGGAGAGAGAGAGAGAGAGAGAGAGAGAGGGGTTGGAGATCGGCAGAAACAGAGCACGATTCACGCAAATCTCGTCGAGGGATCGATCGATCGATCGAGAGAGAGAGAGAGAGGGGTGGGGATGTGGAGAGAGAGAAAATGATGTGTATAGGTGTCTCTATCTACGGGCTAGGGTTTATGGAGGAGGAACTGCGATCGAAGCAGCGCGGCAGAGTCGCCGACTGATCGAGGCCGTTGGATCTGGGGAGCAACGGCCCTGATGGACTAGGGTTCCTGGGGAAACAGTCCAAATGCCCCTGTGGACGGAAGGGAAGGGCGCTTCCGCTCTCGGAAAGGAAGACACCCGATGGATATTTTTCTCTCTTTGAATCTCTCTCTCCCCAACCCCCCCAGTGAAAAGACGGAAGTGCCCTCGGCGCTCGGGCGGGCGACGCGCGGGAATCGACGGGGGCCGGATGGGGATTTCACCCCGGTTGGAGCGGGGAGCAGCGGAGATCGGGGAGCCGGGGGGCCCAAATCCAACGGCCCTGATTTTCTGGTAGAATAGGTTAAAAAAGTTAAAGGGACTCTTCCCGCTGGGCGGGCCCCAGTGAAAAAAGCAGGTAAATTTACGGGCGTGGCCCGACGACTGTTGACCGGCGTATTCGGCTTTTCTTTTTCACCTTTTCGAGGCCTACCGCATTTTGGGTAGTGTCGTAATTTTCAGAAAAGTTTCGACTTAATTTTGGATTTAAAGAAAAACCCAAATTAAGAAAACGAAACGCCAAATCAAAATCCACGTACTTCTTTTCTTTTTTTGTTTTTGGGTCAAGTCCTCGTACGTCAATCACGTATAAAGCATCCCCTTTTTTTTTTTTTTTGGGTGTCGAAAGAGAGTCTTTGCTCATTTCGTTAACCCACGTTTTTCAAGCATAGTTGACTGGTTTCTGAACGTAGAATTTTTGATTGATGGAGAACCTGAGTTCGAGGGTTTTAAATAACCAAATAAATGAGAGAGTCATTGCAAAATGCGTCTTAGCTATCCAATCAACCACTTAATTTGATTCACGAAAATAATGGGTTGCTAAGACGAAACTTAGTCGGAGATCAAGGCCTGAAAGTGCCATGGGCTTTCTTCTGCACTTGCAACATACTAAAAGAGAGCTACATAATTAGTTTCAACAAGTAATCAAAGATCTGTAATAGGGGATTGCTCGAATCGAGAATCACCCATACTAGACTCAACCAGCCAGTTTGGTCTAGTGTTTGGGAGCATCGATTTTCAATTCCTAAAATTGGAATTAGCGTCTAGGCCATTTGGTTCTCAATTTTAAAGAAAAATTAGACGGGATTGATTACATATACTTTTTTTAAAAAAAAAAAAAAAGTTAGTAAGTTTAATTTATTGTTTTTGAGAAATAGGAACGTATAATTGAACAATAAGATATTCGAATGGAAGTATGGGATTTGTCTTTAGCTCTAAAATTATTTCTGGTCATACTTTGGACAATAAAATATTTAAATAGAAACATGAAAAGGTATAGTGATCGATTCCATTTGATTGAATCGTGATATAGATCCAAATCTTATTTAGTCCTAAAATCAATTGGTCCAATTTCTAATTCCCCATTTTGAAAATCGAGAACCTATCGCTCGGACTCTATATTTTCCTCCGGATGGGCGTAAGCGCCACGGGCTTTTCTTTCGTGGCAGCCTCTCCGATCCCAATGCGATGCGTGAACAGTAGACGCAAGTGGATCGAATTTATTAAAATGGGAATACAAATCTATCCATGTTTAGATGTGGATAATACGTGGCGGTTCTGGTGGAATTTCATTTTTTATTATTTTTTATTTAAAAAAAAAAATTTGTGTGCGGGTGTGCGTGTGTAGAAATCGCAGGGAAATGTCATGGCCCATGCAGCGGGTACTGTCAAATCACGCATCCCGGAAAATTGTTCCCGACCGAGTTCCGTTTGTCCTTCGAAATAATAATTTTTTTTTTTTAAGAAAAAAGAAACCTTTTCCCACCCAATGGAGCCGGTTTTCCTTAAAAAAACAACAGAACTAGGAAATTTCCCATAAAGCTCTTATGGAAGCACACAGACACAACATTAAAAAACAATCGGATCTTAATATGATTACGGACATTGTGCATCGTAAAAGTCTCGTACCAAATAGAAGAGATCCTTAAATAATTGATATATACAACCCCCTAATAATCAGTTCAATAATGAATTGAATCATACTTGAATAGAGAAAGTATCGTTAAGTGACATAATCGATATTGTCAAAAAAGCTTGAATAAGATAACTTTTAAGTGTAAATTTACTTCTATTAATGCCCAATAAACTCAATAACATGCAATGCTCGCATTAGAAAATCGTTTTCTGTTGACCTTTAGGCATGAGATATGTAATATGTATAGTGATGTTCCGCCACTTATGAATACCAAATGTTGAGTAGAAGAAGGGTTTTGATTTTTATTTTATTTTTCGTTTCTTTCCTCTCTTTTTTTCTTCTTCCTCTGTCCAATCACCGAGTCTTGACAACGATCGACAATAGACTAGACTCGACCTTGATGACCTTGTGGGAGCCTCGCTCAAACACTAGTGACAAGGAGGAGCTGTGCAAGTTGTTGGCAAATCTTGGGTTTGCTCTTTTTTTGACCAAGTATTAAAGATGATGTGATATTTCTTTAAAGATGGGTCACAAACGGATAAAGAAATGGTCAAAGAGATTGTTGGCTCTTCATCACTTGCCTAGTCACTAGTGACAACGAGATCGACCTTGTTGGATCTCCTTTCTAGCTAGTCATTGGCCATCATCGATGCCTAATGACTGGCTAAAAGAAGAAGAAAATAAAAACAAAAGAATGAAAAAAAATGAGACAAATGAAAGAGAAAAGAAAAAGAATCAATTTTTTAAAAAAGTTTTTCTACTTCAACTTTAGCTTTGTTAACATAAGATACCAGTGTTTACTTTAGTGATTTATGGTCAAAATTGATCAAATAAACTCAATTGGTAAAACATGAAAATATTTAGGACTCGATCGACGTAATTAAAATATTTATGATTAAATTAATAAAAATGTAATAGATTTAAGACTTTTTGAATAATTTCTCATTATGTTTTGTATCAAATTCAAATCTTCTTCCCGCCCTATAGTTTAAGTTCTTACTTAAGATTACCAAACATCTCATCTTACGATTGGTATTAGAGAGTCACGAGCTCAATGATTTCTCTCATCCTCTTTTTGGCAAGATGCCTCAAGTTCTGTCAACATGAAATTATGGGACGATAACACAAATTATTTATGAAATTTGATTAAATATGTAATATAAGTCATGAATTGCAACTCAACGTGCAATATAATCTTTAAATTTTTTATATATTTAAAATGATCCTTAAACTTTTGATACATATTCAATTTAATTATTAAATTAAATGAAAATACCCACCATTATTCTTATATTCATTCAAGTTCATATAATTCAAAGACCAAATTGAATATATATCAAAAGGTCATGGACCATATTGAATAAATTAAAAATTCAATTATTATATTATATATTGGATCAAAGTTTAGGATTATTTCCCTTCTTTCATTGCACTTTTTAAAAGGATCCCTTGACAGTATTGGAAAAAAAAAAGGCATGAAATTTAAGAGTAATCTACGCGTCTTTCCTCCAAAGATTTTCTTTCTTCCACGCGTTTGGATATCTTGAAGCCCCCACTAAATTCACCAAATAAATTTTGTTTATTCACATTGTAGAGGAATCGCCTATATTAGGGCTTTGATTCTTTAACGAGGCTTTTCGAGGAAAAAGCAAAGTAAGTCCAGAAAAGGAAATGGAGATTATATTCGCATCAGAGTTAAAAAAAAAAAAAAAAAAGCCACTTTGCTCATAAAGATACAAAATTAAAAATAAATAGATTCGTTTCGAAAGTCAAATTATCTTCTATAAAATTTCAAATTCCAATTACGTCTTGGAAGAATCTCTCACCAATTGATGCCTTGGCCTTTCCAACCTTTTAACTCATGAAAAAATCAATATGCTTTTGGAAAAATCAAAAAAAGAAAGAAAGAAAGAAGACTTCTACGCATCAGAAGCAATTTACGATTTACAAGCTTAAATCGATCATCCAAAACTTCTTAAATTTGACCTTTGACCTCATGTCTTTCGCCATGGGGAAGCTCACTTAAAAAAGTCAATCTTGAACGACTAAATACGCTCGATAATTTCGTAAATCAAGCAATGGGATGAGTTGAAATTTCATGAATAATTTAAATGCAAAATTGCTTTTTTGTATTTGATGACAAGGAGAATTAAACTGCATCTTGCTCACCACAAACATATATCAATTTCTTTACTAGCTAGAATCCTCCCAAAGGAATCTCTGCAAACATTGCAGCGACTTACTTGATCTTGGATGTTGAGGGCTACTTTTTTGAAGACATTCTTTTCCCAATACATCTCACCTATAATTTTTCATGAATGATTTAAATGCGAAATTGCTTTTTTGTATTCGATGACAAAGAAAATTAAACTGCATCTTGCTCACCACACACATATCTCGGTTTCTTTACTAGCTAGCCAGAGGCTCGGCAAACATTGCCAACTTACTAGTGCACTACATTTTCATTCTTTTCCCAATACATCCCCTATAACTCGGAAGAAAATGAAAATTTAAAAAAATTAACACATCCATAGCGGGATGGGTATCTCACCTATAACTTTCTTTCCTTGAAACTGAAAAAGAAAATTTTAATTTTTTTTTTCAAATATTTCACTAATCCATTTAGACACATGAAGATCGCCTTATCCATCTACACAACTCGAGATTTCATCCTTAGATAGCCCGCTTGACCCTCTTACTCCGACTCTAGCATCATCCGAATTAAACCAAACGTCTCGCCTTCGACCGACCAGGCACCATCGGAACTGCTCAATTTTTCCACGAGACGAGGCGAAAGGCGAACGTACAAATCACGGAAGTCAAAATTTAGGACCGATCGGGGAGTAAATGAGATCACGGGGGTGAATGGGGTGCACGGAGGGAGTTATGAGAGGAAGCAGAACATCTGGTGGCAACGACTGGTGCTGCATCCGGCCGGGTGTCCCCTCTCGCCAGCAGAACTTCCTTGTCAATCCCCACCGGCGAGTCAACCGACACCCACCACCCATTATGGCTTCCTACCCTCTTTCCACAATAGCAATAATTACGAGGAATCATAATACAAATAATTTCTAAATTTTAATTTAATATATAATATAATTTTTAAAATTTTTAAAATTTTCATTTTATTTAATGTGACTTCTGAACTTTAGCTCAATATATAATAGTTACACATTCAATATATAATTTTTTTAATGTTATCGTTTCATTAATTCAATTTTATGAAAACAATATTGACATTTTCATATAATTCAATGATTAAATAAATTATTTACAAAAAGCCTAGAATCGCATTGAATATATTAAAAATTTAAGAACATAATATATATTTGGGCCCAAGTTCAGAGATTATTTGTGTCATTATCCTTAATTATAATCGATAAATTATCCAATTTGATGCCTTGACAAGTTGATCAATCTTAGCTTTTAAGGTTTTCAAGTAGCAAGCGCTATGGTCGAACTTGCTTGAGGTCTTGATGGGTTTCGAGTTATCGTACTTGTGCTCCTATCGAGACTGGTTTTGAGGGAAGGATGAGTCTCGACTCCAACACCTGCTCTATAGGGCGCACGGTGAGATGATTATATTGCTCAGTAATCGATTTGTTGAGTGCTCAAAAGGTTTGTTTGGTTGTGAATAAATTGAATTGCTTAAACAATATGATCTTTTTATTACTTCATTTTTTTATTTTGCCCAACTAGGTTTTGTGGAGAATCGAGTGCGGTAACATGGGCCCATTCGAAATTATCAATCATTAAATGTCAACTTTTCACAGATCCCACCTCTAAATCGGTTATCTAATCTATAGGAAACCTTGCCAACATTATCCAAACTAAAACCATTTATTAGCAACAGAAAATTGAAATAATTACTCTTCTGCAATTCTGAAGCACCCCTCCTTCTTCTCCTTCGTTTTTTTTTTTAATTCTTTTTAATTTGGGGTCAAAAGAATTCAAACTTGACTGGCAAGAAAGATTAAAAAGAAAGTAGACCTTCCCCGAGGAGTCAAATAATAGCAAAATTTAGTAAAAGACAGAAGTTTCTCAGCCAAAAAATGAAATAAAATAAAATAAAACGTGAGGACGGAAGCGGATGAAAAGAGGCGTGACACGGAGGAGTTCCGTTCTTGATTTTCTTTTTCGTTTCGCACAAGGTTCTCTTTACAAGCAGCGGCTGATTTCGGTGCGAACGGGAAGCGAGAGATTCATATGCAGCGTCGAAAGTGACGGTCTTGTTCCGTTCCGGACAAGGAAAGTCATCAGCTTGCTCATGCTATCATCTTGAATTCGCACGTTTCCTGGGGCACCAAGAATTCATTCCATCAAGATTCCCGGGCCGCCGCCGCTCTGATTCTTGGAACCGGGGTGGATCTTTAATCTGTAATCTGGGTATCGTAGCGAATCGTCTGGGTACTTCGTTGAAGCATTTGCTTCGTTCGCATCCCCGCCAGCTCGTAGGTTTCTTGCTTCGGCAGCCGTTTCTTGTTCTTGAATTAGCCACGCGAGCGCGTGTGAAGTTGTCATCTTTTTGGCTGATTGCGAGTACCCATTACCGTGATTGTTTGTTTCGCTCCTGTTTGGTCTCTGCCCGAGCTGGTTACGGCTTCATTTCTGCATGCTCTGTCATTGAGAGTTGTCCTTGTGGCTTCTGATCGCTTCGGATGGGCTTGTTTAGCTTGAATTCACCCGAGTTTTTTGCGCTGTTTGATGTTCTTGTGGGATGTATGGGGAGAAAAAAATACGGGTATAGATTCTTTTTTGTTCTGACAGATGTGAAAGGCTGTTGACTTGGCCATTTGTGATTTTACAGAGTATGAAAGAGAGGTTGATGTTGTTTTTGGTTTTAAGTATGAACAGAATTTAACCTGAATCGAGCCAGATGAGTCTCTTGGAAGTTATTCGGTGAAATAATTCTTTACCCTTTTGTGCCCTGAAGGTTGGTTGCGCTGTTTAAGCTTACTCTTAACTGGGGGGTGGGTTTATACTTGCAAGTCAAAGACTGTTAGTTGGATAAATTTTGCAGGTTAATGTCTGTCCTGCATTTTCTGCAATATGCTCTTCAACCGTGCATTCTGGCTTCTTTCTACTTGTTCTCTTGATCTTCAAGTTGTGAAGTAGTGGTAATGACTGCTTCAATTGCATCTCTTTTTCAGGTCAATTTCCTTCTGTTAGATTTGTAGGAGGTTTGCTGGTTGTCGCCAATATTGTATACTTGTAATCAATATCAATAAGATTTGTTCTGCTTGTCAAGTATTGGCGCCATGTCCACTGCTGAAGGAGTTCTCCAAGTTTTCTCTGGAGTTGCTCCACGCAATCTTTGTTCTGACCCAAGTTCTAATGCATTGGGCTTGGCATATTCATTTAACTCTCGTCTGATCAGTACCAAAAGAAGTGCATCGAAAAAAATAAAAATCCCTGTCTATGCAAGCGTACAGTCGAGTACTTCTGAAACCCGTGGGGTGCAAGGATTTGGAGGGAGTTCATATAACAATAGGAGAATCAATCGGTTGAAGTTTTCAAGTTGCAGATGCCAACGAGCTGAGGGTGTTGGTGGGACAACCACTGGAAATTGGTTTGTTGATAGTGCCGATGATTTAAACCCCTTAAATACTATGGTAAATGGGCCACATGTTCTGAATTTTGACGATGTCAAGCAATTGAAAGAGGAGAAAACGGATTCAATGTCAAATGGTGCACCCATAGCCAGCAGTACCATCCACAGGGCTAATGTTGACCCCATTGAGGAAGAAGCATGGGATCTATTGCGTGAATCAGTTGTTTATTACTGTGGAAGTCCTATTGGAACTATTGCTGCAAATGATCCAACCAGTTCTAATGTTTTGAACTACGATCAGGTCTTTATTCGTGATTTCATTCCTTCTGGTATAGCTTTTCTCTTGAAGGGAGAGTATGATATTGTACGGAACTTCATCCTTCACACTCTTCAGTTGCAGGTATAAATTGTTCTAATTGCCATTGATGTAACTCATTTCAATTGTGGTTATCCTTGTTTTTGTTCCTACGTGTGATTATTGTTGTCAATTTTTGTTTGTCGTATTGAGTTTCTAAGCTTATTTAGTTAGTCACTGTTAATTTCAGTGGTTCTGATGATATATGCTCACATGGTGAAGGAACTTTGTTGTGTTACTATGGTGATATGTAATTCTTGTAACTGAAAGATGCTCTTCATCAATTTTGGGGTTCTTACTGTAGTTTGGATGAACACCATGCCTTTCACCTGAAGGAAAGGAAGAATTTTTGTAATTTAATCTTTCCATTGTGTTTGAACATGCTGAATGCATCTTAGCCAAGTTAAATATGTATCATGTGTACCCATATGATAGTTCTTCAAGCTCTTCTGAAATTCTTTATTTAGTTTTATTTCATGACATAAGTTCATCTGCTAATCCCTCTCCTTCTAAGAAGGGGACACATCTAGGAGAAATATGGTTTTATTATCTTTCAGCTTTTAAGATGGATGCTTATGCTACAGCTTCCAACTTCTTGCTGCTATGCTGAATTACTCTTTCTTTCGCAATAAGCAAGAATATTTTGTTGCTCAACTAAATGTCTTGTACTGCAAATTTATAATTCCTTGTTGCAGAGCTGGGAGAAGACAATGGACTGCCATAGTCCTGGTCAAGGTCTAATGCCTGCTAGTTTTAAGGTTCGCACAGTTCCTTTGGATGGGGATGATTCTGCCACAGAAGAGGTATTAGATCCTGACTTTGGGGAGGCAGCTATAGGTCGTGTTGCACCAGTCGATTCTGGTAATTTAGTTCTGGCTTCAAGAAGAGGTTGATGATAGTTTATTTTACATAAGAACTCTCATGTTGATAATGAACATCCATCTTGTTCTCTGTATTTCAGGTTTATGGTGGATTATTCTTTTACGTGCATATGGCAAGATATCTGGGGATCTCTCTGTTCAAGAGAGGATTGATGTTCAAACAGGAATAAAGATGATTTTAAAGCTATGCCTGGCCGACGGCTTTGATATGTTCCCTACATTGTTGGTGACTGATGGTTCTTGTATGATTGATCGGCGGATGGGAATCCACGGCCACCCTCTCGAAATACAGGTGAGCATATTCTGTGTCACCTTAACTGATCATTTTTAAGAGTACTTTCTATTATGACCATATGCAAGTGGACGCTTAGTGGGAAAATGGATAAATAGAGGAGTCTTATTTCTCTCTCAATGAAGATCCTATTATACTGGTGGTGGTTGCTTCTTGCGTTGAACCTGATCGAGTTGCTTATCTAGTCTGTGCCAACTTCTCGCAATGAGCTTCACATCTCTCACAATAGTAAAATTATGGAGGGAAGCTTTTGAATACTTCATGAGGAAGCTTGGTTATGCCTTCAGCCTTGAGTGGCTTATTCTTATGATGTTTAGTTGTCACGTTTTAAGAATTTGCCAACTCAGAAAATGGGATGTAAATCTTAGCATATCAGTATATTAGTGTTGCTGTTCTTCTTTGCAAGATAAATAAGGGAATATTGCATTTATAGGTGAAACCGCATTTGTATCACTTTTACATATCGTGGCTGCTGCTGAAAAAGTATCTGTTAGACCCAAAATGGACACAGATTTTATTTTGATGCATTGTCAGTCGAGTCTTAAAGTAATGTCTATTTTTCTCTACGGTACCTTTGGTTCTCTGACAGCAGCTTTGGTGCAAACCATGCATAGCAGTTGCTCAAAGTAAGATATCGGATGTCAACTGTTTGTCTGCCTGTCTCTCTTTCTCTTACAGAGACACGTGCACATAATTCTCTTTGCTTGGATTTTTCTTTGTTTTGCCAACTTAAGAAGGATGCTTTTGGAGAATACTCGCTTCTTTAGTTTTGGAGATGTACTTGTGCTGTAGTCATTGGGTGATTTAATAGCATACACTGCTTCAAGTCATAGCAGGTCAGGAGTAGGATTGCAGATGTGTTTAGTTAGAGATTTGGTGCCATACTTAGTTAAATTTTAATTATTGGTCGAAATCACAAGCAGGCCAAGATCAGAGCCTTTTTTGACATGGATATGAGAGGAAGATCATGGTTCTTTGTCTGCGTGTGAATTTAATTTGTTCCTTTGAATTGAGTAGGAATCTTTTGGTTCACACAGCATTGGTTTGTCTGATTGCAAACACAGATAAATCTAATTATCACTCAGATAACATTATCTTCTCTTACAGATTACGTTTTCTTAAATTCTCTGACATGATATAGTTAAAATTTTGCAGGCACTCTTTTATTCTGCCTTAATGTCTGCGCGTGAGATGCTTGCTCCAGAGGATGGATCTGCTGATCTAATTCGGGCTCTGAACAATCGTCTAGTAGCTCTCTCCTTCCATATCAGGGAGTATTATTGGATTGATTTAAGAAAATTAAATGAAATTTACCGGTACAAGACTGAAGAGTACTCATACGATGCAGTCAACAAGTTCAACATTTATCCTGATCAAATTTCTCCATGGTTGGTCGAATGGATTCCAAATAGAGGGGGCTACTTAATTGGGAACTTGCAACCTGCCCACATGGATTTCCGATTCTTTTCTCTTGGGAACTTCTGGTCCATTATTAGTGGGCTTGCAACCGTGGATCAGTCCCATGCCATTTTGGATCTCATTGAAGCAAAGTGGGCAGATTTAGTCTCTGACATGCCATTGAAGATTTGTTATCCTGCTCTTGAAGGACAAGAATGGCAGATCATCACTGGAAGTGATCCTAAAAACACGTAAAGTTTTGATTGACAATGATATATATGTGTGTGTGTTTTCTGACATTATAGTTTCTTTGCTTAAATATGGTATTCTTATGTGATTCTTACTCTGATGCAGGCCATGGTCCTATCACAATGCAGGTTCCTGGCCAACTCTGCTTTGGCAGGTTAGTATTTATTTTACAAAACTGTTACAAAAACCTACTCAATTCATTAAAGATAAAATTGTAAGATCTCGAATTTGATGGAGGGAAAGTGGTTTGCAGCTCACAGTGGCTTGCATAAAGATGAATAGAGCTGACATTGCTGCAAAGGCTGTTGAGATCGCAGAAAGACGCATATCAAGAGACAGGTGGCCCGAATACTATGACACGAAAAGATCAAGATTCATCGGCAAACAGGCCCGCCTATTCCAGACCTGGTCAATTGCGGGCTATCTTGTGGCAAAGCTTTTGCTTGCTGATCCGGGTGCTGCCAAGATTCTCATAACTGATGAGGACCCCGCACTAGTTAATGCATTCTCTTGCATGATTGGTGCAAACCCAAGGAGGAAGCGCGGTCGGAAGAACTTGAAGCAGAGCTATATAGTCTGAATTGTGTCTTACATCTTGCCATTCACAACGGCCGGTTGCTTGCTTGTATAGATAGGTTAAGTATTTTTTCCCCTCATATATGGGTCTATTTAATAGTTGAATAATGATTAATTAATTTCCAACAAAAATTGCAAACTAGTGTACTAAACGCATCCTTCTCCTCCCCCTATTATTTTGCTGGGCGGTGCACAGGACAGGTTTCCATGATGCAATAGTAGAATTTGCATAGATATTACACTCTCAATTTAGTTTCATATATATCCAATTGTTTATGTTGGAGAAATAAGATGACGGTCTTGATCATGTTTATTGCAGCTACTCTTTATTTTGGGTGACTGGAATGAAATTATGAATTTCCTTACTATTTTGCCTTCTGCAATTCTCTAGAGAAATAATTGTTTGTGCATTTAGATGGTTGAATGCTTATCTGTTCAATAATCTAGTTTTTTAGTTTACCAGGAAAAACAAAAGAAGAATATTCTAATTTTCAGTATAATTTTCAACATATTGATAACCTAATAAAGATATCTGGAATCAAGGATGTCACCTTAGATGGAATATAAGTTGGTTCTCCTTAGGTACAGCAATTAACCACAAAGGTATTATCTGGATTTTGGCTGGGGTAATGGGATAACCATACAGCTGGGTTTCCTCTTATGGTTCAGAATGCTGTACTAAGATCAAGTCAAGTTACTGAAAAAGGAACTCGTATTAGCTTAACATGCCAGCGAAGTTCTATCAATAATTTTCCCACATAATATAATTCTTTTGCTAAACTTGCTTGACGTCATTTCAAATTAAAATAAGTTTTTTTTTTCACGGTAATAATATGCATTTAAATGAATATGTACTTAGCTATAGAAAGTCTCTACATGATAAATTTTCTCTTTGACCTTTACGATGTTTCTTACAACTGGATCACCAATGAGAGGAAAATAAAGAACTTATTTTGATATCTTCTCCAGCTCATATAATATTTTTGGCATATTTATAATAATTAAAAATCAAAGTGCAATCGGTTATGAAGTTTCTTATGGAAATCTTAGAAATTTTAACTTGAAAAATAATTCAGTATGAAAATTAAAGAAAATGAGTATAAATTCAGCAAAACATGGTTTTGGTAATGTCCCAGATCTTTTTTCAATTGTTTTGGTAATGTACCCGATTTTTTCTCCTCATTTGGTAACTACAAGAATATTTGTTGGATAAATAATAAGTACGGTCCAAAAAGGGAAAAGAGAGTAATTAGGAATCCACCAAAAAGACACCTAAACTAGAGGTGCATGTACTACAAATGGCAAAAACGCGAAAAAGGTAAGATAGGATTTGGCCTTCCCTCATTGTTACCGGTGAAATCTTGTCTAGATTAGTCTGTCATGGACATACTTGTATTGTCATACGTGCAAGCCTCACATGGGAATCACTAGATCAATCGATTCAATTGCCTCAATCTAAAATGGATTGAATCTAGGCAAGAGTTCCAGCCATAACATCTCTCCATTACAACGAAATAGACCTTAAGTGCACCATTTGGTGAGAGGAGCTAAACCATTTTCATGTGCTTCCCTCTCATTACCAGCTTAAAAACGAGAAGTGAGGCGTTAGACAGCCAGCCTTGGCAGATAGCCCCGCCATTGAAGAGGCAGTTACTTCCAGTTCAACACACTCACACATAGCATGCACGGCCTTCCCTCCTTTATTACCCTTCTTTTGTCTCTTTTTCTCATTTTCAGCCTCAACGTAAAGCTCAGTTCCCCAGCTTTGCTAGTGCAATCGCCTATATAAACCGGCTCTTGGTCACTCACACAATCTACACAACCCTCATTAAGATTCTCTTCGAATCCACTTTCTCCGCTTCCGTTCGTGCAAAAGATCTTTAGGTTCTTTGTGTCTGAGCAATGGCCCACCAAGTAGATGCTCTTGTTGACGAGCTTTATGCAATGGTCACCCCCCTCGAGGAACAAGTATCCTGTTATCCTTTTTCTTTGAATTTTTGCATCTGAAAATGAAACAGTGTTGTTTGTTGTATTAACTTTTTTTGGCCAAAGTTGTTTATTTCATTCGAGGGTGAATGAAACTACCATTTCCTTGGTTGGCATATGTAGGGAAAGGGTAGAATCTTTTCAGACTAGTGACATTCGAAAATGTTTTGCTAGTTTCAACTAAAGAAAAAAATAGCCTTTTTCATAACAATCTTCCAGCTTTGAGTGAAACATCGACAAATTGAAACCGTTTGTTTCACCAGTTCCAATTTGAGAAACCGGTAGCCTTTTCATTTAAACAAGCTTTTTGGTTTTGAATGAAGCATAGACGGATTGAAAATGTTTGTGAAGGTTTAACAGTTGTCATTGTGAAATAGTGCAGCAAAGAATTGACAGATATCGTAAACTCAATTCAAATCTGTTATATGCAGCAAGTTCATCGAATTCTAATTTATTTCTCTTGTGTTGATCTTTTACAAGGGTCTGCTGGACGAACAATTCATCGCCAATTATGAGAGGAAACCGGATGATGGCTCCATGTATTTCATAGATTTGGTCCAGAGGTTTCATAACGATATTCGAAGGGCGATGAGAGATCTCGCCATTGCTCTGTAATTCTCTGTGGCAATCCTTATTGTGGCGCTTCATCTTACTCGTTCTTGTGCATATTTCGGACTCATTTCGTTTATTTCCTGATACCTTAACAGGGAACATCCTTCTGTAAACTATACAGATATACGTGAGCACCATGCAAAGATCAAAAGGATAGTTAGTAGGTAAGACAATAACGACATGGTTTATGTGACATACATCGATTCACGATTGGTCTTTCTTTTATTTAGGTCTGTTGTGGGAATTACGCACAATAGATGGATTCTACTGTTAAGATCTTTTGCGGCTGTAAAGTATATAAGTCACGGAGGGTATTTCTGTGAAAAAAATTCGAGGTTGATCACTTAGATTCTCCTCTTTATACTTTTGTTTGCTGCATGTTTACCTTTTTATGTGTTGGTAGGCGTTATTTTTGTTTTTTCCACCAACGAACTTTTAGATCAAGATCGATGGATCTATTTAGCCTACAGGAGGGGATAGGCATGATCAATGTCCTTTTAAGGTGATTTTTTGCGGCCGCGGCCCCTACAAGTTACATGTGGTACTTCCACAAAATAGCTCGGGGTCGAGTATTGTCGTTTATACCTTTTTTTGCATATGATTACCATTAAATGATTTCGGCGTTATTTTTGCATTTTCAAACTTCAAATGTACTATTCTATCAAGATCAACACATCTTGGATTAATTTTGATCTCAAATTAGAGCTTACAATAGGTTATCTTTCCGAATCTTTCGGGTCATTAATTACCAACACGTGGTCTATAAATTGGTGTAGTTATTTTTGGTTGGCTGATTTGCCTTTCCATATTGTATACTAACTTTCATGATGTCGGAAGGTGTTCGTTTTTGCATACCTGAAGTAATGTCTTTTACTTAAAACTTACTGCTGAATTACTGAAGATTTAAAAGGCTGATGAAGAATATTGCTGTTACTTACCTTATGAAAGAGTATTTGCATAGTATATTTTAGCTAGATCGTTTGTTATTTGTTTTCATGGAACAAAATGTAATGATTCAGTGTTCAGTTTCTCCTCTTAACTTAGGCTTTGCAGGCTAGAATTTTGTTTGTCTACATTTATGTCAATATCTCAAAGCATTATCATGAAGAGATCAAAGGAAGAACATGCTGCTGTATTACTCCATCTCTGGTTTATGGTCAATCAATTGCATTTTCTGCTTGAGTCATCTGAGTATCTTATCAAGGTCATGGCATATCAAATATTCGTCAGTTGTACCATATCAAATAATTGATTTGTACTGTCCTGCTCCATCGTTTCATAATGATATTTCATCTGTAGTGATACGATCATTAGTTTAGGCCCACTAACTATTCTAAATGGGTTTTCCAGCTTTGGTGCTTCAGCGCTGAACCTGCCGCTTGAGGTGCTGCGACTTGGTGTTGCTTCTTCCTCCAAGGAAGAGTAAGTAACACTTTGATTCCACATAAAAATATCGGCATGCTTACTTATGCTTGATGTCTTAATGGTGAAGTTTAAAGGCTTGCTTGGATTTGTTGCTAAGGATGCTTATCATGCAGGTGTGACTTTGCGCTGCTTCGTATACATCAAGAGCACCATAAACTCCGTCCGCACTTGGATACCATTATTGAGGTAGCATAAAAACTTAACTGCAGTAACCAAATGAAAATTGCATGTAGTTATCTACGGAGTATGAGATGATCAAAACCATAACTGGCAATTTAGAACAGCAGCGTGTGATGATGGACCTGCTGGAATTGTGTCTCCACTAGAAAAATGTGGAAAATGACTGAGCTTTCTTATCTAACAAATTAGGAATTTCAATTGATTGTTAACCTTTCTTTCTAGGTTACCTCTTTTTGCACCCAGAACCCTTTACTCGTCCAGACCTATTCTTCCACATCTTGCTTTATACCTTCAACAGTCGATATTTCAGCCATTGCCGATAGTTATGCAATTGAAAACTACCGTGCTGAGATAGAGATAGGGGTTTTCTGAAGATCTGAGAAATCTATTGACTACTTCATTGCTTAGGGTCATTTTCCTTCTTTCTTCTTTTCTTGCTAATGAAAGTATTATGAAACATGTGATAACTTGAACCCACGAAGATGTAACTATTCTTAGCCGATGAGGCATAAGAGAAACAAAATGCCATTGACTTATACTAATGTTGTTTCTGCCTGAATTAATTTGTTAATGCATTGATCTGTCCTTGTCATATCTCACTAGGGGAATTCTCATATTTGCAGCTCGAGCGCAGGATCGTTGATCTTGATCGCAACCTGAGAGGGCCAGGGACAACTGATATTGGGTGACCGGTGTCTCATTAAAGTTTGCCAGCCCCAAGTAATGAAGTGATAATGGAGGAGTTTTTAAGTGTCTAATAAAAACTTATGGTCTAGTTGTGTCTTGTTTGAGCATCTAAACTTGCTCTCCTTATGTTGTTTCTGTTGTTTCCTATCCGAGCAACCGAACTTGCTCTAATGTTGTCATTTCATGTGTCGAACATTTGAACTCCTCTTGCTTGGCGTTGCTTGTTACTTCTATGGCTTCTCTTTATCCTTATATAAATTGAACCCTATGCTTCAACATGTTGATGTTGCCTTATGTTGCATGTCTTACTTTATTCCTATTCACTGAATTGATTATGATGCTAAGTTGAGGCTGAAGTAAAAGATGTGGTTTCTTTGGACAGGCTGTTTAGTTGATAAAAATATTGGATGTATGCGGAAGTATTGTATAGTTTATATTTGATAGACAAGGGTTAAAGTAGGATAATTAAAGGATAAAGAACATGGGATATGGGAAATAGTTTTATTAGTTGAATAAAATAATTTTACAATAATTGAAGGAGATGTTGGTGAGGAGCTACATGATGTGGTTTTTATGGTTAGCTCCCACACAAAACATGGAGCACTTGCTCCTTTATATAGCTGCCAAAGTTGGTGGAGGAAGTCTCTAGACTTCTCTACAAATAGCTACTAACATAAGATGGAGAATTCTAGAACACACAAGAGATGGCAGCTTGTAGACTCTTCTAGAATTTTTCTTGAATTTTCTAGTTCAAATCTATCTTGAAGTTTCTAAATTAGATCACAAATTCCAACACTAGTTTTATCCTTCCATTAGAAAGTTTTCCTTTTCACGTTTGTGGAATTGTTTGGGTTAACGTGTTCAACTATCTAAAGTTCTATATCCTTCATTATTTTGGGTCTCTTGCTCGTGAGGAAAATTTCTTCATGGATAATGTTAGTTTGCTTTTCGTTGAAAAGTTGATTTATGTATTATTTTGCCAAAATGCTGTTTTTCGACCAAGAAAGATGCGTACTTGGCTGCTGGAAAATTATGTGCTTGACTTCCAGGGACGGATCTATAGATTCGAAGGTTTAAAATTGACTTTAACAGACCGGTTGAATATGAAAAGTCTGGTATGGTTGAGGCCTACTGTTGAAAACCCTACTATTGCTCTGAACCTGTATCTTAACTCTGATTCTTATTACTACTGTTGTTGCTTTAGAATAAAATAACATAGATTTCTGGGATGTTCCCAGTAATATTCGTCAACTTGGAAAATTCAAATTCTTATGTCATATTATTTTCTTTTAAATTTCATTTTATGAGGCTGAACATATTAAGACCTATCATAATAAATAAAAAATAAGATAAATGATATTAGTCTAAGGTATTATAGTTTAAGCATATTGAGCATATTCTCTAGCTTTCTTGATCAAGTAGGGTTCCATAGCTGACTGGATTTTGCTCGACAATTTTCTTTTTAAAATTCTTATTTTATGTACTATTGCAAACAGGCCAGCTTCTTGCGCAGTAATAAAATCTATTCATGTATACAAGTCAAATCTATTGCTCAACCGATTAGATTTCAACTGCGCACGCTTTTAGAGCTCGATCCAGCCTGTTGAGAATGTTCTCCCCATATATCTTCCAGATTTCTTGTTTCTTTTTTTTTTTCAGCAAGAACAACTCCTTGTATACTATCGCCAATCAATGTTTGTGCAGTAAGTTGGACGAAGGTTTATCAGTGAACAGAAGCGGCTGTCTACGAAATAAGTGACCCTGAATTTTCAGACAGCAACAATACTTTCACTAGCAATAATAACGCAACCTGGTTTCTGATTGAAGAAGTCCTCATTTTCTTCAATGGGGCACAGTGCCTTTGGTTTGAAAGTGTAGCTTGCAGCAGGAAGTCTATCAATAATGTACTACTCTCTTTGTTTTTTTTTTCCACCTTTTCAGACGTTTCTTTAATCTCCAATGAAAATAAAATAAACTTGATATTTTCAATCTCATCTTCGCAACCTTCAGGGTTGGCGCAATTAATTGGGGCGTCATAGAATTTCCAGCTTGAGAACTGGTGGTACTATGCTTTTGCGCTCATCATTGGGTTATAAAAAGAAGAATCTCATCTGCAATTGTGCTTTTAGCTGCTGCATATTAATGATATGTTGAAAATCAAGGCGCAAGGATGGATTTATCATTCTAGAAGCACCTTCAGATCTTTCACTAAAAAACCAATATGAACGTAAAGAAAATTTGAGGATAAATTTGATAAAAGAATAAAATTATGATAATGTCTTAGATCATTTCCCCCTTGAATAGTAAGTTCTTTTCTTTCTTTTTTTTTTTGGTCGGAAGTTCTTTCCTTTTGTATGTCCTTGAATGGTAAAGCTAGCATCACATGGATGAGTGTTACCTAATGATAAGTGAGTTTCACGTGGGATTTACCATTTCTTATGACTCAGGCCATCTGTTCACCACGAGTCGAGAGTAGGCAAAATTTTCACCACTTCAACTCAGGTTCATTGACCAAAAAAAAAAAAACTCAGATGCATGTACTAAACAATGACAAAAATAAGATAAAATATAACAATGTGCCATACCACCATAAATGAGAAATCACGGGACAATGTCATGCGAATAAGTCAGTCAATTAAAAATGAGAATTTTCTTGCAAGTCAAATAGAAAATCAGCTAAGGCTCAAATGATACGGGCATTATGGTTGACTTGTGAGGCGGCATTAGTGATGCAACCAACATGTAACGATACAAGCATCCGCTAGAGAATGAAACCATTAAGAATGAGGTGAATTCGAAATAGAAATTGGGATCCAAAATTGCCTGCCTTCTGGCATTTTCATTACCAATGGCGGAAGGTGAGACAGTGAGTGAGTTGGGAACTGGTTTAATAAAAGGGCCAGCACACAAGGGAGTTTTTAAGTAATCCTAGGTTTTTGATAACTCTTCGACAGAAACGGTTTGATATGGTAAGTAGAATTACCTGATTTGCTATCATACACAGCAATTTCAAATAATAAAATACAAGCCAGAAAAGGACATTTTCCCATTCCGGTGTGTTAACAAACGCAGCAATTTTACTTATTTGTCATTCCAGTAGCTTAGTAATTCTTTCCTGTTCCTTTCATCTTATTCCGATAGCCTCGTTTTAATGTACCATACGAGGACATCATATCCTAGACCTTTCCAATGTGTTTCCGCCTCATTACAAACTTGCAAAACAGAGAAGAGAGGCATTACGAAGCCAGCTCTGGCACAGAGCCTAGCCACGGAAACACAGTAGGAATTCAGTTCAACTGACTTGCGCAAAACATGGCATGGCATTCCCTTCTCCATTACTCTTCCTTTGTCGTTTTTCTAATTTTCAGCTTTATGCAAAGCTCAGTTATGAACAACCTTTGCCGGTGCAACCGCTATATAAATCCCTTTTGAGTTCATTCACTGTATCCACACACTTTTCGTACAGATTCTCTCACTCTCTCTGCTTTTGGTTGTGTGAAGCTTTTTTAGGTTATTTGTGCCAGAGCAATGGCTGATGAGCGAGATCAGCTTCTTTTGGAGCTTTATGCACTCATCTTCTCCTTGGAGGAAGAAGTATCCCATTACCAATCTTTCTTTAGAAATTTTGCAGCTGAAAACGAAATGAAGTTGTTTATTTACTAATTTAAGATTTAAAGGGACTACACTTTTCATGGTTTGAATAAATTTGTAGGGAAAATGGTAGAATTTTTCCGTTTTCAAAGGTTTGATAGTGTTTTACTAGTTCCAATATGAGAAAATCGTGGCCCTTTTCAGGAAACTAGCTTATCTTTTCAGTGAAACATGGACGGATTGAACCTGTTTGGTGAAAGTTTTAGCAATTTTCATGGTGAAATAATCTGCTATAATGTTCACGACAAAGTCCATCCAAACCTTGCTGTGTCACGTAAGTTTGCCGGATTCTAAGATAATCTTTTCTCAGGACCTGCTGGACACCCAATTCATGAATAATTATGCTATGAAACCGATTCATGACTCCACGTTTTTCCTGGTGTTGGTGGGAACATTCTTCGAAAAAGTTCAAGATGCACTATGCGATCTAGGTCCTGCTTTGTAATTCTCTGTCGTATTCCTAATTACGTGACTTCTATCTAACTTGCTCTCGTGCTTCTTTTTAACTCTTCTTTTCTCTGATTTTCTAATAGGAAAGACTGTTTTGTGTGCTTTGCGGATATATATGTTCACTATACAAAGGCAAGACAGCACTAATCCTGTTCATGCGGCCATGCTTCATTCATAATTGTTCTGTCGCTTACTTATGATTACAGTAGAGACTCTACATGATCGATGGCCTTTAGTTTAAGATCTTTCGCAGCTGTGACGCATATTGGTCATAGAGGGTGTCTCCATGAGAGAATTTGGAGGTTGATTACCTAGATTGTCCTCTTTATATTTTGTTCATGCTTGGTTTCCCCTTTTTATGATGTTTATATGTGTTATAATTGCATTTTCAAACTTCTGGAAATTTTTTAGCCAAGATTGACACATCTTAATTAGGTCTATGGTAGAGAATATGCATGATTAATGACATTTTAAGGTAAGATCTTTTACGGCTGTAACACACATAAGTTTCCATTAGAAAACAGGAGGCTGATTACTTTGATTGCCGTTTTTGTTGTCGTATGAGTAATATTTTATGATGTTGATTGTTGGGAAGCCGTTATTTTTGCGTTTTCAAACTCCAGCAAACTTTTAGCCAAGATTGGCACATCTTAATTAGGTTTATAGTAGAGAATATGCATGGTGAATGGCATTTTAAGGTAAGACTTTTTGCAGCTGTAATACATATAAGTGACGCATGTTGTTTCCATGAAAAAATAAGAGGTTGTCTACTTCGATTGCAATCTTTATACTTTTGTCGCCGTATGATCAATATTTTTTCATGTTGATTGTTGGGAAACCGTTATTTTTGTGTTTTCAAACTTGAGACATACCTTTCAGTCAAAGTCGAGGTATCTTGGATTTATTCAAGTCTCGATTTGGAAGTCGCAAAGGTTATCTTTTCGTATGTTTCCAGCTGTTACCGTTAGGCATTACATGGCCTTTCTATAAGAAAGTTGGTTAGTAGTTATTTTTGACTGCTGATTTCCCTTATTGTATTGGATATGCATTTTTTATGATATTGGAAGGTGTCTGCTTTGCGTGCTCCAAGCAGCAAATTTTCCTCAAAAGACCCTTATTGAATCTCTAAAGAGTTTGATGTAGATGAAGAACATTGCAGTTATCTTACTTATATATGAAAAACTACTTCCATATTGGAGTTAAGCTAGATCATCTGTTTATTGGTTTCATGCATAATTTTATAATGATTCAGTGGTAGATAATCTCACCATGCTAGAATCTCATTTGTCTGTATATATCTAAGTCTCAAAGTGTTATCATTAAGAGATTGAAGGAAGAACATGCTGTTGTATTACTCCATCTCTGGTTTATTTCTTTAAATTTCCTGCTTGATTTGTCCAAAGTATTGGATTAATGTCATACTGTCATAGCATATCAGTTAATCTTCTCATAGTATCCTACGCCATCATATCACTATGATATGTAACTGTCAGAATATTTAAATAATAAACCACACATTCATCTATCAACTTAAGCTTTTAGAACAGTTGACAGTGGTTCCACAAAATCTCACATGGTATTAGAGCTAGGAGGTCCTAGTTTGAATCTTCCATGCCCCTATTTGTCTCCCCAATTAAATTTCCACGCTTAGTACTAGGCAAAAAGACCAGACTAAGCGTGAGGGGGAGTGTTATAATATTTAAATAATAAACCACGCCTTCATCTATCAGCTTAAGCTTTTAGAATAGTTGACAGTGGTTCTACAAAATCTCACAGTAACCATAGTAATAAGATCATTAATTAACTTCACCCTGGCCGCTAATTATTCTAAACGGGTGTTCCAGTTTTGGCGCTTCAGCGATGGGGCAGGGGCTCGAAGAACTCCACCGCAGTATTTTAGGTGCCTCTGTAGAAGAGTAAGTGGTTGCTTTTATTCCACGAGTGAAGGAAAGACAATAGTATGACTAATAGACAAGTTGAAGGCAATGGACAGTCAGATTAATAATCCCTGTGGAAGTGCTGCTGTGGGTGATGACATCGGGTGAAGTTTAATGGACTCACCGGATTAGTTACTAACAATGCTCATTCTGCAGGTGCAGCTTGGCGCATCTTCATGTGCATCAGGGGTTCGAGAATCTGCATCTGCATTTTGGGGCCATCACCAGGGTAACATGAGACTATTTTTCATTTGGTTGATGCATGAACTTGTTACTACATTTCAATCTTTCGACCCAAAAAAAAAAATAAAAATGCATTGCAATCGGTCATTAATTCTTACTTGTGCAGCTTGAGCGCAGGATTATCTACCCTAAGCGTACCATTGCAGGAGATTCCCGATGACGATGAGTAAAACTGGATGATTGGTGTCTCATCAAGGCCCCTATCCCTATGTCATGAAATAAACTCCGTTTTGGAGAAGTTTAAGAGTCCATTAGATATTATATCCTCTTCATATCATCTGAGCATTTGAACTTGCTCTAATTTTGTTGTTCTGTTGTTTTGTGTCAGAGCATCCAGATTTGCTCTTTGTAAAACTAAGGTCTTTTCGTGCCTTGAATGGCTGAGCATCTCTATGTTGGTGTTGCTGTCCTATTAGTATTATATATAGAAGAAGCCTATGTTCCATTTTATTGAAGTTGCTTTACTGCTGCATGTCTCATAATGTTCTACGCTTGCATTAAGTTGATTATGATGTGGAGATTATGCTGAAGCTAAAGCTTCGGTTGCTGATCTCGACAAACTTTCCGGTGTTTTGCTTCTTTTGCATTTATGAAATTCTGTGGTTTGCACTGTTTCACTACCTAAAGTTCTATGTTCTTCATTACTTGGGGTCTCATGCTTGTAGGTGGGGTTCCAAACAGGAAAATTTCTGCATGGAAGCTGTTAGTTTTCTTCACATTGAAAATTTGGAGACGTGTATATATCATTATTTTGCTGTACTCATGTGTACCTTGCAAAATTGCATGTGGAGATTGTTTTCTTCTTCTGTGCAGACCTAATAAATGCTCTTTATTTTGTCTCCGCTCCACTCAATTTTCTTATTTTTTCTTGCAACTTTTTACCTTTGCTATAGGCAAAAGAATAGTACAAGTGCCAAAACTTGACACAGAAATACTTAAATGCCGAAAGTTATGAAAATGCCACTCCAAGTTTGGTGACCTTAGCTAGAAATCATATGTTACAATTTTTTTTATTAATATAGCTCATCTATGTAGTTCGCCAAAGAGTTGAGTTAGCAAATAAGAGCCAAAATGATGTCGTTTTGTTTCTTATTTGAATTTTAATATAAATATTAATTAAATTAAATTATTAATTTAAAGGGGGAGATTGCATAACGACAAGGACTGTGCAAGCCCTCACCCGCCTTGCAACTTCTTCTTCTTT
Source organism: Eucalyptus sideroxylon (assembly GCA_014182405.2). Classification (NCBI taxonomy): domain Eukaryota; kingdom Viridiplantae; phylum Streptophyta; class Magnoliopsida; order Myrtales; family Myrtaceae; genus Eucalyptus; species Eucalyptus sideroxylon. Next base: position 56,892,916 of record CM024554.2, on the reverse strand, counting down.
TTAAATAATTTAATTTTGAATTTAATTTAATTAATATGTATATTAAAATTCAAATCTGAGGCAAAACGACTATCATTTTTGCTCATCTAATCATGTCAACATACAAAACTACGTCGTTTTACATTTGTTTGGCTGGAAAAATATCACATTAGCATTTTAATTGGATTTTCTCTCTATTGGCACTTAAACTAATCTATTTTGTTTTGATTTTAGGACTTGAATGTATTTTAACTTTTGACATTTAAGTATTCCATACCGAGTTTTGGTACCAGAGAGATCCGGGTCTCCTTTGTTATATAAAGGATAATGTCGATCCTATTGCAACTCCTACTTGTATAACATGGCCAAGTAATTATATGTGCAGATAGAGGGGGAAATTCTTTATCAGTGGGCGGTTGAATAATCCATTTTTTCGGGAGGACTTGAGAATGAGGCCTAAACGTCATAGGAGGCATTGCACTGTAACGCGTTGACAATTTTGATAAATTCCTATTCTGTTCCCTGTGCAGTCGTCCATCGCATTTCAACTATCAGCTCAGGCTTAGGAGCTCAGGAGCTGCTTAGATCAAATCAATCTACGCAATATTTTAATGAGAACCCATCTGCCAAAATTTAAATAAAACTATCAATCGCGTAAGAAAACTTTGCTTGTCACATAATTAATCCTTGATTTCTGAAAAGCAATAAAACACAATTTCTGGTGAGCAAAGAATGTAGACAGAAGTTTTATAACTTTGAAAGAAGCAATTCGGTAATTTTTTAGATGCGTGAAAGAGAGTAATTGGCATTAACACGGAAGGCACACTCCAACAGGAAACTCTTCCATGCCCTCAGCCTAAATGAGTCGTCTCAGTCATTAGATTTGTGGCTGGAGTCCATACGATGCAGGTATCGTGTAATTAACTCGTTACTCCATGTTAGCGTTGCCGATAGACACAAACGAAAAATTTCTCTCCATGCCCCATTTCTTGTCAGAAACAAAACCCATCCAATGCTCTTCCCACGAAAATCTGTGGATTATTGTTGATTATTTTAAAAACTTAAAATGTTAGATGAAGACGTGATTTATTATGTAAATATTATAACGCTCCCCCTTACGCGTGATCTAGACTTTAGCGTTAACTTAGAGCGTGGAAATATGCAATAGAGAGGTAGATAGATGCCTAAAAGATTTGAACTTAGAATCTTCTTTAAGATTTTATGGGACCACTACCATTTGTTGTGGATTGTTGATTTATTTGTCGTGGAATAGTTTGCAGAACACCAAGCCAACATTCTTTCTGTAATTGTTCCTAAGAATAGTATGATGAATAGCATTATTATATCGAATTGGACCATACTTAGCTTAGGTTGGACATCTAGTCCCTAGGGTGAGACACACAGAACACTTTAAGCATAACATTTGGTTTTGGCCTTTTGTTCCGGTGATTCACTCTTTGCCCTTGTAAGAGGGGTAGATCACAGGTTTTTTCAGAATTCAAATTACTCCTAATGGAGGGATCCTGCTATTATATCATAAAAGAACAAAGGTTTTTGATTCTTAATCTCAACATACAATTGTTGAGATGATTTTCATTATATAAAGATATTACAAACGTTAAACTTTATAAGGAAACAATACAATAATGAAGAATAGATATATTTACAAGAGTTGTCAATCTCTTAATTCTAACATATTCAAGAATCGGTTTGTGATTTTGATTGATATCTCCAGATTTTTCTTCCCGATTGATCAATAACTGGCTTTATTTCCCTCTATAACCCGCTTAAAAACAGAGGATGGAGAGGCGTTACTATCAGTCCAACAAACTCCCAGAAAGCATGGCATGGCCTTCTTCTCGATTTTTGTCCCTATTCTCATTTTCCGCTTCATGCAAGCTCATTTATGATTCACCCTTTGTCAGTGCAACCGTCTGTAAACTCTTATTGGGTTCACTCACGCAACCCACACAGCACTTATTCAGAAGCTCTCTCTATAACATTTCTCTTGTATTCATGTGCGTGAGACTTTCTCAGGTTCTCTTTGTCTGAGCAATGGCTTCTGAGAGGGATGCTCTTGTGCACGGGCTTCATGCACTCATCAGTACCCTGGAGGAACAAGTATCCACCTTTCTTTGAAGGTTTTTTAATTTGTAGGGAAGAAAAACGTAGAACTCTTTTAGTCTGGTGAGGTTTGACGCTGTTTTACTAGCTCCATTTTAAGACAAAGGAGGCCTTCTTCGAAACAAGCTTTTGGTTTTTAGTGAAACATGGAGAGATGGACTTTTTTGGGGGAGGACTTACCAGTTTTCATTGTCAATAGTTTGGTAAAATGTTATCATAATCCATATCTTCACTGAATTCTAATAAATCAGTCTTGCTTTATCTTTTCTAGGGCCTGTTGAACAGCAATTTTGCGAGTGCTTATCAAACAAAACCGCAAGGCTCCATGTATTTCCTGGACTTGGTCCTGATGTTCTGCAACGACGTGGAAACAGCGTTAAGAGAGCTGGTTCTTGCATTGTATATCTATGCTACATTCCTCTTGGTGATGTACTTCTATCTCACTTATTCTCTCGTGCTTATTTAAGACTCCTCTTTTTTATTTGTTGATTTATAATAGGGAACTCCCAGTTGTTGACTATGAATATTTGTTCCAGCACTATCTAAGGATCAAAGAAATTACAACAAGGTAAAACAATGTTCCGGTTCGTGTGGCCATGCATCCATCTTACAATTGTCCCTTTACTTATTATGCCAGAGAAAATGATATTTTGATGGTGTTTAAATGTAAGATCCTTTGTGGCTGTCATGGATGTAACTTAAATGTGGTGTTTCTTGAAAAACAAATGGAACGTCTATAGCAGAATGAATGGTCGATGGCTTCAAATGTAAAGTCTCGTGGTGCCTCCATTACAAATTGGTGCCTGACTAATTATTTTGTCATCCTTATAATTTTGTTCGCCAAATGTTTATCATTTTGAAATGTCGGGAGAGCGTCAGTGTGCATTTCACTCTTATAATGAACTCTTAGATAAAGTTTGCAGATCTTGTATTTATTTGGATCTCATATTAGAATGCACGTTGCATTACCTTTTCGAATCTTGCTGGCCGCTGTTAGGCATTACATGGCTTATCTGTGAGAAAATGGGAGGGTACCAGTTTGGAGTGGCTGATTCGCCTTTTGGCATCATATATGAACTTTTTTGACATTGGAAGGTGCTTTGTTAGCACATCCAACTCAGCATTTTTCACTTAAACGTACTGATAGGAATTACTGGAGTCCATGGTAGATGAAGAATATTGCCCTATTTTCAAATTGTAGTTGAATTAAATCATATGTTGTTCAAGTCATCACTGTAGCAATTCAAAGTTTTAATGATCTCAACTCTCACCTCAAAAGTCAAAATCTAAACGTTATTTATCTGCATTAACGTTTATATCTCACATGTCAGGATCAAGAGATCAAAGGAAGTGCTTGGTCTGCTGTAACACCCACTCAATAATTTAGTCTTTTTAATTGAGTTTTTCCACTCAAGTTGTCCAAACCATCTGATTAATGTCATGGCATATTGGTTAATGTTCTTGTACTATCCCGCCCGATTATATCAGAGCGATACCCAATTACAAAATCAACATCAATATCTTAGGTCTGCTAACTTTTTTTAAACGGGTGTTCCAGAATGGGTGCTCGTGCATTGGGGAGTGCCATTGATGATTTGCCGGATGCCCTTAGCACTCCCTCTAGGGAAGGGTAAGTGGATACTTCCTTTCTACACGCAAAGTACAACCTGGTTCCTTTGACATCTTAGAACTACTGTGATATCCAATAGCTGCTTCTTTTGCTTTAAAGGGCAAGAAAATTACATCTCCAATAGGCAAAGTTTAGGTGATTTCACAGTCGGAAAACATGGGAATTAGGAAATGAAATGCCTTTGCCGATTGACTTTTCCCTCAGAAGCATTTCTCTTGGTGACAAATGAGGGAAATATCAGCATGCTCACTTATGTTCGACATCTCAACAATGAAGTTTAATGACTTCCTAGATGCCCATTATGCAGGTGCTACATGGCATTGCTTCGCATCCGACATGAGTACCATGTTCTGCGTCCACACTTGGGCACCATCATTGAGGTAACGTAATGCCACATCTTTTTCAGGAAACAAAAGAGGTCAAATGAATTTATGGAGATTAATCACAGCAACCACTCGATAATGTTATGTAATTGCTAGTACAAAGTCCAACAAAGTGAATTAAGAATAATAATAATATGAAGCTTTTGAGGTCTATTCTCTTGGTTCACATGTATTTAATCTCTACAATGGACTTGCCTATTCACATGGAAATATCGAAAGTGATGGAGCGTTTAGTGTGCGGTACCTTTGTGATTAACTCACATGTACTCCCTAGGGACTAGTGATGATACTTGCTGCTGAAGTCTGAAAATCTTATCATAGTTGCTGCTCTTTTCGATTCCTTGATCTATTTTCTTTTGCTCAGTAGTATTATGGATCATTCCACAACTTGAAGTCATATAGGTTTAACAATTCTGAGGTCATGATGCACAAAGAGAGTTAAAAGATTGTACTCGGGTTAATCTAAGTTGTTTCAGCATAAACTTTTCTATGTATATCTTATACTTGAGAATTTTTGTATGCAGCTCGAGCGCAGGATTATCCACCTGGAGGGTAACCAGCCAGGACCTGGGAACAACTGAAATGGGCTACCAGTGTCGCATCAATGCCTGCTAACCAATTATGTCATGAAGTAAATCCATCATTGGAGAAATGTGACTATTTGAGTCTAAATAAACACCGATATAGTCTTGTGTCGTGTCCAAGTATAGGAACTTGTCTTGACAGGTCACCGCGTCATTTCATGTCTATATATCTGAACTTCCTCTTACTCTAATGTTGTCATTTTGTTTCTTGAGAATTTAAACTGCTTTATGTTGGCATTACTGCTTACATCTAAGGCAGGCCCTAATCAGGTGTAAATAAAACCCTATAGTTCAACATGGTGAAGTTTGGTTTCTTAAGGTATTGCATTGCACGTCATATTATTCTACTTATGTTGTCATGTTGTTTTGCGTCTGATCATTCAGACTTGCTCTTAGTATAAAATGTCGTCATTTTGTGCCTTGAGAATCTGAACTTCTCTTTGTTGCTGTTGGCATCCTTATATAAGTAGAACCCTATGGTCCCACTTGTTGAAATTGATTCATGTCGTACAATGTTCTATGTATCCAGTAACTTGATCATGATGTTAAGATGACACTAAAGCTAAGTCTTTGGTTGCTGATCTTGAACAAGCTTTCTAGTTTTTTTGCTTTGCCACATTCATGGAATGTGTGGTTTGCATTTTCACTATCTAAACTTCTATGTTTATCATTATTCTGTGTCTCATGCTCGTAGGTGGCGTTTCAAACTGGAAATTTTCTTCATGGAAACTGTTAGTTTCTTCTCATCGAAAGTGTAGTTGAAAATGTCGTTATCTAAATGGCCTGTGGCATAAGGCTTGGTTTGCTGTTGTTACCGCTGCCATTATTCAACAGATGATATATGTACTAGGCTGCTGAACATGTAGTTAAAGTTGCATCTATACCTCATAAGACCGTTGGCTCAATTTACCGAACAACTTCTCTCGAATTTTTTTCTGACCGTTGCCGGGGAAAAGCTCAGATTAAGCTGGAATTTTAAGTAGAAAACTATTAATTGAATAAGAAACCTATCTATCAAATATTTAATCCTTGATTTCTGATAAGAAAAGTTCAGATTCGATCAATTCTCCAAGTTCTAGAAACACACTTAATCTTTAACTGGAAAGAAGAAGTAGTAGAAGAAGAAGAATGTACAGAGAAATAATATTACTCCATAAGAAAAGATTTGATAATTTCCTAGATTTTTTACCCTTTTAAATTCTGGTTATTTTGGGCAAGTCCTTGAATGGTAATCCAGCAATGCATAGACAAAATGAGTAACAAATCCAATCAAAAAGAGGGAAAGAGAGTATATAGCCTACCAATTTTATTTTATTTTGGTCGGAATATATCCTACCATAGAAGGCACACTCCAACGGGAAACTCTTTCATGTCCTCAGTCTACACTGGCTAAATAATTTCGGCTGTCCATGGTAAAAATTTTCAACTCAGTAATTGGATTTGGGAGCCTGATTACGTCAGACCCATTATTTTTTCTACCAAAAAAAAAAAAAAAAAAAGAATAAACCGCCTGGTAATGACATGTAAAATCAAACTCATACACAAACGATTAGAGTTTGTGTAATGCATGATCTTGTAATTAACTCGTTACTACAAGCCAGTAACTCCAATGGACACGTAAATTTTTTTTATCTCTCTCCATGTGCCCTCTTTGATGTGAGAAACTAAACCCATCTAATGTGTTTCCCTCTCATTGTCAGCTTAAAAACAGAGAAGAGAGAGGCGTTACCTGCAGTCCAGCACACTCCCTGAAAACACGGCATGGCCTTCTTCTCGTTTACTCTTCTTTTGTCCCGTTTCTCATTTTCGGCTTCTTGAAAGCTCATTTTTGACCCACCCTCTGCCGGTGCAACCGTCTGCATAAACCTTTCTTGGGATCACTCGTGCAGTCCACACACCCCTCATACAAGTGTTCTCTCTATAAAATCTCTCTTCTTTCGATTGTGGGTGATACTTCTCAGGTTCTCTGTCTGAGCAATGGATTTAGCTATGGCGCGTAGGCTTCACGAAATCATCAGCATCCTGGAGGAAATTGTATACCTTTATCCACCTTTCTTTGAAGTTTTAGATCAGAAAACTGAAATGGGTTGTTTTGTTTATTAGTTCAAGATTGAATGGAACCACCCTTTCCTTGATTTGCATAAATGTGTAGAGAAAAGGCAGAACTATTTTTTTTTTTTCGGTAAAGGTAAGGCAGATCTATTTTTTGTTGGTGGGGTTTGATATTATTTTACTAGCTTCAATTTAAGACAAAAGAGGCCTTCTTTGAAACAAGCTTTTGGTTTTTATTAAAACAAGGACAGATGGACTTGTTTGGTGAAGGATTTACGATTGTCATTGTGAATAGTGTGGTAAAATGTTGTCATGATCCATCTAAACTTGATAAATATCAGGTTCACTGGATTCTAATAAGTCACTCTTGCTTTAATATTTTCTAGGGCGTGTTGAACAGCAATATTGCGAGTGCTTATGAAATGAAACCCGCCAGAGGCTCCAGGTGTTTCCTGGACTTGGTCCGGGGGTTCCGTGATGACATGGAAGCGGGGCTGAGAGGGCTGGTTCTTACTTTGTATTACTCTGCTACATTCCTCATGCGGTGTGCTTCTATATCAATCGTTCTCTTGTGCTTATGTTAGACTCATCCTTTTTATTTGTTGTTTGTAAAAGGGCACTCCCGGTAGTGGACTATGAAAAAATGGTCGAGCACTATATAAAGGTCCGACGAAGTGCAACAAGGTAAGACAATATTCCGATTCATGTGGTGATGCATCGATCATGCTATGTTCTTTCACTTATTATGGTAGAGAATGGGGTGGCTGGTGGATTAACATGTAAGATCCTTTGTGGCTGTAATGTAGATAAGTTACATGTGGTATTTCTTGAAAAATATAAGAAAACAAAGGAGCTCGATCACTTGTATCAGATCTCCAGCAAAGGTATGAATGATTGACGGCTTTTGGACGTAAGGTCTTGTGCTGCATAACATATATAAGATACATGAGGTGTTTGTGTAAAAATTGGTGCCTGATTTCTTATATTGTCTTCATTTTATTGTTCGCCAAAGGTTTACCTTTTTAGGACGTCGAAACAGCGTTATAGTAGCATTATTAAACATCTAACGAACTTTTAGATCAAGATTCAGGCATCTCGTATTTATTGGGGTCTCAAATTATGGTGCACATTATGTTATCTTTTCGATTCATGCTTGTCATTGCCGTCGGACATCATGTGGCATCTCCGCAAGAAAATTGGAGGCTACTAGTTTGGAGCAGGCTGATTCGCCTTTTGGCATCATATATTAGCTTGTGTAACATAGGAAGATTCTTTGTTAGAAGGTTCGATGCAACTTTTTTCAGTTTTTTCACTTCAACATACTTATAGGGATTACTGGAATTCAAGGTAGATGGAGAATATCTCCCTTTCATACCCAATAAAGACTGTCTTCACATTGAGGGTCACAAAGCTATCACTGTAATGATTCAATGTTTAAATGATCTTGACTCTCACCTCAAAAGTTAAAACCTAAAATTCATCTGTCTGCATTAAAATATCTGACATGTCAACATCAAGAGATCAAAGGAAGCCCTGCTCAGCTGTATCCCCCCGTCATTAGTTTACTGTTGTCAGTTGTGTGTTTGCTAACTTTTCTTCGATGAGTGTTTCAGAATTGGTGCTTGTGCATTGGAGCTCGCAATTGTGGAACTGCGCAATGCCATTGACGCTGCCTCTAAGCACAGGTGAGGAGATTCTTCTTTCTACATGCAAAGGACAACACCATTCCATTGATATCTTGGAACTGTCGTGGCATTGATATCTTTGATTGATTTTCTTATTGGTGCCCTTGTGCATGGGTTCCCATCTTGGTGTCTCTCCTTTTTCTTCTCCTGATGTCTTTTCCTCTAAGGGCACAGTGTTGTGTGCTCTTTGCCCTTGGCCGCTGTTTGGCTTTCTTTGCTGCTGCTTTTATCTACATTATATCCTTGAGCTCTTGGAACTGTTGTGGCATTCCACTCGTTTGGAGCTTTGTTGTCATTTTATCAGCTGGTGAAATTCCCCTCTTCATTAGATAAAAATTAGTGTCTCCATTAGATAAATTTAGGCAATTTGAGAGTCGGATGAAATGTGAATTAGGAAAGGGAAATGCCTTTACCGAGTGACTACTCCCCGTTGAAGCATCTCTCTTATGATCGACGAAAATAACATTGGCATGCTCACTTATGTTTGATATCTCAAAGGTGAAGTTTAATGACTTTTCTTGATGCACATTATGCAGGTGTAATTTGGCGGTACTTCGCATGCGACAAGAGTACCAGCTTCTGCGTCCGCACCTGGGCACCATCATTGAGGTAACGTAAAGCGAAACTTTTGAGAAAACATTAGAGGAGAAATGAATTTTTGGATGTCCACTATGTGCATGCGGGGAAGAGACTAGCCGCCATAACCACATGATAGTGTTAGGTAATTGCTTGCACAGAATCCAACAAGATTGCATTGAAACCGTTGTAGACATTAATATTACGAAGCATTTCAGGTCTATTCTCTCGGTTCACATGTATTTAAATCCCAGAATGGACTTCGCCTATTCACATTGAAAACTTGGAAATTGATTGAGCTTTAAGTGTGCGAACCTTCACGATTAAGTGAAATCTACTCTCTTGCGAGTTGCAATATTACTTTGCTACTGAAGTCTGAGAAATCCTATCATAATTGCTGTGCTTTTCAGTTCCTTAATCTTTTTTCTTTTGCTAATAAGAGTTTTATGGAATACTCTAGCACTCAAACTCCAGTAGGTTTAGTAATATTGCGGTCATTAGTCATGAAGAGAAATAAAAGACCGTACTTGACTTACTCTAAGCCGTTTTGGCATTAATTTTGCCACATGTATCCTATAACTGCCGAATTCTTGTGTGCAGATCGAGCGCAGGATTATTTACCTCTATGGTAACCAAACAGGACCTAGGAACAACTGAAATTGGGTGACTAGTGTTGGATCAAAGCCTGTCAACTCTACGGGTGTGCATGACAAAATTTCTGGAATAGAAATATATTTCTATCCAGAAATTAAGAAGTTAAAAATTTTAGTTTCTGATTCCTTCTTCAAATCTATTTCTGGAACAGAAATCTATTCCAGAAATAAAAAAATCAAATTACGTTACCAAACGGCTTTCTATTCCAAACTTGCTCCGGGGAGTAGAGAAATAAATAAATAGTGAAGTAGAAATTTTATCATGTGTGCTCTAAATGTCGTAAAGTATACCCCATTATTGTAGAAGTTTGTTTGAGTTTAAATAAAAACCGGTATTGTCTTGTGTAATGCTCGAGTATCCGAACTTATCTTGATACATCATTGTTTTGGGTCTTGAGAGTATAAATTGCTCTGCGTTGGCATTACAGCTTACATCTAAGATATCCCTTCATCCAAATAATAAAACCCTATGGTTCCCCACGTTGATATTGCATTTCTTTAAGTTTTCTGTTGCACAAAAAAAAAAATTATCCATATGTTGTAGCTAGATTATAATGTTCAAATGCTTTGTTTGTTCTAGACAAGCTTTCTAACTTCATTTTCTACAGAGAATTTCCCAAAAAAGAACTATTCTTTTGGAATCGTGTGGCATACTGAGTTTCATATCTAGAGTCCATAATTCTTCATAAAATTAATGTCTCAATGATTTTTAGTGTGTTTCAAATAGGCAAACATTATTCAAATTTGGGAAATCATTTTCTGAAAGCATCCCGTAATTGACTATCGAACATTTTGCAAAAGTAGCTTTTGTTTTCACTTCAAATGAAAAGCAGAAATTCAATTTGTTTTTTTTTTTTTTTCAAAACTAACCTCAGTCCTAGAGTCCCTCACCACCCTCTCTTCATTAGGTTTAGCAAATGTATAATCTCTATAGTATCATTGATCAACTCATTAGCAATCAAATGTAAAGGCTTAAGAAACAATCAATTATAAATTTAACCGAATCTCCACACACAATCATCATACTTTTTTCAAAGTTGGTAAAACTCAAGTGAGATTGAGCTATATGACATGCTCTCATGCAAGCTCTACCATGCAATTATTTCTGCGGTCACTTTAAGAATTTTTTTTTTAATCCTAGTGAATCTCTAATTCTTATGCATATTTTAGTAAAATTATTTAATTGATGTACAATAAATAATATGTTTATGGATATTTTGGTCATTATAAAACATCTAGTGAGAATCGGAGGTCATTTGTTTGAATCCCCCCAACTACGTATAAATTTCTCAGGGTTTTGGTCACCTACACAGGCCAAATGCCTAATTTGAGAGTGTTCCATGAGCCTTTAGATGGTTGAGCTTATAGATTGATGTTTCTAGATTATGAAAAAAAAAAAAAAATAGGAAAATTTGAGCTGTAAGTGAGAACCACTATTTATGAAAGCTCTGATCATCTATTTACTGCGATTTGGGAGTAGGAAAATGTATATCGTTGAGAAAGTATTTAATGAATATTTTATAAATCATGTGGCAATAACATATGAAAAGTTAGTCAACTGAAAATGAGATTTGTCTTAATACAATTACCTAAGGTTTGAATGATGTGTACATTACTATTGACTCATCGCACCACATTAGTTGATGCATCCAACTTTTATGGGTTGAAATGTTTTGATATTGAGAATGAAAATGTAAGCCTTATTTCCTTACTTGATATATAATTTGACAAGTTAAAATGAGACAGATTTAAAATGGAAATTGAGAATGCTTGGGAATGTGAGAATGAGTGAATTAAGAATTGGGTTAATAAAAAAATGTAGCACATAAATGAGTTTTATCTTAAGTTTTTTGATAACTTCTTTATAGAAATGATTTGATATGGTAAGTAGAATTTTTGAATGTGTTGTTATGCATAACAATTAGGCCAAATGCCTCATTTGAAAGTGTTCCATGAGCCTTTAGATAGCTGAGCTTATGGATTTGTGTCCCTAAATTATGAAAAAGAAAAAAAAGGAAAAAGAAAATTTGAGCTGTATGTGAGACCCACTATTTATGAAGGCTCTACTCATCTATTCACTATGATTTGAGAGTAGGAAAATGTATATTATTGAGAAAGTATTTAATGAATAATTTATAAATCATGTGGGATGTCATATGAAAAGTTAGTCAACTGAAAACGAGATCTGTCTAAATACAATTATCTAATGTTCTAATGAAGTACACATTACTATTGACTAATCGCACCACATTAGTAACACAACCAACATTTATGGGTTGAAATATTTGGATATTGAAAATGAGAATGAAAGCATTCTTACCTTATTTGATATATAATTTATCAAGTTGAAATGAGGCAGATTTAAAATGGAAATTGGGATTGCTTGGGAAAGTGAGAATGAGTGATTTAGGAATTGGGTCAATAAAAAATGTTAGCGGACAAATGAGTTTTATCTTAGATTTTTTGATAATTTCTCTATAAAAATGACTTGATATGGTAAGTAGAATTTTTGAATGTATTGTTATACACAACAATTAGGCCAAATGCATCATTTGAGAGTGTTCTATGAGCTTTTAGATAGCTGGGCTTATGGATTAGTGTCCTTAGATTATGAAAAATGAAATAGATAAATTTGAACTGTGTGTGAGACATACTATTTATGAATGCTCTAATAATTTATTTATCGTGATTTGAGAGTAAGAAAATGTATATTATTGAGAAAGTATTTAATAAATAGTTTATAAATCATGTGGCAATAACATATGAAAAATTAGTCAACTGAGAATGAGATTTGTCTTAATACAATTACCTAAGATTCGAATGATATCCACATTACTATTGACTTGTCACACCACATTAGTGATATAACCAACATTTATGAATTGAAATGTTTGGATATTGAAAATGAGAATGGAAGCCTTATTTCCTTATTTGATATATAATTTGGCAAGTTGAAATGAGGCAGATTTAAAATGAAAATTTGAATTGCTTGGGAAGGTAAGAATGAGTGACTTGGGAATTGGGTTGATAAAAAATGCCAGCATATAAATGAGTTTTATCTTAATTTTTAAATAATTTATCCATAGAAATGATTTGATATGGTAAGTAAAATTTTCGAATGTGCTATTATGCACAATAATTAGGCCAAATGCCTCATTTGAAAGTGTTCTATGAGCTTTTAGATAGCTAAGCTTATGGATTAATATCCTTGAATTATGAAAAAGAAAAAAGATAGGAAAATTTGAGCTGTATGTAAGATCCACTATTTATGAATGCTCTAATCTAGGTTGCACCAACACGGTGGGGCACGACACGACACGACACGACACGTCGACACGTCATTTCTTAAAAATAGAAAATTCCTACATGCTGGGACACGTTATATATTAAATAAATATTTTTATTTTTAATTAATTTGAATCTAATTTATAAATAAATAATTAATTAAAAAAGAATTTATTATAAATTTACACTAATCATTCAACATTTTCGGTAAGATTTTAAGTTTTTTTTTTTTAATTTCATTATCCCAAATTTATTTTTATTTCATTAAAATCAAACCCCCTCCCCCTAAAAAAAAACGCGCGGGCCCAAACTCCCTCCCTTTTTTCCCTCGACAGACCCTACCCCAAATTTTTTCACTTTTTTTCCCTCCCCACCACCTGACAGCCGTCCCTTCCCCTCCCTCCTGTCATTTCCTCCCCGCTTCAACACGCAAGCCCCTTTTTTAATCTTTTATTTTCCTTCTAAGTTCTCAAAACCCTAGCAGCACGGCACCTTCTTCTCCTACTCCTCGCCCTCGCCGCACGACGCCTATCTCCGAAAGCAAGACTTGTAAGAAAAGCACCAGCATTCGCCAAAGGAGCAGAAAAGGGAGTAACCCAGAAAAAATTTCAGTGGAAGGGATCGGAAAAGAAGGCGGAACACACGGTCCCTGTGCGCGGAGAGGCTGCACACCTCCGCGAACTCCTCCTCCTCCCCTTGCCGCCGCCGCCGCCCCCCCCCACTCGACGACGCTGCCCTCCCCCACGAGTGCCTCCCTCGTGAAGTTCCTCCTCACGGCCCTCGCCTCACTCTTTTCTCTTTTCTCTGGCCGTCTCTCGCTGTCGCGGGCTCGCCTTCACTCACGGCCTCCACCCTTTCGAACACACGTGTCGAAGCGTGTTGACAAGCGTTGACCGCGTGTCGGATTTGTCAACACGCGGTCAACGCGTGTCCGAACGTATCCGAGCGTGTCCGAGCGTGTCGGACACGTCGACACGTGTCGGACACGACTCGAGAGCTCCGGCAGCGTGTTGGTGCTACCTAGGCTCTAATCATCTATTCACCGCGATTTGGGAGTAGGAAAATGTATATCATTGAGAAAACATTTAATGAATAGTTTATAAATCTGAGTAGGAAAATGTATATCATTGAGAAAGTATTTAATGAATATTTTATAAATCTCGTGGCAATGGCATATGAAAAGTTAGTCAACTGAAAATGAGATTTGTCTTAATACAATTACCTAAGGTTCAAATTGTATATTACTATTGACTCATCATACCATATTAGTGACGCAACCAACATTTATGGATTGAAATGTTTGATATTGAGAATGGGAATGGAAGCCTTATTCCCTTATTTGATATATAATTTTACAAGTTGAAATGAGATAGATTTAAAATGGAAATCCGAATTGCTTGGAAATGTGAGAATGAGTGAGTTGGGAATTGGGTCAATAAAAAATGCTAGCACACAAATGAGTTTTATCTTAGGTTTTTTAATAACTTCTCTATATAAATGATTTGATATGGTAAGTAGAATTTCCAAATGTGCCGTTAATAAAATGCAAGCCAAAAAAGGACATTTTCCATTTTGTTGTGTTAACAAATGTAGAAATTTTGATAAATTAGTTGCCATCCCTTTATAATTCGTTATGATTCTATTTATCTTATTTGGATAGACTCATTCTTATATATTATACGACGGTATTATAAACTAGCAAAATAATGAAGAGATGCGTTATGAATCCAGCCTTGGCACATAACTCAATTATGGAAAGACAGCAAATTCCAGTTCAATAAACTCCCTCAAAACATGGCATGGCATTTACTTCGTCATTACTCTCCTTTTATCCTTTTTCTCATTTTCTGCTTTAGGCAAGCTTAGTTATGGCTAACCTTTGCCAATGCAACCACTATATAAACCCATTTTGGTTTTACTCATTGTATCCACATACCTTTCATAAATATTGTCTCCCTATACACTCTTCGCTCTTGGTTGTGTGTGAAGTTTTTAAGGTTGTTTTTGTCAGAGCAATGGCTGCAAGAGGGATGAGCTTCTTGATAAGCTTTTTGAACTCACCGTCTCCTTGGAGCATGAAGTATCTCATTACTCATTTTCCTTTTAAAATTTTGCATCTGAGAAATCAATGGAGTTGTTTATTGATTAATTCAAGATTGAAATGACTGCCTTTTTTATGGTTTTAATAAATTTATAGGGAAAAGAGTAGAATTTTTCCATTCTTCAAAGGTTTGATAATGTTTTACTAGTTCCAATCTGAGAAAATGATGGCCTCTTATTAGAACCTAGCATTTGGTTTTCATCGCAAATGGATGGATTTAATCTATTCGGTGAAAGTTTTTACACTTTTTACTGTGAATGGTTAGCTAAAAGTTTCACCACAAAGTCCATCTAATTCTTGTTTTGTCTAAGTTCGCCGAATTCTAAGAGATCTATCATGTGTTAATCTTTTCTTAGGACCTGCTGGATACCAGTTTCATGGATAATTATTCTTTGAAAATGGTTCATGACTCCACCTTTTTCCTGGAGTTGGTCGAAAATTTATGTAAAGAAGTTCAAGATGCAATGAGAGATCTGGGTTCTACTTTGTAATTCTCTGTTACCTTCCTAATGACTTGACTCCTATCTCACTTGCTCTCATGCTTCTCTTTTAACTCTTTTTTTTTTTTTTTTTTTTTTTGATTCTTTTAATAGGGAGGACCATTTTTTGTGCTATGATGAGATGTATCTCCACTATATAAAGCTCAAATGGATTATAGAATGGTAAGACAGCAGTAATCCTATTTATATGGTCTTGCTTCAATTTCATGATTGATCTTTCGCTAATGTAGGATTGCAGTCAAGACTGTGCATGATCGATGGCTTTTAATTTAAGATCTTTTGCAACTATGACGCATATTAGTCATAGAGGGTGTTTCCGTGACACAATTGGAGGCTGATTACTTAGATTGTCCTCTTTATAATTTTGTTGATGCTCGGTTTTCCTTTTTATGATGTTGATAGGTGTTACAATTGCATTTTCAAAATTTTAGCCTAGAATGACACATCTTATTAGGTCTATATGCACGATCAATGTCATTTTAAGATAAGACGTTGTGAGGTTGTAACACAGGTAAGTGACATAGTGTTTTCATAAGAAAATAGGAGGTTGATTACTTAGATTGTTGTCTCTATACTTTTTGTCGTGGTATGAATACCATTTTATGATGTTGATTGTCGGGAAACCGTAATTTTTACTTTTTCAAACTTCTAGCAAACAACTACTGGGGTTTGCTCCAATGGTCATCCTTCCAACATGAAATGAGGAGATAGAGAGTTTGAATCCTCATTTTCTCAGGGGGGTTGGGCTAGGGACAATTTAATTTCAAGTGTGGGTTTCAACTCCCACGCCCTACAATGGAGGTAATGCAAAAGTTTGAGGTTAAAGTATAAGTAGAGTATGACCGACCAAAAAAAAAAAAAAAACTTCTAGCAAACTTTTAGCCAAAATTGTTACATCTTGATTAGGTCTATAGTGGAGAATATGCATGGTGAATAGCATTTTAAGGTAAGACTTTTTGCGGCTCTAACGTGATGCATGGTGTTTTTGTTAATAAGCTGATTACTTAGATTGTTGTCTTTATACTTTCGGCATCATATGATTACCATTTTATGATGGTTGATTGATGAGAAACCATTATTTTTCCGTTTTCAGACTTTCATAAGTGTTTTTCGGTAAGGCCAACACATCTTTAATTTATTCATGTCTCGATTTAGGGATTGCAATAAGTTACCCTTTTTTATGTTTCAAGTCGGTGCATTAGGCGTTACACAACCTATCTATGAGAAAATTGGTTAGTAGTGATTTTCACAGCTACTTTACCATTTTAAATCAGATATTCATTTTTATAATATTGAAAGGTGTCCAATTTGTATGTTCCAAGCAGCATATTTTCCTCAAAAGACACTTATTGAATCTCTAAAGAGTAAGATGCAGATAAAGAATATTGCAGTTACTTACCTTATATATGAAAAACTATTTTCGTGTTGGAGCTAAACTAGATCACCTATTTATCAGATTTCATGCAATAACCTGTAATGATTTAGTGTTTGATAATCTCCATGCTAGAATCTCATTTGTCTGTAAATATGTCAAAGTCTCAAAGTGTCATCAATAGATCAAAGGAAGCACATGCTGCAAATTTTTGCTTGACCCTATCGGATAAACGTCATAATTTCATAATATACTATTTAATCTTCTCATAGTATTCTACTCAATTATACCATTATGATATGCTAATTATTCTAGCCAATTATTCCAGCGTTGGTGTTTCGGCTATGAGGCGGGGGCTTGAAGCACTCTTCCGTGGCATTGTAGAAACCTCCAGAAGAGAGTAAGTGGTTACTTGTGTTTTACGAGCATAGAAAGATTATAGTATGACTAATAAACAAGTTAAAGGCAAATAAACTGTCATATTATGCGATTAATTGCTCCCCATGGAAGCGCCGCTTTGGGTGACAATAACATAAAGTGAAGTTTATTGGATTCACTGGATTAGTTACTAACGATTCTCATCATGCAGGTGCATCTTGGCACAACATATGTTGCATCAGGGGTTCCAGAATCTACGTCCACACTTGAGGGCCATCACCAGGGTAACATGAGTCTTGTTTTATTTGGTGGATGCATGAACTTGTTAATGCATTGCAATCTTTCGACCTAACCAGAAGAAAGAAAAAGAGCATTGCCATTTGCCATTTATTCTTACTTGGAGAATTCTGACATGCAGCTCGAGCGCAGGATTATCTACCTTGAGCGTACCCTCACAGGAGATTTCAATGACAACGAGTAAAATTGGATGATTGTTGTCTCATGAAGGCTCTCAACCTAGGTCATGAAGTAAACTTGGTTGTGGAGGAGTATAAGAGTCCAATAAATACTATATTGTCTTCATATCGGTCCGAGCATATGAACTTGCTCTACTTTATTTGTATCGGGTCTGAGCATCGGAACTTGCTCTACTTTTGTTGTTCTGTTGTTTTGTGTCGGAGCATCTAGACTTGCTCTTTTGTATAACTAATGTCCGTTGCGCCTTGACTAGCTAAACTTATCTTTGTTGGTGTTGCTATCCTATAAATAAAACGCTGTGGTCCAATTTATTGAAGTTGCTTTATAGCTGCGTGTCTTATAATGTTCTACACATGCATTAATTGGATTTTGATGTTAAGAATATGCTAAATCTAAAAGTTGGGTTGCTGATCTCGACAAGCTTTCTAGTACTTTGGTTTTTTCGCACCAATGAGATTTTGTGCTTTGCATTGTTTTACTATATGAAGTTCTATGTTCTTCATTACATTGGGTCTCATGCTCGTAGGTGGGGTTTTGAACCGGAAAATTTTCTGTATGGAAGCTGCTAGTTTTCATCTCTTTGAAAATTTGGATGTGTATATTTGTCATATGTTGCTGCACTTATGTCCACTTGCTGCACTTATGTTCACATCACAAAATTACATGTGGAGATTGTTTTCTTCACTTGTGCAAACCTAATAAATGCTCCTATTCTGTTGTCCATTTAGCCCAATTTTCTTTGTTTTGTTTTGTTTTGTTTTTTTTTTTTTTTTTTTTAGCCACTTTTTGCCTTTGTTATATTAAGGATGTCGCTTATCGCAAAGCAACTCCTACTTGTATAGCATGGCCAAGTAATTAGTTAGTGCAGACAGTGGGGGAATTCTTTCTTAGTAGGCAGTTGAATAATCTATTTTATCAGAAAGACGTGAGAAGGAGACCTTAATGTCATAGAAGGCATTGCATTGCAGCAAGTTGATTTTTGATCATTTTTATACTGTAGTAGGCCATCAAATTTCTACTATCGTTTCAGGGTTACGAGCTCAGAAGCTATTAAAATCAAATCAATCTATGCAAAATTTTAATGAGAAGTCCTCTGTCAAAATTTAATCAGAACTATCAATTATGTAAGAAACACATTTCTATCAAAAAATTAATCCTTGATTTCTTCAAAGCAATTGTACTTTCCCTCTTGTAACCAGCTCAAAAACAAAGATCAGAGAGCCGTTACCTCTTGGGTTCGCTCACGCAATCCACACACCCCTCGTACAGATGCTCTCTCTATAACATTTCTCCTCTATTCATGTGTGTGAGACTTCTCAGGTTCTCTTTGTCTGAGCAATGGCTTCTGAGAGGGATGCTCTTGTGCACGGCCTCCATACACTCATCAGCAACCTGGAGGAACAAGTATCCACTTATCCACCTTACTTTGAAGTTTTTAATATGCAGGGAAAAAAAGGCAAAACACTTTTAGTCTGGTGAGGTTTGATATGGTTTTACATTTACTAGCTCCAGTTTAAGACAGAGGTGGCCTTCTTTAGAAGCTTTTGGTTTTTAGTGAAACATGGACAGATGGACTTTTTGGGGAGGACCCTAATTTTCATTATTAGTTGTGTGCTAAAATGTTATCATTGTCCATATGACTTTGTTAAATACCAGCCATACTGAATTCTAATATATCAACCTTGCTTTTATCTTTTCTGGGGCCTGTTGAACAGCAATTTTGCGAGTGGTTATCAAATTAAACCGCATGGCTCCATGTATTTCCCGGACTTATCATAATCCATATGACTTTTTTAAATACCAGCTTCACTGAATTTTAATATATCACTCTTGCTTCTATCTTTTCTAGGGCCAGTTGAACAGCAATTTTGCGAGTGCTTATCAAAAGAAACCGCATGGCTCCATGTATTTCCTGAACTTATCATAATTCATATGACTTTGTTAAATACCAGCTTCACCGAATTCTAATATACCAATCTTGCTTTTATCTTTTCTAGGGCCTGTTGAACAGCAATTTTGCCAGTGTTTGTCAAATGAAACCGCATGGCTCCATGTTTTTCCTGGACTTGGTCCTGCTGTTCTGCAACAACATCGAAGTAGCGGTGAGAGAGCTGGTTCTTGCATTGTATGTCTATGCTACATTCCTCTTGGTGATGTACTTCTATCTCACTTGTTAAGGCTCAATCTTGTTTTATCTGTTGATTTATAATAAGGGACTCCCGGCTGTTGACTATGACTATATGTTCAAGCGCTATCTAAGGATCAAAGAAAGTACAACAAGGTAAGACAATGTTCCGGTGGCCATGCATCAATTTACAATGGTTACTTCCTTTACTTACTATGGCAGAATAAATAGGTTTTCAATGGCTTTTAAATGTAAGATCCTTTGCGTCTGTAATGGATGTAATTTAAATCTGGTGTTTCTTGAAAAACAAATGGAGTTTCATTAATTGTATCAGGTCTATAGCAGAGAATATGAATGATTGATGGCGTTAAATGTAAAGTCTTTTGCCGCGGTAACTTTATAAGGTACACGTGGTGCCTCCGTGAAAAATTGGTGCCTGATTACTTATTTGGTCTTCCTTATACTTTTGTTCGCCAATTGTTTACCTTTTTAAGATGTCTGCAGAGGGTTATTTTGCGTTTCAAATATCTAAGGAACCTTTAGATCAAGATTTGCAGATCTTGTATTTATTTGAGTCTCAAATTAGAACACACATTACATTACCTTTTCGAATCTTGCTAGTCGTTTCTATTAGACATTACGTGGCATATTCGCGAGAAAATTGGAAGCTACCAATTTTGAGTGGCTGATTACCCTTTTGGTATCGTATATGAACTTTTGTGATATTGGAAGGTTCTTCGTTAGCACATCCAACTCAATATTTTTTACTTAAAACATACCGAAAGGAATTGCTAGAGCTCATGGTAGATGAAGAATATTGCCCTATTTTCTCATTAGAATTAAAAAGATCATATGTTGTTTGTCATAAATTCATCACTGTACGATTCAATGCTTTAATGATCTAAACTCTCACCTCAAAAGTTAAAATCTAGACATTCTTTGTCCGCATTAAGGTTAATATCTCACATGTCATGATCAACAGATCAAAGGAAGTGCTTGGCCTGCTGTAATACCCCTCACTAGTTTAGTAATGCTAATTGTGTTTTTCCGCTCGAGTTGTCCAGACCATCTGATTAATGTCATGCCATATCAGTTAATCTTCTTGTACTATCCTGCTCGATTATATCAGAGCTTTACCCAATCATAGCAACAACATCATTATCTTAGGTCTGCTAACTTTTTTTAAGCGAGTGTTCCAGAAGTGGTGCTTGTGCACTGGGGCTTGCCGTTGACGATTTGCTGGATGCCCTTGACACTCCCTCGAGGGAAGGGTAAGTGGATACTTCCTTTCTACATGCGAAGGACAACCCGATTCCATCGACATCTTAGACCTGTATTGACATCCGACAGCTGCTTCTTTTACGCTAATGGGTCAGAAAGAGGAAATACCTTCGTCGAGTCACGTTTCCCTCGGAAGCGTCTCTCTTAGCGACCGACGAGGGAGATATTGGCATGCTGACTTATGTTCAGTATCTTAACGATGAAGTTCAATGACTTCCCTAGATGCTCATTAAGCAGGTGTTATATGGCATTGCGTCGCATCTGACATGAGTACCATGTTCTGCGTCCGCACATGGGCACCATCAGTGAGGTAACGTAACACGAAATTTTTTAGGGAAACAATAGGGGTGAAATGAATTTATGGATGTCCACCGTGTGTATGCTTGGAAAGATCAACCACAGTAACCATGTATAAATTTTAAGCAATTACTCATGTTGAGTCCGACATGACTGAATCGAAACCATTGTAGACACTAAGAATATGAAGCATCTAAACCCTGCAATGGACTTGCCTATAGACATGGAAATATCGAAAGCGATGGAGGTTCTAGGCTGCGGCACTTTGTGATCAACAAAATGTACTCTCCAGCAATTGGCGATGATACTTTGCTACTGAAGTCCCAAAAATCTTGTCATTGTTCCTGCTCTTTTCGATTCCTCAATCTATTTTCTTTTGCTCCATAGTATAATGGATTATTCCATAACTTGAACTCAGATAGTTCTAATACTTCTGAGGTCCCGGGGCACCAAGAGAATTAAAACATTGTTCTTGGCTTAATCTAAGTTTTTTGGCATAAACTTTGCCATTTATGTGTTATACTTGGAGAATTCTCATATGCAGCTCAAGCGCGGGATTATTCGCCTGAAGGATACCAGCCAGGACCTGGAAACAACTGAAATTAGGCAACCAGTGTCCGATCAAAGCCTGCCGACCCTATATGTTAAACTCAATTGACAGTTTATGTTTAAATAAAAACTGGTTTGTCTTGTGTCATGTCTGAATATCCGTCACTTGCCTTGATATGTCAGTCTTGTCGTTTCGTGTTGTGAGAGTTAAATTGCTCTTTCTTGGCATTCCTGCTTGCGTCCAAAGTTCATCCAATACCCGATATGTTGATGTTGCATTTCTCAAGGACATCTATTGCGGGTCATACTTTATTCATATGCAGTAGCTAGATTATAATGTTCCAAGTATTGAAGCCAACGCTTCGTTCCTCTGGACAAGCTTTCTAGTTTTCGTTTTATGCTGAGAATTTCCCAAGAAACTGCTCTACGCATCAATGTAACTGTGAAGCATACCGCGTTTCGCTATCTAAAGTTCCAAATTCTTCATAAAATTTTCTGTTTGCACGACTTTTTGTTTGTTTCAAACATGCTAACGTTCTTCAAATTTTGGTAAATCTTTTCCTTGAAGAATCTGCAATTGACTAGCGAACATTTTTCAGAATTAACTTTCATTTTCTCCACAAAAGAAAAAGAAAGACTATCAACTTGGTTTTTTAAAACAAACCTGACAGTCCTAGTCCCTTACCACCCTTTCTCCGTTAGGATTGGCAAAGTTGTAATCTCTTTAGTGTCATTGATCAACTCATTATTAATCAAATGTAAATGTTTCAAAAGGAATCAGTGATCACTTCAATCGAGTCTCCACACAATCTATAGGCACATTTCAACGTGCATGTTTTAATATTAAATCTCTAATCGATGTACAAGAAATAATTGAGGTGTGCATGGTTTCGTAATAATTAAAATCATAGCAAAGCTCTAATTTTTGTGCATATTTTACTAATCTCGATGTATACTTTGTTAATAAAATCCTAGCGATTTAATTCCCTGGTCACTTTAGAAAATCTATAATCCTAGCAAATCTCTACCTCATATGTATAGTTTAATAATAAATCTCCAATCAATGTACGAGAAATAAAAGATGATTGATAAGTTTCAAGAAGTTCATTAAACATAAATTAAGGTTAAGAAATTAGTGTTGCATGATAATACAAGTTTCAAATATAAATATGTTTATGTAATTGCTTATGCAATAGATGGTGATATATTTAGTAGAATTTTTGTGATGATTAACTTTCAAAGTTAAAATCTACATTTTCTACGATAAGTTAGATAACGCATTTATAGTAGAATTATTTTCACATTTAATGTTGAAGATACATGGTTGTAACTTTATAAAATTATTGTTAGGTCCGCTGTTAGTTTATAAAGACATTTACACCTTCATCATTGGATAAATGATATATGTGTTTGAAGTTAGTTTTGTAATAAATTAGTCAACGTATCAATCATCCAGCGGCAAATGTATAGGTATGTTAAATCAAGATTTGGCCTAATATAAGTTTATATTACTTCGTGCACAATTAACTAGAAATTTTATTACAAATGTAGTATCAAGAATGCACAGTATAGATACTTAACAAAGTATCAAAGACAAGATCTTATTTATAGGTTAAATATAAATGAGAGATAATAACACAAATGATTCCTGAACTTTGACTTAATATGTGATGTGGTTCATAAACTTTTAATTTGCTCAATATGATCCATGAACATTAACTCAATATGTAATGTCATCCTTGAGCTTTTAATTTATTCAGTATGGTTCATAAACTTTTGGTAATTGTTCAAACTAGTCTCGATTATATGAATATATCCAATATTAATTTTTCCATTAATTTTTTGGTTCATTACTTAGAAGTTGATGAATGATATCACAAATTGAGCTAAAGTTCAAAGACAATATCAAATAAAAAGTTTAGAGACCATATTGTATATTAAGTCAAAATTCAAGAATCATTTATGTCATTTTCCGTATACATGATCAATATAAGATTGGAGTCCTAAGAAAAGACTATCTAGGTTCAGTTGCTTTCCTTCTAGTTAAAGTGCCAAGGACATATATTTCCCAGTAAGTTTATTTTGCTGTAAGTTTTAGATTCCTTTTTTGAGGTTCCATATACATAATGGCAGTAAAAGAATAAGGTTTAAAAATAAAACGTAATTTTCTAAAAGCTTGGATTTCGTATGAATTAACCGAATTTTTGTGAGATGAATATTTCAATTGATTTTTCAAGAGACCAAAAAAATACACTCTTCGATCTGTGTAACACACGGACAACCCTCTAATTTAAATTTACATGTATCTTAACCAAGCTGCTAGAGAACTTTAGACAGCAGGCATGAGTAACAAAAGTCTTTTATAGAATATCTAGAACGCCTGGAAACAGATATTTTCATGGGGAATCAACGGACTAGAGTTAGAAATCATTGCAAAAATAAGCATCAACGCATATTGGTTGAACTAAAGCATTTATCGACATCACATACCTCTCCAGACATTATTCCAGTACTTGGCCAGGTCTCGATCTGGAATTATAATGACAACAGATCATTATGCAATCACTGTAGGCATAATTGCAACAACAATAATCAGGGCAGTGAGGAGAAAGGACTATTTCAGTGGAATCCATATCCTATATCCATAACAAGGTGCCCATCCAAATTATTATAGCTATCTTAACACGTTAAATGCACAACACATACACCACATTTGATATAGAATCCATCATCAAAGAAATGCCCTATGGAAACAGCTCGGTCTCCTTTCCCTTGCCTTCACAGATTAGACGGCAGCAGTTGCTTCAGCAGGCTTTGCTTCGGGTTCCGCCGGTGCTTCGGCATCCCAAAATGTGGTCTTCTTCCCAGTCTTTGAGACAGTCTTTAAAACTGCATCGGGTTGGACATTGCCTTTCACCGTCACCTTCTGCTCCTTCAGATCAATATCGAAAGACTCCACTCCTGAAAGTGGTTCAAGGTGCAACCACAAAAAGGAGAGAAAAAAAAAAACAAAGAAGAAGACACCAGTTAATCTTCCACCATTGTAACTTGTCTTTCCGACAATGCCCTGTTTTCCTTTTGTTTTTACTTCTAAGAAAAGAAAGATATATTGGGGTTGATAAAGGTAAAATCAAAATTCCAGCACTGAAGCTCTCTAGGAGAATGAGTATATGTATCTATCTTTATACATGTGATAAAACAACTTCAAACGCCCAGAGCCTAAAAGGATGATATCTCTTCTGAGGCAATTCATAGAGAATGAACTAGACCAATCCAAAGTTGAAATAAATCCAACTATCATGATAAAGATTTCCAAGCCTCAACATTGGGATATATACTAGTTAAGATACCGCTACCAAATTTACAATATTGAATAAGAATGTTTTGGAACAGAATAGCAGCAGACCTTCCATTTTCCCGAGAACCCTCTTCACTGCACCAACGCAGCCCTCACAAGACATACCAACCTTAAGGACAACAGTCTGCAGTAAAAGCATACAGATTTTTACTAGATTGAAGAAACAAAGTCACATGAAGATTGTCTCCAAAGCATGCCAAAATCAAGTTATTATTATGAGTTCAACATTCAGCAAATGAGCAAGGATCTAATACTGAGATGAAAACACCCACCAAATTGCAATTATTCACGTCTTAATGCAATAAGTAAAGTCAGAGCTACTCACGCGTAGCTGGGTAAACCACTTATGGAGCTCCTCAGGTCATTGCAAGAGAGGGCTTAAGAGAGATACCACCTTGGCTGAGTATTTTTTACTATCAATTTCTAAATCAAGCAACTAATTAGCTATAAAAGACTTAATTTGTTCTAGCCCAGGTTGAAGCAGCTGCAACTTTATATAGATGCATGTACTTACATACTTTACATGTAGCTCAGAAACTGTCTCAATAACATTCGACTTGAGGTCCTATATTAAGCTAAGTTGAATCACCAAGTAAAACTAAAGTGACTGCAAACGCTCATTTACTAGAAAAAGGAAAAGCAAGACCTTGCTTCTGCTACTAGAACTGCACCTTTTTGACATAACAAACAAGGGTCACCGCCCTTTGTAGCTTCAGAAAGTCTCTTTTATTTCTTACGTTTCGCAGAAGCAATCGTGCCAAATGCCTTCCATCACCAAACTCAGAATCATAAACAAGGAAACATTGCTACCCCAAGCCAACTCCTTACTAATCCAGACACATCTCAGCCTCACCAAACATCAACTGATAGAAAGAGAATCCAAATTAAACTTCAAGCTCGAACATCTCTAAAATGGACATGTTGCATCATATTAATAAGGAAATCATTACAACTAGCACAACGTTACAAAGTCAATTTTGGCATTTCCACTCGCAACACACTCAACACGACAGAGACAGGTAACATGAAATAATTAACTCTGCTCAGCAACTACGTATTTCCATAATTGCATTTCCCAAATTTTCCTCACCAACCCTCCATTGCTTTTCTAACAAAAATAGATAAATTACACCAAATGTTACCACAAAAGGTCCAAGAACTCAGTTTTTGCCGAACTTCCCAGAATCAAAATCCAAAGCACCATCGTTACTCCAGAAGAAGGGGAAAAAACCCGATTGACGAATTCGAATACAAACCCGAGCTCACCAAACATTCAACTCCTACCCACAATCCAAACCCATAACAAGTCTCGACAAAAAGAACAAGAATCGCTCCCTAATCAAGAAACTCAACACGACCCACATACAAAAAAGGGATATAAGCCGAACAATCTCGAAACCCATCAAAGATCAAGAACCAATTCGATCGACAACGAACGAAGACAGGGCTTAAGAGCAACAGAACAAGCTTCTTTACCTGAGACATGGTGAATCGGATTCCTTAGATTAGCAGAGGAGGAAGCGACGGCAGATGAAGGAGAAGAAGAAGAAGGGCGATTGCCAACAGATATTCAACGCAAGGTGATCTTGAATTCTTGATCGTGGGTTGCACGAATTGAAGACGGCGTCCTTATATACTGGGGAGAAAAGTCTGTATATTTTCCTTTTCGAATTTTGGGGTTTAAAAATGAGTTAATTACCGTTAAAAACCTATATTTATAATAAGGTTATCCCAAATTGATTTTGTAATCATGAAAAACTTCAAATTCGTAAATCTGTAATAAATTTACCCTAGATGACCACAAAAAATTTTAAACTCATACATTTGTGTCAAATTTATCTTATACCATCAAAAACCTCAAGCTAACATATTTATGATAAATATACTCTCGATTAAATTGAATTAATACCATTAAAAATCATAAAAATTGTACAATTGTGACAAATAGAGAAAAAAAACCCAAATTAATATATTAATTTCCAACTCAGTAATTTGATAGTAAAAACTTAATAAATGATAAAATTAAAATATATTAGTTTGATAAATTTATTACAAATATATTAGTTTGAGATAAAATTATCAAAAGTATACTATTTTGGGATTTATGCTAGTCAAAAAATTAATTTAAGGTAAATTTATTTTAAATGTACTGATTTTAGGTTTTTCAACATATTAATCCTTAATAATATTTTTTCCAATTGTGCTTTTATTTTATTTTTCATTGTCGTTGCAAAAAAAGATAAGGAAGCATTTTGTTTTTTTGTTTTTTTTGTTCTTTTGATCTTTTCCTCCTTTTCTTAGCTGCAAAAAAAAAAAAAACTAAAAATAGAGAATCCTCGATTTTGTCTTGCCATTCCCCCATCAAATACATGAGTTTCCCATAAAAAATAGGAAAAAAAGAAAAAAATCCCGAACTTTCCCAAAGCCGACACATTTATCCCAAACTTTTTTTGTCCAAATTTTCTAAACCATGACACATTTAGACTCATTTTGGTCTTTTTATTTTTAAATTTTTAAATTTTTAAATTTTAAATTTTTAAATTTTCTTTTTTTTTCTTTCCTCTCAGTCGGCCAGCCCAGCGGAGGGAAGCCGCGTTTCATAAATATGCTTGATGGGGAAAATGTGTCTAAAGTTTGGAGTTTTTCCACTTTGGGGTAAATAATTTAAAGCAAAAATAATGTGTTGACTCATTTTCATAAATATCTTGATGGGGAAAAGCTAATAGTGTCACTTTCCAAATAATTAAAGCATGGGTGTATTAGAAATATCGAGCCATTACGGTTGAGAAAAGACTCAACTTTCTAATTCATGAATTAGAAAATGGAGAGATTATAAATAAATCAATAAATAAACAACAATAGTAGAGCTTATATACCATTTTTCATTAGAAAGCGATAGAAAAAAAAAAGTGAATTTCCATCAATTCATTTACTCCTGAAATAACTGATCTTATACATAATCAGTGCAGAATTTTCTTTAAAGAAAAGAAAGAAAATTCAATTACGTAAATGAAACCAAATGACCTCTAGTTGCATTTGCTTCACAAAAAATAAATGATAAAGATGATCGCTTGTATCTCTTTATATAATTAATTGATAGAAAAAAATTTCATCATTGACAATAATTTATATTAAAATATTTTCATGGATGGTGAAAACATTTTTAATTCATTTCTCTTTATAAACAATATAAACGACGATCTAAAAAAAAATTCTAAATGATCAAATCTCTGCAAACAGATTGAACCTAAATTATCTCTAACCATATGCTTCCTCAGGCACAAGAAGTAGATTATTTCACCACGCTAAAGTTTTCTTTTTGGCATATTCACTTGTAAGGATTTCTAAGACTATATTTATATTAATAAGGCCATTCAATTCGAGTTTCGCCTGCCCAAACGTTGACGTGGCTCCAGTTCTATATGTCATTGGGCTCGGTCCAGTAACTCCCAAATTCTATATGCCTTTGGGCCCAGCCTCACTCTCCTCTCTATTCAATTTTTCACTTTTCTTGATCTTCTTCAAGCCGAGCCAATGCATCTACACATTCCATTAAAAAAATGACAAGAGTGGTCCCTAAACTTTAACTAAATATACAATATAGTATCTGAAGTTTTAATTTATTCGAAATGATCTATCAACCATTAGTAAATATTCGTTGTAGTCCTTCCGTTCGCTCAAACAACAAATCATGATTATCTGATGATGTAGATTATTATATGAAAAGTTGGATTTTTAAGTTAAATTATTTGCATGGTTAACACTAATCCCACTACATCATGATATTGATAAATAATTGTATCCATTAATTTTCCATTAGAAGAACATGTTCCGTTGGCTTCAGATGAAAAGAAATTACCACATGCCAACCACAAGGGGGAAAAAAAGGAAGAAAAGAGATTACTATAGAAAAATGGCTTCTAGGTGATCCAAATTCCTATGTGGGGAAGGGGTGATGAACTGACCTTGCCATTTAACAACACCCACATGAAAGTTAACAATTACATATTTATATACAGGCATATTTATATTTGCATAATGTTTTTCTATTTTGTAGGTGTTAATAAAGAAGTCATGCCCGATGCAGAGAGGTAACTTAAACTATCGAGCCTTTCCTGGATATCAAAGTCAGCATAAGGTTAACTAATAAATCCCCGGACAATTGTCCAAAAAAAAAATGGCGCACCAACTTATTTTCAACCTAACCAGTTAGAATCGACGAACTGACCCACGAATCTTCCATATAAATCGCTGGGCCGTGGCTTTTTCTTTTGAGCTGTACCAAATTGACTAGAGCTTCATCATGGTACAAATATTGATGGGTCGTTATGGATCCAAAAATGTAGGGGAAGTTACTAAAAAGGTACTAAACTTATTGTATTTACACAAATTCAGTCATATAATTTTTTAATTTTGTCAATTAAATCCTAAACCTTTTAACAATTTGCCATTATAGTCCATCCGGTCAATTTTGACCAGAAATTCATTGACGTGGACATTGATTATCCTACATGTTAATAACATGATCACTGCTGATGTAAATAAATTTTTAGTACCTTATTTTTTTTTTTCCTTTCCTTCTTTTCTTTACTTTCTTTTTTTCCCCAACTATGGGTTGGCAAGGTCACTGGTCTACCCTCACCCGCCATGATGAGGTATGGGCAAAGGTCTCTGCTCCTCATTAGTACACATGCGGGGCCGTGAGCCCCTCGCCTAGATTTGGGTCAGGGCTTGAAGCCCTCATCTTTGGTTGGGGACCTCTTCGGCTTTAAAAAAAACGAAGAAAGAAAAAAAAAGAGAAAAGAAAATAATAAACAAAAAAAAAAGTAATAAAAAATTGCAAATCTCATTAGCGTCAGCACTACTCGTAGCATTCATTCGGCGAGTGTCTCAAAAACCTGAATTTGGTATGACTTATATAGGCTTATTCCTTTAAATACACAAGGATTGCATCGATGTCTGAACTTATTAAGCGAAAGAAGCAATTCAACTCTTGAGAGGGACAGTAGAGAGGAGATGCACTGGGGAAACGTGGGCAAGATAGACACCAATTCAAAAGTGTGGAGATCCGGGGGTGGTCCTCCTGCCTGTGTGAATGTCGAGATTATTCATGGCCCGTAGTCGATGAAATTCAACGAGTTTAACAGGCACATGTACTAGAGAAAAAAAAGGGGGACGAAAATGACAAATGCATTGGGAATTGACTCAGCACATGTACCCACTTCACATGGGAGAGGAAGAAAAAAAAGAAAGGATTCATTTCGAGGGTCCCAATTGAATTTGATTCTCTCATTTGAGCTTTTGCTATTTTCAACATCGTGCTACAAATAGGCTCTCACTTGAAAACATAAACGAGAAAGGAATTGAATAGAAAATATGGAATTATTTAATAGGGCGAATCTCATCGTTTTCATCATACGAATCATTTGAAATAGATGAAAAGATACGGTGCATGAACAAACATTGTTTTCATTGAGACTTGAAAGCAAAAGCCATCATGGGATGACGAGAAAAAAATGAAGCGTATCCATATTATCAGCAATGTATTAATAGAGGACGTAGCCTCCAACCACTTTTCTGAGTGGTCAGTGACACCTAGGGACATCGTTCATACTTATGTATGATATCCCCGAATTTGTTCTCCACAAAGAACGGTGGAGAAAATTATAGCACTCGGACAAAAGTCGATCACAAAGATGCTTTATAAGAACTCGTTTTCAGAGAAATTGAGTACAGGTCTAACATTATAAGTAAACAAAAGATATATTAGATCAAATGATAATATAAAATCATTGTTTCACTGGAAATCTCAATAGCATACATATGTTTCGACTTCCATTTAATGTTCGATACCAAGTTGGCAGGTCCTAGCGAGTGATTGGCTACAACGGGACGCAGAGCCTGAGGTGGTTGGAGAGGAACAGGTACATCTTGCAATCCTAGGAGACATCAGACTTAATGCCGCTGGTTTCTCGAAAGGTAGCTGGGTCTCTTTTCTATTATGGACGCATTTTTAGTCACGTGAAAGAAATTGGAACGCTAGGTACTTGAAGTTTCTGTATTATGCTTGGCCCTCCTCGTGATGTCGGTGTGAATGCGGGGATCCAGATATGACCGATGTGCTCTCATAGTTTTATTACCCTGCTAAGATTGAAAAGTACACGATAGACTCGGTGGTCTAGGCATCGTGTAAAGATGCATCGCATGTATAGAGTTTATTTATCCAAGGCAGGCGTCAAAGCCATGGTGGCGTTATCTATCTAAGGTAGAATGGATAGATTATCCAAAAAATATCCTCTATGCTATGGTAAATATAGTAGGGTGATATTTAAAGCCAGAGGAGCTAGCTTAGGTTTCACACAATATCACCTGCTCAAATAGGATTTCGAAGCCAATGATCCTATGTGCCAATATTTAATTTCTATTCTATAGTTGCATCTTGGATCAATTGCAATTAAATATGTGTACTCTCTCTCTCTCTCTCTCACAAAGGACAGAGGAAGCAAATTTAAAAATTACACCAAAATACATAAAACTAGTAGTTCAGGACTTTTGTGGTATTCAACCAGCTAGTCTCACAAGCTGCATGGTGTCAAAATTTCAATAAATAGACAAAAAAAACAAAGAACAAAAAAAGAAGGGCACGAAAAAATTTCTGGAACTAGTGATAAGCTACACTGTCACCTTCTGTACCGTGCATCATTTCTTCCTTTTCCTCAACCTTCGTACCTTCGTTTTTGGACCACCTTTGCACCTAAAAGACATCCCTTTCAAAACATTGAAGTTCCTTGCATTCCTCCTCTGTTAGCCACCGAAACTCATCCATCACATAACCGATTTTAGGTTGTGAGATCAATTTTCCTCCAGGGGTGGGGTGTCCCCTTTCTTCTTGACCAGAACCTTAACCCCACCCTTCATCATCGCCGTCAGGCCCGGACTGAACCGGGGTCCGCTCGCTGGCGAGACGACCGTAATATCGAACTTCCGTAAAACTGACAGCGCCACGATTTTCATCTCGACTATGGCCATTTCCTTCCCGAGGCAAACCCTTGACCCGGCTTGAAAGACTGGGTACTTATACGCGTTCGGAGGGCAAAACTTACCGTTTTCGATCCACCTCTCAGGCTTGAATTTCATGCAATCGGGCCCCCAGATTTGGTCCATCCTGGCCATTGCATAAGGGTGGTAAGTAACTCTTGTGCCTTCCTTAACAATAGTTCCATCAGGAAGTACATCATCCTTTAGGGCAAATTTTGAGTCGAACTGAATTGGAGGGAGTAATCTCAAGCTTTCATATACCACCGCATGCAAATAATGCAGTCCCCTTATTTGCTCAAAACTCGCAAACTCTTGATCCCCATCCATGACTTCCTTCGCCTCGCTCCGAATCCTCGACACGGTCTCGGGATGTGTCCCGAGCAGCCAGAAGAAGGCGGACAATGCCGAGGACATCGTGTCCTGACCGGCTAGGATGAAGCTAATGACAATGTCTACTAGAAACTCGTCGTCATTGACGCAAGCCATGAATCTCGAAAGGAGATCTTGGTGGTTGGAAAACCCTAACTTCCTCTTCTGCGATATGACATCCTTTGCAAGGACTTTGACTACTTTGACAGCATCATTGAGTTTCTTCTCCGAGCCGACGTTAAGTAGCCGCTTCATCTTCCACACTAATGGAGTGATTGCGAGCGCTCGCTTCGCCGATAACATTGTCGCGAGGTTGAACGACTCGGCAAAGCTGGAAATGGGCATGGAAGACTCAAGGCACCCCGGGTCTACCCCAAAAGAGAAATTACAAATGTTATCGAAAGAGAACCTCTGGAAGACGTCCTGTAGATCCAGGATCCTCTTCCCGTCCTCAGCCGCCGCCGACAAAAGCGGGAGGAGCCGGGTCTCAATCTCTTTCGTGACGGTTTCGTACGCGTAGGACCGGATAGCGATGCTCCCAAGCTCGAGGCTCGCCATCTTCCTCTGGAACATCCACCAATCTCCGTCGACGTTGAAAATGCCCTTGCCGAGGAAATCACCGAGGATCATAGAGAAAGGCTTCCCTTTCGGGTAATTGTTGAATCTGGTCTTGAGCATGTACTCAACCACCACCGGATTCGCGGTGATGACGTTGCCGAGAACATGGATGTGAATGGTCTGGGATGGAGATTTCTTGAGGAGGTGAGTGTACCAATCGCAGAGGTTATCGAATTCATTAGCCCAGCTAGACGTACGATAACTATCACAAATGTGACATCGGCATAAAAGCCTACGTCTCGAAAACCAGAGAAATTTACAGAAGATCAAAGCTACAGGGATGGTGAACAGCAAAAGAGAGAGAACGAAGAAGAAGCAAGAAGAAGTTTGAAGCTTGTGAAGCCATGAGATTCCTGTGGACTCCATTGATGATATTTGTCAACAAATATCAAAGGAGGATTCACATTGGGAAGGAAAATTTCACGTGGGTAGCTGCAAATTAGAGTGAAAGATCTCTCATTTTATAGGAGAACCCTAAGGTCTTCGAGAAAGAGAGAAATAATTTGTAATAATATCGCTTTATTTTTGCGTGATTTGGTCAAGTTGGAATAGTAGCCTTAGGAGATTTTGGCACATGGGTTAAAGGGACATAAGCTGTGGATTAAACAATGTTTAGGTTCGGAAAGGTGCACCAACCTGAACTGCGAAAATAAATAATTAAACCCTACGTAGTATTATTTAGCATCATAATGTAATCTATAATTAGAAACATCACTTTGCTTTTGGTGGGAATGGGTGGTCCTAAGCATGAACTTAAAAGGTTTCCTGTTTCAATGGATTCCTCTTCGGGTCGAAAAGGGGTAGATCCCGCAGGGTTTCCGCCACAACCCTCCTTCGGGGGGTAAGGATTCCACATTGAATTCCCATGACGCCTTCCCCAATGAAATACTTGGGCATGGTATAGGAAAATAAAAGGGGGTGTCCTGAAAGGGGCACTATGGCGGCGGCGGACTAGTGGTGGATGGTTCGGGGCCGTAGGACAACAGAAGAGTCGACATGCACGTGTCAGCTGGAGGAGAAGTGGAAATTAATGTTTTAGAGATCATTTATATTCACAAAATTAAGCATATAGTGAAATAAAATAATCCCCACAATTAGATCTATAAATTCTTTTATTAAGTGAAGTGCTCACATGGACGTGTCAGCTAGAGGAGGAGTTAGAGAAAAATTTAGTAATTTATTCGTTTCATAATTAAGAAGATCGTTAAAAGGAAAAATCAATCCCATTTTTAAATGGGTTTTCGTATAAGTTATTTTCAATTGATATTTCGTAATTCGTCGATCGGAATATTATCAATAAATGCGAGGATGTTTTATGCTAACCACCATGGGAGCATCTTCGCGGAAATTGCACTCCTGATAACTATTTTTAACGTCTTATGGTTTGGTAAAGTGTGGCCAATTAATTAGTGTTGACTTGGGAAAAAAAGAGATTAAACGCGTAATTTAATTACGACATGCCTTAATCAAATTACCAAATATAGTGCGCTAAGCATTTGATTCCAAGTTAGGTGATTGGTCCCGTTTAGCAACACACGACCCACCAACGCGCCCATGTCGCCCGTGCCGCTATCCAAATCCAAGTAACTCTACTAGATCCAATTCGACGGTTCATATGAACACCGGAGTGCATGCATTCCCAATATTCGATGTCGGGATAGGTTAGACGACAAGTCGTCATCGGCGTGACCCTTCACCAATGAACCATAGTCCCTATCTCGCTTGAGATAGGATGTTCGATGAATCGATGCTTCACCATGCACGGAAAGCTCGCGAGTCGTTATCATGGCCAACGAGAATTAGCACGTACAAAATAGACAATCGGATAAAGTTGGAATTGATTGTCCAGATGATCCATGAAAAGGCTCCTCCGTTTTCTAATCAACTCGTGTACGTAAATAATCTGGATGATTTGGTGAAAATGGCGTAGCATGAGTATTAAATTTGGATCGGGAAAATTAAAGCGGTTAACAAAAGAATTAATAGTGAAAGTGAATCTACATATTAAAGAATGGATAATTACGTAAATGATTCTTAAATTTTGATTTAATGTGCAATGCAACTCTTAATTTTTTATTTGTTAAATTTGGTCCATGACCTATAACCCAATCTTTTTAATTTATTTAATGTAATTCTTAAATTTTTTTGTACATGTTCAATCTAATTCCTGAATTATATGAAGTTGTAAAATATTATTTCTAAATTTGAATTAATAGAATGACAATATTAAATATTTTCATATAGTTTAAGAAACTAAATTAAATATATAGCAGAAATTCTAAGATTACGTTGAATAAACTAAAAACTCAATGATAATATTGCATATTAAGTTAAATTTTATGAACTATCAAATAAAAAAATTATAAACTACATTGAATAAATTAATATTTGAGACTTCTGTGGGACCATTTGTATCATTTTCCCACTAAAGAACCACAGATTTGCATGTGAAAATGATAATTGGGTTGCATTTGGAACCATGTGGGAGCACGAGGCTTTCCAAGGAGTACGGGGAAACGTGGTCAAACTTCATAAAAATATATAAATTGTTTATAAAATCAATGCATCTAGAACTTGTCATTTAAATTCGATCTCATCGGCACTGCTAACTCTTCAAATTAAACTAAGGGGATAATATTAAGAAAAGAGGAGATGGATAAACAAATGAACGAACCGCTGATTTTTGCTGAATCGAAGGTGAAGTCGGTCGTATTAAATTTCTATTTTTATTATGCATGGTTGCATACGTAATATCTTGATTTGACACGTCATGGGCTGCGTCATCGTCGCCACCTGCATCCCTTCCCCACATATTTGTTGTCCAATAATTCTTTTCGTTCATAGGACAATAATAATTGCCCTAACGAAATGGACGTTTCGCAATTAATTTCCAATAATTATAAGTAGCACAAGAAAAAAAAAGAAAAAAGCTCTATTTTTCATTTAATTTTTCAATTCTCTGCATTTTTATCTCCAGGTGGGGCATCTGTTGTTTAGGAAAATAAATTTAAAAAAATACAATTTGGAATGCAAGCTATCTTTTGCATGCCATTGTGTATGTTAATCCAGGCGAGACATGTCATGAAGCGTGATATCGCACTCCGCTTATATATTTGGGCTCCGTTTGTTTTTGCAAAGAATATGATATTTCTAAAAAGTATTTTTCAGAAAGTCATTTTCTAAGAAAATAACAATATTTTTCGGTATTTGATTGAAAGTTAAGAATAAATTGGAAAACATTATGTTGTTTGATATGCAAAATCTACTTGATTTTCTTAAAATAATATACGTTGTTAGAGCGCTAATAAAACTTGTGTATGTGTAGCCAAAGAATTAGATACGGGCATTAGAGTCCCATATTTGACATCGATGGATCTTGATCAGGGCACTAGGGATCAGGGCATAGGCACCTAGGTATTAGGCATGACCTTTGTGTATTTAGGTTTAGTTTGGGAATATGAGGCTCTAGTGCTAGGATCCTATGCTCAACTTTTGTGGACTAAGATCCAAGTGTTGGGGAATTGGGCACAAGCACCGAGGTTTCCTGCGCAACCTTGATGAATCCGAGGGCAAGCACTAGGAATGTAGGCACGAGCATTGACATTGCAAGCATAGTTTTGATGGACTCGCCTAAGTTCCAAAGATTCGTCCTAGTCGCCGGGAATCAACATTGGAATTTTGGTGCCCAAGCATAGGATTTCAATAGTCATATTTTGGGAAACGATGTCTGACTTTTTGAAGAGGAAATTATTATCCAAAATTTAAGAATAGATTTTCCATTGAATTAAAAAAAAAACATTTTTTGTCAATTGATGAGGGAGCTGTTTTTCACGAAACAAATGAAACATTGATACAATACTTTATCTAATTCCAAAAGAAAATAAGATTTGTTCCTGTGATGGTAGACCCATTTTTTCCGAGTTGGAAATTTCCAATAGCCAAATTTTATGAAGGTTTTGTGGTACTGTTGTCTGTTTTTTTTTTTAATCGCTCATTTTCATTGTGATATATGCTTTATATATATTATTGTTACTCCAATGAAGACATTCTGAAATTTTTTTCAGTTATATGACCAAAAAACCTGATTTTTCGCCATAAAATTTGCTTGCTTTTGACTTACTCCAGAATCTAAACGTCAGGGCTGAGCTAGCTGGATTCCCTCTAAAATAATGAAGGTCCGGGAATCCTTTTCCTCACCGGCATCCTGATGTGAGGGGGCCAAAAAAAAAAAAAAAACCTAATTCTTCCATTCTGACACAATAATTAAAACTCATCATTAGAAAAGTTTAGGTGTTATTAATATTAATTGCCCCTAAAGGGCCATAATCGAAGAAGCAAATAGATTGACGGGCAAAATGCAAGTTATCGTTTCATTCAGCAACGTCAGGACAACAATTGATTTACAAAATTGATTGGCAAATATAAAGAGATAAGATTTAACAATGAGTAGTTGTAAGAATATGTGTCGTGTCGCGTTGTTTTTTAATGTAGACCACCAAAGCTTTAAGCTTCTTCGGAGTGAAGCGATGTTCGTCGATTTTAAAGAGTAAAAATTGACCCTACCATTGTCATCTCAGACCTACGTACTCCGGTTTCGATTAGAAAAAACTTATCCTTCCCGATTAAATATAAAACCGTGCTCACCGGCATTTCCTGGGGCGCAAAATGCGCCTACCTATTTTGAACCCACAAAAAGATTTTTAAAAGTCGGTTGTTTTTATAATTCAAAGGCAATGATCACCTGAATTACGGATCTCGTCCATGTGACTCTTGAGGTCTTCTCCTCGTGGTTTTAATAGATGTGAAAATTGCCAATTTGGTCAGGCGGCATACCAACATTTATTTAAGGAAAAAATTTCAAACAAAGACTCAAAGTAAGCATATTTTCTCAAATAAAGACTCGAAATGACTGTTGTCTCAAATAAGGACCCGAAGTGACTAATAAGTTTCAAATGAGGACCTAAATTTACCGGCCGGCCAAAATGTTCACCGGCCAGCGAGAGTGTGACATTTCCGATGGCCAGAATATGGACGATTTTGTCCAAAAAAAAAATATAGATTGAAATTAACAAACCCTAACCCTTCAAACTCTTCATGTTCTTCTGACCTAAAAAGAAAAAGTCTTCATATTCTCACATTTTTCTTCTTCTGCTCTTCATCTTCTCTGTTCTTTGTCCTCTCTCGCTTGGAGCATGGAAATTTTATGTTAATGGAACGAATTGAAACACAACAAGAAACCCCTACCTTCGTTTCTTCACATTTTCTCCTTTTGTTTTCTGTTTTCGTTTCTTTCCAACGAAGAAAACAAATCTTGAGTAAAGCCACATTTTCATTATTGAGACACTCGTGTGTAACACAAGGGCCTCAATTCTTCATTATCTTTTCTTAGGTTTGCCATACACTTTGATTCACGCTCCCGTTCAACCGAGGTCAATTTCGTTCAAATTGAGGGAGGGAGGGAGGGCACGTACTTTTAGAACGGGATCTTGCTCCATCAACAAAGAATTTGGGTTCTCCAAACGAGAGGGGACAAAGAACATAGAAAATGAAGAGCAGAAGAAGAAGAATGTGAAGAGTTTGGGGGTTTTGTTTTTAGGGTTTGTTAATTTCTATCTATAATTTTTGGGGACAAGATTACCCATATTCCGGCCACCGGAAATGTCACACGCTCGCCGGCCGATGAACATTTTGGCCAGCCGATGGGTTTAGATCATTATTTGAGACTTAGTTAGCCACTTCGGGTCCTTATTTAAGAAAATAAGCTCACTTTGGGTCCTTATTTAAGATTTTCTCATTATTTAAAATGTGCTGAATATATGCTCCCCTCTTAAAAATTTAATAATTTTTTATATAAATTAAGATGCAGTTATATTCCAATTTTTTTTTCTTTTTCAATTCATCAGAAGACTCTCCTTTTTCTTTTTCCTTTTTGTTAACCCTAGCATATGACAAAATTAAGCGGAGCAAGATGGATGACATAAGTTGCAACTTTATTTTGTAATTGTATTATTCATGGGAGATTCATAGTCATTTCGACATCTCCGATGATCGTTTCACTTTTCACTTCCTACAAACCATCCCCGACCCCTCGATCCCGCTCTTGCAAAGCAAACTGTCGAGTCCGTGGCCGTTGCCGGTAGCCGGAAGAGGTTGCCCGAACCGTGACACCAGGCAGTCGGTCGCAAATATGCTCGAGGTCGCGTACTTGTTCGCGCCGCCCATCACCGGCATCACTGCGTCGGCCCTGGCCTTGCTCACGTAGTTCTTCCTGTAAGTCTGGCCAAGCACCCCGTCCACGAAGTCGGTGAGGTTGTAGAACTTGAACCCTAGCTCTAGGTGGGCGAAGCAGTCGTCGTCCGTGATGTTATACCCGTGGACCCTCGATTCCTCCGCCGTTATCGGGACAACCGTCATTGTGATCCTGAAGTTGTTTTCCACCTCGACCGTGAGGCCGTTGGTCTCGCCGGTGCGGGAGATGGACAAGGCCGGCGAGGACGCCGCCGCCAGGGACCGCCATGTGTAGCCTTCCTTGGCTGGGAGCGAGACAGGCGCGCCGTCAAGGATTACGTTGAGGTGGTCCACCCTGTCGTCCCATGTCGAGGCCCTCTTCGCGCCGACGAGGAGATTGTGTGAGCCGAAGACGATGCCGATAGATTGGACCCAAGTGAAGTCCTCTTGAGGCTAGGGTTTCGTTTGCCGATGAAGTGGGC
This sequence comes from Eucalyptus sideroxylon, assembly GCA_014182405.2. Taxonomy (NCBI): domain Eukaryota; kingdom Viridiplantae; phylum Streptophyta; class Magnoliopsida; order Myrtales; family Myrtaceae; genus Eucalyptus; species Eucalyptus sideroxylon. The sequence goes on along the minus strand of CM024554.2, from coordinate 56,852,792 downwards.
GTTGATATGGAAGTTGGGGTCCGAGACCAAGCAGAAGTTCCTATCTTTCTGGCCATGGAAGAAGAATGTGTTGCCATCTCCACCTACGAACCGCGGGTCTTGACATACAGCACCGGGATAATTGCAACCTACCGTAGTTGCAAGTATTCATTAAGAAAAACTTAATTAGCGAAAATTCATCCAAGAAGCGAACATCAGTACAATCGAAAGATCGAGATACACCATGTTATACAGCATGTTAATAATTTCAGAGGATATACATCGAGATCGCGGGTCACTTACTGCAGACGGGTCTGCATAGGTTGCAATCCACGAAACAACTAGTCGGGCAGGCCAAGGGGCAATTAAACCACATCAAGAAACACCTCCCGAAAAAAGGCAGGCGGCACCGGACCCTCCGAAAATTCAGCCTGTTGTCGGCCTTGATTTCGAGACCGGACAAGGCTGATGATGACAGTGATTGCCACGGGAAGAAGACCAAAACGATCACGACCCAGAAGCTCAAGCTTTTGAATCCCATGAGCCTATGCAGATTAGCCATGTTGAGAGAAGTTTATGCGAGGAGGAAATGGAATGTTGTCGATGTTGGTTTCAGTGTTATTGAGCCGCTTTTATAGTTACTAATCAGCCCTATGCTGGTTTAGCTTGTGTTTTACTCTGTGGACGTATGCATGAGATTTGGTCATTAGCTTAGGTGAAGTTCTTGTGAGCTCCCTCTCCGAAAACATGACCCTTCTCCGCTTGTTCAGCAAAGAAAATGGTGTATATACACAACGGATGAGATCTTATGGAGAAGTTACTTTGACTACTAGTTATTTTAATCTTTCTATGGTCTTTTGGAGTGAACAAGACTCGTCGTTCAAGCCTCGCAATTCATGTATGGCATCAAATAAGAGGTATGCTCACTAATCATGTTTCAATGCCTAACTGATCCCCAAGATCACTCCTATCAATTTGCCCTTTTCTTTATTGATTTGTTGTTTTATATACCGCGGATTCATCAGAAAATGCACAAGATCCTCGTTCATGGTCGAGTGAAGGGACGATTCTACCATTAAGAATCAAGGCCAGACTTCACTTTGAAATATATGGTCATGGATTCAAGTCTTATTGATTCTACCTCTAACCAGGGACCTCTTGCCATAAGTGATGCATCCAAACTTCAACTGTAGATTAGTCACCTCTAGTTGGTCAACTTAGAACATCTTTTTTGCTCACTGTACTTTCATTGGGAATAAAACATCAGTCTTCAAACGAGTTTTTGGCGCGTTGGGAAGAAAGGGAAAAGATTGTGAATCATTCGTTCGTCATGACAGGTTCTCAAATTCTCCAGTCGTGAAGATGCATGCACTTCGCTTTGCAAGTTGGGCTAGAAAATGCTCGTGGTTGCACCAGAAGACAGAAACATTTCCTCGCTCTTTTCAATTAAGAAAGAGATGAACAGTGACGAGTGAAGAAGACCGGGATCAGAATCATGGAATAATTGTGGATAATGTCTGAAACAGGAACATGATATTGATAAGCACGAAAAGCAGATATTATTCTCCTCCATGCAAGTGCACTCCACAAATGGACATTATTCAAATACTGCATGAATTCCCACTAGAGGATATAGATTCGGGCCAGAACCGAAAGAAGATAACTGAACTGTGACAATTTAATCAGGCATATACGCACGTCCAAGTGGCTCTTTCTGCTTCGTTATATATTTCAGTTCAGGTTGGTCCAAGCTCATCAATAATCACTCCTAACCGAGAAAAAGAGAAGCTCTCTGCAGAGAACTAACAAGCCACCATATATGTCAGGGCTGTCAGGTGCCAATTGTCAAGTCACAACAGAGGCAGCGCCAACCCGCCTCCTCCACATGGAGAGGAGGCCCGGCTTGGGGACGAGGAGGTTGGAGACCATTCAAGAAGAGGGCGACGCAGTTCAGATCCATCATCATCAGATCAGCTCCAACAACTTGAAGCCATCTGCTGCTGGTTTCAGCCCTTTCGCCAAGGTTGATTTCCCTCCTAATAAAAAACAGAGCTCCTCCAATTATGCTGTAGCTAATTGATGGGAAGAAAAAGAACTGTGTTGAATTTTCTGAAGATCTTTGTGGTCAACTAAGTTGCATCTGATATTGATATCTTCTTGTTGTTATCTGTAATTTACCTAGTCATGAAAACAAGTATAAGCTCGAATAATATAGTCCCTCTTCGCTATTATTACTCACGGTCATAGACCCTACAAATGGGAAGTCCATGTTTTACACTACTAAAACTGAGACCGGGCGACAGCATGGCAGTCCCTAAAGGCAGAAAAACTGTACCTAATCATCGTCGGCAACAGAATCTTGCCTGTCGTGAATACCTGTGCCTCTACGGCCAACTAGGGGCGGTTTACAGCATTTCAGACAGTGGCTATCGATCTCTCCAGGACAGCTTGCCCGTCGCTTGACCCTTCGACAGTGGCGACCTGTTCAACTCCTAGATCTCTGAATTGGGGACAATAGAGCCACCCCAAAAAGTAGGAAATTTTTGGGATCCTGATTGTCCTGTAGTGGTTTTCAAGGTTCCGGTCCTGGGATGAATTGCTTATGCTATAACTGCGGATCTTGAATTCCTTATAATAACAGACGAAGCAACTTTTTTGTATCACGAATATATTAGAGCGATTTAATCAAGTATATTCTTACATAGATGTGCCCAAGGAATGATGCTTTACAATTGCATCCAAGGTAAAGCAATTATATACTTGAATAAATGATCCTTTGTTCACTGGTATTACTCATGCAACGGAGTTCAAAGCTTTTCGATAGTATGCATGGTCTCTGGCCAAAAGTAGTTGATCCAAAGGTCTAATAAGCAGCACAAAAGCTTAAAACACTTGGTACTTGATTTCTTGATTTCATACATCAATCACACTGGCCATTCAATCCAGAAATTGGCTAATATTTTGGTGCGGGTTGACTGACAGATGATTACTCACATATATGCATTTATAATATCTTGTACTGTTACAAAAGACGGTGGAGAGAAGAATGCAGAAAAGAGTAAATGGCGTGCCATCCGTTCTGAGAAGGGTGGATGTTGTCCCAGAAAAACGATGTCTCCGGATGGTTGCACAACACGTAGTTCTTCACTCCTTTGTCGTCTACGTTGCCACATGAGTAACCTCTGTCACACCAACACAGCATGGCTTCAATGGATTCTCACTTAAATTGCCTGCTTTCATTGAAGGGGAAGAGAAAGGAAGGTGGCATGTTAGCTAGCTGTCATCTGTTATTTTGGTACACCTGGTCCCAGCAATTATAATCTCACCAACACAACGTGTTTTTCCCCCATATTTTGGGAGTTTTAGTTGGTTGAGTTAATCGTTAGGTTCCACTTAGATAATGATCCTCATCTATCACTCATCAATCAGTTAAGAATCCAATCCTAGATGTCCTTGGAACAGTCCTGTGCTGTGATGTGCTGTGGCACCTCGCGACAGTTGAGGCGCTCTTTCACATTGTAGCTATGACGAGAACATTGTACTGAACAGACCTTTAGAATCGAAGCTTAAAAGATGCAAATGAAAAGAGCTAATAGCCTGTATCCTCTTTCGAATCTAAAGTTGAGTTCGAGTTACTTTAGAGCATCTAACCGGATCATGCTTGAGCATTTGAAAATACTCGATCAGCTTGATAGGAAATTAGAAGCCATGAATTATAAGTGACAGGAGGGCATTGTCAAAACCCGTGTAGAGATGGGCTTAGGAGAGTGCCCAAAAAGAACGTTAAAAGAAAATGCAATTATGGAAAGTGAAGAAAGTTAATTACCCGATTGGTGTCGTAGCATATTCAGAGCAGAGACAAAGGCACTGTGGAGGTCCAAGATCACAAGGGCGGGCGACGATGACGCTGACGACGGCCCTATCATGCTCTCATTCTTCTTCAGCTCTTGCAGAGATTGGTGCAACTGGTGGTTGTGAAGCTGAGTTATGGAGTTCCAATTTGAGCTGCAATTCTCGAACGAAGAGACAGCGGTGATCTGAGGCAAACACCCCAGTGGCTCTAATGCCGTGACCGCTATTTTGCCGACTCCTAAGCCTTTAATGCGCTTCAGGTTGTGGACCAGCTGGTCGATGACCGATGTCATGAAAGACGGCAGCTCCTGTATCATTCAAGCGGTGACAATGTTACGTAAGCCATCCATTTCGATTGCTGAGGCTGAAAGTTTCCATATCTATAGCTATTCCAGGATCTAGACCTCAGAGTCAGTAAATATCGCTTAAACCGGACATCTCATATGTGGATATGGCACGGGTAGGATTACCAACAGTGTAACCCTCGCCGCCTAATATATTCGAAACTCAGCAAGTTACGCAAATAAAAGTTGATAAAATTACTACAAAACTTTGTAATTTGCAAATTACAAAAATGTCGATAATTTCATAAAATGGTACGAACGCTTATTAAAACTTACCAACGGGAAAATAATTATTAGGAGCTCAGTTACCTGAACTCAAGAGTACGTGCACAGACGCCCAACCACTCTACGTTTACCATTCAACACAGCTATACAAGTAGCTCACCAACTCACCCGGATTCAGCAATAGCATAAGTATAGTCTTTAAACAGCAAAGGACGTGGAAAAGAACTCACCTCTTGGTTGCCATTCTTCATAGTGAAAGCGGCATAATCATTCCCGGCAAGCGAGACCAGGGCGACGGAGGAACTGAGGTCGTCTTTGGTGTAGACATTCTGTTCGACCGAGCTTTGGAAATAATCGATTTGGGTGGTCATGTTTGGTTCTCTGGCCATGGTGTCAAACACGCCTGTCCCCCATATGCGAAGTTCATCCCATGTTGCAGCAGAGTCTTGTTCACATCGTTTCTCCATGTATAGGGCTGAGGAGACTCTATACCCAAAAAGATGCTGCCCAAAAGAAGAAAATGACAATGAGGATAACGAGCATTTAGAAAAGGAACTTTGTATGGTCCAACAAGACACAAATTCGTAAGATCACAGTCGAAGAGAGATAGAGAGAGAGAGAGAGAGGTGTCTGACCAACATAATCGGTCAACACAAGGCCGTCAGAGAAGCGGCCGGACGGTTCCCCTGGGAAAGTGGAGCCATAAGGCGGGTGCCACCCACCGCTCGATTTCTCGGTGTTTCCGGTGTCGGCGTAGGAGTCCCCGAAGACGAACAGCCGTTTCGGAGACACCTTCTCTGGGCCACCTTCTGCAGCATACATACAAATGGGAGAGAAAGACATAGACCATCAGGAATGTATGTCTAGAATTTGAAAGTTGCAATGAAATGAAAAGCAGCTAAAATAAAGATGAAGATCTCTTTTCTTGTTTCGCCTTGTTCTTAGGACTGACCTGAAGATGAGACCCAAGGAAGGAAAGAAGAAGAGCAGGAGAGAACGAGACAGAAGAAAAGCAAATGTCTTTGCTTCTCCATTAGAGGAGGTGGAGAAGGCAAAATAATCTCTGAGCCACGCACTTATGCGAGGACTAGCATGTTGCCTCGTCGTCCTATTTTCAAGTCAGCATTGCTAGTTATATTAAGACCGGTCCGGTTTACACAGCTCTATGTATTGACGTGGCATATCGCAAGTGGTCGTGCACAATAGCCAATAACAACATATCACTTAACTTGGTTTGTGGGGTTCTGTAAATCGGTTTTAGGCTCCATTTAAAAATAAATGATTTCAACATTTTCCCGAAATATTCTCTAAATTATTTGTCTTCCGCAAAAAAACAATATCAGAAATGAAATATATATTTAATAATTCCTCTTCAAATTTAATCGACCATGAACCGTGTGATCTAAGCCGTCAAATTCAACGGGTCTCACGTGAAGCCAATTAAGACCGTCTTAATTTCGAAAAGTGGACCAATCAGTTATCTTCGAATTCCTTCTTCAAATCGAGTCTTCTCAGCAGTTGCAGAAAGAAATCCAGACTGCCTTGGCCTTTGAGACGACGCCACGCATCGGTCTTCCAACAGGGTGTGGTTGAGCGGTGCTCGTACCTGCAAAATCAGGAGCACCATGTTTCCTGGTCGGGCGAGCAACTCTTGAATTCCCCTACCGCTTACCCAAGTTGCTTCCGGAATGTGCCCACGACGTTACCAATGGGATTCGTCTTTTTCTAATTTTAATTCTTTTGGCCAAAACTAATGCCAGTACGGCCAGCGATTTTTCGTAGTGAGCCCTTTCGTGAATCACGATAAGTTGAACCCCTTCGCAAGGGTTTATCGGCCGCGGGGCGTGGTAATCGACGCACAGAAGAAGGCGTTTCATTTTGGTCCACCTTCTACATGTACCGGATTTACCATCTAATGTTGGATAAACATGAAGAGACGGTCACCAGTTTTTTTGACTTGTCAAATCCGGAAGCTGGAACACGCCTCACTTTCAACATTTAACAATACATCCGCCATTATCGAGGGTCACATTAGAGACCGAAGATTGAGCACCAAGAAAAACGACTGATTTGAACACGAATGAAATCTGACGAGAAATAAGGAAATTTCGTGAGTGAAGTATACACGAAGTCCTGGCCAAGAATGTCATGACTCAAAATGCCTAGCACAATATGAGAACGCCACCCGATAGAGGACTCCAAGATCTTCACGAGAACTTGCACTTTGGAGGCATGATGCAACAAGAACGTGAATAAATTGAGAACGGGCTGGATGGAGCAAAACTGTTATCGTGACTGTAGGAGTTTAAACAATAAATAAATGAAAGCCCTTATTCTCTCTCTAGTAGCTTTATCTGGGGCGGCCTCTGCTGTGGCGTGGTGGGTTACTCTTTGCAACATCAACGACTATCATCCAGCCATTGATGATCTGCAACCATCAACAAGGATGACTTAATCATCCGTAGAAAATGTATGCACAAGCACGAGGCACATAAAACTAAACACGAGGATGTTGTGTAAAATCTACCTTGCCATTCATCTCTTTCAGTGCTGCACTTGCAGCTTCCTCCGTAGTATACTCAACAAAGGCAAATCCTTTCGACCTTTTTGATATCTTGTCCATTATGATTTTCACTACAGGAGAGAGTTAATCAGCCCAAACATCCTGCCTAATCACCAATGAGATGAATTGGCGGAAGTATAAAAGAGTACCTTCCACAAGATCTCCCCAAAGCCTTCAAATGCAGCTCGTAATGTTTTCTCAGATGTGTAAAATGAGAGACCTGTTAGCCAAGAAATAGCAGAGAACCACATTCATGAAGTCATAAGGGCCAAAGAGAACTTTGCACAGTGGTAAAATGACTAGTGAAGAGGACTCTTGTTAAAAGGCTGATAATGCTCTCATAAAACAGAGGTTTTGTGGTTGCAGAAGGGATTTGATGCAATGCTAATGACTAATGATAGTCAGGCCCAACACTCGCATGATCCAAAAGGCTCCCATTGAAATTTTTTAGTTCTTCCATTTAATGAGGAGGCTCCAAGTGACTTTCTGTGTTTCAAATAGCAGGAAACTAGATATGATCTGTACACATCATGAAGAATTGATATGTCTACATTCTACATAAAAGAGAGACGATTCATAAAAATTGAATGACAATGAAATAGAAAGATTTACAGCTTACCAGTTACAAAAAGTTTCTTTGTTCTTATATGGGATGTATGATCTGCTCCAGAGGATGCTGCTGAACCTGTAGCATTCTGCAAATTGCTACCTGAAAAGACAGATAATTGGTGCATCAGGTAAATGTAATGTTGTTCTGCTGCAAAATTGTCCATTTTGAATCAGAAAACGTGACAAAAACTATGTAAATCCAAGATTGGTGGGTTAGTAGTGCACTTGGAATCAGAAATGTGGAGAAACTTTGTACATCATGATCAAGTTCTTCTACACACATCATTTTGAGCCCAGAATTGGTGGGTTGAGTCCGAAGTTCACTTTCAAATGAATTTATATTCAAATGGGTGCTGATGGGGTCGTCATTGCTTCATCCCGACGTGCCTAAGTCAAACCAAGCCTAAATTGCATCCTTCTGCTGTTCTCTCCTATAAATTATGAGCTTATCAATGAACTTGTTATGGATTTCATCTTAAAAAATCCGTTTATCCAGAAATTGACTTCATGAGACAAATTAAAACATTTCAAAACTCTCCAAAAAAAAATTGTCATGTCAATTAAGCCACATTTTTAGTTTTGGGACTCCAAGTCATTTTCGACATACATCCAATTTACCATCAGGCATAAACGTTAAGAGATACAAATTCAAGCAAAGTTTGACAAAACCAGGCTCTGATATTTCATGATCATACTATCAATCAGTATTTAGTATTTGGCACAAACAAATGACCTTGGAAGATCCTATAACCTAGACAGAGTCAAATATCAACTTTGCAAAAGCATCTGAGTTACAACAAATTTGGTAACTCTACCCCACTGGACCAGAAGCCAAACCAAACATGATTCTGAACTTTCCTTGGATCACATTAACTGGTGCATATTCTCCAGTAGAAAAGCTGTAATGGGTCCCCTATTCCTTACAGGATATTCTTAAACTTCATGGAGCAGTTGTCAAAAAAAGAGGTTAAACAAGAATTTGTTAAAGGAACTTTAGGGACAGTTTGGCTTTAAATATGCTGCTAGATCTTTTAGCATATGACAACAATTCCACACGACAGACATTTAGAAAGGCTATTTTTGGGCACAATGGAGTCTTCTCTAAGCCAATAGATCTTTCTATGATGACTTTGGTTTCCAAAAGAGTTCTGCTATCATGAGAACCAAAAACTCAAAAAGAATGGGGCTTCTCACTTCTGTCTTCATCCAGGTTCCCACTATAGAACCAAATAGAAAAATTCAGCTCCTTAGAACCAAAATGCCAAAGGACGTTTAAGGCACTAAAAGGAAAAGGGCATAACACATGCAGCTTCACTTCTAAGAACACTTGCAGAACCAAGTTAAATAATTACAAAGAAAAGGTCTAACCTCCATAATCCTTTATCTCAGATTTATAATTCTCATCTGGCTGAACAGATAAAACGCCAGGGATATCTGAATCACAATGGAGCAACTGCTCAGAAGTTAGAAAGACGGCAAAGAGACACAAAAACAGTATTTAGCGAAGGGAGTAGGCAGGAGGTTGTACTCACCAGCTAGCTCTCTTGCACATTCTTCATCTATTTCACAACAGAAACCATAGTCGGATAGCCAGGAAACGTGATAAATACACATCTGTGCATCCTTCTCACTGAGAAGTATGGGATTCAGTCAGGGTATAACAGAAAAACAAGACTGCTGAAAGCCAGCTCATGCTCAACGGAAACTACTTACTTCCCAAGAACCTTGGCCAATATTTGAGCATAGTAATCGACCATCTGCGCCTTAGTAACCACTCCGACTCCAGGTTTGTCCACCCGAACAAGCCATTGTTTAGTAGTCCCCAATGGAAACAGCCATGGGCTTCCAATGTTTGGGTCAGACAAGTAACCGGGTTGCCTGTCTGAGAAATCCTCTTTTGCTGATATATAATCCGGGTCAGGCTTAACTGCTAAAACTCCAGGTACGCCTACACGATAAATGCGCATATCAATCAGACCCTCCTACCTATCAGAACTAGTACTGATCATAATTCGGTGGGTACTTTATAGATAACTGGGATTGCCATAGACAACAGCACGAGCACAGTCAATGCAAAAACACCGAAAGGCGGTGACGCACTCCTATGCAAGCTAAAGCGCATTTCAATTCTTTCTAAGGAGAGAATTTTCACAAACAGAAAGGAGGCAAGAAATGAAAGGAACGCACGGGCGAGCTGGCGAGCCGTATCTTCATCGACCTCGCAACGAAATCCGAAGGGGATTTCACAGGAAGCGTCGTACATGCACATTTGAGCATCTCTCTCGCTGTTCCGAAAATCCACGCCCACACATCATCAAGCCAAACATTGCATCAGAAAGCGAGCCGCACCGCGACGAAAGTCAAGAGGCGCGAGAAAATGGACGTCACCTGCCGAGAACTCTCCGTAGCACGCCGACGAAGAAATCGACGACCTCGGGCTTCGAATCCCGCCCCGCCGGAGGAGCGTCGGTGGAGACCAGCCAGCGGCGGAGCTCCCGGGAGACGGAATCGGAAGAGAGAGAAGGGAGGGGAGGAGATGAGGAGGAGGCTGAAGTCGAAGAGGCGGAGGCAGAGGGGAGACGGCGGCGAGGAGAGAGAGCGAGATTGAAGCTGAACGAAGAAGAAGCGGTGGAGAGGGTGCGCCGGGGTAGAAAGAGAGCCTTGTCGTGAGGCCGTTTGGGCGGTAGCGAGGCGGCGACAGCGACAGCAACGGCGGAGGAAGCAGCGTCCATGGCTGCCGGACTACGGCGACATTACACGAACCAATGAAAAGCTTCTCTCTCTTTTCCTGGAGATATATACTGTGCGCGGGCGCGATTTTAGAAATGCGTTTCGTATACTTATATAATTTTGTTATTTAAAAAAAAAATTAAAAATTTTATTATATTTTTCCTTTTTTTTTCTTTCTTTTTTTTTTTCATTTTTTTTTCATTTTTCCTCATTTGTGGTCGGACGAGGTCCGGCAAGCTCGCTGGTGGTCTTGATGGCCAAGTGAGCCTTCTCAGGAAAACTTTTATTTCTTAGAATAAAATTTTTATTTTTTTCAAAAATAGATTTTGAAACAGAAATAAAAATTTTAAAAAAAAAAAAGTAGCTTCTTATTCCAGAACAATGCGTTACTTCTAATGTAATACTTGTGGCAAAATAAGTGAGAGCAGTGTTGGCGTTAATTTGGATCATATCCATAACTTTAGTCTAGTGAGTACAATTTATTGTGTAGCTTCGCCTCGGTAGGAGCATCGGTGGAGACCAGCTAGTGGCAGAGCTCCCGGAGATGGAATCGGAAGAGAGAGAAGGGAGGGGAGGAGATGAGGAGAAGGAGGAGGAGGCTGAAGTCGAAGAGGCGGAGGCAGAGGGGAGACGGCGGCGAGGAGAGAGAGCGAGATTGAAGCTGAACGAAGAAGAAGCGGCGGAGAGGGTGCACCGGGGTAGAAAGAGAGTCTTGTCGTGAGGCCGTTTGAGTGGTACCGAGGCAGAGGCGGTGACGGCAGCGGCAACGGCAGAGGTAGCAGCGTCCATGGCTGCCGAACTACGGCGACATTACACGAACCAATGAAAATCTTCTCTCTCTCTCTCTCTTTCCTGGAGATATATATTGTGTGCGAGCGCGATTTTGCCTTCAATTTGTTCTTCTTTTTTGCCGGATTGTTAGGATGGAACCATTTTTTCTGGAAATAATTTCTAAGTATAAAAAAGCAGGTAATTTCAAAAAACGAAATCTTGGCGCCTGTCATTAGTAATGGAGAATTAGATAGCATTCTTTTTTCAACAACCCCGTAAACGGTCTCCCTCTTGCAGATCTTGGCACATGTCAGTAGTAATGGAGAATTGATTAACCAGACTGCAAAATTTGCAACTACTGCAATCCTCAAGCAAAACGCAAGTGTTCATATGTGCACCTGTAATGCATAAGTTCAAAAATTGACTGATCTCTTTCCTTAGGCTATCATGAATAATCTTGTATAGTTCCTCCACACATGCAGTCAACTATTGTTTAAATAGTAGTGCCGGCCCGGGTACTTGGCTTCTATTTTTGATTGCTCTGATGATTTATCCATCACTCCGCTGTAACCACTTGAAATACCCAAGGCCGTTGAAGATGAATGGAAGCCATGTTTCAGCAACCAGCCCCATCAATTTCCCCTGATCTCAATGTGCCATAATTGAAGAGAATTTTCCAAGAGATACCTTCGGCGTGGCACCAAATAACATTGCAGGAATGTTCCTTGTGTGGTTCAAGGCCATATTAGGCGAATTACATGCTTTAATTGCATTTTGTAGAAGAAAGAGAAGAGTGAATGTTGTTGAGAACCAATAATATTGTTTGCTTTGGGTCATCGAGCTCTCTTTGTAATCTTGAGCATTGCAATCTTTAGGGCATCTGTCTCAAGTAGCCTAATGAATGGGAGCAAGACAAAGTGTCCTATCACCATGCACAATTTTCAAGCATCATTTATAGTTTCCTTATCACTTGATAAGTGTACATTCGGTGACTTGTCTAATCAATAAAATACATTCGCATTATATAATGACATGGTATCCCATGAATTTTCCTGGAGGCATAAGCTAAAAGTTGCACAGATGGAGTGGATTGTGGGTGGAAAAAAAGCGATTTTTTGGCAATGGAAAATTACTCGGCTTCCCTTTTGTCTGTTCGATTAACGATAAGTTCTATTTACTCAGGGCACAAGAATTGGGTCCTCTCTATTGCATGGTCACCTAATAGTAAGCATCTTGTAAGTGGAAGCAAGGTTGGGGAACTCCAATGTTGGGATCCGTTGACCGGGCAACCATCAGGCAATTTACTTGTTGTATGATCCTTATTGCATTATAAGACTAGAAAGTATCTAGTTCAGTTGATTGTATTTTGCCGCTTTTACCAACTTTATTTAACTTTGAGCTAAATTTATTTTTTGGAAAGCTGTTCAGACCAAATAGTTTTGGACCTTTGGTGTTAGACTTCATCGTTTAAGAATCCTTCTTGCAAGGATTCCATGAAACTCCATTTCCTATTAATAATTCTTGGTTTATAACTCTCCATACCGACGAGGAAATGGTGGATAAAAGTACAAATGTGTTGCTTCTAATTTAATACTTGTGGCAAAATAAGTGGGAGCAGTGTTGGTGTTAATTTGGATCATATCCATAACTTTAGTCTAGTGAGTACAATTTATTGTGTAGCTTCACCTTAGTAGGATGAGATAAATGGTGTGCCATTTATGTTGAGGAAAGCTTTCTGACATCCGTTACCATTTTTTGACAATAATTTGTGAGGTGTTGAAGTATCTAACTTGCTTTTGTGGCTTATGCATAGCAAGAATAGTTTCTGTGCCACTAAGGGTGCGTTTGGCTGCACTTATTTCTGTTCCCAGAACAAAAATTTCTGTTTTTTTGTTCTGGAAGAAAAAAGGAACAAACGCGTTTGGGTGCGTTTCATTCTTTTTTGTTCTTTTGTTCCCGAACAAAAAAGAAACAGAAATAAGAAACACAAAATTTGTGTTTCTTATTTCGAAACACAAATTAAACACTTTTTTGTTTCTTCTTCTTTTTCTTTCCTTTTTCTTCTTATTTTCTTTCCTTTTTCTTTCGCCGGTCGTCGGCCTCGGCCATGGCCGACGACCGAGGTCGGCGACCGGCCGACGAGGGCCGGCGGCCTCGCCCGAGCACGCGAGGCTCGCCGGCCCCGGCGAGGCCGAGCTCGCCCGGTGGCGGCGAGGCTCGGCCTCGCCAAGCCACCGCCAGCGACGCCGACCTAGCGGTGGCTCGACGAGGCCGAGCCTCGCCGGCCGCCGGGCGAGCTCGGCCTCGCCGGATCCGGGCGAGCTCGAGCTCGCCCGGCCCACGGCGAGGCCGACCTCGCGCCGGCCGGGCGAGCTTGATCTCGCCCGATCCGGCGAGGCCGAGCTCGCCCGGCCGACCGTAAGGCTCGGCCTCGCCGGATCCGGGCGAGCTCGAGGCCGCCGACCCTCGTCGGCCGGCCGCCGACCATAGCCGAGGCCGGTGACCAGCCAAAAGAAGAAAAATAAAAAAATAAAAAAAAGGAAAAATAAGAAAAAAATAAAAAAATAAAAAGAAATAAAAAATTTATACAAATTTACCAAACGTGTTTTTATTTATTTTTTGTTCCCTGAACAAGTTTACCAAACGCGTTTTTTGTTCAAAAATTGTTCCCCGAAACAGAAACACTTTTTTCTATTTCTGTTTCCTGGAACAATTTTTAAACAGAAACACAAACAAACGCATCCTAAGACATCGAATATGCTTAATGTCAGGGCCACAAGAAATGGATCACGGGTATATCTTATTAACCAGTCCATCTGAGTTCACCGTGCTGTCGCTTTGTGAGTTCTAATAAAGATGGTGATGCACGCATATGGGATGTAACACTAAGGAGACGTGTAATATGTTTGAGCGGTCACACTCTAGCTGTTACATGCGTAAAGTGGGGAGGAGACGGTGTAATATATATTGGGTACACAACTTCCTTAATTTTGGCAATTGTCGGTGAAACTACCTTTTACTTAATGCTTTCAAATTTTTGTCATGAAACTCTCGCTCCCAATCCTTAATAGTTGTTCCACTAACAAGATAGTCACAAGAGAGGCAACTTAACTCTGAGACAAATATTTAATCACTTTGTGATGTATTAATGTCCATATGCTAGTGTTGTGCTACATGAACAACAAAAATATGAGATGAAGAAGTTTTCTTGACTAAATCATACTTCTAATGTGCCTAAGATCAAGTGGTGACTTGTAAATTCTGCTTTCAGGCAATAAGTATCCTTGGACTTTGCCAAACTGCTGCATTTACTACTTGTTACCTGATGAAGTAATTGTTTTGAATTTCTTGCAGCTCCTAGGACCACACAATCAAAGTATGGGAAACTTCCCAAGGGAAGCTGATAAGGGCATTGAAGGTAATATCTTTTTTTTAAAATTTCATTATACATATTGCAGGGGCATTGCATGCTTGTTTTCTTCTACTCCACAAGAGCTTTAGATTTATTTGTGCCGTTGGAGTAGCTGCATTCACTTGATCTCTTTGGTGTCAGGAGGCAGTTTCGCACCTAGCGACCTACCCAATACTAATTGATATCATGTCCATGAACATTTTCATTATTTAGTTCTCAGGAGATTTTGACATTAAGAATGGAAACCTCACTATTTTTTGATGTCACTAAGACATGATATGTATATTTAGGTTAGAGTTTAGTTTTCATGGCTCGTGTGGTTATGTCTTTTCTTAATTTCTACTGCCAAGTCCACATTCTTAATCTAAGTTGCTACTAGATCCCTCTCTTCTTTTCTTCATGATCTTCCAAATCTATGTAAAAATTTTGTTGTAGGTTCATGGACACTAGGTTAACTCCCTTACTCTGAGTACTGAGTATGTTCTTCAAACTGAAGCAAGTAGGTAACTGTTATTATGTCGAATCATCTTCATCATGAAACAATAAAACACACATTTATTTCTCTCTGCACATTTATTTGCTTATGCAACCTAGCATGCATAGGTTATTTCTCTATGCACATTATTTGCTTACAATTTAGTATGCATTAGTCAGTCCCTGTGTCTTTTTGCTCTGTGCATGCTCTCCACCCACAACCCCCCCCCCCGCGTGCTGATTCTCTCCCTTCGGGTCTATGCACATTCGTAGTTCTCCTTTCCGGTAACTGTTAAGTGAACTTCTGTATTTTGTTGATAAACATAGGTTGCATTAGAAATGTACAAGAAAATGAAAGGCAATGCTCCTGAAAGATTGGTTTCTGGATTTGATGATTTTACCATGTTTTTGTGGGAACCTTCTATTGGAAAGCACCCAAAAACGCAAATGACTGATCAACAGGTACGTGCGTTTCTCTGTGTGTGTGAGAGAGAGAGAAGAGAAGGGGGCCGGGGGGGGATTGATTTCACAGTTGCCTAATTTTGTCTTCCATGATATACTATCAATCGCCATAATGATGCTAAATTAAGGAGATAAAACTGGTTCAAGAAATGAGACATTTTCTTAAGGCTTGTACATTAGATCCTTCTTGAGCTATCATTGGTGTAATTTGACATATTAAATGCGGGAAATTATGCCTTTTGTTTGATCATGTCTACTTCTCATCCAATGGGCAATGGGTGGCTAGTGCTTCGTTTGATAAATTTGTGAAGTTGTGGAATGGTATTACTGGGAAGTTTGTTGCTGCATTCAAGGGACATGTCGGGCCTGTGTATCAGATAAGGTTTGAGATATATGTCAAACTTTGTTGGTCTTATCCATTCACGAATGATCTCTTATCATGATTTATATAATGGACATTTGATCTGTAGATAGTAGACTTCGTTTAAGTGGGAGCAAAGACTCTACTCTGAAGGTTAATTGCTCAAAGCATATAGTTTTTGAAGGATTTCCATAAAGTAGTTAGAAATATATTTAGCATCCAAATAAACTTGTGTTTGTGCTGGCACTTAAGGAGAGATTAAACATGGCCACATTAGTCTAATCTCGTTACTTGCCTCGCTTGTTGGGCCATGGACGACTTAGTGGCGTGCTACCTTAGATTGAGGTCCCGAGCCTCTATGTGCCCACGCATGTACATGATTTGAGATCATCCATAACAATTCGCAATCTTAGATATTAGATAACGAGGTGCGGTCACGGTTATTGTCACACCCCAAAAACACAAAGAATGGGGATGACATGGCCATCCTTCCACACGAAGGACGCAGCCTCAACACAACCAACAATCTGATATCATCTTATATATATATCAAACTATATATACATATCGATAGACCAATGTTTGGTTGTAACATCGAGTTTCTATAATCCATAAAAAAATATATATAAAATTAGAACTCAGACAATCCAACCATTAGCAAGGAATATGTACACCATTTCCTTGATCATACCCAAAAATAGAACTCCCCAAAAAGTTTCCCATCGACGGCGCACTTACTCTATTCGCCGCTAACCGAGAAACCTGAAAAGATTAAAGGAGGAGTGAAATGAGCAACAACAGCTCAGTGAGTAGTACATATCTTCTAAGCAGATCGAACAACCATTATGCATGTATACAAAGCAATACCAAACCTTATAATGCCAACTTAATATATAAAATACATATCAAATCATATAAAAGTTATTTGATATCATCAAAGCTTCATACTAATATGGAAAATTCATTTAAATCACCATCAAAAGTCAAGTATCAATGGTCAAGTCCATTGATTAATCTATTACTCAATATTCCACCATGGTCACGACACAACACCTTGTGACAAGGCGACCAAGTTTTTCCCCTTGGCAAGGTCTCCACCTACAAAGCCGATGACTGGGCCCAAAAGGATATCCTAAACCTGGTATGCATACCCCAAAAACCCCTCACTGGATTCACAGTCATATTGAGCATAAATAACCATCCTCCAATACCAGAAATCCAATTCAGAAATCAATATTTTAAACCAAATAAAAAACATTTGCAGCATAAACCATCATCCATTTCATATCAATTTCTCCAATCATTATAAATATTTCCATAAATTAATCGCAAAGCAATTTCATATATATATATTTCTTCACTTACTTTGTATAACACGCTTTTCAAACATTTAAAATCAACTAAAAAGTAGCAATTGCTCGATCTAGCTTTTATACATAAAAATGCTCTCCTCAATTCAATGTATATACATATATACCTCAAGACATGAATTTTAATAAAACCAAAGAAGATATAGTACCACTCACTCGTCGCTTATGATCAAATAACGAACGATACTCGTATCGTCAAACTCAAGGCCCTATTAAATAATCAAGGAATAATGTTAAAATCTAATAAAACTCTTATCTTAACTACGAAATGACTAACTTATGCCTTAACTCTAGCAAAAGGACTTCTACGCACTAACAAATCGCATAACTAAAGCAATTGCTCAAGTCGTTCGCAACACGGAGATTAAACGCAAAACTTGATCATGCCTTAACTTCCTCCTCCAAACCCCGATCCAAACAAATTTATAGTCAATAGAGAGCCCTTGACACATATAACAAGAATCCCAACTTCACCGTCCCAAAATCAAGCCGAAAGATGACAAAATACGGCCCCAAAGCTGCTGGACGCGTACTGTTCACTAAGCGCGGGAAACTTTGAAATTTCGTTTTGGACAAACCACAAGCTCAAATCACAATCCGTAAAATCCCATGGCTCCACAACACCCTAAAGAATCATTCCCACAAAAATACACGGCTCAACGACTCCAAAATCGGACTTCACCCCTTGATTTTTCAACAATTCCGAATTTGAGCCATAAACTCATAAATAACTTCAATTGGACGAATGAGGAGCCTAATCTCTTACCGGGTGTTGCGTTATGGAGTAGAGTCGGCTTGGTGAGGCATCCGTGGCGTGTACGTGCCAAAACCTCTTCCTTTATTTCTCTTTCTCTTCTTCTTCTTCTTCTTCTTCTTCTTCTTATTTTCTTTCTTTTCTTTTTGGTGCCTAAACGTGGGCTTTCTTCCTTTTTATCTCTTCCCTTTTCTTTTTGTTTTCTTTCTTTATTTTTCTTCCTCTCTCTCTCTCTCTCTCTCTCTCTCTCTCTTCTCTTTTCCCTCTCTCCCGAAGACTCTCGATTCCTCTCTCTTTGCTGCAATTTCTGCATTTTCTTCTCCTTTGACTTTTCAACATTTCTTTCCTTCTTTTAAAGCCCACTAACCTACTATTACAATTATCGATGATGTCATCTAGGGAAGTTTAAATACTCAAAAGTGATTGCATAAGGAGAGAGAATGAAGAGGGACAAAGGAGCGTCACAGAGCAACGAAGAAAAGAAATGTTATTAGTAAATAAAATGAAATGATTTGGTTGGAGGAAATTTAAAATTGAGGAAAATGCATTATGAAAATACAATACGTAAAATGGGTAATTCTAGAAATTAAGATTTTGGTGATATTAAGATGAACATCTTAGTGAAATGTCAACACTTCCTGACTAAAGAAAGGCACAACAAAATTTTAATGAACAGACGGATTCATTCAAATTTCAATCCCGGGTTTTGTTACCCCATGACATGCCAGCACATGGGCTAGTGAGAGTTTCGCCCCTGACTGTACGTCTCCCTTATGCCAATTCTCTCTCTCCACCCACGCTCTCTCCTTCTCCTCTTCTTCTAAGTTCTAAGCGAGCCAGTTCGAAATTTGCTGCCATCCGAGCTTGTGAAGCGGGAAGATTATCCAAACCCACGAGGCAGATTTCCAGCAGCTCGACCCTAGTCGGCGAAGCGACCTCGAGGAGGCAGGAAAGGGTGCGATTCTTAAGAGGCATGCTTCTCTCTGCGCAAGCATGTGAAACTCGCGAAATGGGTCTTAAAATCCCGTAATGTGGGCTTGCACGCATAGCATTGATGCGTAGCGTCACAGGCCTCGTGCCACGCAAGTCGATTCTGCCTTCTTTAGGGAGGAGCGACCTCGTCGTGGTCACGGTTTTGGTAGTGTTGGGGGCTTCTAGGGTGGCGTCGGAATGATCTAGCGAAACCGGTCGGTTTAGTCATGTTTGGCTTTGGAATGTGTACTGATTGAGGGTGGCACAAGTTGCTGAGGGGTCATTAAGTGGTTCTTAGCCGATGACAGAAAAGGTGGAGCACGCCTAGTCGCCATTCAGGATAAAATCGAAATTTATGTGCTTAAAATATGCCATCTAGTTTCTGTTATGTGGAATGTTGAGTTTATTTATTGCGGGGTATACGTGTGTAAATACTGGGTGGGAATCGCTTTTGTAGTTGAACTCGCATGTCCTTTTTTCGTAATCTCCCCTCTCAGAAATAAGAAGAAAACCCCAGTCGCTCGCTCGTTCCCTCGGCGTTTCTCTCTTCTTGCTCGCACCTTTGCTTGCTTTGCTCTATTTCCTCTATTGTTTTGCCCTTCCGATAGTTAAACTTGCGTGTCGCTTTTTTGTATTTTCCTCTTTCCTTAGGCAAAAAGAAGAAGGAAACCCCGGTCGCTCGCTTGTTCCCTCAGCTTAGTGGACTATACGCCTTCCTAATCAACGTACTTTTTCTTTTCTTTTCTTTTCTTTCTTTCTTTATTTCTTTAGGATTTGGGTGTTCACTACTTTCTGCAGGATTTCTAGCGGCTCGACCCCAGTCGGCGAAGCGAGCTCGAGAAGGCGGGAGAGGGTGCGACTCTTAAGAGGTATGCTTCTCTTTGCGCGTGGGTGTGAAACTCGCGAAATGAGTCTTAAAATCCCATAATGTGGGCGCATTGATGCGTAGCGTCGTGGGCCTCATGCCACGCAAGCCGATTCTGCCTTCTTTAAGGAGGAGCGACCTCGTTGTCGTCGCGGATTTGGTAGTATTGGGGGCTTCTAGGGTGGCGTCGGAATGATCCGGCGAAACCAGGACGCGTTCGGGGAACGATCGGTTTAATCATGTTTGGCTTTGGAATGTGTACTAATTGAGGAGGGCACAAGTTGCTGAGGAGTCATTAAGTGGTTCTTAGCCAATGGCAGAAAAGCTGGAGCACGCCTAATCGCCATTCAGGATAAATCGAAATTTATATGCTTAAAATATGCCATCTAGTTTCTATTATGTGGGATGTTGAGTTGTTGCGGGGTATACGTGTGTAAGTACCGAGTGGGAATCACTTCTGTAGTTGAACTTGCGTGTCGTTTTTTCGTAATCTCCCCTCTCATAAAGAAGAAGAAAACCTCAGTCGCTCGCTCGTTCCCTCGACGTTTCTCTCTTCTTGCTCGCGCCTTTGCTTTACTTCCTCTGTTGCATTACCCTTCCAATAGTTGAACTCGTGTGTCGTTTTTTTGTATTCTCATCTTTCCTTAGGCAGAAAGAAAAAAGGAAACCCTGGTCGCTCGCTTGTTCCCTTAGCTTAGTGAACTGTACGTCTTCCCAGTCAACGTACTTTTTCTTTTCTTTTATTTTCTTTTCTTTCTTTCTTTAGCATTTGGGTGTTCACTGCTTTCTGCAAAATTTCCAGCGGCTCGACCCCAGTCGGCGAAGCGAGCTCGAGGAGGCGGGAAAGGGTGCGATTCTTAAGAGGTATGCTTCTCTCTGCGCGCGCATGTGAAACTCGCGAAATGAGTCTTAAAATCCCGTAACGTGGGCTTGCACGCACGGCATTGATACGTAGCGTCGCGGGTCTCGTGCCATGCAAGCCGATTCTGCCTTCTTTAGGGAGGAGCAACTTCATCGTCGTCGCGGTTTTGATAGTGTTAGGGGTTTCTAGGGTGGCTTGGAATGATCAGGCGAAACCGGGACACATTCGGCGAACGATTGGTTTAGTCATGTTTGGCTTTGGAATGTGTACTAATTGAGGGGGGCACAAGTTGCTGAGGGGTCATTAAGTGGTTCTTAGCCAATGACAGAAAAGCTGGAGCATGCCTAGTCGCCATTCAGGATAAATCGAAATTTATGTGCTTAAAATATGCCATCTAGTTTCTGTTATGTGGGATGTTGAGTTTATTTGTTGTGAGGTATACGTGTGTAAGTACCGGGTGGGAATCGCTTCTGCAGTTGAACTCGCATGTCGTTTTTTCGTAATCTCCCCTCTCAGAAAGAAGAAGAAAACGTCAGTCGCTCGCTCGCTCCCTCGGCGTTTTTCTCTTCTTGCTCGCGCCTTTACTTGCTTTGCTCTACTCCCTTTATTGCTTTGACATTCCAATAGTTGAACTCGTGTATTACTTTTTTTGTATTCTCCTCTTTCCTTAGGCAGAAAGAAGAAGGAAACCCTAGTCGCTCGCTTGTTCCCTCAGCTTAGTGGACTGTACGCCTTCCCAGTCAACGTACTTTTTCTTTTCTTTTCTTTTCTTTCTTTCTTTCTTTAGCATTTGGGTGTTCACTGCTTTCTGCAGGATTTCCAGCGGCTCGACCCTAGTCGGCGAAGCAAGCTCGAGGAGGCGGGAGAGGGTGCGATTCTTAAGAGGTATGCTTCTCTTTGCGCACATGTGTGAAGCTCGCGAAATGGGTCTTAAAATCCCGTAATGTGTGCTTGCACACAAAGCATTGATACGTAGCGTCGCGGGCCTCGTGCCACGCAAGTCACGCAAGCCGATTTTGCCTTCTTTAGGGATGAGCAACCTCGTCGTCATCGCCATTTTGGTAGTGTTGTGGGCTTCTAGGGTGGCGTTGGAATGATCCGGCGAAACCGAGACGAATGAACTATCAGTTTAGTCATGTTTGGCTTTGGAATGTGTACTGATTGAGGGGGGCACAAGTTGCTGAGGGGTCATTAAGTGGTTCTTAGCTGATGACAGAAAAGCTGGAGCACGCCTAGTCACCATTCATGATAAATCGAAATTTCTGTGCTTAAAATATGCTCTCTAGTTTCTGTTATGTGGGATGCTGACTTTATTTGTTGCGGGGTATACGTGTGTAAGTGTGACATCCCGGTTTTTCTCAATTTTATTTTCGGTCAATTGAGGCGGGTAATTCTTCTGTGCATATAGTTCGTCCCTCAGAGTTGGCCACTCACGAGGGAACTAATCTATTGAGTGAAGTAATTAAGGAATTTTACCGCGTCGGACTTGGGAACTAATCACCCTCGGGTCAGATGCAAGAAAATTTCCCCAAAAGCTACTCAGTGGATTAGGCGCGCCGAAATCGCATTAGATTGAATTCAACCGTAAAAAAAAAAAAAAAAAAAAAAAATTGATTGAGATTAAATTTAGAAGTTGGAAGTTCGGTTATGTCACACGTCTTATTAGGAGCATGAGATAATTTTGTGGATTTTAATCGGATTCAATTAGGAGAGAATTGAAAGAAAAATTGAAGGAATTGGATGTACAAAAAAATCGGATCCCGGCGGAAAATGAAAATGCACCCATTGGAAAATGTTGTGGAGGATTTTGAATTAGTGGAAGATGACATGGGATGATGTCATGGTGGTTGAGGCCAAGGGTGGAGATCTTGACAAGTGGACGATGGGGATTGGCTCTTGAAAAGAGGACCAATCAACATCATCTTCAACCTTGGAAAGGAGAGAGAGAGGGAGGGGGGAGAGAAACCAGCGAAGGAGGGGGAGCTTCGGCCGGAACCAGCAGCCGCTCAACCGCCCCCTCGTCCGCCGCTCGACCGCCCGTCCGTCGTCGCCGCCGCCGCCCGCGCGTCTCCGCCCGCTCACCGTCGCAGCCCCGCGAGCTGCTCCGCCCAGCCGCCTCCGCCTGCCCTTTTCGCGTGTTCCACGAGCTGCCAAAGCTCGTCCCCGCCACCGTGAGTCCCGTCGGAGTCGCCGCCGGCACCGCCTGAACCACCGTCGCCCTTCCCCGCCGGTTTCGGGCCAACCGGCCGCCGTTTCGGGCCCTCCTCCGCCGCGACCAGCAGCTGGTTTTGTGGGTCTCGCAGCCCACTCAAGGCCCGTTTTGGCCACCTTCCCGGCCCCGGAAGCTAGGCTCGCCTTTGGAAAAGTTGATCCCGGCGTCGCCCTCGTCATTTTGGTCTAAGCGGCGAGTTAATCAAGTGAGTTTACCTCACTAAACCTTGATTAGAATGTTAATGATGCTCTAAGTGTGTTTAGTTTAAATTAAGTAAGTTTAGGTGGATAGATTAGTATATTTTATTATAAGTTTGATTAAGTGATTGGTTTATATTAAAGTGTGTTTAATTAAGGTTAAAAGGAGTTATTTAATATTAAACATTGATGGGACATAATAGGATTTTAGTTTTGAATTATTTAATTGCTTCGAAAATTCTGGGAAATATAATATTATATTATAATCCAAAAATTAAAAAAAAAAAATCGAAAATTTACTTTTGACCCTATTTGCTTAGAATTTCATGCCGATCGTTGCTGTGTGCTTAGAATTTGAATTTGATGAGTAAATATTGCAAATTGAATGTTGATTGCGAAAAATAGGAATTTTATTCAAAAATTCCCACGTGTTGGGTTTGGCACTGAAATCGAAATTCGAATGGTTAATATTGAAATTGGAGTATGTGAGTGACATGTAAAGTGTACAGGAGTCGATTTTGAATTGTCGTGTGCTGGTTGAAAGGCTTGGTCGCAGTAGTGGCGAGACCGACTAGACCTTTACTGTTCTAGAAATGCTGTCGATAGAACGACGTGGCTTGGTCGCAGTAGTGGCGAGACCGACTGGACCTTTACTTTTCTAGAAATGCTGTCGATAGAACGACGTGGCTTGGTCGCAGTAGTGGCGAGGCCGACTGGACCTTTATTCTCCTAGAAATGCCGTCGATAGAACGACGTGGCTTGGTCGCAGTAGTGGCGAGACCGACTGGACCTTTACTCATCTAGAAATGCCGTAATGCTAGTAGATAGCCGACCTACGTGTAGGTTGTGCTCGTGTGCCAGTGAATAATGATGTCATGGAACGCTTGCTGTGATTGTGAAGATAAGTGAAATTGATTGTGTTCTGATGGCTTACATTCTTATCATTACTGGTGTTTGAGTGATATAAATTATACTAACCTGCAGGAATGCGAGAAGGCGAGGTAAGTCTTCTGTACTGTGTGGCTAGACCATTTTGGGGTGTATTTACTTTCTAATAGGGGTTTAGGAGGGGTGAATTTACTGAGACAAAATCTCATCCCGGTTTGGGGAAAAATATTACAGGACCGTAGATGGCGATACCCCGAAAATGAATGGCACGCCGACACAGATGGACCAGACGATAGAGAGTGCTCTGACCCTTTTTGATTGCACAAACTCTTACCCTTTTTAGTGCATATAGTCTCTGGATCCTATTGGTGTATGTAAACCATGGATTGATGATAATGTGTGAAAGTGTGTTTGTTTTTTAATCTATTTTTCCTGCTGTCCTATCCTGTATGTTTTGTCAAGGGATTTCTTAGCACGTTCCGTATGCGCATGATAATTTAAATAAAAGAAATTGGGGTCGGCGACACTACTTGGGAATGTCGCATTTACATGACCATGGCGGGTTGTTCACGTGTCTCGGGGTTCGGGGCGTGACAGTAAGTGGGTCATTAAGTGGTTCTTAGTCGATGACAGAAAAGCTAGAGCACGCCTAGTCGCCATTCAGGATAAATTGAAATTTATGTGCTTAAAATATGCGTTCTAGTTTTTGTTATGTGGGATGTTGAGTTTATTTGTTACGGGGTATACGTGTGTAAGTACCAAGTGGGAATCGCTTCTGTAGTTGAACTCGTGTGTCGTTTTTTTTAATCTCCCCTCTCAGAAAGAAGAAGAAAACCCCAGTCGCTCGCTCGTTCCCTCGGCATTTCTCTCTTCTTGCTCGCGCCTTTGCTTGCTTTGCTCTACTTCCTCTATTGTTTTGCCCTTCCGATAGTTGAACTCGCGTGTCACTTTTTTGTATTCTCCTTTTTTCTTAGGCAAAAAGAAGAAGGAAACCCTGGTCGTTTGCTTGTTCCCTCAGCTTAATGGACTGTACGCCTTCCTAGTCAACGTACTTTTTCTTTTCTTTTCTTTTCTTTTCTTTTCTTTTCTTTTATTTTCTTTCTTTAGGATTTGGGTGTTCACTTCTTTCTGCAGGATCCTATTGAAATATAGAGAAGATGCTGCTGCATTTAGGTTCGCAAATCAATGGTAGCAATCTAGAAAAAATTTGGCAAGCATCACAATCAACACAACTACCTGTACCACACGGGTGTCAGGTCTAGGTCTATATAGAAGTTTTCCTTCCAGTTCCAGTTCTAATTCAGGTTATGGTTCAAGTGGAGAAGCAGAGAGGGCATCCCTTACCTTCCCGTTAGATCGCCCGAACGAAGGAAGCTGTCGTGTCTCACAATGACAGAAGAAAGAGATATCATTGCCAATCGGGAGGAAAGGAAGAGTCAATAACCTCTTTCTCCTTACCAATGTTTAACCCGATTCTGAACCACTTTGCTTCTTTCAAGTCAATGGATTTTCATTCTCCACTCCATTTCATCCCTTGCTCGAAAACATGGGGTATGGACTCTTTATTAAAAGGTTACAATGGTTCGTCTGGGTGGATTGTGGTGCTACCATTCCTTTAGGATACCTTTCGGCTTTAGTAAAAACTCTTCCCCCTTAGTCTAAATATTGAGTTTGTACGCTAACTCAACTTTGAGTATGGAATTGACTTTGTTGGTTGAGTGGAGTTACGGTAGTTCAATCTATAAAGGAAGGACAATCGATCGCACTTGGCGCAGAACCACCTAAGGGTGGCTCTTTACTCCCTCAAGGCTTGCTTCTTATTTTTATTTCACCCTTCACTAACCAGGGTTATAACCATATGGGTTTTCTACATTGGCTTGGTTCTGACCATAAGGCTTCCCAGTGTTCAATGTTTGATTTGCCATGAATGGCTGATTAAAACCATAGTTGGCAGCATGAGGAGTTTTGCATCCATACCAGCTTATCTGCCTTTTTTGTCTTCGGTAAGCGAATAGCTTTAAGACTCTCCACAGCCTGCGCACCCCAATTGGGATCCTAAAGGTTTGGCCCATCACATCAAGGTGACAGGATTCGAACCTATGGCCCTCTGTACCCAAAACAGATGCGCTGACCAGACTGCGCTACACCTCGTTTCACCCTCCGAAGCATATAGATCCACCATAGTGTGGATGCTGGATGCCATTGTGTTCCTTGGATTTGCGGATATCGACTGGCAAGCTGTCACTCAAAATCCAGCAATTGGATGATGTGAAATGCATAGTGAAAACCAAGGTTTGTTCAGTTACATGGATTTGCCTTGCAAAATTGATCTATTTTTCTTTGTGCAAACGCCCATCAACCTTTAGATTTCATTCTAGAGGATTTTGCTATGACACACAAATGCACTGGTGATGGAAACAAAAAGTATTTGAATCAAACATTGTGTTTAGTTTTCAAACCTTCACGAGAAGTAAATTGTCGCAATTAAACTAGCTTTTGTGAAGTATTAGTATGGGTCTAATGATGTATTTTCAAATAATTTGTGAATTTAGAGTTGAATGTTAATAAATTTGTCAATTTCCTTTTCTCGTTTAAGTTTTGTGACATGGCAGCTTATCACTTGTTACCAATTGACATGTAAATGCTCGAATAAGTAATGATCTCACCTAATATTTTTCACAAGACAATGAGTTTATAGACGTTATTGCATTCGTGCGATATAAAGCCGACATGGTGAGGCCTTTTACAATAATAGCAATCCGAGGAAGCTGATTCAGGATTACACGATCCATGGTATGTGCCAAATAAATTATATCGATACAAATATAGTATTGGAACAAATTGTACATTTACATTTGCAAGTGACATACTTTAAGCAACAACTATTGCATTATCTAATTTGATTGTTTCAATTATTACAACGATTGGAGTTTACGTTGCAAGACGCAATTGGGATGAATTTTTTAGCTGGAACATTTTTCTGCATGTGTTGTACAGAGAGTCAAACGGTTTTTTTCTACATAAAATTCATTCTTTGATATTATTATAAATGATAGACTTAAGTGGAGTTCTCTAAACTTTGCAGCTTTTGCTTGGCTTTGGATACGTAATTGTGAGCATAAAATCGGATAAGCATCTTGAGAATGCTTTGATGCAAATCAGTGCTGGTAACCATGAATTTTGACTTTGTTTGGTGCTAAGCTCCACATGTAAAAGTATATTTTGATTTGTATCATATGAGTTTAAATTTTGTTCTTATTTTGAATTGTGGGTTGTAGGAAAGAGGAAGCTTGCAGACAAGGTTCGGCACCACACCAGCAACTTTATGTGGAGAGTACTGCATACAAGTTAAAGTGCATTGTCGATGGTTGGAAGAACATGGGCTTCGCAGATAATATCTAACAAGCAAGCACGAAGGACTTTATGGACATGATCTAGACGTCTCAATACATTGATGCGTGGAGGGAAATAGAAGCAAAGTCAAGTTCATCTGTGACTTTGTGCTCACTCCCCAGTGGCTCAGGATCTTGTGTAGATTGTGTGGATGCTTGAGGACCGTGATGGATCTTTGTGCTCACTTCCTGGACAGCTCCAGGAGTTTGATCTTGTGTAGATTGCATGGATGCTTGAGGACCGTCATGGATCTTTGCGCTCACTTTCTGGACGGCTCCAGGAGTTTGATCTTGTGTTAGATTGCATGGATGCTTGAGGACTGGACGACTCTTTGGAGTCGGAGCCGTCCAAGAAGTGAGCGCAAAGATCCATGATGGTCCTCAAACATCCACGCAATTTACATAAGATCAAGGTCTGGAGCCGTTCAGAAAGTAAGCACAAAGATCCATGATGATCCCAAGCATCCACACAATCTACACAAGATCCTGAGCCATCCGGGGAGTGAGCACAAAGGTCCATGGTGGTCCTCAAGTGTCCACAGAGTCTACGAAGTCTGTTGAAGCAACTCTTTTATAGCCCTTTGAGTAACTCTAATTTGGTTTTTCAATATTTAGATGTGTTTAACTGGTTGAATTTTTTGAAATATGAAGGTTCAATTGCTTGTCACACATTGTATATAGTAAACTTGCCAGGTCAACATGTCAAACATAAATCTTATTAGCAATATCCACACAAAAGCAATAGATAAACTTCGTTTTATTTTTTTATTTTTTTTTTTTTTTGGTATAAATCCACCCATTATGGACATTAATGAGAGTAGAATTGGAATAAATTTGGAAATTTAGAAAAAAGAAATACTAAATCTGTTATATTTTTTTACCGCACCCACAACATGGTAATTAGTTATCTGTTTTATTTGTTGAAAATAATCTCACCAATTTGAATCGACTGCGTTTGGTCTTCTCCACCTCACATACAAATATGAGTCCATTTCACGTAATAAAGTGTCTAATTATCAATGTAGCTGGTGATATGAATATTTTCACTCAAGGCTCAAAAAAAAAAAAAAGTATTTGATAAAACAGAAACGTTTTTGGTAATTTTCGGACAGGAACGCTTGCAAAAACTGAAGTTGAATCAGGAGTTGACGCTAGACCGAAGGAAGATTCTCAATAGATAGAGAGAAGGAAGAATATAAGGAAGGATGGAAGTTACAGCAAAAATTGACGGCAGAGGTTGCTATTATAGTACTCTAGGAACATGTACAAATTATAGTGTACACATTCCTCTCTACAGAGAAGACTACTAATGTGGCTGTACAGTTGGGGGTGTTCAGTTTATCCTCAGCTCGAGCACTGGGCGTCGCGCAGGAGCGGAGCCTCCAGGTTGTCCTCTGGGTTGGGCGTGTCCTGGCTCGGGCTCTCTTCCGGTTTGAGCAGGCAAGCGTAGCACAGGGCTATTACCTGATGCAAATTGCAATCGCAAACCAGCTCTAATTGTTAGCCGGGATGTTTGCATATACCTGGCAACAGACTTTTGTACAGAGAGAGACGGTGGGGAGGCTTTTTACCATGCAGATAGATGCGCAGACGATGCTGAAGCCCTTGCAGTCGAAGGGGGCGTTCTTAGAGATGAACCATGCTGGTCATCAATGTAATATCGAGTTAGCCACTGAAGGAAATGCAGTCGTTCCTGCATTACTAGTTAGGGTCGGGAGAAAAGCATCTTACAAGTTAATGGACTCATGGCGAGAGGCGACAGCAAGCTTGCTATGGACTGCACGCCAGCAATGAACCCTTGCGCCTTTCCCTGCAAGCACACAGGTATCTCTCGTAAGACCTTCAGTCATTCACCTATGACGGTGATGCATAATTTATCACCAGCACAACAGTTCAAACTCGGTGAGTTATCCATTGAATAAGTCATGAATGCCTTCCTAGCAAATAAATTCACTTCTCAATTAAGATTTCTTAAGTTCCATATGCTGCTTAACGAAGAATCAAAGTTGTGTAAGTTTTCTCGGAAATCAAACGGCAATCTAAACCCACAATTAGATTGAGAAATGTTTCTCACCTGATCAGCCGAAGTTGATGCTTTTGAAATGATAGCATACGTCTGCGCAAGACAGGTTGACAGACACGACAATAAGACAATAACAAAGATGTTCTGTTAACAAAGGATGAAATGTAAATTAAAAGAAAAAGCACTTACCGAGGGCTTGACAAGTATGTAGATGACTCCAAAAGAGGCACTCAAGTAAGGTACCTGCATCATGGAAAATTATCATCTTTCAGTGATGAACTTTTACTTCCTGGGAGAGCTAAAAGTACAAATTCATCAATTTCAGAAAGGGCACATACCCATGGTGCCCATGCAAATCCATATAGCAGTGCCTGCACAGGAAGCCATCCAACGAGACAATTATTTTATGGCCTTTTAGAAACGGGGTAGAAGACTTACAGATTCAAATTGACTTACATATGCAATTGATGAGAGTAAGGCTGCGCATAGTATCACTTTCTCTCCGACCAGAGGAATGACTAGAGGAAGCACCACCACCTGCATCAGATGTAAGCAAGCATACCGAGTCCAGTTACTTCCGAGTCAAAAGACAGTCAAAAAATTGTCTCTGGCGTCCATTGCTGTGAATACAAATCCAGCTAACTTAGCAACAAACAGATAAATAAACAAAATGCAAGAAGGACGAACCTGAGAAACTATTGAACCTATTCCCACCATCATAAGGATTTCTGAGAATTGGTTCTTGTTGTAGCCAAAAGCTGCCTTGAGATAGTACTGTGTCAATAAAACAGCAAAGCGTTTAGACTTTTAAGGAAATCTTAGCTCCCGAATTTCCCTATAATCTAGTCCTCTTCTTCATACATTGCTTTCACTACCAGGCACCATTATCCCCTAATGTTCAAATGGGTGTAGCCCCATGTCGAAGCACAAATTGATCAATTCCAATAACAAAAAAGACCTCATTTATAAGGATGATGAAAATCAAATCATAAAGTAAGATGAAAATTCGTTGGAGAAAGATCCACATAAATCTTACCAGCAAGACACTGGTGATCCCCGACATTCCCAACTCATAGAAGAAAGAAACGAGAGAAATGCCTCTAAGTGCAGGGCTGCAGAGAAAAATGAGAACCTTTAGGCACAGACATAACATAACCATGATTTCCGCAGATACAGACGTGTGGACAGATTGAAAATTGCTTGGTCAAGAACAGAACTATTCAGGACAATAAAATGTGGCTGATCAGCGTGATGTACCTGCTTGCTACTATTGTTGCTGCATTTCTCATTGACGTGTACCTCTTATGCAAAACCTTGGCTATTTTACCCAGAGTTGATGAATCTGGGTCCTGCTTTGGAGTAGATTTCACTGTCTCACGAAGAAACAGTTGTATGTAAACTGGGCAAAATATCAGCAGCGCTATGGAAACCTGAAAGAAGAAAGACACCAGCATAATGAGGGCGAGCAGTATATAAAGTGCATTCATGAAGGGAAAAATCAGGTTGTACCATCATACATGAAAGATGTACTTCTCCGGAAGAAAACGAGCCAGCACGTTCCCAAGGACATGAGAAGCAGAAAAAAGACCCGTTATCCAACTAAATGCCGCAGCTCTCCTGCTCTCCTCGATGACGTCGGCCTACTAGAAGGAAAGACCATGTAAATAGCAACACCCTCTTACCAAAATTTGCAGAACGGCAGAATCTCGACAATATGCTTACCGCATATGCAACGGAAATGCAGAATATACTGCCTTGACTTATGATGTAAGAAACAGTGCGGATCGCATAGTAAGCGTACACGAATTCTTTCGACTGATTCATGGCAAGAAGAGCTGGAACACGAGTGTAGATTCAAGTCATTGATTTGAGCGAAAGATGTCTCCTTTCAAAATTCTGGATAACTAGATAAAAGTTACACAAAATACAGCAAAAGAATCATCTTTTTATTAGTTTTTGGCTGATCAAGCTGGAATGTGGGTTCTAATTTTCAGTGTTTCACTATCCTTCATGCCAATTTATCATAGGAAAAAGCAAGACCAAAAGTCAATTGAAGAGACAACGACATCATATAATATGCAATCTTAGCATTTTTTATGTTCTTGTGAATGACTCACAAGTAACACTACCTTACTACCTTGGTCTACCTCGCAGCAAAGTAGAGACATTGTTCAAACAAGCAGCACGCAGCATCGATGCACGGAAGTAAGTCGTAATATTAAAGAATGTACTTCAATCCTTACCGAAAGGGAAGATGGTGGTTGATAGGGTGAGAAGGAGCATTGGTTTACGCCCACATTCGTCTGCAAGCTGACCCAAGAGTGGAAGCACCACCATCTTGAACACCCCAACGACCTGAAAAAACAGGAACGGAAAGAACAAGCAAACAGTAAGTAAACCAGCTTACGACCATGTCCGCTATACGGTTTAACTCATCCGATCCCAAGGCCATCTTTCCAAGAGCATCAAAAGCCGAAACTTCATAGTTCCAACGCTGAATCATTCTCAAGATTCCAAAACACTATTAAGTTCCCAAATTAACGAAATATGGAAATGCCAATATAAACAAAAGGTTCCTGAACAGGCCCGCTCGATGAACAGGAGCTGGCTAAAATAGCTAGTGGAATTCAGCCACAAAAATTTCGCCTTTAACACTCCTCGTGGGAGGAAAAGCAAGCGGGACAATTCGACCACATTCTTTTCTCACTCAACTTTTGAGCTTTCGAGTCAAGATTCCTAGCCATATTCACGAGCTTTTTTACAGGCCCGCTCTTTAAGAAAAGCTCAAGTTGGCCCACGTTCGGGCTGGCGGACGAAGATATCAACCGTCCATCGCACCGCAGTCTCGTTTTCGTTACTTCCTTTACCGTATAAGGAAAGCCTGAAACAGTACGATGAAGTGGTCCATTGCTGCCGAGCGATTGAAACCACCGGAAGAAAAATTGCATTTAAAACGTTCGTGTTAACGAATATCATCAAGTACCACCGACACTTATCGAGCATGCTTCGTTCTTATAGTGAGAAATGTCCATTTAAGAGTACTCAATGACATCAAGTAATCAAAAAGAATGCAAACGAAAGTTTGATCACAATTTTTTGGGCAGTTAAAACTCCGATTTGACTCGATTGGCGTCCCCCGTTGTATAGTGATTGATTTTCTCACATCTTTCATTGACAATAAAAAAAAAATCAGGGTCTCCTATGTGGTCCATAAGTTAATTTCATTTTTACCTTCTTTTCTATAGACTTTTCTCTGAATTGAGTCTGGGCCGACGTCCTAATCTGAGTCATTATTATATAGACAAGATACATGCACTCGGGATGCATCTTATCAAACATTATATGACCTTCGCCATATGTAGTGGCTCAAATAGACAAAAGTCGTGTGAATTCGATTCACAAAGAAAATGGGAAAATTTTTCATAAAAAATCTAAACTTTTTCTTGACGTGTTGGTAACGGCGAAATTCTGACAAGATTTGGGTGTCGGTAAAGACCGAAAGAAATTTCGACCTATGATATATCGCGAATGAAAGCTATTTAAGATTTTTAGTGGATTATCTTCGGATGGACTTTTCGCCTGGTCGGCCGATCCCAAAATTCTCAAAGATCCATCCCACGGGGCCGACATATTTTTTCTTTTATGGGGCAACAAATTTTTTTATTCCGTTAAAACAAATTTAATCTTGAATAATATCTTATCTTACTAAATCGGATCAAAGGTTATTCCTTGTTGCGGCACACCACGTAATCGAGCTGTAAATCGGATAGCTTCTCAGTGTCCCGCTCTGACGTCGCTGTCGTCACCTTGGTAAGAAAAAAACCCATCCACGTCGCATTCGAAGCGCACACGACATCGAACCAAAGACACGACGCCGTCTTACGTCGTCGCGAGCCGATCGGCCCGAATCGAATCGCCCCGTTTTGTCCGCGCGCGGAACGATCGGACCGCCCACGAGCGAAGCGGCTCCCCGCGGACGAAATCTCGGCCGTTCCCGCGATCGGGAGCGATCTCGTCTCCTTCGCTAATCACATCGGAGCAGCCATTCGGACGAGATCGAGCAAAGGCGGAGCGTCATCACGCAACCGAGTCGTGCCCTTGATGTAGATCGAGGGAGAGGGAGAGAGAGAGGGAGATGATGGGTTTGATCGTACCGTCTGTTGGATGCCGTTGATGTAGATGGCCTGAGAACAGGTGGACTGGCCGGGGCAGAGAGCGGAGGTGGTGACGTCGACGAGGACGGAGACCGTCATCTCCTCGGCGATCCAGTGCACGCAGAGCGGCAGCAGCAGCTGCACCAGCGGCCTCAGCTCCCTCCACCCTCCTCCTCTTCCTCCGCCTCCGCCTCCGCCTCCACCGCAGCTCCTCTTCTCCACCGCCATTTCTCAGCAGCACCCCGGCAGTGGGTTCCCGCAAAAGCTAATGACCGGAACGCTACGCGATCGGCTATCGACTCTTCCGATCGGATTCTCGAGATAGCTCGAGAGAGGATGAGGATGAAGACGGTGATGATGATGATGGCGATGAGGGAGCGATGGTGGTGACAGGGCGGAGGGCGTGGTGAGAGGTGGAGGGCGAGCATAAATAGAGGGGTGGGAAAGGGAGCGAGCGAGGAGAGCGAGGAGAGCGCGGGGTGGCGTGTGCGGGGCGGTCGGCGTTCGTGTGCCGCCTACCCGCCGGCGTGTGCTCTCTCCATGTTCGCCTCTGCAACTTTCTCTCTCTCTATCTTTTGCAGAGGGTGTGGGACTGATGATGATGATGAGGAGGAGGTTGCTTCTTTTTTGCCCTTTCCTTTTGCCCTTTATACTGGGCAAGCCGAGACGGTATCTTCTCCTGGGATTTTGCTTAGATTTCCGCATTTCGTGCGACTGTCTCATCGAAAGTCACGACGTTTAGTGCACTGGTCGGACGTCCCCATCGCCAAAACAAAGTTTCTAAATCTAATGCTACTGTGAACTCTCGGTATATTTTGATCACCACCTTTTATCTTTATACGTAGTTACGACGTTCCGCGTATTTGATGACATATTATGAGTCGGTAAAGATTTTAAAATATTTGGCAATGATCTTATCAAATTTTACATGCGATCATGTGATTATATTTTTACGTTCCAAATTAAATATATTCACGCTCATATTTTTTTTTTGTCATTAAAGTAATATGAGTGATCAAATTTAAGAAAATACTTTTCAAATCATTTGTTTTTGCGTAGAATAAAAAAGAACCTTACTACTAAGATAAAATGACCGATTTAACGGTTTAAGTTTTTTGAATGACAAGTTCGATGAAGCCAAAAAGATGGTCTGACTTGATTCATGTTAAAGTACGAGTGTTGAGTCGTTTACGTGTCAAAAATACATGTCTAGCAAAAAATATTATTATCAGTGGTGGACACTGGTAGTACTAGTAGTGTCATTATCAGTGTAAATAAATCATCTTTTATAAGAAAAAGGAAAATATCTGATGAGATAACCATGGCAATTGGGATTTATGGGGATAGATAAAAAGACGACTTCAACTTTTGGAATTAATCAGATTGCATATTAATAATGCCAAATGTTGAGAGACCGACTTCCAACATTCTGAAAAAGAAGGCGAGAAAGTCGAGGCGGCTTTCTTCTTTTTTGTTGGAGGTTTTTCTTTTGGGGCGGGGGCGGGGGCCAGAGCAGAAGAAAGCAGGAGCACATGTTGTTGAGTCCGACGTAGATGTCTTTCGACAGTGTAACATGTCGCTGGACCCTTTTCCTTTGAAGGTTCCCCAGTGAGACGCGGTCTCGTGAACTTCCGCCCACCACCTTCCCCTCCGGGTAAAATGACACGAATGAATCCTGAATTTTTTGGTCGGAAATGATAGATACTTTCATTCATAATAAGCAGGACTTACAAGAAGATAAAAGGTGATATTCCAAACATAAAATCTCTGAATGAATCCTGAATTCAATTCTACATGTAGTGCAGTCTTCGAATTTTTAATTTATTTAATGCGATTCATGAACTATTCATAGATATTTTATGCAACCATTTTCATTTGTTCAAACAACAAATCGGACTTCAATTGATGACCTATTGGATTTTATTTTTTTTAAGATAATGAATCAACTTGTCCATCTTTTTATCTATTTACTTGAAAAAAATGGCAAAAAAAAAAATTGGATTTTAACATGTTCATTATTATTTGAGCATGTAAAATTATTTTACGTGAACACTGCACGTGGTAATTTTTTGTTGGTTTACTGTTCAAATTTAATGGATTGGAAGCGGTTTCATTTAAATTGATTTAACAGAAGGATAATACTGAATATTTTAATATACTTTAGGGATTAAATTGAACATTTATTGATAGTTCACATCATATATAACAAATTAAAAATTTATGGACCCTATTCTATAGTAAACCAAAAATCGAGGTCAGTTAGTACTTTATTTCCCTTGGAATTACAATCATGAATGTGCCTTCACTTTCCTTACGAGGTGAGTAGCATTTGGAAGAGCAATGATTCGTTGCGATGGGTCGGTGGCCTTTCGCTTTTGAGCTGCGCGGAGGCTATTGAACGAGCGACTTGATGCGTAACGTTTTGCACATTCCTACACGCATGTGTTTCCCTAGTAACGTGTGTTTGA
This sequence comes from Eucalyptus sideroxylon, assembly GCA_014182405.2. Lineage (NCBI taxonomy): Eukaryota > Viridiplantae > Streptophyta > Magnoliopsida > Myrtales > Myrtaceae > Eucalyptus > Eucalyptus sideroxylon. Next base: position 56,816,853 of record CM024554.2, on the reverse strand, counting down.
CTCAAACGGCGAAAAAACTTTTACCAAAGGATGCTCTCCCAATATTTTATTTAAAAGATGGGTCCAGCAGCGATTCAGATAGATGGCCAAGAAAATGAATGATAAAATCAGGGATAAATGTTTTGGATTTTCAGAATGTACAATCGAATCATGAAACTCGTTACAGAAGTATATGAAGTGCATTTAGATATTCAAATTTTCAAAAAGTACAATCAAATCCTTCCATAAACTTCATCCAACTTAACAAATGGAACATACTAATAATTTTTATCACTTGATTGAACCCACTTGACAAGTATATTTAGCATAATAAGTTTTAAGATTTAATTGCACTCTTTGAAAATTTTAAGATTTGATTGTACTTTCGTGACAATTTTTAAAACTTTAAAAACACTTAAGAAGATTGAATATATTAGAAAATTAAAATTTATTATTTAAAGAAAAAGGAATTTCCGATAGGATAATGTGCATGGGCGTAATGGACATATGTGGATATGTACAGCAAAGTCTAACCAATCAGATTGCAAAATTAATATTACCAAGGCTTTTGAGATCGACATTTTTGGAATAAAGCGAATTTCGAGTGCCAAAGAATATACCACATAGCCTCCTGATCTTGATATTAATGGACCTTTTCTGTTCGAATCTCAACTTCAGTGCGCGGTCTCGTAGACTTGCACCCGCCGCCTGCTTATTAAAAATAATAATAATAATAATATTCTTATTAACTAAAAAGTATATTTATTTTGTGATAAATGAGTTAGTTGAAAAATATTTTTTTTAGAAAAATGATCACTGGAACGAAAATAATCAGTCGATGAAAACATATATTTTCAATAACAATATATGTTGAAATACTTTTGCTGTTGTTCATTCTTTTATATAAGTGAAAGGAGCAATTGTATTTAAATAAATACTTTTAAAGTTATTCATTTTGTGTTCGTGAAGTATCAAGAGAGACAAAATATGCTAAGATTTTAGTATAATAAGATAATAAAATCACTAGAAACCATAAAAGAAAAAGGGTTTTGCAAGTTTTAACGTAGTTGCGATAAGGATACTATAAAAATCATTGGGTACTGATCGGGCGATGAAATGAATATGAATAAAAGAAAAAAAAAATAAGTAATGGAATGAAGATGACAACTCTCACTGGAATTCTCAGGTTGGAAATGCAGGTCGAGAGAAGAACTTGGCAAGGCAAAGAAGATTGAATATATCAGGAAAAAATAAATTATCATTGTCCAAAAAAATAAGTTCCGATAGGATAACGATGCATGGGCGTTCAGTTGGAGGTATGTAGATATGCATTGCAAAATCTGACCAATCAGATTGCAAAATTAATATTACCCAAAGCTTTGACATCGACTTCTACTTTGGAATAAAGTGAATTTTGAGTGCCGATGTATATACTATATAGCCTTCTGATATTGATATTCCTGGACTTTTTGTGGATTCCCAACTTCAGTGCTCGGTCTCGTGGACACGCACTTGCCACCTACTTATATAAAATAATAATAATAATAATCTTACTAACTGAAAGATATATTTATTTTGCGAAATAAAAATTATTTGAAAAAAATGATCGTTAGAATGAAAATAGCCAATTGAGAAAAGTGTTTTCATATTTTCGATAATAATATATATTGAAAGACTTTCGTCGTTGTTCATTCTTTTATATAACCGACGCGAGCAATCTTGTTTAAATAAATATTTTTAAATTATTTATTTTTTATGAAATAAATTTGCTTCCCTCCACACGTTAGCGAGCAGCAAATAAAATTGATGGAGAAAGGTGGACATGGTGAGCAATGATGAGTTGCAAGGATTGGTGGCCTTTTGCTTTAAGCTCTACAGGGGCTATGGAAATCCAGTCTGCAAGCAATTTGCCCTTGTGGGGTCAACAAGTGGATGAAGTCCTAAGTACTCTATAATATATATTCAATGATTCATCGTCCGGAAGTAGGTTGATCTTTGCTTATAAAAAACATCATGCCTAAATCCTCTCCCGTTTAATTTTATGATGAGTTGTGAAAACGCGAAGAGCGGAACTCTCGTGTTTTGTGAAGTATTATAAGAGAGAAAATATGCTAAGATTCTAGTAGAATAAGATAAGAATAAGATAAAGAACTCATTAGGAACCATAATAAGAAAAGGTTTTTGCAAGGTTTGATATAGTTGAGAGAATGGATACTACAGAACTCATCAGGATTTGATCGGGCAATTGAACGAATATAAATAAAAGAAAAAAAAAGTGATGGTATGAATATGATAACTCAAACTCACAAGAATCGTCAAGTTGGTGAAGCCGATCAAGAGACTAGACAAGACTTTCAGAAGTGTTGGGAGTTATTTATTTTTTTTTTTTTTTTGGGTTTTTTTATTAGAGAATAGGGTAGTTGTTGAAAGTTACTACAGTGTACATCCCATGAGACAAATGATTTTTAAATAGAAATCAAACCACACTATACAAATTCAATCTTCAATCTACTTGAAACTCGTCATGCATCCCGACTTATGATATGCCTTAGATTTGCCGGCATATATTGGCCCATGTTATTACCACTCAATTTGATTTTCTGTCGAAGAAAGACCGATTCACACCATTTGTTGGTAGGCAGCTCATCCTTTTGATTAATGTTATAATCTCCAAGGCGATTCTCCTTGAATTTACGCCTCCAAACACATCGTGCCTCCATGCGTGTAGCGAATCGATCTGTTTGAGTATTTATCGTTCGAATATATCCCGACACAAAAAAAATGGCAATTCTGCGTAACAACAACGGTCATTTGACCTGCTTGTTCAACTAAGCATTGAAAAGCATATCTTGCTAATTCTTTTTTTTTAATTATTGTGGTCATTATCGGTGCTAATAAATTACCTTTTGTTCAATTAAAAACAGTAAGGAAACCCCGATAAGATAGCGATACATCAGTGGTAATCTCGGATATACGTGTGGATAGATAGATGCTACAGAGTGCACCAATCGGATTGCGATGTATGTCTTTTGATGTTGATATTCCTTGTACCTTTTTGAAGATTCCCACCCACTTTCTTTGAAAAATAGCCTTTGCTAACTGAATTTTTTCTTCGTTTGCTCATAAGGTGGAATAGTTAGTAAGTACCTTTTCTTTCGACAAATCGAAAAAGGTGAAGAAGAGGGAATATTTCGCATGAAAGTTTAAAGAGCAAATGATGTTAGTTTCAAGGGTTGGTGGCCTCTTACCCTGAGCTCTAAGGCGGCTACGAAGATCCAGTCTACACGCCTTTTTGAAAGCCAGGCTTTGTTTGAGCTTCATCGCTAAAGCGACGCCCTTGGGGGATCGGCAAATGAACCTAATCCAACTTGTAGCGGAAAATTATTTGAAAAGTCTTAAATTTATTGTATAGTGATCAATTCAGTTTTAAACTTTCTAATTTGGTCGATTTAATCCTAAATTTTTTTTTATGATTTTTCAATGTGGTCATTTCAACCAATTTTAATTGGAAATTGCTGATGTGGCTGTCCGATCAATGCTAGTTGTGTTAGAATGACTAGTATTCATTTAGCGATTTCCGGCCAAATTTAACCGGAATGATTACGTTGAAAAATCATTAAATATGCTTAGTTACCATTTCGCAAGTCAACCGCATCGACCACTTGCTATTTCCCTAAATTTCTTAACATTTTGTGTCATTTTGAGGAGCTAACACTATTAGCAAACTCACTGCCCTCAGATGAGCTAGACCCAAAGGACACCACCTCATCCACTGCTCCATCACAAATCCACCAAGCCCGATGCCACACGGTTTCGTTGAAGAAACAATATTTCGTGACACTATTTGATATTGATTCAAACCTAGTTCACTTCTTTGAAGTCACTTTAAGTTTGAGGAGACATTAACAATACTAAGTTAGAGATTCTTAAGATTTTCTATAGGATATTTTCCTTTCAAGATTTCATGTATATCTTCCTTAATTGTGCATATCTTGATTGATAAATATTACATTAGGTAGATCTTAGGCTGATATAATTTTCATTATTATATATCAAAATATACAGAATTTCCTATTCCTCTTTTCCGTAATACAATTCTTAACTAAATGATCTAGTACTAAGTGAATCAAATTAAAAAGTTTATGATCGAATTGATCACCGTACAATAATTTATGACTTTTTGGACAATTATCTCTGACTTGTTTTACCGGACCAAGCTCCTAAAATGAGCGCTTAAATAGTCCACCGTCACGAGCCGGGCTTTGCTTGTGAATAACATCACTCCTAAATCCTCTCCCATCTACAATGTGGCGCAAGGATGAGCATACGCAAGGAGCAACACTCTCATGTTTTATGAAAGGATTCATAAAAAGGAGAGTATATTAAGATTTTAGTGGAACTAAGTTATTAAAATTACTGGGAACCCAAAAAAAAAAAAAAAAGAGAGTTTTTGCTAGGTCTACAGCAATCGGGATGATTTAAAAAACAAAACTCATCATCTAGGCGATGAAACGAATGCCAATTAAAACAAGAATGTGGTAGGACGAATATGACGACCATCACGAGGATATATTCAAGTTGGTTGAAGCCGGCCGATGAGACTTTTCTATGCATTGGAAGTTAGTTCATCTTTTCTTTTTGCATGATTTTTCATTGAAAAGAAGGGTGGTATTGGAAGTTAGTGCAATTTAAATTGGAAAGAGACAAATGAATTTGCACACAAAAGTTAGATCACACGATGCGAGGTCAAATTCGATCTACTTGGAATTTGTCTTTTAACATCCCGACTTGTGTTACGGGTTGGACTTTGTGGGCTTAGTGGCCCATATTATCACTATCTAATTTGTTTTTTCTCTTTGGAAAAGGACTCTGATTCAAGCAATTGAATCGCAAAAACATTCAGCCACTGGATAATTTTAAAAAAGATAATGAAAGGGCGGCCCATACTTCCTTCGGGAAGCAAGAGGTTGGTTAGCACTCCAAGAAACATGTGTCTCTAGTGGATTGTTCCTTCTATTATTGTCATTCCTAATGCATGGGACTTCTGAAGCCCACTGAACTTCACTTTTTTTAGATCTGTTCTGCGATTTCGCAGTCGCTTGCTTGAACACCCTTTCGAAATCCTACGTGTTTCGGCAGAACATCGCGTAAATCCAACGCGAAAAGTACTAGGAGCGCCTTCAGCATGACCCACATAAGGATCCCGGTTAGCATATGAGTGTTTCGACCCATCATCTACATTTCAATTGAATTTTATTCAAGGCGTCGCATCAGAATGAGACCGTTAGCAAGGGACCAAAAAAGAAAAATCAGCAACGCGGGATTTGCCACAACTAGAGCTGAGTCGAGTGGTGGAGGACAAAGGGGCGTCAAAAAAGACTGCCGAGAACCATAGAAAGGGAAGACGAATATGATAACTGGAAAGGAGAGATAATCAAAGAAAAAGAAAGAGAAAGGAGGGAAAGAGACGCCAATTCTTGGCAACGATTCAATAGTCTCAATCAATTCATGATCAGAGGCTGATGGAAACAAGTGCTGGAACTGAAATAGTACAACCGCTTCCAACTCGTGCACGATAAACAAGCATCCAGTTCCACGTCACAAGTAAACAGGCACAAGCCTTGACCTCATTATGCCCTCAATAATCTTACAGCCATGAGATTAGGATGATCAAAACTGCTACTTTTACTTTACATCGAGCACCAAATACCTCTTGGCTCTCATCCCCGGTTTTATAATTAGGACCAGAAAAGACGCATCAAACTTATTCCATTTGCCCAGTTAAAGCTTGCTCTTCATCTTCGGCATCCATATCTTGCTCAACACCTTTGACCTGTGAATGCAGCGCAACTACATGAGCAAGCCAAGCAAAAGCAGAATGCAACAGGAAACTACTGATTCACCGTAATTATGCAGATTATGCAGTCCAAGCAAGAAAACACCATTTGTGCAGTCCGATCATTTGCATGTAGATTATGAAGATACATAAATTATGACAAGAAGTAATTATGTCCTACAAGAAATATAACAGACCGCATTATGCAAGTCTGATTCACTGTAATTAACATGAAATAACCTCTAAACACATCCACTGGTCATCACACATATAGAAAGTGGTCAGAAACATTTTGACAGACTTGAATTCTTCAGACAGAATTACCACTTCTATCAGACAAACAGGTCTGTGGTTCTAAAATGTCAGCACGGTACAAAGAAAGAAATCATCAGCCATTAATGTTTCATTAGACCCAAGTGTTAGGACCATTCTAACTCAAGAAAACTCAAGAATAGGCCTTCAAAAGAGGAATGGAGACAAAGTACTACAAACCCCACATCATAATTCGGTTTGCAAATGCCATTTTTCTGTAAATGACAGACCACTTCCCATTACCTCTTTAAATCTGTACATCACAAACTTCAGATATTTCACTTTAGTCACAATATCTAATTCAATATGCAAAACAGAAACCCAAAAGGATGACATGCTCCTAGACATTTCTAAATTCCAGGGTATGTAGCAAGCCAATATAGAAAATTAAGGGAAATTACATAAACAAACATGCATTCCTTGCATTAACTGGTGAAATAAGATTCTAAAAGCAAGGATCAGTTTTTCTACTTCTTAAATTTAAGATACTTCAATTTCCTCTTCAACTATATCCCATCGTATACATCGTAATAGAACCTAATTTTCAAATCAGAAAGTACCCTCTCTATTCTTAGGTAGGCCTGCACGTTTTAGGTTTTCCGGAAGGAATGGAATGACTAATGTGAAGCTGCTTAAACAAAGCGTAAACGTACAATCAACGGAAGGCTTCTTTGTCTCGTCTGTCCTTCTCTGCCCTCAGCCTGTCTTTGAGCTCTATCCCGCCCTTCCAATGGAGTTTCCCAAGATCTTCGAATGCATGGCCCAAACTCCCCCAATATAAGGGAGATACTGGGTATTGACTAAGACTACTTTAGTTGGAATCTTTTCTTTGAATTTATTTGGATAGGATTTATGTTGGCTTCATCGGGAGGTTTTTCACCACCAAGACATTATGGGATTAGAAAGAGACTGAGTCCAGGATCTTCTTCTGTCAACAGAAGTAGACTGAAGACCTCCTAGAGAAGTTCGCTATGGTCGATTGCAAACCAATCCCACCTTCCCTCTGGTGTAAAATCACAGCCTATCCTAAGAACTACTTTTGAGTGCCCTGAAACAACAATCAGCCTCGCTTTAGGGTGAAATCATTTTCCCTTAGATTCTTCAATCGGACCAGACTTTCTCAATCTGAATGATGCTTAAAAGCGTTTTTGTCTTAGTTTAGAAGTCTGATTTCTTTCCGTTGTTGGGTATGAGCACCTGGTCTTAATTGTGAATGAGATATATATGTCCCCTAGCTCTCGGGAGACCATGAGGGAAAGAAATTGCTTTTCATTAAGTATCCAATAAGCTCCACATCCCAGATGTTTCATCAGATAAAGGAACTTTATGCACGTGGATCTCAACAAATAACCTTGCAGTGATGGTAAGAATGCTAGGCTCTAAATTCACTAACAAGCACACACATTACAAAGTAGAACATATTCAGAGAAGCAAAACTTACTTCTGGCACGTAATGCATCAACATATTTTCAATCCCAGATTTAAGGGTGACCGAAGAGCTAGGACAGCCACTACATGCCCCTTGCATCCTCAACTTGACTATACCAGTGTCCCTGTAAAACACAGATCCACATTATTTCCTTGCTGATAGAACATTACAAACGTCTGAAAGTAGTCTGTTTATTTTTTTTGTAGAAAAGAGCAAAGAAGAGGAAGAGGAGAGATCTACAGATCAAATCCCCGATACTCGATGTCTCCACCATCATCTTGCACTGCAGGTCGAATTCGAGTCTCCAACAATTCTTTGATCATTGCAACAGTTTCAGAGTCATCCTGCAAAAGGACACAAGGACAAGTTTAAATAGCATTCCAGAGAAAGACTATCATAAGTCAGAATAATTTTTTTCATAGGCAGTAAAGCATTTTATTAAAACAAACAATTCAAGTACATTAGAAATGTACAAAGAGAGAAAGAAGTAAAGAAAAGCAAAAAACAAAGGAAAACATCAAAAGACTATGAGAAGTCAGAGTAAAAGTGCATTCTGCTCCCAAGAATAATTTATATTCAAAAATGGTTTTTCTGTTTTTTTTTTTTTTTTAATTTCCATTCTCTGAACGAGTTTTTAGCATTCGAAGGCATTTGATTCAAAGACATTTGTAACAAAAATTTTATGTCCGGAATAGAAATGCATTTAGCACAACCCTCAAATTTTTTTGTGATTTAAAATTTCTTTTAATTATTTTATTACATTTTCCCTTTTTTTCTTTTTCACTTTTTCTTCTTCTTCTTCTTCTTCTTCTTCTTCTTCCTCTTGTCAATTGTCAACCTCTAGTGAGGCCAAGCATCACCCAACCACCAGCAAGGCTCGACCTCGCTTGGCCATGGTGAGGTCGACCTCAAGGGTGGCTGGGCGAGGCCAAGCTCACCTAAAGCAAGCAGCCTCAGCTGACAAGGCTCCAGTGAGGCCACCAACCATTGCCAAGGCCAGCAACTAGCTAGAGGAAGAAGAAGAAAAAGAAGAAAAGGAAAAGAGAAAAGAAAAGATATTAAAGAAAAGAAGAAGAAGAAGAAAATGCTTAATTCTCGAGTTATTCTCGGAGCAAAAAAAGCAATTTTCTTTTACTTCTTAATTCCGTTCCAAATCTATTACCGAAAACAAAAGAGTTACCAAATGAATTTTTGTTCTTTTTTTGTTTTGGAGAACAAAAGAGTAGAATCAAACATTGTTTAGCACATTACCAAACAGGTCCTTAAGATGTCCAAAGCTGGATATAAATTTTTACAAGACAAAAGCAAGCAAAGATTCTAAACCCTTGAACAATTTTTGGTTGCATTCCTTCCGGATGCACCATATTCTTTTTTCCACATACCATATAATTTGACAAGCAATTACCTCAAAAAAGCTCATGCTAACCTACACAATTGTAAAACAACATTGCAAAACATAACTAACATGTTTTTGCAATAGACCTATTTCATGATACCTTCAAACCATAATCATACCTTTGCTCTGATTGAAATTGCTATCTTTGAGTCTCAAGTGTTCAGACATCACATTCATAGACATGTAGAGTTTAAGATAATGAAAGCTAAAGCAAAATAAAAGAAGCAACCAATGACAAGTAGAAAACCATTCTTTCTTCAGATATTCTTGAGAAAACAAAATTGGTATTCATAAAGAGATACCAAGGACTGCCATGTATCACAAAACTCTTTCAGCAGACACCATGTATTTGGGTTTACCATGATAACTGAAAGATGATTTTAAATACTAAGATAACTTACGGAAATAGTTTGGAAGAATTCCACAGCTCAAGGAATACCAACTCCAATATTATATACCAGATTGGCCTTTCTAAAGCCATGCAGGTCAACTCTAACACCATATGTTTGGTTTTACCATGATAACTGAAAGATAATTTTAAATACTAAGATAAGTCAAGGACATGGTTTGGAAGAATTCCACAGGCTCAAGGAATACCAACTTGCCAATCTTATACACCAGATTGGCCTTTCTAAAACCATCTAGGTCAACTCTAACTAACACTGTTGTCAACAATACTTGTGTGTGCCTTTAAAAACTCCATATCCTCTTGTCTAAGTTTCATGATGTTTAATGAATATAAACAGAATTCAATAGATCTAACAGAGGGTTGCATTTGAAAAGTGAAAATCTCAACTTATGATGAAAAGGCAGGTAATGATAGGGGTATTTAAATCCACCCAAACACCATCACTGCCCAGACAACCACAATGGAAAGGAACAATTTTATATTAACAGACATCATGTTAAAGGGATAAAGATCAATATTTGATAATAACAAACAGACAAAAGATCCCAAGAAACAGAGAAGAATTCTGATGAAAATCACTCCAGAAGAGACAATAGAGGGATGCAAAAGAAGGTCCAAACATTATAAATGAACCACATACTTCATGTATAGCTGTGTCCATAGCAGATGCAGTTTGTGAGTCTAGAAATAATGGCTGCCCAGAAGAGTAGAAATCCATGATAGCAGCAAAGATTTCAGGTTTGAGAAGATCCCAAGAGGCATCATCGGACTTAGTTACAGTCACAAAATCCGATCCATAAAAAACTCGAGTAACTCCTGCAATAAAAAGACAAAAAAGCAAATTAATCAGCCTTACTGGGACCATCACAACTGAAAAATGCTTCATCATTATAACCTTTTATGAAGCAAGCAGCTAACCATCAATGCCAAAGAGGGCTCTTGCTAGTGCCGAATTCATGGAAGTGCGAGCATTCGGAAAATCTGCGCTGCCAACTTCCATAACCGGCTTCCCAGGGTAGAACATCAGTGACATTGGATTGGGAGTGGACTGAGTTTGGATGAACATGCTCCTCCTCTGCACTGCAACAAAGTGGCAGGCAGAATGGAAAAGCTCAAAATCATACCTCATCCCTTTCGCAAGGCGCAAATTCAAAGCATAGCATTCACCAAAATCATCTTCAAACATTAACTACGTCTCTCGACTTATGAGGCACCAACATGCCCCCTCCGTCGCTTAGCAGACGATCTTCACTATGAAGCTCGAACGCAACGAATCGGGCAACATATAACCGCTAGCGATTATAGAAACTACGCGTACAAATCCATCTAAAAACGATCCCACCGGACAGAGATTCAGGCACGGAAATTAGACCACCGAGCAAAGTAATTCGGTGCCCTGATCAACACGAGACTAAAAACCAAAGCTCACTAAGCCGTGCGTTTCGACGGGACACCGGAACTAAACGCGAAAAAAACCTATCGCGCAGAGCACGACCCGACGCCCCCCGTTTCGCGGCGGCGGCAGCGGCGGCGGCGGGGGGATCGAACGGAGCGGTAACGTTGCGGGATCAAAGGAGGCCGGCGACGAACCTGCGAAGCGGTTCCATTTCTGGGAGAAGAGAGGAGGGCTCGATGCGGCCGGACCGGGGAGCAGCAGCGCCGATCGCCGGAGAGGGGAGGAGGCCGCGGAGGACGAAATGAGGCGGCGGGATGCGGCGCGGAAGGGGGAGCTCCGTTGCCGGCGGGATAGGGATTGCCCTATCAATCTGCCGATTCCTCTCATCATCTTCTCTCTCTCTCTCTCTCTCTCTCTCTGCAACAGCCTGCCTGAGAAATTTGGGGGAAGAAGGAGGGCGAGAGGTTCTTCTGCTGTTTATATACGCTTCTCTCGTTCGCTCTTCAAGCTCTCGCGCTTGCAAAACAATTTGTTTTTTTTTTTTATTTTATTTTTTTGATTTTTAGATTTATTTTTTCACTCATGCTGTTAAACAAAGTCAGCTCCAATCTGTACACGGAAATTATAGACATTTTGGACACTTAAACTGTTTAAATTGCAGAGGGGTAATGGTGTGATATCCGGGAATTTTATCTATTAATTGATAATATTTAGTATATTGAGATAAATATCAATTCATCTGGATTTTGAATTACGTTTATGAAAAATTTAAATCAGGTCATCAATTGTATGATTCGTGGAAAGTTTGAAATATGCTTTTCATGTCCCTGGCCTTTCGAAATGCGATTTTGTTTAGGGTTATAAAATTGCAAAGAGTCATATTTTAAGAAAACAAATTAAAATCGTATTTTACTAATTTGAATTTGCGTAGATTAATATTTATATATATATATAAATATGTATATATATATATATATATATATGATTTTATTATATTAAAAGAGGATGAAAACTTATTGTCATGATAACCATAAGTGGGGATCGATATGTTATGAAATATGTATTGGATAATTTTCAAAGTAAAAATTTACAAAATTGAGATTTTCTTAACATTTGATAGTTTTCCCTAACAATTTGATGGGTTCAAAATATTTTTTGGTTTATCAATATTTAAAATAATATTAATTTTCCTTGTTTATTTACTGAAATGTGAAATATCATCAAATGTTAGCTATATCTTCATTTTAATTGCCTAAAATAAGCTACTTATCACCCCATTACTTGAACACATTTCTTCATTCTTCACCTAGTATTTCAACTTCAATCTCATCATGGCTTTTGATGTGAATGTGAATTTATGTTATGATATGTGCTCACAAAAGATGAAATGGTCACCATGTTAGATTATGGATTGGGTTACAAGTACTTGAATCACCTAAAATGCACGTTGTATTCCTTCTTTATTGAATTATCCAATGACGAGTATATAAATAAGGCCAGTCTATATTTTACTTTCGTGGATTGAATTATTGGCACTTTTAGAATTATAGCAATTCCTTAAAATATTATGTCACATTACTCATCAAATGTTATCATGTTCTTGTGTACTGAGGCCAAGTGATGAGTAGATCTCTTGCTTTACACATAGACCTTTCATTTACAAAGCTCAAAGCTAACCTAAAAATACTTTACACATTGGTCGAGTTCAATGCCTTTTTTCTTTTAAAGACTAGAGTAGAGTGCACAACAAAAGCGGAGGTATATTTTTTGTACCGGGAGTTTTAGTTATGTGTAACCAGTGTACATCATCCGACGTTAAATTATTCATTCATTTGATGTTTAAATTGAATGGAAAGTTACATCGTGACAAATATTCCTCGACAAAATTAAAGTGATGAATTATAGATAAATTGTGTAGTCAAGAAGCGTTGGGAAAAGATAGTCAAGATCGATAGTATTATAATTCCCAGCAACCAAGTAAATTACAAATTGAATATTTTACTTTCTTCAAACAAATGTTCAAAATGCCACTGCAGTACATAATCCGCCGATGAATATGCATATAGCAAGAAAAGAAAGACACAATTACTTAGAGTGCACGAAATCCACTTTCTCAGTAGAAAGATAGGCATCTGGCAATTGGATGTTATTGTAATTATTAACTATCCAAAATAAGATAGCATTTTAATGGATCGTGTATGATATGTATATATCTAGAGAGAGTAAACAAATATTGTTATTTGGCAATGTAATAACAGCATCATACAAAACAAGGAAACATTTGAATATGATAACACTGTACGAATTGTATTATATATATTTATTTATTTACTCATGCCAAAAATCCCAAATAAGCAATATCCACGCAACGTTTATCCAAACCAACTTTCGCACCGCAATAGATTTCAAACCATCACGTTATTGTCATAACTACCCATAAACTAATTTTCGTGTGAAAAAAAAGTGAAAAAATCACTGCAATCTTAATTTAAAAATCTGCCAAAATCTATAAATTTTGGCTTAAGATCTCACAAGATTTTGAAAATTCATCAAAATCCCTAATCTTTTGCCAATTTAAGTAAACATGGTATTGGTGCACCGATTACGAATCTAGTCAGAGGTATAGTACAGGTGTAGTAATTTGAAATTTTTTTAATAAGAAAAATTAGTTTAAGATAAATATATGACTGGCACAAAAGTTTTAAATATGTTATATATATATATATATATATATGTTTTTCTTTTTTTAAATTTTTAAATTTTTTTAGCCCCTATTTGATTCATTACGTGACGGGAGAACGTCCAGGGGGGGGCGAGGATCTATGTAGCACGGACACTCTCCGGAAGCCTTCCGTGTCGTGTCCGACACTCCGACACGTGTCCGACACGTTCCGACACGTCCCCGACACGCTCCGACACGCGGTCAACGAGTGTCGAAAAATCCGACACGTGGTCAACTCTTTCCGACACGCTTCGACACGCGAGTCCAGAATTCCGACACGCGATTCCGACACGCACGGGGTCAATTTTAAAAATTTATAATACTTGAGGGGTCAAAATACAAATATACACAAAAGAAGTAATAAAAGAAGTAATAAAATTGCTATAAATATATACACACGGGGTCAATTTTTTTTTTTTCAGTTTTATTTTTTTAGAATTGTTTTATTTTTTTTTTAAAAGTCTTTTACTCTGAAAGAAGTAATAAAAAATGCTATATATGATAGATAAATAAATTTAGGGATAATACCCTAAAAACCCCAAACTGGTATACTTGTGACAAATTTACTCCAAACTATTTTTTTGACCACCAAAAACCCCAAACTGGTATACTTTTGACAAATTTATCCTAAACTGGTATACTTGTGACAAATTTACCCTATGTTAGTTTTCGTTAAATTTTATTCTCAAATTATTAAGTTAAATGACACGTGACAGTTAAGCAGTATACCAATTTAGGATTTTACGTTTCGTTTGTTACAATTTACAATTTTTATGATTTTTTTGTGGTATTAATCTAATTTAGCATAGGGTACATTTGTCACAAATTTACTAGTTTAGGGTTTTTTGCAGTCGAATAAATTAGTTTGGGGTAAATTTGTCATAAATGTACCAGGTTTATGATTTTTATAATCGATCGGGGTAAATTTGTCACAAGTTTACCAATTTGGGGTTTTTCATGATCAAAAAAATAGTTTAGGGTAAATTTGTCACAAGTGTACCAGTTTGGGGTTTTTTAAGGTATTAACCCATAAATTTAAAAATATCATTTCAGCATTTTTCTTTAAACAATGTTTTTTTCCTCTAAGTTTTGTGTATTATTGTAACAAATTATATTAATGAATGATATTATTTAATATTTTTGTGTAAATTAATTCTAGGCTATTTTTATTATTATTTATTTATGTATTATATATAAAAATATATTTAATATATAACGTGTCGGAACGTGCGAGGATAGGATGGGAGAATTGAGGATGAATTTTTGACCGGACTCGCAAATATCGGGCCACAAAAAAAAGTTAAACATTCCTGCCACGTGGGACAGAATATCTGCACAAGCTTTCGCCTCTTCCCTTCCCGACCCACCCAGCTAACCCAAAGTTCCCTTCTTTTCTTCTCCTTCTCTCTTTTCTCTCTCTCTCCCCAATCCACGCGCACACACCAAGAATCGTCGTCGTCGACGAAACGAGCTCCCCCCAGACAAACCCTAATTCCGTCCTTCCCCCCTTCTCTCTCCTCACTCCCTCTCTCTCTCTCTCTACAGCTCCCCCCGCCCCTGGAATCCGCAATTCCCCTCCGATTCGAGCTCCCGATGGGCCGCCGGACCTCCTCCGCCCCTCCGCTCCCCTGATGCCGCCCCCGCCCCATAAAAAACCCTAGGCCATCGCTGCGGCTGCTGCTGCTGCTGCCCCCCCCGCCCTTTTTCTTCATCCGATCGCCGCCCGGGAATTTCCGCGTCGCCGACGATGGAGGGCCCCGCGGAGGACGCCGGAGCTCCCGAGTCGTGGGAGGTGGCCGACGTGGACGAGACCATGAGGCGGCTCTTGCTCTCCGCCAAGGAGCCGAACGCCCAGGACCCCGGCGGCGGCGGCGGCGGCGGCTCGGGGTCGGCTCCCGCGGCCAACTCGCAGCCGGCGCCTCCGGAGAAGGTCACGGAGGATGCTCTGAGCCAGGTCGATCAGTTCCTCCGGGAGGCTCTGGAGAATCCTCGGGAGAGGCTTTCCAGTGAGTCATCGCTTTCCCTCTTTTCTTAAAATTCCTTTCTTTCCTTTCTTTTTTTTTGAGGTTTTTTTAAGCTTTGTTGTAGGGATGGTAGCGTGTTTATGTGGAGTTTGCTCGTTGAAGTAATGCATCCTTGATTATGGTTTGCTATATTAGACCTTCCGTTTTGGTGCGTGCGTCTCTGTATAATTGTGGCGCTTATTGTGTGGCTCAACTAAATTGTGCTTATTTCCTATAGTGGGGGCACGGCTTTGAAACTCGGCAGAAGCCCAGGTGCCTGGGTTGAGTTTGCATACTGTGCACACAGGTCCCCCATCAATGCAGTGTTCTAAACACTTAGTTATGCTCTTCAGCAATTATCCGTATTCATAAAGTTTGAACCTTCGAAGATGTTGTCTCTGAGTTTTTCAATTGATATGATGTTAGGATTGTTTGGAGATAATTGATAGGCAAAGTGGTATCATCACTTTGTTATTCTTAACCATGGTCTTGCTGGAATATTGGAGAAGGATGGTGTGGGATCTTTCTGTCTTTATTCGGGTTGATTTTAGCTCCTCATCTCAATAGTAACGAGAATCTCTATTCTTTGTCCTTTGTAGTACTCCGTATGGAGCAAGACGTGGAGAAATTTATTCGAGATCCAATGCAAAAGCAGATGGAATTTCAGCAGCTGCCTACGTCTTATCTACGGCTGGCTGCGCACCGTGTTGCACAGCATTACGGTTTGCAGTCCATGGTTCTGCTAGACACTACTTTGCCCGATGCCTCAAACTCCCGTATCATTGTTAGCAAGACATCCGAGTGTAGGATTTTCCCAATACGATTGGCAGACATTCCAGTTAATTTACCTTCTCAGGACACTGGTGTCATGAAGGTTGCAATTAAACAGAGACCTCAAAAGCGGTTTCCAAATGCAAATGCGGGTAACTCAAATTCTTTGAAGTCAAACAGTGCCAAGAGTGTGGAGGAAAGGAAAGAGGAGTATAATAGGGCTCGTGCTCGGATTTTTAACTCTAACAACTTCAATGCTGGATTGGCTGGGAAACCAGAAACTGGACCGAGAGAAATTGGACCGAGAGAAATTGGACCGAGAGAAACCGGACCGAGAGAAACCGGACTGAGAGAAACCGGACCGAGAGAAACTGGACCAAGAGAAACCGGACCAAGGGAAACTGGACCAAGAGAAACCGGACCAAGGTTTCAAGATAATTCCCAGCATAACTCCTTGGCTTTATCCAAGATGGAAGAGAAGGCTCTGCCAGGAGTCAATGAAGCAAACAGTGTTAGGGGATTAACTGACTCAGCTACATCTAGCAGTGCATCAGCTAGAAGCAGAGAAAAGGAACCTATTGGTAGGCACAAATCCAACAGTCGGGTGGCTATATTTCGGGATCGTGAGGTGGACCGCAAGGATCCTGATTATGACAGGAACTATGACAGGTATGCTGGTTTTAGTCTCAAGTCTCGTCTCAAGTCTCTATGAGGATATCTGATTTTGTATGTGATGAAAGTCTGTGGCAGACTCGAGACTTGTTCCGTGAGGAAGTTAATTAATTATTAACTTTCGTGATTCCCACTGTATTGTTTTGGTTCGAGGTTGACGGTGGCTTAACTTGATTGGGTAATTGGCAAGTTATCTCTATAAGATGCAAACATAAGGAAGTTAATTGTCTTCTTCTCTCTATGACAACTGTTCTTTCCATAGATTTCTCTTCTCTCTGCATGTTGTGAGTCATTCTTCTCATGAGTTGAGCCATTCATTTGTGCTCAGTTTTTGATCTTTGGTTATTGTTCAATTCTTCAATGGTCATTTTACTTTCTCTGATTTTGCTAACAAGTTATGTCAAAATGGCTTATTCCCCCAGGTACATGCAAAGATTTGATCCTGGATTCGGGTTCCCTGGAGGGCCTTACACCGTGCAACCTATGTATACTCCAGCAATAAATTATAACACAGAATTTCCACAGCTTGGATCTAGTCATCGGCCTCAGGTTCCTGCTGAACACCAGCCTCGGCCGCTACCTCAGCATATACCTGGGCCATGGTCCGGATCCTCTGGTGCTGTGGGGATAGGGTATGGGCATCCAGACATGATTGCACCATTCAGTCCAAACCATGTCAATGCACACTCATCATCAGCTTATCTGCATTCGTCTCAGTATGCTTGTCAGCGACCTGGCATGCCTTTTGTCCATCCCAATGAACATGTTCATCAACCCTTTACACAGGTATAATTTCGGTGACTGAAGGCCCTAGTTTGCTCCAGCTGAACCATGGTGATTTTTTTATTTGGGTGAGGGGGTGTGTGTGGCTGTTGGTGTGGCTGAGGTTAGAAGTGATGGTGTCCCTGCATCTGCTTTTTGTCAATTAAGAGGATATTTTTGTTTTTCTGGGTCAAAAAGAGGATGTTTTTGTTGGCAGCAGGATAATGTTAGGAGTGGAACTATGGTTCTTAATGTCTCATAATGTGCATGCAGCCATGCCAGCCAATTCATTTCCATGTTTCAGCTGTCTTCCTCTAAAATATATGGTCAAGATTTTTGGATTGATTTTAGTCCTACAATTTACCACTTAATAGGAAAAGAATGGATGCAACTTTGGCTTTTTATCCTTTTACCTTTGAGATTGACCTATCTGGTCTGTGGAAATATGAAACTTAAGTCACAAACGATGATAAGTCCTTTCTAGAATTTGATATTCGTTGTCGCACTTCTTCAGTGGAAGGTGGTGATAGCTTAAACTTGCTTAACTAAAGAATCATTAGTTATTTTCTGCCAAAGTAGCTGTGTTCCAATGAAAGAATATAGGGATGCAGTGACTCTTCTCTTACAAAACCTGAATTGCTAAAAATTAGGTCCAATAGGAAAGTACTTTGAAGATGTTGGAACAAGTAGAACAACCCTATTTCCATCTTCTCTTTGTAGCAATTTAGCATAAACTTGTAATTCTCATTGCCAAAAATCAATGAAGAAGCAAACATTAAGCAAACTTTGAAGATATGATTTCTTAGAACGTTCAAAAATTAAACATGTGGGTGTCGTGTTATGATTACTGGCTATGGTCATTTCACATGCATTTTAAATTTGATGATTAATTATCACTGCAGTCTCACCACCAGCAGCCTGATGCAAGTTTTGGATTAGCCCGGCCCCGATGAGGGGCTCGGGCCATGCCTGCAATCCTGCTGGCTGGAACTTGAGCTTGAAACTGGGCGGGCCATCAGGGCCCTAAGTACATTCAAGTGCAGGATTGCAGGCATAGAGAACCAAGGTGGAATGGAGTGGACGTTGATACAGGCATCAAGCATCCATCCACTTCTCCAGCCTTGGTTGTAATAGAGCTTCCAGCGTCTTTAATGGTTGGAAGCTTTGGCATCTCTTTCGGTCATTGAGATATGGAGGTGTCACCGCAGATCTTCGTGTTGCCCATTGATGTTGATGGTGACGATGACGACGGCAAAGAGTAATGATATGGAGCATATAACCTGCAAACTCAAGCTTGAAACTGGGCAGGCCATCAGGGCCCTAAAACATTTAAGTGCAGGATTGCAGGCATAGAGAACTAAGGTGGAAGGAGTGGACATTGATACAGGCATCAAGCATCCATCCGCTTCTCCAGCCTTGGTTGTAATAGAGCTTCCAGCATCTTTAATGGCCGGAAGCTTGGCATCTCTTCCGGTCATTGAGATATGGAGGTGTCACCGCAGATCTTTGTGTTGCCCACTGATGTTGATGGTGACGATGACGACGGCAAAGAGTAATGATATGGAGCATATGACCTGCAAACTCAAGCTTGAAACTGGGCAGGCCATCAGGGCCCTCAAACATTTAAGTGCAGGATTGCAGGCATAGAGAACTAAGGTGGAAGGAGTGGACATTGATACAGGGATAAACATCCATCCACTTCTCCGGCCTTGGTTGTAATAGAGCTTCCAGCATCTTTAATGGCTGGAAGCTTGGCATTTCTTTCGGTCATTGAGATATGGAGGTGTCACCGCAGATCTTCATGTTGCCCATTGATGTTGATGGTGATGACGACGACGACGACGACGACGAGAATAATGTTACGGAGCATATGACTTGCGAGCTCGAGCTTGAAACTGGGCAGCCATCAGGGCCTAAAGTGCATTCAAGTGCAGGATTGCAGGCATAGAGAACCACGGTGGAAAGGAGTGGATGTTCATATGGGCATCAAGCATCCATCCGCTTCTCCAGCCTTGGTTGTAATAGAGCTTCCAGCGTCTTTAATGGCTGGAAGCTTGGCATTTCTTTTGGTCATCGAGATATATGGAGGTGTCACCGCAGATCTTCATGTTGCCCATTGATGTTGATGGTGACGATGAAGAGAATAATGATATGGACCTGCAAATCTAAGCTCTAGATTCAGTTAAAGTAATTTCTCTCTCCTCTTGATCTCAGGACGCTCAATTTGGTTTTTCTCAACTGTTACTAGATGTTTTTATGGAAATTCATTGCAACTATTTTTCTTCAGCAGAAATCACTGTGCCAAGAAGAGCCACTGGGTTGCTGGGCAGTCAAAGGTTGTATCTCACTGACTGGAAGTAGATGCCTGGATTGGTTTTGGAATGGCTGGTTCACTGTCACATCTTGGTGCCCTCATTTACCTTACCCCTTGTTTGTGGAATTGTCGCAGAGAGCATCGCATTTCTCTGAATGCAGGTCATGCAGTGTACCTTGTGTTCTGTACAAAAGTTGATGGATACCATATTTACTCTTTATTTAGTTAATTGCAGTGAGCTTTGCAACACTCAAAACTTTTGATGTTTTATGATAGTTTTATGTTAGTCCCTAGAGACTGCTTATGTGCATGTAAATTTTCTTATTACACCTAAAAAATCACTTCGTGGCCGTATTTGTCTAGCCCATTCTCATGTAATATGTGAATCTCATTCGATTTTGCAACATTGATTTTTGTGGACACATCCCAGCCTATACAAGCGACAAAGCCCTATGAAGAGGCGAAGGTGGTCTGATGGTTTAATACAACCCTCCATGCATTCTCTTAATCACCTCGATGAGACCTTCCTTGGAGGTCCCATGTGAACCAAGACAGATATTTTACCATTGCCAATGTCTCGATGTCTCGATAACAATGTGATGCATCAATCCACGTCTCTATAAATTTTCCCCTTAAGTGAGGCAATATTGAGTTGGCATTGGCTTGACGAAGTTGCCCAACTCATTGGATTGTTAGCCTTGTCATTGACACAGGAAATCATTGTTGCAGGAGATATCTTCTCGTGCTATTCATGGTCTGATGGAGTGATGGAGATGATGCCTCTTGTTCTTTGCGTTTCCTGCGCGTCTGCTGTTAAGTTGGCAGTCCTATATGCATTTTCAATTATCCGTAGAATGTTTGGTCATTTATGTCTCTTGGTCCGGTTCAAGATCTATTCTTGCTGAGTTCTCCTTGAATGTTCATATGTTCATACATGATGACCATGCCGCACTATCAATAATTAATTAGACTGGGTAAAATCATGTGATATTAGTTGTTCCCATCATAATATCATTCAATATACCGTGAGGAATCAAGCTGTGTGATGTTAGTGTTCCCATCATAATGTCATTCAATTTACCGTGAGGAACAATTTTTGCCAGGGTCCTTTCTGTTGATAGAGCATGAGCATGCCAGAGCAGGATGAAGATGTGTCTAGAAAGATGTCTATTCGCCAACTTTGGTTTCTTTAGGTATTATTCTTGATTTTCTCTTTGCGTCCCTTTCTTTATCTCCTTCCCGGCGAGAATACACACGCACATCGAATCGTTTTGGCACACATCCTGGATTAGTGAAATGTGAAACACCCAACTATGTCCTGGTCACATGAGCAATCCTTCCCTCTGTCATCAATGAGGGGCAAAGCCCCTCATGCTCCCCCTCAGGGGCTTTGCTTTTCCTTCAGTGCACAAGCTTCTTTCACGTGTGATGCTGATGAAAATATGCCCGTTCGTCACATATCATCACTCTCTCTCCCTCACTCGAATGTGAGAAACCGTTAAAAGTATGAAGCGCAATTGGTGCTCTTCTGCAAGAAAAAAGGGCAGGCAAAGGAGGCCTTGCACGCTATTTTCGTTGGTCTTTCTTTTCCCTTTCGATTCACCTCCTATATTTGACCAATCCCGAGGTGAACTTCAAGCAACTCAGCCTCCCTCAACATCAAATTCCTACCCAGGTCCTCTAGCTCCTAGGGACTCCACACAGGTCTGCTGTAGTTTTCTATACATTTCTCTTGTGAAACTCGCTCGCTTTGTTTCTTCTACCACGCAAATTGGCAAATCTCGGTTCTATCTCACAGCTCTTGATCGGAATGGTTGGCGTTATTGCTGGCGATTTACGTTACCGATGATCCCGCACGTGTGCATACGGGCGCATACCCCGAATCTGGCCAAATCTTTACTTTCTTTCTACTTATAGATTCATCTTCCCTAGTTTCGGCAATAATGTGCTTCTCCCTTTTTGTTTTTTTACCAATTTCAAAAATGATAAACGATGTCGACCAAATCAGCTATTTAGTTTTATTTTCTAACCCTGGTTTACTTAAGTATTTAACAAAACATGTCTTTTTTAGTTTAATTTTGTCACATATTAGTTGTGTGCTTTTGTACGTGATTACAGGGTGCGGTGTGGAATAATGGATGAAGCAAACCATAAGCTGTTCTTGGAGAACTGTGCCATCATCCAAGAGAACGAGAGGCTAAGGAAGAAAGCAGAAGAGCTGGTTCAAGAGAACCAGGCATTACTCCAGGAGTTGACGCAGAAGCTCTCCAAGTCCGAACACTCTGACCCTGAGCATGGCTCATCATCTTCCACCATGAACCAGCCCAGGAAAAACATCCACAACAACAATGACGATAACAAGAAATAGTCTTCATAGCGAAAAATTTGGTTGTGAACCCATTTAAGAACTCATGCTTAAGACTCTATAATGTGAAGCTAGTAATGAAACGATAATCAATTTCCAAAATCATGTTAAAATGCCTGTTGAGATGTTTGTGGTGAGCAGTGTTGATGGGGATTTCACGACGTGTTGGGCTTTCCCAAGATAGACAGTTATGTTGATCAATCGATGCGTGAAGTGTGAATTGCGGATTCAAATCCGGAATCCAAAATTGCCAAGGACCGGGCGACAATTAAGGGCTGCGACCATCTGTGCCTACCAATCGGGGTCAAGACAACCGTTGACCAAACAGCGGTTGTCCGCATCATGTCCTTAGACAAATTCCATAGAAATTCTGGATGGATTTGGTGATTTGAGTTGACCGAAACCTTGTTGCGTGGGGCCACGCTCCAACAAATCGATCAACTTCCTGACGACAATCACAAGAAGAAAAAGGGTAATGAAGTCTCTTGTTGGTTGCGGTCCACATTGAATGCGGTTGCGGTCCACATTGAATGCCATCTTTAGGTTAGAAAAGTCTGTCAGGAGCCAAGTGCTTGTCTCATAAATATACAAGGACAGGTACCCATTTAGAGACCAACCAAGCCTGGAAACTAATAAATGAGTTGTTTCTTCAAATTGCTTACTGCTGCTAAAAAGGAAAGTTTTTTCTTTTCCTACGAGTACCATTAGAACTCCGAAGTCGAACGCTGTTTCCTTCTTTGTTTTTGACTCTCGTGTGTAATGAACGCGACAGGAATTCTGCCCAATAATTATAAGAATCGAGATTTGCCCGTCTTTACTTGCATGCCGGCCTCTCCACATTTTGTGGCCCATAATCTTTTGCCTTTCAAGATTATGTTCCTCTCTTACAAGAAAACATTAATGCTTTTTTTACACTTCCACCCTGCCGTCCTTGCCAACCAAATGCACAGATGACTTTACTAACTCTTGTAAGATGAGGCATCCGATGATTTAGGGATGATAGATAGGAACATCTATTAAAAAGAACAAAAAAATTCTAAAATGGTTAAGGTCTTCTTCTCTTGCCTTGCAAGTGGATGAGCAATTTTCTTCCCCCCGAGAAAAATTCAAGATTAGTTCCTTCTTATCAGCATGTGGAGTGCCTATAACCTAGGGATCTTTTGTATTGCTCTGTTACAAGATTTATTTTAGTTTTTTGGGCATCTTGTACTAGTTCTTCAAGAAGTTCACCTGCCTTCCGAACTTCTTTCCTTTTCCTTAAATTTTGAGTGTATGGGTACGCTGGTTTTGGTGTGATTTTGGGCTTGAACAAATCTGGGGTAGCTTAAAAATCGAACGGCTTTCAAAGATTTGATGCCATTCTTGTAGGTGGTGAGAGTTGTTTTGCTCTTAAACTTGAAAGGTTTGAAGTTTTCTGGGAAAAAAATCAATTGCTGCAACAAGATTCAGGTCCTTTCTCTTTAGTTGGTGAGAGTTGTTTTCGTTCTTAAATGCGAAAGGCTCGGCGTTTTTCTAGGAAAATATCAGTCGTTGCAACAACATTCAGGTTCTCTCTCTCTCTCTCTCTCTCTCTCTCTCCTCTCCCCACGTGAAGAGACTCTTAACCTGCTTGGATACCATGACTCTTCAGCTTCTTCCCAGTATTGAGTTGTTTTACTTTCGATTTCGTCTGATTTTCTTTTTTTTTGGTCACATATAACATTGGGTATAGAGTTTTTCATGATTGAATAAGAAATGATGTATAGTTTATGGGCTGTAATTGTATGAGCTCTGTTCAATTTTCATGCATGAAATCTGGAGAATTCCTAAATCCTAATTATCCAAACTGTCTGTGCAAACTTGACTGGAACGAAGGCAAATGGATGTGCACAAGAAGAAAAAGTAAAGAGAGAGACAAAAGGGTCAACATACAATTTCAAACATATTTTTGCTGTACTTTCCAGGAATGCTGAGGCTGAGAGGAGTCACAACTATCGTGCTGGTCGTGCTGTCATTAGCATATCAGGGCATCCGCCCTCCGCCGCCCAAAATATGTGGCTCTCCAGGTGGTCCGCCCATCACAGCACCCCGAGTAAGGCTCAGAGATGGCCGAAACTTGGCCTATAAAGAGCAGGGAGTACCAAGAGAATTGGCCAAACACAAGATTGTCTTTGTGCACGGCTCTGACTCCTGTAGGCATGATGCAGTGATAGCAACTGATGTTACCCCGGTTATTAAAATTCTTCTTATAACTCTCTCAACCTTCCTTATTCATGATACCGTCCTTTTGTTCTCTAACGTCAGCAACTAGTTCTGATAACTGAGTTGGTCCATGTTGGGTTGTCGTTTGTTCAGGCAGTTCTCGAGGAAATGAAGGTGTACGTCTTGTCATTTGATAGACCGGGATATGGAGAAAGCGACCCTGACCCGAAAAGGACACCAAAGAGTCTGGCTCTGGATATAGAAGAGCTTGCTGATCAGTTGGGACTTGGAACCAAGTTCTATGTAATTGGTTATTCCATGGGAGGCCAGGCCACTTGGGGTGTCCTCAAGTATATCCCCCACAGGTATTTACATCAACCAAAGTTAAAGATAGTTCATCAGTCATTTAGATAGGATTGCATCGTTTATAGTGGAAATGAAATAGCAAGGATCAATTTTTAGGACATGACTGCATACTGCTTAATCCATGTTTTCAAAGGCGTTATCCGATCATGGGCTTATCCACTCTGGTGGCCTGACGAGCTTATGGGGTCATGATTCTCGACCTCTCAATCAGGCCGACATGGAAAAGAACCTTAAAAAAAGAAGCAGAGGACCCGTGCTGACATGCTCAAGCACTTGAGACCGACCATGGCTCAAGTCTGCCGATTGAGCAAACTATAACCAAAACAGAACAACCATTATAGTGAGTTACAATGAAGCAAGGAAAATGACATGTAGTCTTTCAGCTAAATCGTCTAATTGATCTTAGCGCTCAGATGCAATTGTTAATGACAACAAGCGCTGGCAGGTTAGCCGGAGTAGCTCTCATTGCTCCCGTAATCAACTACTGGTGGCCCGGGTTTCCCGCCAACTTATCCTCAGAAGGCTACTACTTGCAGCCACCACAGGACCAGTGGGCACTCAGAGTGGCTCACTATGCGCCTTGGCTCACCTACTGGTGGAACACCCAAAAATGGTTCCCCGCATCAAGCGTTGCTGCTCGTGCTCCCCACATCATGTCCCGTCAAGACATGGAGATCATCCCCAAGATGATCAGGCGCCGAAAGGACGTGGTAACTTTTGCTCTTGTTTGGTTTGTTTGTTTTTCTTTTCCCTTCACTCTCAGCATGACTAATTTAACAAGGTTGTTGAATTAGTCTTAGCCAAAAGCAAACTTGTAAGATAACTGGCCTTGTTCTTTTGTTATGCAGCCGAGGGTGAACGCGAGGCAACAGGGAGAGGCCGAGTCCATCCATCGGGACATGATGGTCGGTTTTGGGAGTTGGGAGTTTGATCCAATGGAAATTGAGAACCCTTTCCCGAACAAGGAAGGATCGGTGCATCTGTGGCAAGGCGATGAGGATAGGCTAGTCCCCGTTTTGCTTCAACGGCACATTGCGCAGAAGCTTCCGTGGATTGAGTACCACGAGCTACCCGGAGCCGGGCATTTGCTCCCTTATGCTGATGCAATGAGTGAAGCTATTCTAAAGGCACTTATAGTTGATCAGAAGCAGAGTTGATCTCGTAGTCGAGCTTTATTTTTCCCTCCACCTTCTGTCTTTTCCAGATGGTTTGCTCTTCCACTCGAGTGTGCTCTGGACCGAACCATTTACAATTATTATAGTTATAATATATTCCGAGTTTGAGCTATTTCCTATTCGGGATCCCAAGAAAATCATTTCCTCCTGCACCGACAGGCAGTTGAAATGAAGGAAAGGTACCGTCGGATTCTTTTTATCATGCTCATATCTTTTTGGAAAAGAAGGATGCGGGGGTGGTTTGAGAAAGGTGGACCTGCTTCGAGCTGACCGGTCCCCTCGCTTTGATTGCCTAATTGGGTCTTCGTGCCATTAGTGCAGAGTGGTGTCCCTTGCATGCGCAATAGTTGGTTGTGAATTCGAGGTATGGCTTTGCTCGTGAATAACATCCGAGAGTGAATCTGAGCCTATTTGGTACAAAGTAAATTTTGTGGTAGGAATTGTGAGGGCTAAACACTGTATGAGTAATTGGATATAAGAAATTTGGGAAATACTTAAAAGTGTTTGAATAATTTGAGTGTGGATATAATATTTATCATATTACTTGAACTATAGTAAAATTTTGTGCCGTTCTTATCGTGGAATAAGTCTCTCGTTCACTCGGTTGCATCAACTTTACTAGCTATTGATTTTTCATTATAACTCTCTATTGAGGGTGTGAACACTTGTGAATTGAAAAGGAAGTGAGATAGTGTTTTAAGAGTTGCTTGAGTTTGTAGAAGCTAACTTCCAATGTTTTGTATAGAAATAACACCTTGTAAGCTATAAAATCTGAAGAGTTAAATAGTGAATTCTTCGACCAAAAAAAAAAATATATTGAATTCAAATCTTGTCGAGGCCATTAAATTTAGAAGAGTGGAGTAGGCCAAGTGGAAGGCCAAGGCATTGTCGATCTAATTTGTATCTCTTCGATGTGTTTTATCCTTTTAATATCCTTTTGAAGAAATATTTTATATCTCAGTAGCCGCTTCCCATTTCAGTCTCACATTCTACATGTTTTATACAAAAAGATTTTGAATTTTTCTAAATCAACCGATTCATCTCCTCTTAATCCTTCTTTGTTTTCTATTTTATGAGTAACACACGGGACAACAAGTGCCCCTAATTAATGAGAGAATTGAAATCCATCTCCTTCTACCTGTGCCACGTACTTAAATTTCGTGGCCCTTTGCTTTCTCAGATCATATTCCTTTCTCACTGGAAAACATTATTGCTTTTGTGGACTCCCACCCTCCCATTCCTGCTACCAAATAAATAAAATGGCATTTACTAAGTCTTAAAAAATGAGGGATCCAAAAAAATTTGGTGATCATAAATAGATTCATTCATTCCCAAAAAAAAAGAGAGAAAAATCAAAATGGGTAAGGTCGCATTCAATTGGCAGATAGTGTCCTTCTCTTGCCTTGGGAGTAGGGTAAGAATTTTCCTTTCCGAAATTCAAGATCAATTCCTTTTTTGTCGGAGTGTGGAGTATCTCTAACTAGGGTGCCCATGGAAACGTTTTTATTCTAGAAAACTAACTTTTTTTTTTCCTTTAATAGTTCTTTTTTATTTCTACTCCAGAGAATAATTTCTGAATAAAATAAGATATTTGGTAATTATACAAAATTTATATTCTTGAAATAAATAAAAAAAAATAAAAAAATGCGTTTGATAAAAATTTATAAATTTTTGTATTTATTTGTTTTTTCTTCTAGTTCACAAACTGTTGCTTGCCATCGCATGATTGCCACTTGTCGCCATAGGACCACCAACCATCGCCAACCGTCGATGGTCGGTGAGTAGTCATTGGTCGGTGGGCTGTAGGCAATGGTTGGTGGGCTGTGGATGGCGGCAACTGTTGCCAACAGTCGGCCAATGGTGGCTGTAGGCGGTTGGAGGTGGCCGACAGTTGGCAGGCGCAACAAGGAAGAAAAAAAAATTAGAAGGAAAAAAAACTTATTTCTAGAAATTATTTTTGAGAATAAGAAATTTTTTTCTGTTTCTTATTTCTATACTAAATCCATTTTTCAGTTACTTTTCTATTAAAATAAGTTGGTGTTACTTAAATGGATTTCTATTTTTTTTTGTTCAGAAAAATAAAAAAATAGAAATTGAGAAAAATAAAAATGTTACCATGCATACTTTGGGGATCTTTCTTTCTTGTTGTTTTGTTTCAAAAATTGTACTATTTTTGGGGATCTTGTACTAGATGTTCAAGAAGTTCACCTCCCTTTTGGACTATTTTCCCTTCTCCCTAAGTTTTGAGTGTATATGTACACTAGTTTTTGATGGGATTTTGGAGCTGTGAACGTTATTGAGTTTTCTAGGAAAGTACCAGTTGCCTCAACCAGATTCGTGTCTCTCCCTCTCTCTGCCTCCACATGAAGAGTCTTACTTGCTTGGATACTAGTGACTCTGCAGCTTCTTCCTTGGATCGAGGTCTCGTCCTTTTGAATTTGTCCGAGTTTCTTTCCAGGAGTGACATCGAGTAGAGAGGGGGCTAATAATTGCACGGGCTCTGTTCAATCCAGCATGAAACGTGGAGAATCCGTAAATCCAAGTACTCCGAACTTTTGGTACAAAACCGTCGGTAACTGTTGAAGTTCATAATGACTAGAAAAGCCTAAGCCTCCACCAGTGTCAGGACATTTCTTGGTAGCCGTCGTGGTGGTGTCGACAGGTCCCTAATGAGCTCTGTAGCTGAGGTTAAAAGTGAAAACAATGTCATTGAAAAGCAGTTAAAAGTTTTGCAGTCGGTGTCGGCCAAGAAGGCCTGTAAACAGGCTTGATGCTCATTAACGTATTTACAACAAGCCAATCAAGAAAAACTGCACCCACCAGCGTGTAGAAACTAAAGATGCATTTGGTAGCCATTCCATTTCTGAAAATAATTTTTAATAAAAAATTATTTTTTTAATTCTATTCTTGAAAATAAATTTTAAGCATTTGAAGGCATTTGATAATTATTCAAAATTTTTATTCTTGGGATACAATTGCATTTTACACCATACTCAAAATCTCAAAATCAAATTATTTTCTTCTAATTTTAAAATAATTTTTTTCTTATTTTCTTATTTTCTTTTATCTATTTCCTTAGTCAGTTGCCGGCCTTGAGATGACCGGCAACCGGCTAAATGAGAACCAACGACCTTGCTAGAGGGTTGCCGACCCCCACTCAACTGCACCTCTTCGGCCAAGCCCTAGTTGGGCTAAGTGAGGCTCAACCTCGCCTAGATCTAGCGACCTTCTATCTTGTTGATGGTTGGGCAAGTTCGATCAAACTTCGCCTGGTTAGGCGAGCTTCATCGAACCTCACCTTAGCCTAGTGAGCCTCCGGCAAGCTCACCAAAGCTCACCCAACCGATTGCCGGCAATTAGTGACGGTAGTAGTAGTGGCCAATGCCGATAGTGGTGGAAAAAGAAGAGAAAATAAAGAAAAACAAGAAAGAAAGAAGATGATAAAAGAAAAGAAAAAATTTCAATTGGCTTGATATTATAATTGTTCCCAAGAATAAATGATCAACTTTTTTTTTACTTCTTGATTTTACTCCAAATCTATTCCCGTAAACAAATTTTTTACTGAGAGCAAAAAATTTACCAAACGGATTTTTATTCCAATTCTATTACCACAAACAAAAAAAAGAATTAATAATATACTATTTGACCGGTTGTCAAATGCGCCCTAAGCCTCCAACGACTTCTTCCTTGAAGTCTTCTACTTGCATTCTTGTTATGAATCCAAAATCTAACAGTAGTACTTGAAGAGAGATGAAGGCACAGCTACTCGTGAACATCT
This sequence comes from Eucalyptus sideroxylon, assembly GCA_014182405.2. Taxonomy (NCBI): domain Eukaryota; kingdom Viridiplantae; phylum Streptophyta; class Magnoliopsida; order Myrtales; family Myrtaceae; genus Eucalyptus; species Eucalyptus sideroxylon. The sequence goes on along the minus strand of CM024554.2, from coordinate 56,786,987 downwards.
TCGACAGATTTTTGCTGCACTTTCTAGGAATGCTGAGAGAAATCATAGCTCTTGTTCTGGTCGCACTATCTGCATTAGCATATCAGGGCATCCGCCCTTCGCCGCCGAAAACTTGTGGCTCTCTAGGCGGTCCGCCCATCACAGCAACTCGAGTAAGGCTCATGGATGGCCGATTTTGGCCCACAAAGAGTACGGTGTCACGGGCCAAGAGTTTCCTTGGCCTCGGAACGACCCACGGGCGCCTAGCAAGCGGAATTCACCAGGCTAGCCCTTTCTTTAGCTGTTCCACAAACGATATGGTGAATGATTCTTCGTGCGAGATCCTACCACGCCCAGCTTCGCTCGGGCGTCTAGTCCATCGAGTAAGGCAGCAGTTCTCTTTAGGCACAACAACTGGTTTCGGCCTGCCATGGCCTCGTCAGGAGAGCGGCATCAGCTCCCGACCAGTTTGTGCACGGGAGGTCTACCCCATCTTCAGAGCTCCTAAGTAATGTAATCCTTCTATTCTAGAACTCCTAGCACCAATCGTCTTGACGCCACTCTTACGAACCAGTTGTGTTCTACCCTTCTGCCTCATACTCTTCACCCGATAACCCCAAGCGCCACTCACAAGTGTCACGAGTACGAGAGGATTCACGGACCATGACAACGGAGTACCAAGAGAATTGGCCACACACAGGATCATCTTTGTGCACGGCTTGGACTCCTGTAGGCACCATGCAGTGATAGCAATGGATGTTTCCCCGGTACTTAAAATTCTTCTTGTAATTGACTCATCATTCCCTGTTCATGAGACTGACCCTTTGCGTTCTAACATCAACAGCCAGTTCTGACAATTGAGTTAGTCCATGTTTGGTCGCTTGTTCAGGTGGTTCTTGAGGAATAGAAGGTGTGCGTCTTGTCATTTGATAAACCTGGATATGGAGAAAGTGACGCGGACACAAAAAGGATGCCGAAGGATGTGGCTTCAGATGTAGAAGATCGTGCTGATCAGTTCGGATTAGGGATCAAGTTCTATGTGGTAGGGCATTCCATGGGAGGCTAGGCGACCTGGGGTCTCCTGAAGTCTCTCACAAGTATATACACCAACTTAAGTAGAAGTTCATAAGCCAATTAGAAAGGATTGCATTGTCTTTGGTTGGCTAGAAAATAGCAAGCATCAATTTATAGGACATGATTGCATACTGCTAGGAAAATTTCGAATAAAGGCTTGAAGTGCTTTCATTTTCTTAAATAAAAATATGAAGTTGATATTATTTCAAATAAGAGTTCGAAGTACTTTAATTTTGTTTCAAATAAGAGCTTGAAATGATTATATAAGTTTTAAGAAATGGCTTAAACTTACTGTTTGGTGAAGGACAATTTGTTTTTAAAATTTCTTTCTTTTTTTCTTTTCAAACTCAGAAAAAAGAAACGAACACACATGGGAGGAAGCCCTCTTACCCTTCTGCTTCTATCTTTGCACTTTTTTTTTTAATCTACTTTAATTTAAATTTGAATTGTATTTGAAAGAAAATATCACCAATCAGCCAGAATTTTTTGCTAGGTAATGAGACTGATATTATTTGAAATAAAGTCTATTTCAAACTTTCATTTGAAAAAATAATAGCATTTCGAGTTCTTATTTGAAATTTTTCCGTTAAACGCACGCCTTTAAGGGCAATACATCTTATCATGGGCCTGGCGCCTCGCGAGGCCTAATGAGCTTGGTTGGTCATGTGATTCTCGACCAATGTACGAAAATGACGTTACAAAAGAAGCAGGGGAGGTGGCTGTGCATAAATATTGGCCTGGTTGTGGACCCAGTCATGGCCCAGGCGCTGACAATGCTCAACAGCTTGAGACCGACCTGGCTCAAGCCTGTCGATTGAGCAAGCTATATAATAAAAAAAAAAGCAACCATAGAAGTAGTGACTACTGCAATGAAGTAAGGAAAACTACTCTAGAGCCTCTCAGCTAAATTTCCTTGATTGTTCTTGTAAGAATTATTGTGTGGCCCACGTGATGTTATTAATTGATGGTTTAATAAATATATAAATGCTAAAATGTATTGATTATGAGAAGTTATGACTTTAGTAAAAAGTATTATTAAGTTACTATTTCTTCCGAAGATGTGCGACTCTCATGGAACTTTAAAAAAAAGGACGCTTTGATGGAAGACATTATTGATAATATGTATAAATAAGAGTCCGATACTCTCTCCACATATAATGTGAAAAACTTATGTCGTATTCTATCCTCCATAAGACAGAATATGTTAAGAAAAAGTGAGTTAAGGGAGAAAAATCGGATTTCTTCAACTCTTTGGGTTTTTCGCGATAAATATTTTGAAGGTTTCGCTCTGGAAAAAGTATGTTTCATTCTTCTCATTGTGAAAATAATGAAGATCCAAGATTTTTTGTATATTCTGCGTTGTAAAATTACATTATCGCTAACAGTTCTTGGCCACATGCTGTCCCGCCAGATCCGATTGTTAACGGCGATGAGCTCTGGCAGGTTAGCCGGTGCAGCTCTCACTGCTCCTGTGATCAACTAATGGAGGCCCCGGTTTCCCGTCAACATATCCAAGGAAGCCTACTACTCGCAGCCACCACAGGACCAGTAGGCACTCAGAGTAGTTCACTAGTATGGCCCTTGGCTTACCTACTGGTGGAACACCCAAAAGTGGCTCCCCGCATCCAGCGTCGTCACTCGTGCCCCCCACATCTTGGGCCATCAAGACATGGAAATCATCCCCAAGATGATGGAGCGCCGCAATGATGCAGTAACTGTTGGTAATTTGTTTATAAAACAAATGAAGAGGTGCCTTGTAGGGGTGAGCGGTTCCAGGTTCCGGTTCGGTTCCGTATGGAACCTGGAACCTACCCTCGGGTACAGGTTCCTCATTTTTTGGAACCTACCCCCATCACAGTTCCGTGGTCGGTTCCAGGGTTCCAACGGGTTCTTTTTTTTTTTTTTTTTTTTTTTTAATTTTTAGATTTGAACTATAACGTACGCGCATACTCTACGGTCAATTCCCAATAACCTAATTAAGACCCAGCAAATGACAAGAAAGCAGCGGATGGCAACTCCCACTAGCATAATTAAGAACTATCAACTAACAAGAAAGCAATATCCCATCTAGAAGGAAGCGCCAATATCGTACAATAAATGGCAAAATGAAACCCGACAATACTCCTCGACAATGCTTGGTTGGAACGACTAATTTGATGCAGATCGTGTCCATAAGCTCGTATGCAATATAAACATCATTGAAAACCTCTCTCTGTGGCGGTGGAATAACATCTCTAATTGCCACAACCTGCATTAACATAATATGACCTCACATAAGCATACAAGAATCATAATAACCGAAAAGCAAGTTCTGTTAAAATTGCCATGCAATACCAATTCTGCATTGATTAAAGAGCTTATTTTGTATCTCGGCATAGCCACGCCATAAATAAATGTAGCTTCATTAAGGACCGCATGCATGTGGATTCCCATCAATCATAGTTCAAAACTTGTTCTTTATACCAACAAGAACCACTTTCATACCATTACAAATTGCATCCAGTCAGGATATAACCATCTATTCCATCTCTAAGAATGATAAGTATCAGTGCCCTTCTATATCAGTATAATAGAAATTAAACTTGAAAAATTCAAAGAAGGGACGTTCAACTCCATAACTGACAATAAGACTTTCTATATCTTGATGAGGGACAATAGGGAGAGTGTTTCAGAGGGTGCCTCTGATTAACAAAAGATACATAGAGAAATGGTAAACAAAGCAGCAACATGGAGACTAAATTATCTTAAGCAATCGATATCCCTTATAGTGAAATAGAAGATTCAAAGCTCTACTATTTGCTGCACTAACTCTTAATTCGTTGTCCATAGCAGGAAATGCTAATTCACCCGTCTTGCACATTCGTTAGACTTAGAACCAAGATGGAGAGCAACGTAAATGCACCATTGCATAATATCGATGGCACTACCGACACCCATAAGCCAGCCATCAAAGAAAACAACACACTTCAAACAACCCAAAAAGCCATTCTCAATCACGTAATAGAAAAACTGTAACGCAAGGGATTCACTGACGTTTTCATGGTCCATGTGCCGGAGGAGCTTGATCTCATGGAGGGTCCTCTTCGCGTCGATCTTGTTATAGAAAGCATTAGCAATCTTCTTTATGGCAACGTGCTCATTCGTCTCCGAATTCAAAGCCAAGCTGAAACCCGAAAAAAGAAGCACAACTCAATCAAAAACGAATAATAAAAAGAAAACTTTACGCATCGCTTCTAATAAGGAGTTAAAACAGAGCAAGTCCAAGAATCACCGAATCGCCACTCACTCCCTACGCCGGTACTATCCCGAGATCGTACAAATGAAATTCACAGCATTTGATGGTATTACCCCGAATCGTACCCTTGGAGAGAAGGTCCAAATCCAATTTTACCGGGCGAGCGGCGTCCGGCGCCGAGCAACGAGGGGGACGTCGGGCGCTGGTCTTCGGGCAACGGCGTCGGGCGTCGCGACTGGCTGGCATCGGGTCGTCGGAGCGAGGCGGAGACAGCAGCGGCGGCGTTGTGGGTCGAATCGGAGACCTAGTGACCGGGGCGGTGGGTCGCGAGTGGAGACAGCAGAATCGGCGTCGTCGGGGCTTCGCTCGTCGGGGCTTCCGCGCGAGCAAAGGCGGTGGGTCGCGAGCGGAGACGAGCTCGGCTCGATCTCGCTGCGTCGGGTAGTTGGCGACGGGCGTCGAGGCGAGCACGGTAGCGACGGGCGTCGAGTGGCGAGGGTTCGCGCGAGCGATGTCGGTGATCGGCGTCTAGCGGTGGTGGCCTTGAGGGCGAGCGGCGTCGGCGGCGAGACTCGGGCGGCGTCCGGCGAGACTCTGAAAATGGAAAGTGAGGGGGTCGGGAGTCTCGGGGAGTGGGGTTCCTTTTGGAACCCTAACCGGTTCCAAAACCGGTTCCACGACCGGTTCCGGTTTCGGTTCCCAGAAAAAAGGAACCGGTCCCCCTTGGAACCGGGAACCGAACCGGACCCTCCTCCGGTTTGGTTCCGGTTCCCGGGTAACCCGAGAACCGTGCTCAGCCCTAGTGCCTTGTCCCATATCGAAAAGATGTGAGTGCGCACGTGGACGGAATTTGGCACTAACCAATAATCATTATTTTTATTTATTAAAAATTCGATTTATTTTTATAAAAAAACTAATTATAAAGTCTTGTTGAAATAGTGCGATTGTTCACGAAAAGTTACAATTATTTTTTATTTATTTAATTCCGAATTTCTTATGTCTTTTCAACGTAACATTTGAGATATACTTGTTCATTTTACAACCTTTCTCGAAAGGTTGTCTTTGTTCTTTTGCAATATTTTGAAGAGTTGCATTTATTCGAAAGACATATATAAGTATATTTGTTTTGAGATCAACTATATATCTTCTTCCATTTTTTTTCGTTTTCTTAAGAGAGAAACTGTGGCCATTGTTTTAATTGTTTCCCATGAAAGACCTTGGAGAAATACTAGAATTGCTATCTACTATTCTTACTTGAGATTTTGTTGTATCCTGGAGGAAATTTGCCGGTGACCATTAGCAACGTAGTTGGGCAAATAAATCCTTAAAAGAAAGTGATATCACGCCTCAAAGTCCGACTCGAGTACTCTAACGATCCGACTTCATTGTTCTACCCAATTCGAAACCATATTTTCCCAACAGTAACTTTTGCTCTCTCTCTCTCTCTCTCTCTCTTTCACTCTCTCGCAGTATGACTTACGGTTGCTGAATTGGTCCTAGCCAAAAGCTCGACTTGTCAGATAACAGCCATTTTTCTTTCGTTATACAGTCGCGGGTGATCATGAGGCAACAAGGAGAAGCGGAGTCTATCCTTCGGGACATGGTGGTCGGTTTCAGGAGTTGGGAGTTCGGTCCTATGGATATCAAGAACCCCTTTCCGAACAAGGAAGGAGCAGTGCATCTGTGGCAAGGCAATGATGATAGGCTATTCCCCGTTTCGCTTCAACGGCACATTGCACAGAAGCTTTCATAAATTCAGTACCACGAGCTGCCCGGTGCCGGGCATTTTTTCCCTTATGCTGATGGGATGGGTGAAGCTATTCTGAAGGCACTTATAGCTGGCCAGAAATAGAGTTGATTTCGTAGTGAGCTCTATTTTTCCCTCATCCACGTGTTCTTCGGATGGAGATGGTTTGTTTTACGAAGAGTTAAGAATGTTAACCCAGATATTCAGCTATTGGCTTTGAATTCCCTCTTTTTGCTTGGTGGCTTTGAATCATAAAGAGGGCTTGTGATGCAATAAAATGGAGGATGATAATTGACCTGTTTAGGCACCGTCTCATGTTGCTCTTCATCTGTTAATGTCATTATAAGAGGCTTTTGTTCAGCAAAAACTTTGAATATATTTACTTACTGATAACATCTATAAGTAGTTCTCCGAAGGCACCCTTTCAAAGAATTTTTCAGTGCAGATGAAGCATAAGAGATCGAAAAACTCTTCTATTATAATCAGCTAAGAGCCTAGTGAATAACTCAACAGTTCTAGTCAACCAGACTGGATGGAAGATCTGTCATACCGTACTACCGAACTTGTTGAAATTGGTGATTTACGTGGATATGATACCAACAAAAAGTTTTCCATTCACAACCTGAAGACACTGGATAGCAAATATTAGGAACATCAGCAGATTATTTCTCCACATCATATTAGGTAGCCATCTTGGTCTTCTTGGACCAAATCAGAAATACAAATAGATATTACCAAACCCAGAATTATGACAAGATGAGCATAAAAATCCAATAAAGTTCACTTTCGAGTCGATCCATCGGGACATGATGGTTGGCTTCAGGAGTTGGAATTTCAATCCTGCGGAAATTGAGAACCCTTTCCTGAACAAGGAAGAATCGGTGCATCTATGGCAAGGTGACAAAGATAGGCTAGTCCCTGTTTTGCTTCAACAGTAATTGCACAGAAGCTTTTGTGGATTCTGTACCAAGAGCAACCTGGTGCCGGGCATTCTTAACTTATGCTGATGGAGTGAGTGAAGCTATAGTGGAGGCACTTATAGTTGGTCAGAGGTAGAGTTGATTTCATACTTGGCTCTATTTTTCCCTGGTCCTCTGTGTTCTTCAGATGGTTCGTCCTTTGAAGTGATTCTCATTTCTCATAGTGTGCTCTGTTCCCATACGTTTGCCGTTATGGATGACAATGAAGTCAGTCTGGATGAAATTGTTGACTTGGGAAACCCACATATTCAGGCATTGGCTTCGAATTCCCTCTTTTTGCTAGGGGACTTTGGATCTTGTTGAAATCATGAAGAAGGCTTGAGAGACATTAAAATGGAAGATGATAATTGACCTGTTTAGGCACCAACAGTGTTGGTTTCATCTGAAATCTCAATATAAGGATTTTGTTCAGCATAATAATTGAAGGATTCTACTTATTGATAACATCTCTGAGTATTTCTCCAAAGGCACCCTTCATAATTCAGTGAATTTTTCAGTGTAGATAAAGCGTAGGGATCGGAAAACTCTGCAACTGTATTCAACTAGAAGAGCCTAGTGATCAATTCAAACAGTTTAGTCAACCAGACTGGACAGATTATCCATCATATCATGCTACCAAACTTGTAGAAGTTGATGATTTATGTGGATATGATACAATACAAGGTCAATAGACAGCCTGAAGACTGGATAATATTAGGAACATCAGCAAATTGTTTCTGTAAATCACATCAGATATAGAGCTATCTTGCTCTTATAGGACCAAATCAAATACAAGTAAAAACAATGACAGGACAAGCATAAAACCTCCCCCAGTTCACTTGGGAAACCCGGTAACAGGATCCAAAAGAGCCTGACCTTGATCAGAAACCATAACCGGACCTGGTCCAGGCCTTGTGCAGATGAAATAGCTGATATTGCCTCTGAATCTCTGTGCAGGGACTTCGTCCTGAATTTCTGGAGGAGCTGGCAATTTCTCAACATCATTTATATCCTCCAGGCCCGCATCTTTCAGGATGGACTTGTCCCCAAGAATGTAGCTGGAAGAAACAAAATAGTAAATGGCGTATTAGGATACATCCATAAGGATGCTTGGGGGCGGTGGCAGTTACAATGGGATCTTCCCGTCTTTCTACCGCTCAATTCAGTGGCATTTCCAAATAAGTTTGCAATCGCGACCAGAATCAATTTCGTGATTCTTTTAGAGTTTTTATGAACATAGGGTAAAGACTGAATGGAGAATATACAGAACAAGCGCATAATAGCCGGTCAAAGTTTTTCTAATGAAAATGTGAACTGTGATTGAGTAGCACAGGGATTTTCACGACGATGCTTCATCCTTATGACTTAAAGCAAAGGGAACTTCCACAGCGTCACGGGCACTTCCTATAGTGCTAAATTGCAGGGGTTCATGTCAATAAAATGCATTTTGACCTGATGAACTGCGTGAGAGAATTTTAGGATTTACCACATCAGGAGAACAACCATTCAAATGGACTTGTGCATGTAACATTATACCTGCTTAGGTCAGTGTCGGGATTCGGAGGGAAGTAATATAGCAGCCTTTGCAGCAAAAGCGCTGCTGCCTTCCTGTCACGGGCAAAGAGAAATCCATTACACCCGGCATCATAAGTGTATGCCCCCTGCAAAATCAATAAGGATAATTCTCAGAATTAGAGTTTCCATCAATTCGTGTAACTGTTGGCAAGCACCGATTTCAGGTTATAGATCGAGTGCATTTTCTTATATTGTTCTTTGTAACAAAAAGAACAGGAAAAAGACAATCTTCAAGTCATTTTACTAATGAAATAGTCTTGAGTCTTCCGCATTGCCATCGATACTGAGCAAATTTAGATGTACAATATCAAATTTCTCAGGAGTGAAAAAATTCGAGTAAACAAAATGAATCATCTATCTTCATTCTCTTTCTTTTGCGTGAAAACAAAATAAAGGGAATGGGGCAGCAAAGATAACCTGAGGAACTCCTTCATGACGATTCAATTTCTCCACACAGTTGATTATCCTGAAGTACAGCAAACCTCGAGTTCAACTAGCAGGTCGTATCAATTAAAATTGCAGATAACTGAAATTACATCAGCTCTCTGACTTGAGAATGAACTCGCCTGTGGGATGTATCATTCATGTAAAACAGAGGTGGGGATGTATCCAGACAGGTCGCGTGGAACTGGTTACTGTCTGCACAGGTCAATTTTGCAAAAGTTGCGAAGTCGCAACTTCGAATGGCCCTCTCCATTTCTATGATGCGTTTTGGTACCACTTCCTTTGGCCCAATATTTAGTGTCAAGACAGTTAAATCTCTCAATATGCATATATAATCCATAAACAGTTATACACCATGAAAATCTCAAAGCAGGAGCAAGCAGTCTGAACTTCATTTTGGGGGGTGGAACGAAATTCGCCATGACGATATCATTGCATAAAAATGAACCTTTGCTCGATTACAAATCTTGTGCTGCTAAGTAGGAGAACAGAGGAGCTGAAACGAACCTTTGCTCGGTAATGTAAAAACGGACTAGTTGCAACAGTTAGCGGCGCCCCCTTGGCACTACTTATCTCCTTTTGCTGGGAACTCACCTACATCAACGAAAACCAAGATCTGGCAGAAGAAGCTCGGTGCAGCGCGCACGCAATTCATACGGTCAACATGCATATTTTTTGGCTTAACCAGAAGAAATATAGGAATTGACTTATGAAATAGTTCTCGGTGGATTATGGCTAAGCTAATAGAGTAGGTGATTGCCAGAGTGACAGGTTTGAATCAGGGGCGGTGGGTGATTAAGGTAAGCCAAGAACAGAGAACGGAAAGAACATCGACACTACATTTGAATTTATGAAAGTATTGAGTTATGTCATATAGGGAGTAGTCCTAACTGATGGCAGGTCAGCGCAAACACAGACTAAAGAAGTTATCCTACTTGGAGGTGCAATATATACGATATTACAGGCATGTGATATGCACCCAGTGAAGATTAATCAGGTAAAGCCATGTCCTCATTTGGCTACATTCGGGACTACTGTGTTTCTTTCACGAAGTAAATAATTACTTGCTTCATATTGTGTATTTTATAAAGAATTTTTTGCTTAAATCCACAGAGACTTTAAGAGACATGATTCTTGGGAAACTGAGTTATAGAGCCCAGCATATCGTTCCTAAAAGTCTAGGTGATGATTTTAAGAACTGTGGAGCCAGACTCACAAGCCACTCAATCTGGAAAGACACATGATACATGCCCCTTTGCTTAAACACGTGATTGTAAACCAGAGCCCCATATGCATGACTACATACCACCGCTATTAGAATTACAAGATCCTCCCAGTGTTTCTCATCCTCCAGTTGAATTGCAAAGCTGTCTTTCCCCTCTTTGTCATCCTGTAAAAGAAATATATATATTCATGGAATCTAACCATCACGAGCTTTGTGAGGAAACTTACTAAAGGCATAACGTTCCTTGTTTGTGTTTCAGTGGTCACTACCAAAGAAATGAAAACATGCAAGAGCATTGGTAGTTGGTGATAACACACACCTTTCCCAAGACCCACTTGACAAATCCACCATGTAAACTCCGGCATGCGCTCCCTGAACCTAGCCTGCAGGTTGACATAGAATTCTAGTTCAGGGCAAGATATAAGAACTTTATTTGTAAGCTTCATATGTACGATACACTACTGTTTAAAATTGGACTAAGCACAAGCAGCTGAGAACTACAACCCTCCCTAGACCCTTTGTCAGTCATCGATGCATGCCTATATAATGTCTCTCATGAATGGATATACCTTACATCTGATTCTGATTCTTTTACATGACTCAGGCTTTTGAAATTAAGAAGACTGATGAATTAATAAGCACCTTGCTACGGTGGATAGCTGGCTCATGTTATCCTTCACATTCATCAGTTTGGCAAGGGCAAAAACTGCAAAAACATGAAAGTAATCCAATCTTAAGTGACATCAAATTGGCAAGAATCATTTAAAGGGGCCAAAGTTTCAAGGAAGATAGAATGTATGATTTCATGGTGATCGGTTGGCGGGTCGGACATGCTCAACGAAATTCCTAGGCCCACCAACATCAAATCTGGGAAGGCCGGCCCAATTTTGAGGGCACATAAAACACGGAATGTTGCTCTTCCAAAGGAGAACGTATTGTCATGACTCATCATTCTGCCTCAAATCCATCTTCGAAATGTTGTTTTGGTTAATTTGTACCATCTATTATTACCATCATATATCCATAGTGTGTGCCGATAATGAGTTACGATCACTTATCATAAACTCAAGGAACTAAGTGAGGCGAAGGCACTTTTTTAATTACCAAGACAAGCAAAACCAGCTGCTGAAGAAGCCAGACCAGTCCCAGTAGGGAAGTTGTTGTGGGAAGCTATGTGAAAATGCAGTCTCATCCAGTCCTCTTTCATTATCTTGATGCCCTTTTCGTCGTCTTCAAAATTATCGCCTCTTGAACGAATCTCTCTCAAAGAGTTTTGGTACCTATCACTTGACAGGGACATCTCCTGCAATAAAATACAGAGAGAGGGGTATTGACTTTTATTATTAGGAACCATGATACTTGACTAACGGGTGTATTATAGTCTAGGTCAAGGAGAGAAATATTTGGTACTCATAACCATGCATAATGTACTATAGAATGGCTGATCAAAAAGCCGCAACACAACCAGCCAGGTACTTGAGTTTTGACCCTCAAAGACTTTAGCAAACTTTGTATACAAAAATAAAATAAAATCGCCCAGGAAGATTGGCGTAAGAAGAACGTGACGGGTATTTTCTTGCTTGTATAGTCGGATCTCCTGATGCTTGAAATCTCGATGGGGGACCGAACACCATTCACCCGGCATACCTTGCCATTGAGCCACAAGCGGTCCTTCTCGAACTTGGGGCTCACAGCAACTGTTGTGGTCGCGCACAGGTGGTCAAGATCCAGGGTGATGCTGACGCTCTCGTTGACGGCCAAGATCAGGGCCTCGTTCCTCTTGCCCCAGTACTTGATCACAGAGATGTTGCTTGGTGCTTTTGCTGTTACCATTAGTACCCACTCTCCCTCCATGTAATGAAACTGCCACAAAGCTGATTTAAGAACTTGCGGTTAATAGTCAAGAGAAAAGAAGAAAGAAAGGAGAAATAGAAAGGAGAAGAAGAGAGGAAGAAATAGATCTTAAAAATCAACGAGGGAATCTTGATTTAAGCCCCTACCATGGCATCCCAGAATGCCACTTTCTAATGCGATTCTTTAATCTTTACACTCATAGCGCAAGCGGAAGACAATACATGCATAATCAAGATGTTACTTAATTAGATGGACATATTAGTAAAGCAAATATTTCATATATTATTTATGTATAGGGGTGATATCAACAAAGGACTAAATCTGAGAGGTCAAAAGGGTGTACTAGTCCCATATATCTCTCACATCTCAACTCAATAAGAATAAGGGCATGACACAACCTTTCTTTCTCCGAAGGACATAGTCTCAACATAACCAAATTCAGCCTAATATCGACATATATACGTATGTGTGTGTATATATATATGATAAAAATGGTATTTGGTTACAATATTAGAGTTTTTCTATAATCCACCAAAAAGATATATATACCTTCAATAAAAATTGACTCATAAATTGACCAATTATATATAACTCATACCAAAAAGTCTCCGCTATCAAAAAGTCCTCCACGATAATGCAATGCTCACGTCTTATTTGCGGCTTGTTGAAGAACCTGTAAAAGCAAGTAGATGAAAGGAGTGATTACAATGGCTAAGTGAATAATACATTTTTTTCTAAATGGATTGAATAATTACTATACACATTCAAAACACAAATATAACTCACTTTCACCATAATCCGAAATTTAACAAACCTTCAAGACAAAATTGTGATATTTTTTATTTTAAAATAATATGTTTATAATAGAAATACCCTCAATAATAACAAGCAAACCCCAATGGTCAAGCCCATTAGCCAATCTCATAAAAACATACATCAATGATCTACTTCATTGACCAATCTCATGCTCAATTATCTAACCATGGTTACATGTAACGCCCGTGACAAAGCGACTAAGATTCCCCTAGTAATCCACAACCATAAAAATCATTTCATATATCACAATGAGTTCCCAAACTAATTCAGAATCCATTTCATAAATCAGTTCACAACTCAGGCATTCGATATATAGATATCAAAGCGCCTTTCAAAACCACATCCATAAATCACGAACTTTTCAAGATTCTTTCATAAAAGGTTTCACAAACCATTTATAAGCAATCATTCAAGAGATGACTTCCCATTTCAAGCAACAAAACAATAGTAAAGGTTCAATCATGTTTTATGCAACAAAAGATGTTATTTATTAACTCATAGCATACTTTATTCATAATGTCTTTCAAAACATGAATTTAAAACTTAAAGAAGAAATAATATCACTCACTTGAAAAAGCCAAAAACGATGGTTACTTGAGTCTATGCACTCGAATTCCTAACAATTAATCGAAAAACGATATCAAAAGGCCGAGTAAAATGATATTCTAATGAATGACTTGACCATGTTATGTCTATTTGTAGATAAAACGACACCTATGAGCCAAAAAATGCTTGGCCATAGCGAAAACCTCTTGTTATCCCCTATACACAATTCATGCTCTAAACTTATTTGTGCCATAACTTCCTCCATATAAATCCATTTCAAGCAAGCGTATAGTCCATAAAAAGCCATTTCCATATACTACAACAACCCTAACTCAATTGTCCCAAAACCTCACTAAAAACGGCTGAAATTTAGGCTTGAAGGTTACTGTTCAAAATTGACCAGCACACGCAACGAATTCAAATTCGTTTTGAGCAAACTATAAGCTCAAATCGAGATCCACAAAATCCAGCTTCACCACATCCTACATTATCATTCATATATAAATACATAGCTCAACGACTCAAAAATCGGATTTTGCCGCATGAATCTCCTAATTCCAAATTTCAAGCCCTAAATTCAAAACAACTCCGATTGAACGAACGAGGGGCGCAAGCTTACCGAGTATTGCGAATCGGAGTTGAATCAGCATCGCAAGGCGTCCATGGCAAAAATGTGAGAGCCCCTCTCCTCTTTTCCCCTTTCTTCTTCTTATTCTCTTCTTTTCTCTCTTCCTTCTTTTTCTTTCTTTTCCCCGAGTGAGCTCTCGATCTCTCTTCTTAAAAGAGCCAGAGCTTCCACTATTCTCTTAAAAAAACTTTTTTTTCGCTTTTTTCCTTTTCACTTTTCAAAGCCCATATTTTACAATATCAACGATCACGGTACGACCTCAGCCATCACGGTACGACCTCGGCCACCACCATCCATCATCACCAACCTCATGGCCATATCCAAAAGGTGTCGACCATACCAAAAATGGTCCCCAACCTCTTGGCTTTACCCTACTACTCCTCACCACTGTCACTGTCATCATTGCTGCTATCATATGGATATGACAAAAGACCTATGATTCGTCCCTCAACCTTGGCGTATATGGCGACAAAGTGATACGGGATATGACCAGCCAGTAATCCTACATCTATCCATAGTGTAGCGTGGTACTTTTATCAATCAAGTTTGGTAACGTCCGCAAGTCGCAAACCCGAAAGCTCCTAAAAAAAAGGACAGGCTAAGGCAAAGGTGTCACATGATTTGAGGTTGTAGTGATCGAATGACAATCACCATCACCTTAAGATTTTTGCATCCTCTTAATCACTCGTTCTGATATATAATCTCAACGTGTTTGGATGTATATGAATTATTTGAATGGATAAGACATGATAGGAAAATGATCCATAACTTCTAGGTGGTGCAATGAATTTAACACAAAAATATATCAAGAAATAGATTGTCTTGTCAAGGTGAAATATTTAGAATGTCAATGCAAATGCGATAAAGAAGATCTCTCTTATTGCTAGCTATGTTACATGACTAATGTTGACGCAGTTTTTCTCAGTAATCTTTGTATTTATCTACCCCATTTGGTTGTATAGTTGACTTCACTTACAGGTGTTTGGTTTCGTGGTGGATGAAATTTGGATCTTGCCATGTTAAAAACGGTTTCCAGCTTCTAGTGCCTAGAACTTATTTTGTTTGTCTAGTTCGATTCTACTTGATAACCAATTTTATTGTATTTTTTGCTTTAATTTTTATAAAATAAAAATCAAGACAAATAACAATTATCACAAAATAATATAAGCAACAAAAAATTCAAAATAAAATGTTGATACAAAACAAACATAATTATGAAGTAACAGAGAAGTTAAGTTCATTTAAGTGGGATAGAACAAACGAAAAAACACAACGGGATGATACTCGCCCAACGATCTCCGATGGACGAACCCGATTCCGCCTCCGCGCGTGCGACCCCGACTTTCCGACGGCCCTGATTTCAGCGCGCCCGCCAACCCCTCGCTCGGTCTCCCTCTTCTCTCTCTCCCTCTCTGTCTCTCTGTCTCTCTACACCCGCGAGATGAAACCCTCGGAATCCTGGTGCCCCCGGCTCGCCTGATCCCGCCTGCGATTGATCAATACAGGTAATTCGCGCCCGCGATTCAGGCCCCCGCTGCTTGATTGCGCGGAATTCGGGTTCGACTCGGTCGTCGTCCTCTCCTCGCCGCCGTTGCTTGTTGCTCGATAGGCTTTGGTTTCCTTTTCTTTTCTTTATTTTTTTGGGTGATGTGTGGGTTTTCGGTCGCTGCAGCTGATGGAATCTCGTCCGTTGCTCGATTCGCTGAGTCACTTGAATTGCGGTGCTTCGTGTGTGTGTGTGTTTTTTTTTTTTTTTCTCTTTTTCCACTGATGGATGGGGTGGCGCATTTTGCAGGGGAAGGAAGTGCAATGTGTCTTTGCTTTTTGTTGCTGAGCTGTGAGACTTGATAGAAAACAGAGCACGAGGGCTGCAAAATGATTCCTTTAGTGGGATAACGTTTAGTTGCTGTTATTGCTGTTGGTAGAAAAAGAAAAAAAATTTACTCCCGAAATTAAACTTTCTGTAACCCAAAAAGAAAAAAAAAAAAAAAAGATTTCTATATTTTATTTTTATTTCTTCCTAGTATGAAATATTTTTGTTGTATATAAGAATACATATTTAATTTTATGATAATTTAGATCATATTGTAGCCATATTTATAGTTTATACTTGGTTTATTATTTACTATATAATAAAAATTGATTAGTTAATATTTGTATTACTTAGTATAAAAATATAATTAATCGGTTTATGAAAATTCAATATCAAATTTATTTTAATCTAAAAAGCGCAAACCTTGAAAACGAAAGGAAATGCCAGTCACTCTCGCCGGATCTTATATTTAAATTTTAGAAAAAATGATTTTTTTCTAAAAATATTAGAAATCATTTGTTAAAAAATGACTAGATATTGGCTCTTGGACTGAAAACTTTACACTTGGGCACATACACCCCAATGTTGGTTTTTGGGTCCCAACATTTAGAGCCAAGTTTCTAGTGGCCAAACTCAGGTCTCGACAATTGAGCTCTAGTCCTCGTCACTCAACCCTGGGTACACATGCCGTGCGTGGATGCGGTAACTTTTGCTCATCTGGTTTGTTTGTTTTTCTTTTCCCTTCACTCACGGCACGACTACTAACAGGTTGTTAAATTAATCCTAGCCAAAAGCAAACTTGTAAGATTACTGGCCTTGTTCTTTTGTTATGCAGCCAAGGGTGAACGCGAGGCAATAGGCAGAGGCCGAGTCCATCCATCAGAACATGATGGTCGGTTTTGTGAGAGTTCTATCCCATGCAAATTTGTTATTATTATTTTATTTTTTTTGAAAAATAGTTTCATTAGTTGAAGGAAATAGTTTGATGAAGATTGGTGGAGGTCTAAGACCTCTCACGGTGGAGGGTTCACCTCACACACAAGATGGAGGTTTACCTCTCACACTTTTACATTTGTTGTTCTACCATGCTCTCCCCTCTTTCCTATTTATAGGATGCTCTACCAACATTCTAGATTTGTGTAGAATGTTGTCCACTTAGGCTTAATTTAAAGAGTTCTAGATTGTAGTTTATCATTTCTTCTTCTAGAGAGATCTACACATGTGCTTCTACATTTTTCTCTTTCTTCCAAAAACTTCATCTAGAGAATTCTAGAAGTTTAGCAACTTTAGGAAATTCTAGAAAATGGATCACCATTTCCAACAAAATTAAAAACCCTTTCCCGAACAAGGAAGGATCGGTCCATCCGTGGCAAGGCGATGAGGATAGGCTAGTCCCCATTTTGCTTCAACGGCACATTGTGCAGAAGCTACCGTGGATTGAGTAGCACGAGCTACCCGGAGCCGGGCATTTGCTCCCTTATGCTGATGGAATGAGTGAAGCTATCGTAAAGGCACTTATAGTTGGTCAGAAGCAGTGTTGATCTCGCAGTCAAGCTTTATTTTTCCCTCCACCTTCTGTCTTTTCCAGATGGTTTGCTCTTCCACTCGAGTTTGAGTGTGCTCTGTAGTCTGTACCGATCCATTTACAATTACTATAGTTATAATATATTTCGAGCTTAAGCCATTAAATTGAGTAGTTCCTATTCGAGATCCCAAGAATCAATTTCCTACGCTGACAGGCAGTTGAAATGAAGCAAGGTACCGTCAGATTCTTTTTATCATGCTCATTTCCTTTTGGAAAAGAAGGATGCAGCCTAGAACTCGCAAATAAGGCCTCTAGAAGTGGACGGCCTCGCTTTCAAGCGCGTGGGTGGTTTGAGAAAGGTGGACCTGCTTCGACCTGACCGGTCCTCTGGCTTTGATCGCCTAATTTGGTCTTCGTGCAAATTAGCGCATAGTGGTGTCCCTTCCACGTGCAACAGTTGGTTGTGAATTCGACGTATGGCTTTGCTCGTGAATAACATCCGAGAGTGGATCCGAGCGTGTTAGGTAGCAAACAAACTTTGTGGTAAGAAGATTAGAGGGATTCCTCTGTGAGAAATTACGAGAGCTGAACATTATATGAGTTATTAAGTATAATTAAAAGTTGGGAAACACTTAAAAATATTTGAGCGACTTGAGTAATATCCATTGTATTACCTGAATTATTGTAAAATGTTGTGTTGTTCTTATCGTGAAGTCTCTTGCTCTCTCAGTTATATCAACTTTATTAGCTATTGTTAATACCTAAATTTTGACAAAATTTGTTTAAGTGTTTATTAATTGCATTGAAAAATTAAGGATTAATTTCTAACCCCTCAACGAAAAAAAAAAATCATTAAAGTCGCATCGCATATAGGCATTAGGAGCATTTGCATCACTAATTTTAAAATTTATAAAAAAAAAAATCGAAAAAAAAAGGCAGTCGGGCCGGGTTCGTACAAGCTTTGGGCTGGCCCCTTCCTCTCTTCCCTTCTCTTTTTGGCGCCTTCTCCCCTTGCCTCGGCCCGGCCCGCTCGGCCTTCTTCCTCCCTTCTTCTTCCACGCGCGGGAGCAGCAGCCTGCCAAAGGGAATAAAAATGAAGCACCCGGCGGCAGAAGATCGGGGAGGCAGCGCCGGCGCGATCCGCCGGTCGGAGGGTTAGGTCAGCAAGGCAGAAAAAACAAGGACGGAGAATAGAACAGAAAAAAGAAGAGGGAGAGTCACGAGGGTGAGACCAGAAAGAGAAACCGGGGAGGAAACGGATGAAAAGGCTTCAAGAGAGAGAGCTTGAACGAGTGTGAGAGCTAAAACGGAAAGGGATCCGAGAGAGAGGACAGAAGAGGAAGTCCGAGAGAAAGGCCGAGGGTGAGAAGCTCGAATCCGGCGGAGAGAGACGGGGAACTGAGAGAGCGATACGAGCAACCGAGAGCGGCTTAGTCACGCACGGGCTTGTCCGAAGACCTCCCGGCGACGTCCTCGAGCTGACCAGGTAGGTTCGGCTCCATCCTTGCTCCATTTTAGGCGCACCGGACCGGAGCTCGGGGCTGTCCGGCTCGCGCAAGCTCCGGCCCTCGTCGCCCTTGCTTTTCGTTCCCATGTTCCTTGTATGTTGTGTTCGAGACCCCCAAGGCACGTTCGAGGCTCAGTTGAGCCGGAAACCTTTAAATTTGATAGCGCACCCCAACTGTTTGCCTCAGAGAGATCCCAAAAGTCAGTTCGTGTTTTAGCTTAGAATCGATCCGTGCTTGCATACTTAGCTGCTGAATCATGTTTTTTGTTTGCGTGGTCACTGTTTTTTTGCGTGGTCTTCGCGAAATAATCGTGCGTCGTCGGGAGAGCGAGGGTTTTCTTTGTTTTGGTGAACGGATTATCGGTCGTCGGAAAAGGTGGCCGGCGGCGGTCGCCGCCGGTCGAGAGGTATGACCAACGGGCGATGGTGGTCCAAGCACCGGTGAACTTTCGCCGGAGATGACGTTCGTTGGCGCTGGTTCGGTGGAGGAAATCGTCGGACGGAAGGGGCTGCATGAAGACGTCGTGGGGGGCTGCATGAAGACCAGAAGAAGAAGACCAGCGGGAGGAAGAAGACCAGAAATTAAAAAAAAAACAAATTAAAAGAAAATGAAGAAAAAGAGAAACGCAAAAAAGGATTAAAAAAAAAAAGCAAAAAGAAAATATAGATATAGAAAATGGGCTGTTGAGGGCTGTTGAGGTTAGGAGCTGAAATGAAAATTTGGGCCGAGAGCAAAAATTGGGAATGGGCTGTTCCTATGAAAGGATTCTCGTGGGCCTTATTTTTATTTTTTTTCGAGTGGGCTTTGGGGCCGGCCAGCTTTTTAAACGACCAGGACCGATGGGGTCCGGGCTGGTTTAGTAGGGCCGGGTCTTTTGACCCGGTCCGAATTGTTTTTCATATATTAAAAAAATCCAAAAATTTCAGAAAATAATAAAAAATATTAAAAATATTAAAAAATCATAATTTTTTTAAATTTCAGAAAATTCATGGAAAATTCAGAAACCTGAAAATTTATAAAAATTTTCGGATTTTTTTAATTCGAAAATATTAAACTATTAGAATTTTTTTTTTCAAAAATCCCAAAATTCCAAGTTTGTTTTAGAGTTCACTAAAAATCTTTGAAATAATTCTTGGACAATTTTCTCTTAAAAGGCGTGGGGAAATCATCGGCCTAAGATTGTACTTAAAATTGAACAAGCCCACACAGCTTCACCTTAGGATTCTAATTATCCTTGGATACAATAGCCTTTGATTGCACGCTTACAACGCAATGATTATGGTTCCCTCTTGGTCTGATTAGGATTATCATTTATTTATCTCTTAGTTCTGGGTGTTTATTTCTTTTGCAATTCATTTAATATCTACTTTAGTTGCTGATTGTTATTTTGATGATTGCACACACGCATGATCACCTTACATCTTAGTGGATAAGTCTAAAATCAATCCAAACTGGCTAACAAATTTTTTTTTGAAATGAAAAAAATTAGGTACCAAAATGACACTAAATAATTAATTGGTATAATCAAGTTCTCAATCATAGATTCTCTAGTTGCATAGAAAGTAAGGTACACTCCCATATCTTGCTTGGTTTCTAGCCGACCCAATAGGCTAGTGACGACTCCTCATTTGAAGATTTTCATGAATACCCAATATCACGCGAGGTATGGGCTTAGGAATCCATGTCTAATTAAGGGTCCTGGACCCACCCTTTGGACAATACCCCTAAACCTATTTAGATATTTCTTTGGGATGGAAAAAATAGGTCACAAACCACCGCCTGCGATGGCCTATCCCATGACGTCTACCCAGGACAGAAGAGTTTGAATTCCACAGGATGCACGAGATCTTAAGCGCAACGTTGGTGGGTCCTCTGCTAGCGTCGCCCCAGGGTCTACTCGCTGGTTACCGGTTGTACGGGTTCCCTGAGTATTAAAAAAAAAAAAAAGTCGCAACAACTATTATTTTTCATTATAAATCTCTATTGAGGGTGTGAACTCTTGTGAATTAAAAAGGAAGTGAGATAGTGTTTTAAGAGGCGCTTGAGTTTATAGAAGCTAACTCCCAATGTTTTGTATAGAAATAACTCTTCAAATTTTATAGCTTGTACAAGGTAGAGTTAAATAGTGAATTCAAATCTTGTCGAGGCCGTTAAATTTAGAAGAGTGGAGTAGACCAAGTGGAAGGACAAACCATTATAGATCTAAATTGTATCTCTTCGATGTGCTTTATTCTTTTAATATCCGTTTGATGGAATACTTTATATTTCAGTGGCCGCTTCCCATTTTAGTCTCACATTCTACATGTTTTTCACAAAAAGGTTTTGAATTTTTCTAAATCAACTGGCTCACCCCCTCTTAGTCCTTTTGTTTTCTATTTTATGAGTAACAAACGGGACAACAATTGCCACTCATTAATTAGAGAATCGAAATCCACCTCTCTATTTGTACCACGTACTTAAATTTCGGGGCCCATAGTCTTTGCTTTCCAAGGTTATATCCCTTTCTCACTGGAAAACATTATTGCTTTTGTGGACTCCCACCCTCCCATTCCTGCTAACCAAATAAATGAAATGGCATTTACTAAGTTTTGGCGATCATAAATAGAATCATTTATTCCAAAAAAAAGAAGAGAAAAATCAAAATGGGTAAGGTCGCATTCAATTGGCAGATTAATTCGGTGTCCTTCTCTTGCCTTGGAAGTAGGGTAAGAATTTTTCTTTCCCGTGAGGAAAAAAAACTCAAGGTCAGTTCCTTTTTTGTCAGGGTGTGGAGTGCCTATAACCTGGGGGCTCTTTCTTTCTCATTGCTCTGTTTCAAGAATTGTATTATTTTTGGGGATCTTTACTAGATGTTCAGGAAGTTCACCCTCCTTTCGAACTATTTTCCCTTTCCCCTACGTTTTGAGTGTATATGTACACTAGTTTTTGATGGGATTTTGGAGCTTAAACGAACCTGGGGTCGGTCAGATTTATGCTTGTATGTGAAAGCCATGGAGTTTTTTAGGAAAGTAGCAGTTGCTTCAACAAGATTCAGCTCTCTCTCTCTCTCTCTGCCTCCACATGAAGAGAGTCTTAACCTGTTTAGATACTATGACTGTGCAGCTTCTTCCTTGGATTGAGTTCTCGTCCTTTTGAATTTGTCCGAGTCTCTTTCCATGAGTGACATTGGGTAGACAGGGGGCTAATAATTGCATGGGCTCTATTCAATCCAAGCTAGAGATGAATATGATCTGGATTAGGCTGATCCACCCTCTAACCCTAAGACCAATCTGCACAGTATCGGTCCTCAATTTTTGGGATTGAGGACTGACTCTATTGAGCTTGGGACTGAGGATTAGACCTATGAAGCACGGACACGTTGCCCGTGCTTCCGTGTCGTGTCCGACGTGTCGGAGCGTGTCGGACACGTCGACACGCTCGGACACGGTCGGACACGCGTTGACCGCGTGTCCGATTTTTCGACACGCGGTCAACATTTTTCGACACGCGTCGACACGCGTGTCCGGAAGCCTGACGGAGGGTGGAGGCCAGGGAGGGCGAGGGAGAAGAGGCCGCGAGCGACGGCGAGACGAAGCCGCGCAACGGACCATTGCGACGGCGAGAGAGAGCAGCCGCCACTGTTGCGATGGATCGGCGACGAGGAGGAGGAGGAGGAGGAGAAGGATCAAGAGGAAGGGGGTCGTGCAGAGAGGAAGGTGGTCGTGCGGCGAGGAGGAGGAGGAGGAGAAGATCGAGAGGAAGAGAGAGGAAGGGGGTCGTGCGGCGGGCGACGTGCGGTGAGCGGCGAGAAGGAGGAGGAAAAGTTCGCCGAGAAAGAGGAGGAAAAGTTTGCTAGGGTTTTTATGAGGGAATAAAAAGTAATAAAAAAAAAAGGGGACGATGGAGGGAAATGGACGAAGGAAGTGGCGTGGCTTTTGAGTTTTGGGGGAGGGGAAGTGACAGGTTGACAACCTGTCTGTCAGGGAGGGAAAAAATGTAAAATAAATTTGGGGTGGAGGGAAATGGACGGAGGAAAAAGGGGTGGATTTCGGGGATTTGTTTTTTTAATGGGAAAATCAAATAAATGAGATTAACAAATAATTTCAAAAAATAAAAGTATTGAACTTTGAATAATGATAAATTTTGATTATTATAGAAAATTATGGATTTATTTAAATAAATTGATTCTAATTTTTTTATTAATTATTAGTTTCATCAATAATTTTTGTTAAAGGTAAAAACATGTTTCGCATTAACTATAAATATATTTTTCGAATTTTTAATGAATTGATTTATTAATATTATCAGTGTATTTATTATAGGCTCTTTTTTAATTAATTAATTATTTATGAATTTGAATTAAATTAATTAAAAATAAAAATATTTATTTAATATACAACGTGTCGCAACGAAATTCTCTGTTTTTAGAAATGACGTGTCGACGTGTCGTGTCGTGTCGGACACTCGTGTCGTGTCCCGTGTCGGTGCTACATAGGATTAGACTGACCTAATGGGTTTGATTCAATTCTAGGGTCAACGCGAGATCAATCGATAAATTTTCTGTTTCAATTTTTGTACTCCATGAGAAAGTGATCGAGGATCAAATTGACCCAATGGGTTCGGTAACGAGTGGGGTTAACTAAGAGAGGCGAGTAGTGAGCGTTAAGTGGGGCGAGCGTCGAGTGGAACAAACAACGAGCAATAAGGAGGGCGAGTATCGAGCAGCGAGCAACACAAGTGACCAAAAGCAAGCGAGACAAGTGTCGATTGGCAAGCAAAGAAATTGTTTTTTTCTTTTCTTTTTTTTTGGCAAATTGAAGACTAAGATGACAAATAAGACAAAAAAGAACGAATATTAGAAGATGATGCCGTGAAGAATTATTTATGCCATTTTGGACGCTATGATGACTACTCACAATTGTAAATTGTGGTTGTTAACTCCGTAAAAGACATTAAAATCTAAGTTACTAAATAATAGTATAAAATTACTTGGACTCCTTACTAAGGAGCCGTTTAATATTATTAACACCGTTTGTTTTTGGATTTTCTTTATATAGAAAATTATAAATAATATATTAGATTTTAATATATAAATAATGTTGATTCGAGTTGAATTGACCCTAAATTCTTATGATCAAGGACCAACATGCATAATATTGGTCTATGAATCTCAAGATCAAGGACCAATTTAGTCTCATTGGGAACTCAACTAGTTTGGCAGATTGGGCTGGTCCAAGATCAAACCAGATTGATCCTAGACCAATGCCCATCCCTAATCCAAGCACGAAACGTGGAGACTCTGTAAGTAAATGGCAGTACTCTGAACTTTTCGTGCAAAACCGGCAGCGACGGTTGAAGTTCACAGTGACTAGAAAAGACTGGCCTCCACCAGAGTCAGGATATTTCTGTGGCTGTGGTGGTGGTGCCGACAGGTCTCTAATGAGCTTTGTGGTTGAGGTTAAAACCGAGAACAATGTCATTGACAGGATATAAAGTTTTGCAGTCAGTGTCTGCCAATAAGGCCTGTAAATAAGCTTGATGCTCATTCATGTATTTACAAGAAACCAACCAAGAAAAACTCCACCCATCAGCCTGTAGAAACTAAGCCTCCAACGGCTTCTCCCTTGAAGTCTTCTGCTTGCATTATTGTCACGAATCCAAAATCTAACAGTAGTACCTGAAGAGAGATGGAGGCGGGCCTACTAGTGAACATTTTCAACAGATTTTTGCTGCACTTTCCAGGAATGCTGAGAGGAGTCACAGCTCTCGTGCTGGCCGCACTGTCTGCATTAGCATATCAGGGCATCCGCCCTCCACCGCCCAAAACTTGCGGCTCTCCGGGCGGTCCACCCATCACGGCAACCCGAGTAAGGCTCAAGGACGGCAGATTCTTGGCCTGCAAAGAACATGGAGTACCGAGAGAATTGGCTGAACACAAGATCATCTTTGTGCATGGCTCAGACTCCTGTAGGCATGACGCAGTGATAGCGACGGATGTTTCTCCGGTACTTCAAATTTTTCTTGTAATTAAATTTTTTCTTGTAACTGACATATCGTTCCCTGTTCATGAGACCGACCTTTTGCATTCTAACATCGACAGCTAGTTCTAGGTAATTTAGTCCGTGTTTGGTTGTCTGTTCAGGCGGTTCTTGAGGAATTGAAGGTGTACGTCTTGTCAGTTGATAAACCTGGATACGGAGAAAGTGACCCGGACCCGAAAAGGACCCTGAAGAGTCTGGCTCTGGATATAGAAGATCTTGCTGATCAGTTGGGACTGGGGACCAAGTTCTATGTGGTTGGGCATTCCATGGGAGGCCAGGCCACTTGGGGTGTCCTGAAGTATATCCCTCACAGGTATATGCACCGACTTAAGTAGAAGTTCATCAGTCCTTTAGAAAGGATTGTGTCGTTTTCGGTTGGCTAGAAAATAGCAAGCATCAATTTTTAGGACATGACTGCATACTGCTAAATGCATGTCTTCAAAGTACACCTGATCATAAGCCTCGTGTGCCATGTGAAGCCTGCTGAGCTCGGTGGGTCATGTGATTCTGGACCTGTCAACCAAGCAAACATGCGAAAATGACGTTACAAAAGAAGCAGGGGAGGTGGCTGTACATAAATATTGGCCTGGTTGTGGACCCAGTCATGGCCCAAGCGCTGACAATGCTCAAGCGCTTGAGACCAACCTGGCTCGAGCCTGTCAATTGAGCAAGCTATATACTAAAACAACACATAGTAACAGTGACTACTGGAATGAAAATAATGATGGTCGCTAGGGTCGGGCGATAGCTGCCTGAGGTTGCGACCCCAAGCAGCCGCACGAACCTAGGCGCCTGACACCTGGGGTTGTGCAATCTCAGGCGACGGCGTCCAGGGGCTAGATTTGGCTGTCCGGCGGCTAGATCCAGCGGTCCGGCAACCATATCTAGCCGGTCGGTGACCAAACTTCAAAAAAAAGATACAAATATTTTTTTTGAAATTTAATAAAAGTCATTTAAAAATGCAAATTTAACCAAACTGGTACATTTTGGCCAAAGTTGTTTCTCAATACACTTTAGAATTTCTTCACCAAAGGTATTTGCATTTTTGCAAATACATTTTTCAAAAACCGAACCATATGGGCCCATAGTCTCTCAGCTAAATTACCTTAATTATTCTTAGCCACATGCTGTCCTGCCAGATCCAATTGTTAATGGCGATGAGCGCTGGCATGTTAGCCGGAGCAGCTCTCAGCGCTCCTGTGATCAACTACTGGTGGCCCCAGTTTCCCGCCAACCTATCCAAGGAAGCCTACAACTTGCAGCCACCACAGGACCAGTACGCACTCAGAGTGGTTCACTATGCCCCTTGGCTCGCCTACTGGTGGAACACCCAAAAGTGGTTCCCCGCGTCCAGCGTCGTCACTCGTGCCCCCTGCATATTGGGCCGTCAAGACATGGAACTTATCCCCAAGATGATGGAGCGCCGCAATGAAGCAGTAACTTTTGCTCTCTCCTTTTTCCCCCTTCACCCGTAGTATGACTTACTGTTGCTGAATTAGCCCTAGCCAAAAGCTCAACTTGTCGGATAACTGCCATTGTTCTTTCATTATACAGTCACGGGTGATCGTGAGGCAACAAGGAGAAGCTGAGTCGATCCTTCGGGACATGATGATTGGTTTCGGGAGTAGGGAGTTCAATCCTATGGATATTGAGAACCCTTTTCCAAACAAGGAAGGAGCGGTGCATCTGTGGCAAGGCGATGATGATAGCTTCAACGGCACATTGCACAGAAGCTTTCATGGATTCAGTACCACGAGCTGCCTGGTGCTGGGCATTTTTTCCCTTATGCTGATGGGATGGGTGAAGCTATTCTGAAGGCACTTATAGCTGGCCAGAAGTAGAGTTGATTTCATAGTTAGCTCTATTTTCCCCTCATCCTCTGGGTTCTTCAGATGGTTTGTTCTTGGAAGAGCTGAGAGTGTTAACCAGATACTCAGCTATTGGCTTTGAATTCCCTCTTTTTGCTTGGTGGCTTTGAATCCTAAAGAAGGCTTGTGATGCAATAAAACGGAGGATGATAATTACCTGTTTAGACACCAACAGTTGTTGCTCTTCATCTGTTAATATCATTTAAAGGCTTTTGTTCAGCAAAAACTTTAAACGTCAGCAAATTATTTCTCCGAATCATGTTAGGTATAGAGCCATCTTTGTCTTCTTGGACCAAATCAGAAATACAGATAGATATTACCATACCTGGAATGATGACAAGATGAGCATAAAAATTCCCTAAAATTCCACTTTCGAGTCGATCCATCGGGACATGACGGCCGGTTTCGGGAGTCGGGAGTTCGATCCTATGGAAACTGAGAACCCTTTCCTGAACAAGGAAGGATCGGCGCATCTGTTTGTCGTAATAGGTGTCACTTGTGCTGTAGACGACAGACACAGATCGTGACATGGATAGAATTCTAGAGGCGGCACCAACGGGCTGAAGGGGGTGGTGTCGCGCTTTATCTAAACAAGGTTCAAGAGATAGCTCTCGGCCTCTCATTGCATAGCAAATTCTCCTGTGTGCTACTTAGTTTCCACCTGCACAAATACCGGTACCATGTTTGGTGCATGTGATGCCATTTGATCACATAAGCACAAAGTGAGTTTATATATAGAGCATAAGATACAAATAACTCAAAACACTAGAGAGGAAGTGAATAAGTTACGTAACAAGTACCGACACCACGAAATCACTGTACATAGTCCAATCTCCTGATCTCCTGACAGCATCTCTTTCTCTTTGGTTTGTCACGATATTTTGCACCAAAGTTCGATTTACATTCCCATTTCAGTCCGATCTAGGAACTCCTATGTTATTTCACGCTCCAGCGCCTATAAGCACACATGTTCAGCATCGCTGCACATTATCACTCACGTCTAAATGTATGAGATCGGCTATTATATGGTCGCAGCCCCACGAACATGTCCACGGGATTTCAACTCTCTCCTCAGAATATTCATCGAAAGTCCCTAGTCCGTCCTTAATAATTGAACTCGTGCCCTCGTGAAAGCCAAGTGAGCACGAGATCGGAGGCTGGCCGTGCCTGACGGGTCATACCATCTTCCTTTTCGTGGGCACAACTCGTGATTTTTACAATCGGTCAAGTTTGGTGATGTCCGAAGGTTGCAAACTTGAAAGCTCCTCAAAAAAGGATGGACCAGAGAAAAAGTGCCATGTGATGGGAGGTTTTAGGGTGCGTTTGGGACCACTTTTGGGGAAAGTCTTTAGGAAAATCTGAAATACCTTTGAGTTAAAGGTGTTTTAAAATGTAAATTGTGTTTGGTAAATTGCACTTTGAAAGCTCTTTGTGAAATCTTTGAGCAAAATGGTGTTTGGGAATTACATTTACAAATCAGTTTTGTGGTAAAAAAAAATTAGCAAAAGAAAAATTAAAAAAAAAATGACCGGCAAGGGCAGTGGTCGTCGGCGACCTCCGGCGACCGCCGGCGACCTCCGGCGACCCCGGTTCTTGGGCAGCGAGGTCGCGCGACGCCGTCGCGACCTCCGGCGACCTCCGGCGACCCCGGATCTGGGGCGGCGAGGTCGCGCGCGTCGCGCGACGCGGCCTCGACCTCCGGCGACCTCGACCTCCGCAACGCGGCCTCGACCTCCGCGACCTCGACGCCGCCTCGACCTCCGGCGACCTAGATCCGGGGCGTCGAGGTCGCGGGAGGACCTCGCCGCCCCGGATCTGGGTCGCGGCGGGGTCGCGCAACCTCGCCGCCCCCGGATCTGGGGCAGCGAGGTCGCGCGACCCCGCCGATCTGGTCGCCGCTCGAGCCTTCGGCTCGCAACCACCAGACCGGCGACCAGATGGGTCGCGCGGCCCCGGCGAGCTTCGTGCGGAGGTCGCGGTGCAGCAGGCGACGGTCGCCGGCAACACCGCGACTCGCGGAGGTCGCCCGACTCTCCGACGAAGATCGCCTGGTCGCGGCGTCCCTGTAGCGGTCGTTCGCCCGAAGAAGATGAACAGTGTTCATCCAAGGGCACGCACCGGAAAAATGAATTTTCATGAGGACAATTTTGGAAAAAAAAAAAAAGTGAACAGTGTCTCCTCAGCATGCCGAAAATGCTGAAAAGCCCAAGGCAGCCCCCACCTGCCTTGGGCTTTTAGCCTTAAAAATACTAGCATTTTGCCTAAGTTCCTTCCAAAGTTTTTTGCCAAATACCATTTTTTTTTCTTGCCCAAAGGACTTTGGACTCCCAGGGGCTTTGGGAAGTGGTTAAACGCACCCTTAGTGATCGAATGATTGTCACTATCACCTTTAGGATCTTTGCATCTCTTTTGAGCTCCCAATCACTGGGACTAGAATCATGTGTGTCTACATGTTTAGTTGTTTTGATCTATACGAATTGTTTGAATGGATAAAGACATGAAAGGAAAATGACCCATGACTTCTGGGTGATGCAATGAATTTAATCGAAAATATATTAGGAAATATATTATCTTGTTGCTAGGACGAAACATTTAGAATATTGATGCAAACATGTAAAAGAAGATCTCTCTTGCTACTAACTTTCTCTTTTTTTTTTTTTTTTTTTTGGTCATATGCTACTAACTATGTTACATGACTAATGTTGACACAGTTTTTCTCATAAACCTTTATATTTATCTAGTTTATTTGGTTGTGCAATTTACTTTACAATTATCTGAAATACAAAATTTGTCCAATTGACACAACATTACCCCCATTAGAAAAATGCGGTACATTGATCTTCCTTCTCTAATCCTTCTTACATGAGGAGGGAGCATCGGAGCCCAAATGCCTTTGATTTTGGAGGTGGTCATGGGAGAAAAAACATCTTTTGACTCATTTTTTTAAGTTTTGAATGACGAAAACAAACACGATCATCCTTAGGGGTGATTCGGATCTATTTGAAACATACCATGTTAAAAACGGTTTTCAACCTTTAGAACCTGGAACTCATCCTATTTAATCGATTTGGTTTCAAGGTTTACTCGAGAGCCAATTTTATTATAACTTTTGCTTCATTTTTTTTTTTGAAAAAAAGACAAATAATAGTTATAGCAAAATAATATGAGCAATAAAACAGTTCAAAATAAAATATCAATACAAAACAAACAAAAATATAAAGCAACAGAGAAGTGAAGTTCATTTAAGATAAATATTTTTCTAACTTTCGTAAGACAATTCTAACCGGACCTATATTCCACTGAAATCGGGATTCGGATCTATTTTCCGAAGGTTGCACACCGTTGGAGTAGCTTCTCAAAGATGCACCTAAAGCGCACTTCCCATGGTGATGCTAAATCAGACTGGCGGTTGACTTTTGGATTAATGATTAGAGGGAAGTATAATTAGGGACAAAATCCTTCCCGCCAATTTAAATTAAAAATCACTTTTTTTGGGCGGGGCCTGAAAAAAGCCTTTTAAAAAACATCAGTTGGTCCTTGCAATATTTAACCCAAAAAAAAAAAAAAAAATAAATAAACGAACGAAAAAACGGTTTTGGAAGGAATCAAGGAGACCGGGGCCTTACCACGGTCTATTTCCTCAGGAGCCAAAGAAAACAGCAGGATGACGCTCGCCCAACGATCTCCGATGGACGGCCCCGATTCCGCCTCCGAGGACGCGATCCCGACTTTCCGACGGCCCTGATTTCATCCGCCCGCCGCCCCCCCTGCCCGACGACCGACCCCCTCTAAATTCAGCGGGGCCCACCCCCAATCTCGCTCTCGGTCTCCCTCTTCTCTCTTTCTCTCTCTACTTTCTCTCTCTTCTCTCTTCTCTCTCGAATCTCCCCGACCGCAGCCCCGGAGCCAATCAGCTCCTCGCTCGTCCTCACTCTAGCGTCCGCGCTCTCTCTCTCTCTCTCTCTTTCTCTCTCTAGAAAACCCTCGGAATCCGGGCCGCCCCGGGGCTCGCCTGATCCCGCCCGCGATTGATCAATGCAGGTAATTCGCGCCCGCGATTCGGGCCCCCGCTGCTCGATTGCGCGGAATTCGGGTCCAATTCGGGCATCTCTGATTCGGTCGTCGTCGTCGTCGTCCCTCCCCCCGCGGCCGCCGCTTGCTCGATGCGCTTTTTTGGCCCGCTTTTTTTTTTTTTTTTTTTTTTTGGCGTGCGCGTGTTTCTGCTTGTGGGTTTTTGGTCGCTGCAGCTGATGGAATTTGGTCTGTTGCTTGATTCGCTGAGTCAGTTGAGTTGTGGTGCTTCTGTGTGCGTGCTTTTATTTTTTCGACTGATGGATGGGGTGGTGCATTTTGCAGGGGAAAGTGCGACTTGTCTTTGCTTTTTGTTGCTGAGCTGCGAGACTTGATAGAAAATAGAGCGCGAGTGTTGCAAAATGATTCCTTCAGTGGGATTACGTCTGGTTGCTGTTATTGTTGTTGGTAGGGAAAAAAAAAATTGAACTTGTTGTAACCCAAAAAAGGGGGATTTTTTGCTGAATTGAGAATGGTTGGGCCTTCTTTTGCTGTATTTGCAGACATGGAGGGAGATTTTTGGTGCGGCAACTAATAACTACCTGGAGTAATTCATTGTTTTGATCTTCTAATCAACTTTTTTTTTTTTGCTTTTTTATGTTTTAAAACTCGTGAAATTTTTTTGAAGATTTGAAGTGTTTGGTATCGTATCTTAATTTATATCATATTTTAATTTGTAAAAGTAAGGTAAAGGCAGATTTAGAGGAAAAGCACAGGTCACTTTGAGCGCGTACTTATCGTACTTATCGTTTGGATAGTTCTAGCAATATGTTCATTCCTGCTCAATTCTGGTTTGCTTTTAGACATTTTCACTATTTTTTGGGATGCTTTTTTATTTGATTTTGGACATGCTCATTTAAGCAAATTATTTAGATAATACGGTGCTTTGATATGCTAGTCAAAAAAATGCACTGGGTGTTGATTTGGGGAGGTGCTGGTTTTTTATGTTGAAGAGTTGAGAATATTGGTAGTTTGAGCTGATTGTGGCTTATGTTCCTGCAGAAAATACCGAGCAAACTTGAAATAGGACATATGCGTATGCACTTCCAACCTTGGGTTACTTTGTAGGTTGGTAGTGAGGAAATATCTTCAGGGGACAATGTTATGTAGATATGAACGGTACTAGTCACTCACACTGATGTCAGCTCATCTAAGATTTGAATCAGCTTCGGCTGGTACGGATGAGTTGGCCATTGCTGGGGGCCATCTAAACGGAAACAGGGCAAGCCATTCTCGATCTAGTCTGGATAGGTCAGGTAGTTTCAGGGAGAGCAGTGAAAACAGGATGTTCAACACGTTGACTAGTCTTTCTGGGGAGAATTCTACACCAAATGGGGATGTCTCTACCATATCAGATTATCTAACGTTGGATCCTATTACAATGGGTGATCAGAAATACCAAAGATTGGGTGAGTTGCGGAGGATATTGGGAATTCCTTATGGAAGCAATGCTGAAGATAGCCCTTCTGGGGCTGGTGTAGCCAAAGGTGCAGTTGAGGAGCTAAAGCGCTTCAAATCAAGTATTTTGGAGACCACCCATAAGGCAAGGTAGTGTCTGTTCCACAATACCAGTTATCTACATTGTCATTTTACCTTTGGATAGCTGCTCTCTAGAAAATTTGCTACAATGAGCACACCATTGCACTTGTCCACTCGAAAGTTAAGCATGTAACTTCTTAATGAGGACAGTTCATGCTTACATGCATCATTAATGTGTGGACACTCACATGCGCAAAGATCTTCATTGTATTTTCTGTTGAAACTGCTTTAATCTTGATCAGGAGGAGGGCAAAAAAATTGGATGAGTCTTTATCCAAGTTAAACAAGTATAATCAAGTCTTGAATTCGAAAAAACATCAAAGGAATGGAACAACAGCTAATGAGAGATTAGGTGGGTCCAATTTGTCAAAGATGGCGAGTCAGAATCATCGAAATTCTTCGGAGCTCTTGACTCAAGGACTTGAAGATAGGAGTAAGCATGTTGTCCTGAATAAGCGAGTTCGTTCCTCAATGGCTGAACTTCGGGTTTGTACGAAAGATTTTGTTTTTAGAAGTTTATAATTTTCCGTGTAGACTTACATTTTCCTTTCTTGCATTAAAATTTCATTTCTGGATATCTCTGTGTTCTAGCTCAACCTATATTTATTTGGCACCCTCTATCTATCAACTTGCACACGTCTTAAACTGTGTGAATGGTGCCTACTACAAACTTCAGTAGGTTATGCAAAGTATTCTCCTGCCTTTCATGTTTTGTTGACCCTTGTCCTATTATGATCGCGTATTTCTTGCGTGGGCACTACAGGTAGGTTTCTTGAATCTAAAGATTTCAGATATACAAAGAGAAGTCCATCTTATCTCATGGTGATATCGTTATTAAGACCTAAAAGGGAATAGATTGTCTGAGCAGGTGTGCTAGAAAGATGTAGCTGGACATATAATATTTATAAGACAATCTAAAGGGAGAAATGGTAACAATAGCAAATATTAAATGGGTATGTTGATA
Organism: Eucalyptus sideroxylon; assembly: GCA_014182405.2. Taxonomy (NCBI): domain Eukaryota; kingdom Viridiplantae; phylum Streptophyta; class Magnoliopsida; order Myrtales; family Myrtaceae; genus Eucalyptus; species Eucalyptus sideroxylon. The sequence goes on along the minus strand of CM024554.2, from coordinate 56,753,597 downwards.
TATTATCGAGAATCCAAGTATGGGATAGATCAATGTCCAAATCTTTTGGTGGAAGTACATGTAATAGCAGATTTAGCTTTTAATCAATATGATATAAACCATTCAATTAAGCATTTTTAACTGATCCAGTATTGAATATCAGCATGTTGACCTATTTCTTCCCCTTTGAAGTCTTTTTGTGTGGAGGCAATACGCCCTTGGTACCTTTTCTAATGGTATTCCGTTAACCTTTAAAGGAAAATGTTCCATCTTCTAGATTGACTGCAGCAACAAGTGATTATCATATGCTTATATTCCATGAAGAGAGTGGGTATGAGCTAAAGTTGGGGATAGCAGTTTCCAAAGATGCATTGGGAGGACTTACTTTTCAAATTCTTTCATGAATTTATCTATGGCCTATCTCTTATTTGCATAGTAACTTAGAATGTTACAAGTTTCACCTGATAAACTTTTAATTGGATCTGCACAAATCTCCGGGAGATAAATTCTCTTAGTTACTATGCTTTACTGTATGTGATGCTGCAGTGGCCTGTCTGTTAGAAAGAAGCACAAGTCTTCACACCTGTGTGCTTCTCATATATTTATGTTTGATGATGATTTAGATAATCTTGATGCTCATATGCATCAGAATGAATTCTGTGCAGATGATTCTGTTTTGTTTCTTTGTCATCCAATTAGTTAAAAGCTTGTATGTAAAGTTCCAAAAAACCTCAATGAGAGGGACTGCATGGCGTTCTGCAATATGGTTTGGTGCTAATTGATGCATTCAATCTAGTGCTTTTTGCTTTTCGATTGAAAGATTGTATTAGAATTTCTTTGAGCATTATATGTTGCTTTATGTTTAGCTAACTCAATCCTTAATTGGTTTTTCAGACGGACAGTCAGGGCCACACTCTAACAAAGCTGCCTGTGGTCACCGGAAAAGATCGAGATATGACCAGAAATGTGGTTGAAGGTTCTGATTCAGCCGAAGATAAGAATCATAGACTACCTGCTGGAGGGGAAGGATGGGATAAAAAAATGAAAAGGAGAAGATCTATAGGCTCGGGTTTTTCCAGACCTATGCTTATGGATGGGGAGACAAAGCGACCTATGTTCCAAAAAGTTAAAACTGAGCCCAGTTTGCAATCCTCTGATGCCCAGGGGTCCAGGTATCTCGTGATGTGATGGCATATTAAGCATCAAAATATGTTACACTATGTCAGTTATAAAACTTGTTACTTGCTGATGTTTGTAGAGTATTCACAGGAAGAACAAATGATTGTATTTCATTGTCTTCAGATTGTTATGTCCACTCCTAGGTTAAGATGCTTTCTCCAGAAATTTTAAGCTAGCCTACTGTTTTGGGCTGTATGTTGCAGATTAAGTGTCCGTGAAGAAACATCCACAGTGAGTCCTAGTCAGACGCCAAAAGCAAAAGGGTCGAGGGCTCCCCGAAGTGGCTCTGTTGTGGCAGCAAGCTCACCTACTAATTTTTCTCGATCGTCTGGAACTTTTGAAGCATGCGAACAGTCACCTAGTGCAAGCAAAGTTCATGTGATTGGTGGCCCTACTAATAACCGTAAACGTCCTTTACCCACTGAGTCATCCTCCCCTCCTATGGCTCATTGGGGTGGCCATAGACAAAAAATAATTCGCAACAGAAGAGCAAATATTGTATCTCCTGTCTCAAACCATAATGAAATCCATCCACCCTCTGAAGGATGTGCCTTGGATCCTGGTTTGAAAATGAGTTCTGTGGAGACAACAAGTAGTGCCCCCCTGATCTCAAGGGGTTTAGCTAATGGAATCCAACAGCTGAAGGTGAAATTGGAGAATGTTTCATCACCAGCGAGGTTACCTGAAAATGATGAATCTGGCAGTAGTCAAAATCGTGAAAGTAGGATGAAGGAAAAGAGAGCTGGTGCTGTTGAAGTAGATGAGATAGGAGGCGGAACCATCCGGGGTGTTGGCTCATCAATTGTACTGCCAAAGAAAAATAAAGCAGTCCCTAAAGATGATGTTGGGGATGGTGTCCAAAGACAAGGAAGGAGCGGTAGGTGCTCATCATTTCCCAGAACTAACATTGCCTCAGCCAACGAAAAGATAGATAATGCAGCTTCTAAGCCACTGAGAAGTGCTAAGCCTGGTTCTGAGAAAAATGGGAGGTCAGTCATTAAATTTACTTGCCAATTGATTTAAATTGTTCTTCGCGGGATGATTTCCTTCATGCATGTGTGTGCTTTTTGTGATCTCAGCAAGACTGGACGTCCTCCATTAAAAAAGGTGTCTGATCGAAAGGCTTTTGCTCGGCATGGGAAGTCACCAGCTGGCAGTACACCGGATATATCTGGTACCTTTTCTTTTGAAAGAACAATTTTATGCTCGAGGTTTTTCTTGAGACCCCCCACACTGTCAGAGTTGTTGTCCCTTCTCAGTTAGGCATCATGCTGAAAGCAGCCTCCCAATGACTCCTAATGCCTTTTGCAGATTTTCTAAATTTGGATTTCACTTCTAAAGCATGTTTGATGAAATAGGATTCTTAGCGACCTTTTATTTGCTAGAAGGTTATAGTCTAATGACGACTCATCTATGAGGATTACTTGTGCTCTGCTAATTTCCATAGCTGGTTTCTCACATAAGTAATCTTGTGTGATTGTTTCCTACTTCAAGCAGAATACGTCTTGGATTAGAATTTCCTTATAGTACACATATTTGTGAAAGTAGTTGCACTTGCAGTCTCCCATTTATAAGTTAATGGAAGTGATTGGGTTTTAGCAATTGGTTACTCGTGAAATTTGTTCAAGGTGAAGAACTTGTATCCCTCCAGGTTCTTTAAGAGGTTGTTTGGTTTTGCTCCAAAAGAACAAAAAAAGATAACTTGCTTTCCATCCAGAATAAAAAACAAAGAAAATATTATGAGTTTTAAAATGTTATTAGAAAATTATATAGGAATATATACATCGATTTTTTGTATGTTTAAAAGGTTTCAGGCATTCTATTCTATGTAATAGTGAAGTATGAAAGCCCTCGAAAAGGAAAGCATAAAGGAAATCCTAAAAAAACAACTGCAACAAGTTTTTAAATTTTCCTGAAACTTTGGGCTTCTGATGTTTTTGCTTATCCCATTCTAGGTGGATCAGATGATGACCGCGAAGAACTCTTGGAAGCTGCAAAATTTGCTTCTCATGCCAACCGTATGTGGACTGCTATTTTGAGATTGATTATGGAGTTTCATCGCGAATCCAATCTCTGTGCACTTATTATGAATTTCGGTTCTTTGATAGGTATAGTCCATGCTGGAGTATTCTGGAAAAGGATGGAATCATTTTTTTCCCCTGTCAGCTTGGAGGACATTTCTTATCTGAAGCAACAGGTAGTAACTTACAAGCTCTAAAGATGTGATAATGAGCTTGGATATTTTTCTTCCTAATAATCCTTTTATTCCAAATCCCAATTGTTTTTTTTTTTTAATTATTAATTCTCCCCGTAAAAGCTATTTTGTATCAGATGAGATCCTTTGAGGATTTACATAAGAACTCTCTGGCAGCAATGCTATCCAGACAATGTTTAATAGTGAACAAAAGTACCAATTGAGAAAAAAATAAAATGTTTGATGCTACATCCTTTGTTTAAAGCATTTTTTATTATTCAGGTTACATATTTATTGCATTGGGTAAATTAAGTTGTTGTTTTACCATTTTCCTCAATCTCTAGCTGGAAATTATATGCTACTGTTAGAAGGTTAAATCATACCACATGATTGAAATTTTTATATAGAGCTAAGAACATCATGGAACCGAAAAGATTTTATTTATTTATTTATTTTTGGGTGATGGTGCTGTCTTTAGGCAAATTAACTGTCATTTTGTAGATAACTATTTACAAAGACATGACTACAACACGAGCATGCATAACATTTTCTACCAATTCTCTTGGGGCAGTGTTTGCATGTGAAGCTTGACTTGGGAAATCATTCTACTGATCCTAACTCCAGAAAAATCCAGTTTCTTAAAAATTATAGAAGTTCCACTGCTTTTTCTGTCTCCCTGGTAGTGGGATAACTGACACTGGGGTTACTCTTCTTTTTTCCATTTCAAATACTTGTAGTTGCTCAGCAATTTTTCCCCTGGACTTGTTATTTTGGCACGAATGTCAATAATTCTTTGCTCTTCAGGGTCCTTTGAGTTGACTTGAGTTCACAGATTGCACAGAAACATACATGAGTCTTCGAACTCCTGTGTTGTCATATCAACTATTTCTCAATTTTTTAAAGGTTTCACTCAGTTAAATTAAAACTGTGAAGTGGCAAAATTAGCTTGCAAATTTTGTTGTTTGGTTCTTTGATAAATACATTACACCATTGTTTTCTCAAATGTAGAGTGATCTCGTGCTCGAAGAAAGTATGAAGCCTCACAAACATGTTTTTGGTGAAAGAGATGATGGTATCCAATGTCAATATGGATTGGGAGAATCAGGTGCCAGTGATGATGTTATTCAACAAGTTGAAGATGAAGATGTTATATGTGGAAAGTTGAACCCAGGAGGGATGAATGTTCTTCCTCTGTACCAAAGATTATTGGCTTCTCTAATCATAGAAGATGAAGCTACATTTGAAGAAGGTGGTGAAGGAAGAAGCTTGCTTTTTTCACACAACGGAGATGAAAATCCTGGGGCTAACTGCCTGGCTGTTGGAGTAAAATCAAGGAATGGAGATGATTCTGTCTATGAAAATGATGTCATGCATGAGCTCCAAACTCCCATGCAGTACAATGTTGCAAATTATTCTGGTAATGGGAGAATCAGCAAAAGTATCCAGAGTGATCTTGACTTGATGCACAAAGAACAAGTATCGTGTGAGATATCCAAAAACGGTTTCCATGGGTCGGTAGCTGCATTCTCATGTGTTGCTGGCATTTCATATGCTGAACAATACATGCACATGTCCATAGAAAGTAAATTACTGGTGGAGCTGCATAGTGTTGGCCTATATCCCGAGAATGTGGTAAATTTTAGTTTATGAAGTGCTCAATCATAGTCTTAGTTTTCTTAATCTTATAAAAATATCTTCAACTAATATTTCGATGCATGGAGCGATTTCCCTTTCTGCGCTTCGCGAGAGGAAAAGAAAAGGAGGGGGGGGCAGGGAGAGATGCCTACCTCTGTTAGTATTCACATTCCGGACTTTATATACACTATTCCTTTTTCTGATTTGATGATTGGTGCAGCCTGATCTGGTGAATGGAGAGGATGAAGTTATCAATAATGATATCTCTGACCTAAAGAAGCAACTCTCCAAGCAGGTTATTATCCTTGCGCTCCATTTATTTTAGATCAATATTTGTTTGTAAGACATCTATGGCATGTCTAATGGATAGGGCCTGTTCTTGCACTTTCATCAGATTTGAACTCTTTTCTGGCTTTAGACTTTCAAATATGTTTCTCACAAATCACAGCCAAAATTTCAATGCTTAATGTTCAGGTTGATGAAAAGAAAGTTCTCCTAGATAACTTACTCAAGGCAATTCCAGAAGGGAGTGCAGATGACAGACGGTAAGTTTGGAAATTTGCTTCTGCCTCTTTGGTGAGGATTATTGTTAATTTGTTCACTAATCAAGTGATGAAACCTTAAGAGACGTGAAGATCTAACAATGAAATTATCTGCTCTGTAAAGCTGAAACACGGAGAACTTTCTAGCTTTCTTCCATTTGTAAAATTCATCTAAGATGGCATATGGCAATCCTCTAAAGCTTCTCAATAGTTGTATTTTAAGAAAACACACCAAGTTACAGCTACGCTTCTAAAAATAGCAATCATTTGCTGGGTTATGATGCTTTATTATGCCCAAATGAAAGAGATTAAATTTACAAGCCTAGAATAGTATGCGTCACACGTCAACAGGGGTTTTTGAAGTCCAGTTGGAGGGCTTGAGAGATGTATTTTCCTAGTGCTTGTTGAGAAGAAACAGTGGCCCTCTTATCATTGACAAAAGCTTCTTAAATTAATAGCTGCATACAAACCATGTGGATGGAGTCAAAAAAATTTCAAATAGTACGATTGATATGTATATATACATACATGGACACAGTGATTGTAGGACTGCATATAAACAAGTGCCACTGCTTACAGTAGGTTGTAGAGACCTGTCCTTTTTATCTTTCAAATATTATTTATTGAACTGGAAGGTTGGAAGAACTTTGAGGATTTTTTTAAGGGTATAGGTCACCTCAACCGAATAATAATAAATCTAATGAAAACGTTGTGCTTCTTACTTCAAGATAGTTTCAGGTAAAGTTGAGCCGCTTCATCAGCTCAATACTGACTACTGGGAAGATAGTCACGTCCAGTGCAATTTGCCTATGTCTAATTAAAAATTGTTTGTACACTAAGACAATTATATCATTACCATAGCAATCACTAAATATTTGTTGGCATTTGTAATCTTAATAAAATGGAGATCATTATTGTCAATGTTTAAACTTGTCAACTCTTATGTTGTTTTTCCCAGTACAACAAAATTAAGATTATTGAGATTACAATTAGAACAAAGCTTTGCAATTGGGGATAAGTGTCTAGTTGTTTTTAATTAGTTGATAGATGTGTTTGATTTTCCAGGGATCTTGAGCACACTGCAATGCAAAGACTTGTTGAGATGGCTTACAGAAAACAGCTGGTGATTTTTCTGTTCCTCTTATTTTATTTTTCTTAAAGAGTGACAATTATTCCATGCATTTTTTTGTTTCTCATTTCTAAGCTCGAGAGCTTGTAACTTTCACATTTGCTTGATATTTTGCTCATCCAGATGCTTCTGTTTTATCTAATTAATAAATTATCTGCACTGTGTTCAAGTTTTTCTAATGGGTTCAATAACATAGAAGTGGACAACTACTATGTGGTTAATATATCAGCAGATTTAATCAATCTCACAAACGGATGCCATGGTGGCAAAGTGGGAGGTTTCTTGTGCTTTTATGGTTACTACATTATGGTAATTAAAAGAAGTCAGTGGAGGCTTGTCTGTGGCAGACAAGTGAACGTGCTGTGGTTCTTTGATCTGAAATGACATCTAGCCACTGTTTGTTTCTTATAAATTAGAAAACCCATAGTTTTAGAAGGTCCATCGCCAGTGGTTATTCCATGGAATATCAAAGTTATTTGTCCTTGATGTAAGGAGTTTTGGCATCAACAAGTGCCATCTGCCAGAGAATTAATTATGCCAACGTATAGTTTTCCATGGTTGCCAGGAAAAGTAGCAATCAGCACATTTCTGTGATTTAATTCCTGCACATTTCTGCACATTTCTTTAATTCCTGCACATTTCTGCACATTTCTAGGAGAAAAATCTGCAATCATAGTAATAATAGTTTAATTCCACTGCTGGATTTTGCCATGCACCGGGATGGTGCATTTCATTGAGTTTGATCACAGAAAATAACACTTTCAGCTTTTTCCAGAGTTACTGACTTTTTGCCTGAGTGAGGCATATAGATTTATCCTACCATTATATCTCACTTATACACTGCATTAGTTTTATTTGGTGTATAAATACGCCATTAATGGAATAGGAATTTAAAATGCTCACCCTTATATGAATGTAGTTTAAATATTGGCTATTAGTACAATAACACCTGCTATATTTGATCATGAATTGTGACTTTAACCCTGAGAATTTATCTTATGCTCGGTTATTATCAGCTCGATAGAGTGCATTAACGAAATAGTAATTGTGATTATGTGATCGATTACATAGGGACTGGGGTTTGAGTTGTTTTGGGTAGTTTACTTGATATTGCACCAAATGACATGCCGCTTTGGATGGTATTGACAGGCGACTCGAGCAAGCATTGCTGCCCGCAACGGGATCCCTAAGGTTCCAAAACATGCTGCAATGGCCTTCACTAAGAGGACTCTTGCTAGATGCAAGGAGTTTGAGGATAATGGCAAGAGTTGCTTTAGTGAGCCTACCCTCAGTGAAGTTCTGTTTGCTGCACCCCCTCGTGGTTGCGAAGAATCTATACAATGTGATAGTCTCCATTCTTCACCTGTGCCTGGGACATCAGGTCTCTCATTTTTCCTCTTACTTCGTTTGCCTTTTCTCTTTCCCTGTGAAAAGCACATTACTCATATAAATTGGCAACTTGTCCAAGCACTGTTCTCATTTTGTCCTTTTGACACTCAACTGCAGGCTCCAATAGCAAGGTTAAGCAGTTTGATCTTCAGAATGATGATATTGGCCCAGGTTCTTGTGACAACAATAGAACTCTTTCACATTCCTCTGACCAGGCTTTTGGAAAAGCTGGACCATGGAACAGAGGCAAGAAGAAGGAACTGCGACTTGATGATGTTGGTGCCATGAGAGTGGCATCAAGTCCTGCAAAAGGCAAGAGGAGTGAAAGGGACAGGGACCGAGAGATGGTCCTCAACAAAGGTGGCCGCCAGAATGCAGTCAGCGCTAAGGGTGAGCGTAAAGCAAAATCCAAGCCAAAACAAAGAACAGCTCAGCTGTCATCTTCAGGAAATGGATATATAAGCAAGTTCAATGAAATAATGCATCCTGTGAGCTCCTCAGCTCATGAATCTAATAAAGTCCTTACAATTAGCGCTGACAAGAAACAGGAACTTGAAAAAACAAATGGCAACGGGCCGCCTGTTTTAAAGGAAAAGAATGAATCTGAAGACTTGGCAAACTTGGATCTGCTTGGAGAGTTAGATGTACCATCGTGGTTGAACTTCGAAGGGGATGGTTTACTAGATCACGATTCAATGGGCCTTGAAATACCCATGGATGACCTCTCTGATGTATTCCTATGACGACAGTGGCCTGTACATTCCTAGGGAACTTAGGTGTCCAGATAAACATAGAGCCACCATTGTTGGGGACCAACTTGTAATTTAAAAGCATGCCCCTGGCAAGTGGTGCTTGTAGTATAAGCATTCTTTCTGTATGTCAGCAAAAAATTTTCTGCAGAAGGTCAGATCTTTGTTTATATCAACGATTCCCTTCCGAATGATTGATAATGAGATTTCATCGAAGTCTTTCCTGCAGTACATCCTTGCTGGTGTCCATCTCATTCTCTCTTTTGTAGAAGTGGCGGGTCATGTTGTTCTGATATTCTCCTTGTGTTTCAATCATTTTCCGTTCCCACAGAACATGCTGTAGGGCTGCCCGAGCTGATCACGATCCTTCGGGGAAATGGGGATCTTGCATTTGGATTTTTCAATACGCAGTGCTATACCTAAAATGATTTCAACAGTTTACTTGTTTATGGATGTAATGGAGTCTTTCTGGTGGGTGCTTTTGTTGGGTGTCACTGCTAATCAGGGATGCTACTTGGTTTCTTTGACTGTTTTTATACATTGAAGATTGAGAAGATTGTCCACTTTGTCCTCAGCGCCCAGGAGTTTCATCATCTGTGTTTTCCCTGTCAGTGTTGTTGGCTTATCGAATGAGACAGAAATGTATTGTGATGACCTTATGCCTTTATGGTAATATCTCGGTCCATTCGTGTTAGTTCATGTAGGAAAGCCAGATGCAATATAGCGTAATAAAGTTTTTTCCCATTAGTTAGCTAGCTGGTGTGCGGATGCTGGTGGAGAATTTGGTGCACTTGGGTGACCAAAGCATAAGCCGTAGTTACCCTCCTAAATAAAAACCAATTTCCAATAGTAGAATATTCCTAAACTTTCAACTTGAGGGCCACGCCAATTCATAGAGATTTAGCCCTTCATTGTTAATTTCAATTGCTTCCCGAAGGTTGGTTGTCCTAACCAGTGTCCTCTGTCTTCGAGCCTCATCCTCTCATCTAATTAAACAAAAAGGAAAATTATCAGATGAAGTTTTTGAAATGTCGACTTCATTTGTTTTGCGGAAGATGATTAATTTGGAAAATATTTTCCTTCAAAAGATTGCTTATATTGCTTGTAAGAATGAATAAATGAAAGATATTTCTATTGTTCACGAAAATGTTTGGATATAAATTGTTATCGATGAAGAAAGTATTTTCTATCGATTACTTATTTCTAGCGATACAAACAATTATTTTTAAAACATTCAATTTTTGCGAAATTAAATAATCCTAAAGAAAGAAATAGATGTAACTTCTTGGACATATAAGTAAAAGGGGAATGAATGGTTTTTTCAGATCTATCCATGAATGATATTATTAAAGTCATGGAACTTACATATCCTAATTATGATGCTACAATATCACAAATACACAATATTTGAGATGATGATTTCTTCAAGTTCTATTTAAGAAATGATGGATTGCCATTTAATTGGTATATCATTTATGTCGACCTCTATTGGCAATAACTTGATTGTCCTATTGCTAGCGGACAAGTCGCATGCTTTTCAAACGCTCATGTGTCCATAAAAGTATCATTTAGATCTAGTCCGTGCATGGCACGGACGGTTCCCCATGCTTATAGTATATGTAGTCCCTCGCCTATTCTGAAGTCATCCACAAAAACTGAACAAAAGGAAGAACACAGAGGCTGAAATGAGGTACGTGAAGCTTCACAAGTGCGAGCTCCTTGAAGATCAATGGATGCCGTCTTCCGACGAGAACAGAGCACGAGACGAAGCCCGTCAGCACGGTCACGGTCGTCACGTGGCGAGACTCGCGGAAGCCATGCGAAAGGTCATCAACATGAGGGAGAAGAGTCGATCATCCCGGACCTCGAATTGTTCGAGTAAGCCAGATTTTCCGCGTGCACCGGAAGGTTTGTCGCGGACCTCAGATGGTAATTAACTCGTGAAGGGCTTCATCAGGTTTATGTCGACATATGTTTTCATATTTCCTGACGATCGAGTACGACGGATATCAATAAAAGATATGTAGCTTGGCTACTTTGTAAAATAGAACGTATTGCTATCGGTTCGCTCTCGGTCGAGTAGCAATCAGTTGAAGTTGATAAACAAGTCAACTGCGATTGGATTCGAGGTAAGCAAAGCAGACGAAAACTGGGAAAAATCCTGATATCACAAGAACCTGAAAATCTATTGCAGTGGACAGAGAACCCGGGCGCGTTAATCCAATGAAACGAGTCTTTACGGTAAGTTCCTCTCGATTCTTTCTTATCGACTATGCGTTCTCTTTTCGAAGCGAGGGATCGGTTGTATCGAACCTTATAGCTCTGGAAAACTACTCCTTTGAAACTACAAAAGCTGGAATTTTGACGGTTGAAAATGAAGACAATATCCAAGGATCATGACTCAGTTAAACATGAACTCGCAGTTCCAGAAAAGTAGATGGAGAAACAGAGCATGCAACCGGACATGGTTCTGCTGTCATCATGGTAACCTTAAACATGAAAAGAACATAGCGTATAAAGTTCTTCTTTAGACATGGCAAGGCCGCAAGAGCATATGTTTGCATACTCAAATTTATCGGACCGCAAGAGCATATGCTTTCGACTCGTTGCCCGGTTTCAATTTCTACATGCATTTTCAAGTCAGCTTATTTCCGACCTTCCGATAGGGTCAAGGGAATGCACGTTGTAGCCACTTGGTTTTCTTTTAGAGCTGATTCAATGCAAAAATCGTTCTCTAAAATTACTGGATCGATCATGAACCTATTGCGGACAACGTTGCTTACGCGAACCTCATCATCACCCTCTTGTTATACCACAGCGAGGCCCACGATCGGCTTCAACAGAGCGATTTCAAAGCCACAGGCGTCGCCTTTCATATTCAGCTCTCTTGTGGTATGGTTTTAGTAATTTGAATTCAAAGCATCAACCGACGATACATATTTAACTCTTAACAATCATCCTGATCTATGATTAGATACCCGGTGGTATAATGAAATGCATCTTATATACAATTCATTATTCAATAATGTACTTCACGAATCTCTCTGAAAGAACTTCACAAGCTCTCTGGTACTCCCTACAAGATATTGTCTCCTGACGAGATGGGAGTCATCATGATTAAGCTACATACGTTGCGTTCATTCAGACAGGATCTAGCTTCCAGTAGTTGTTATATTCAAACCCGTCCGCATCCTAAGTTCGCATGTGGTGTATGTTTACCTTCTTTAACTAAAGGAGTGTACGCATTCGCCTGTTAAAAAGCTAACGCATGTCACATTACAGGTAAGATGATAAAGTGGTTTAACAACGTAACAGATATCCACCGAACCCTTCATGATGCATGTAATGGAACAAGATCTCCAATCCATGGCTTCGTGATGCATATCATCCAGCTGAAACAAGAAACAATTGAAACACGGTTTCTCTTGACCAGTTGTAATAGCCGAATGTGGCAGAGATACCTCAAATTAGAGGTTCAAATGGCTGATAGAATATCATTCCAGCACAGGAAAACGAAATAATAATCAACCAACCCCCTAACTAAAATCAAGAACTCAAATGTACGCTACTGAAGCAACAATCAAAAACTTCAATGCGAAAAGCAAAACTGGTTCGCCCTCGGCTAGCCCCCCAATTGGAAGCTAAAAGTCAAAACATGAAACTTTCAAGGCAATGTTTCTATATTAGGTGTTGGTAGCCCTTGTGTAGATCTGTTGGCTGGCGTGAGCACTAATCATCCTAACAAGACCTCTGGCCATTAAGTCCTTGATTGCTCTACGTGCCAGTGAACCATTGACCTGTAACACAACAAATGCCAGGACATGAGATATTAATGACTAACGTTTTACATGTAACATACACTTCAGATGTTCATCATGGCACGTGATCCATCAGCATGAGAACAAGAACTAGTCATGGTCTAACTGGCTGTAACCAACGATTGCAACAAACAAAAGCAAGGATCAACATATCTAAAGGAGAGAAATGATGATGGTAAGGAGAAGGAAGATAATTCAACCCCTAATGACTAAGGCTGCATTTGTTTTGATTTCTTTTTTCTGTTTTTAAACAATTTTTTTGTTTTTTTTGTTCTTGGGAACAAAAAATGAATAGAATCGCGTTTGTTTGTGCTTTTGTTCCAAAATTATTTTTTTGTTCCTAGAAACACATTTGGAACAGAAACAAGAAACAAAAAAAAAGTTGTTTCTTGTTTCTAGAACACATTTTAAGAACACTTTTTTTCCCTCTTTTTTCTTTCTTTTTTCTTTGGCCGGTCGCTGGCCTCGGCCATGGCCGGCGACTGGCCGTCGAGGGCTGGCGACCTCGCTGGAGCATCGCTGGCCCTGGGCAAGGGTCGGCCTTGTCTTGGCTGGGCGATCTTGGTCTCGCCGGGGGCCGACGAGCTTCACCGTGGCTGGGCGAGGCCGCCGGCCCCTTGGTCGCTGGCCATGGCCGAGGCCAGCCATGGCTGAAGAAAAAAAAAGAAAAAAGAAAAAGAAGAAAGAAAATAGAAAATAAAATAAAAATATTAAAAAATATTAAAAAAATAAAAAAATTATACAAATTTAAAAATGTGTTTATATTCTTTTTATATTTCTAGAACAGATTTACTAAACATGTTTTTTTGTTAAAAAATTATTCCCTAAAACAGAAATACTTTTTTCTATTTTTATTTTCAGAAATAATTTTTAAACAGAAATATTACCAAACGCACCCTAAGCCTCCACAGGAGAAACATTAAACTAAAGAGTAGAAAAGATTCTGTTACAGACAACCACGCCAACAAAAAACATAATGGCCCAATAGGATATTGGTTAAACATTGCCATTCAAAATCCTTGCAAAAGGGTATGGCACAAACGACTTGAGTGGAACTTGCACTTAAGTGTATCAAACAACTGCAGGGCTCACTACCAACGACAAAAACTTACTGCTACAAATGCCCCATGTAATCCTAGAATATCATATAAACTTAACAGAGGAAAGCCCTTTTCCCAAGCCACTCTGCAATGAATCAAAGCAGCCATGGCATGAAAAGCATTTTATTTTACTACCTTAATGAAAGATGCAGAGGGAAATGAGGCATAGATTAAACGAGCAAGTTGACGTAAGCATACCCTCAATCTGTCGGATAAGATGGAAGGAGTGATGAGCTTGTACTTGGGAACTTCACTGAGAAGTTTGTCATATGTTCCCTGATCAAAGAGCACCATGTTGTTTACCTTTTCCTTTTGCTTTCCTTTGCTCCATTTCTGCACAAAATGATCTTAAAAGGTTACACAAAGACATCCAGTAACAACTTCAACCTGAAGCTGAAAAACATATATAGAAAAAACTCTTAACACCTTGCAGAAATAAAGTAAATTCATCCATCATAATCGAAATTTAAGGCATCCAGTAAAGCCCCAGATATTCTATGCTCAACTAGCAGAACCTATCTTCGCTTTGCCATGAAAGCGATCTGCCTTCACTTTGATTAACAATATAAGAGCTAAATACTAAAGTCATTGATTAGATTTGCAGATATAACAGAAGCCCTAGAATGCAGAACTGGTCCAACCTCACTGGTCACCCAACCAGAACAAACATCACATTCCTCCTCTCAGCCCAGCAGTGAACTAAACAACTTGGAATGCCGAGTGCGGCATACAAGACACGCTCTCGTAGTCAAACGACATCGAAAGGTCGGTCCCAAGAGGTGACGAAGATAGTTAGGACAACACCCACGACGAGCTCCTTCAGAGAACAAAGCGACCCAACGTCACAAAATCAATTCATTCCACACTCAAACCACAGGCACCAATTGCGCACGGCAGAGACCCCCAAAAACCCAGCCAAAACGAATGAGCTCCGAAGGCGAATACCCAGATAGATAGAACCAAAGAAAGAGAGAAAATTCACCTTCTTTTTCTGTTTCCCTCCGCCGGATTTAGCTGGCTTCGAAGACGGGGGAGGAGCCTTGTCCTTCTTCGGCGCCTACCCAAAAAAAAAAAAAAAATACCCATTAACCCAACAACGTCAGCGAACGCATCGAATCAAAGACCACGAGCCGATCGCACACGGTAAGGAAAACGACTCGGCACGTCAGAAAATCGATATGAACTCAGACGAGCTACTCTTTTTTTCCCCCGCGACGAATGCTTCGACGTCGGAAACTCACGCATTACGAAGAACGGACGATTGGGTCGTCGCACCTCGATCTTACCATGATGAACCGGAGCTGGTTGCTCGGGTCGAGATCGAAGGGAAGCGCGCGGGCGGCGGGAGGTCTCGGCGGTGATGGCTTGGAGGAAGAACGGGCCGGTGATTTTCTCGTTTTATACCGGAGAAAGGTGGGAGAAGACTAGGGTTTCCGGGGACGGGCGAGCGGGCTGGGCCTGATATTTTGGGCCCATCTATGAGTACCCGGCCCAACATGCCTCTTTTAAGTTCCGTGGACTGGGCATAGGCATATGTTATTCTCTTGTCCAGTGGGCCGCGGCCTGATGCCCGGGGATTATGCCGTGCTCGATCCGACGGCTGACGGTTCACACGGAATTGCTGATGGCTTGCCAGGTTATGCTCGCCTTGAAGATTGGGAGAGCTAATCAAATTCAGCTTACCAAAAATGGGACTTAAATCTACAACAGCACCTTATAATATCTGTCTCTCAAGAAAATAGATTTGCAAAACATTACAAATGCATAAGCCGAAGAAATATTTATTTTATTCCTTCTTTTTTTTGTGATTATGATAGGCTGAAGAATTTAAGAAACACAATTCTACAAGCATTCTAGCTTAGAGATTGTCTACCAAATTAAGAGGCCATAAGGATATTCAATTTCTTTGAGAAAGCTTGCTGAGTTTGATTTTGATGTCCTGCCATCAAATTTCCAAAGTGGGAAGCTGCAGAAATAAAGCGGTGCTCAATTCCATCAAAATCTCAATCCCACTACAACAACCACGACTGTTAAGGTGCTCAGGACACCGTTGAACACTACTATGTCCCCTGGAGATCCCAATCATAAGTGTTACACTGCCCATTCCTGTTCGAGGCAAATTGGGTTTTAGCTTAGAACGCTAATCTGCCGAATTTCCAGGAAAAAGAATTGGCCCTTCAAGCTACAGTTGAATAAGGATCCAAGATTTTCCCCAAGAGTTCATTCTCGGTGCAAGGAATGAAGCTCCCAGAATTCTGAACTTGACGAGGCACGACTCCTTGCTGCTAGCGAGAAAGAATCGCATAGTTTAGTAATCAAGGCTTTCTTACTCCTTAAGTTGACTCGCCGCTGAAAAATAAAGATATCTAACCAAAGGAAACCTCTGTCGTCCTCACGATAGTCATCAGCCTTCCTCAGAAGTGAGTGACTTGCTGGAGCTTTCGGCTTTGAAAGAATTTGCAGCGACCTCTACCACTTGATTCTGTCTCTTCTATCTTCCTCTTCGATGTAAAACCGAGACTGCTCAGCTTCACCTGTCTCTTGCCACTACTTCCATCGAAATCATCTTCATCCACTTGATCAGATTCCCTATACGGGATGAAACATGACAGTGAGCGTCGCAACTATGCATTTCCATTTTCATGGTTCTGAATAGGAATGGAAAATGTCATGCTTAGAGGCTTTCATAAGTGCAGTTACTTAACCAACAGAGAAGACTGAATAACTAAGTCCTACAGAAATACTGCCAAAAAACAAGAACAGCTATCTTATTTAATTGGATGGAGTCAGCAGTATGGATCACTTGCGGTGCGAGTCAAGTGTTGTACAAGAAATCAGCTTTAACAAATTTATCCAATTACGATGGTCCTACTGATCTTAAAAATTGGGCAGTCTTAAAAAATTGGGCACCCACCCCAAATCAACAGTATTTTTGCAAATATTCAGCATTGCAGTTGTTCAGTGGTTTCAGAAAGGAAACAGTGCATAGCAGCAGATCCAGACCAATAGATGCGTATGGAATTGATGAGAGAGTCTAGAAAAAAGACTCACCATGCGACTTCAACAAAGTCCTTGTAGTATGCTGTGCATGTACCCCAACTGAAGCGGACGAGACTTGGGAACCCAAAAACCGAGTGTTTATGTTGTTCCAACCATGCCTTTGTTTCGGGGTCTGCGACAAACCAACCACAATCAGATCTCTCAGAGAAGTCCATCTTAAGCATGAAGTTTTGGAGAAGTACAGACATGTCATATTTAGATCAGTAAAGAAAGCCTGCATTTCTTTTTACCTCCTGGATATCCAGAACCAAACTCCTTATGCATGTTTTCAGCTGTTTCCTCGAGCACCCATCCACGCAAAGCTCTGTCTCTTGTGACCTTCATGTATTAAAAGAAAAAAAGGAGTAATGATGCATCAAACGGCTTGAGATGAGTCTTGATTTGACAAACTGTAACATAGATTAAGTTACTCACTTTTGCGACTATGCTTGCTCCACTAACAACTGGATAAAGACTATCAGCCTTCTTTGCAACCACAAATTTGACCCCTGGAAATCTTTCAGAAAGCTTTACTCTATACTTTTCAGCATCTCCAACAGTATCCACATAAACCTGAAAGCATGCAGTTATAAGCTTCATGAAAACGTCACATCATGGTCACATTTAGTTGCTTCTAACCAGTTTTAAGCTACCAAGCTTGGAAGGATCTGATTTCCCACTAGTGAAGTGAGGTCTATTGAGTGCCTGGGCTTCTACTTCACTAAGAACCTATGACCGTTGCTTAGAAGCATTCAAAGCAAAAGCCACCAAAAAGAACAGCACTTTTACACTCTCAAACACTGTGTGGCATTTTTTCCTTAAGCAAGTTTTTAAGTAAAGGTAAAGTATAAGCTTAGCATTTTGGTGTTCTGGAGCCAGTGGGGTGATTTTGAAATACATCTGGAGAACCACCTAGATAAAGTTTCGCAATTAACAAGCTAATTTCTCCCTGTCAATGAACATTCCGTGTTCAGTTGCAACTTGTAATTATATTAAGCAAAGATAATCCAGCAGAACAGTGCCTACAGTTTTACTAGAAGTTTGTTCCTGGATAATTGTCACATGAAGATGGTTCCTTGCTAAGGACTGATGGTGGAACATCTCTCAGTCATTATTGGAAACACATGTATAAGAAGGAAATCAAGGCAAGGGAGCATACATTCTGGTGTTATCAAAATTAAGGGAAAATGGAGAAAGACGCTCCACAAAGCATAAAAACCCACACAACTAGCTCTGTGTACGAATTTGCAAACTAATCTGAAAAACTACAGATGTATCCTTTCCCAGTAGAATCATGAATTGCTGGTGTCTTTCTAGATGCTTCTTTTTATTTCTGTCTTTGTATTTTCCCACTCATTCTCTCTTTAGTCCTCAACTCCTCATAACAAATGATTTGGCCGGACTGATGACTTTCAGATTCCGCTGTCCAGATCATCAGATGCTCATCAACCTTTAAATCAATAAGGACTGATAACCATTAGCACGGTAACATTGGAAGCAAAAAGCTTCTGAAGAATTTACCTCAGTTAGAAGAACACCCATATTGAGCACCCTGGAGACAAGTCCCATTGCAGAGTCATGTGATATTACATTGAGATTGATTTTATTTCTGCCACAGATCAAAAGGTTCAGGTCCGTCGTAGATAGCAGATTGGTACGAAAGAGAATAAATAAATCAGATACATATGCATATGCATATGCATATATATATGCTGCTTACTTCCTCAGCATTTTAGATGAAAGCTCTCGTGGGTCTATGACATCAACAGCCCAGCCAATTGATTCATTAGCCTTTAGATTTTCAAATAATTCTTCCCTCTTTTCTTCTTTTAATGTCTTCGAATCTGCGGGTATACCAAAAAGAATTGTCAACCAGTTAAATTAGAAACTGTCATGCTAAAGAACCTTTTCGATTATTTGTGACTAAGTAATTTCAGAAGTGTATCGCAGGGTCAAGCAAGTGCATTCTTCCACAAACTATCAGATAATAAAGTATTCATGACACAACTGTTTTTACGATTTTCATAAAAGCATAGTCCAGATGGAATAAGCATTTCATAGAGCTAAAGTCTCTGCACCAAATGTTGAAAACTTATTTCATGGTCAAAGTTCAACAACCAGTACCTAGAAGTTCACTCAGCCAGCACTCAACCATCAAGTTTCTCAGGCAATAATAGAAAAAAGATAGAAAAAGTTGAGAAGTTCGATGAACGTGAAATTAGGAATTTTTACTATCAAAGTTAAGATAGTACATACTAAGAATTTTGTCATCAGAATGAACTAATAAGCTATACAGAAAGCAAAGCATGAAACACCTGCAACTAAATTGAGGAAATTTGACCCCAAAAAAAATTGAGGAAAAAAAGAATGTAAAATGCGTTCTTCATATTCTATGAAAATTCAAATGTAGGCAATGCCTAAACAATTTCAAACATCCATATATCTTTCCCTGGTGAAGAGTGATCTTGCCCTCATGTTTCTTACTCATAAAAGTCAAGTTGTCAACATTACAAAGAAAATCTTCTTGATTCAGTCTTTCAAAAATCTCAACTAAATCCAACCCGATAAACCACCAACGAGAGAACTCTCACGTATCTGGACAAGAACGATGAAAAAAAGAAAATGAAGCAATGGTATTCACCTATGTGGGCTTTACGAAAAATCGATGAGACATCGAGTTACTTAGACTGAAGCTGACCACCTCAGTTACAAAATTCGAAAAATCATGTCGTCCACTTTACCGTATAAACGATTTCTCAACCAGATGATAGATTGATCAGACAAAAAAAAGAGCAGAAAAAGAGAAACTTTCCCTCTCCCCAAACCCATGTTTTTCAAAATATTCGTACAGAAATCAAAACAATAAGAGAAAAACAAACTCATTCTATATCAACCATTTCACACCACGGCACGATGCCTGCAACAGGCAAAGCAGAAGAGCAATGATAAAAAGGAAGCATTCCAAGCGATCGACATTACCTGCGAAGCTCAGAGTGGAGAGCGTCTTCTGGTACGACCGAGCGCAGTACAAGCACCCGTACACCATGGGACCTGTCGACGCAACGCGTCAGCACAGAAAAGCACCAGACCATCGGGCACGGCATCGAACCGAAACCACAGAACATTTACAAAGAACAGAAACAAGAACGAGCGAAAGCGAACCGAGAACAGGGCCGCGACCCGCTTCGTCGATGCCCATGATGCAAGGCTTCGAAGCCCATGCCGGCAGCTCAGCTTCGGATCCCATGCTCCCGCTTCCGGCGCCGCCTCCCCCCCTCCTTCCCGCCAGAAACGAGCTCACGACTTCTCGGAGAGCGCGATGATAGGAACGGAAAAGTTCGCTCCTCTGATGCTTTCCCCTGTCGTGTTCTGCGTCGGATCCGGTTCGGGGGGAAAGCTAATTGGGTCGGAAAATGGAGGATCCGTTTGGGATGGGCCAGACCCATACCAGAAGAGGCCCAAATGATATTTACACGCGACGCCCCGCGATTTCGACCGGTTTGCATTTCCCGCCCCTCCCTCAAGTTCTCCCTTATCCGGATAACGGGATAAGGGCAAAACTATTTTATATATTTTCCCCCCAATAAAACAACGCAGTTCGCCTTTTTCGTTCCTATCCGCTCAGCCGAATTGACCAAAAACCCCCCAGCGCCAATGAAAGCCGGACCGTGTCCCGGGGAGGGTAACACCGTACTTTCCCAGACGGTCGCGGGATTTCCTGCAGCGCCGCCGCCGCCTGGAACTTCGCTCCCGGTTTCTAGAGAAATCGCTTTCGGTTGACGACCCGGATCCGACCCGATATCCGAGAGAGATATATTGCTACCGCGTTCGGGAGAGTTCGCCTTGGGCAGCACGCAGAGCAGAAGCTGAAACTGGGAAGGAGTCGACGTATAAAAGAGGAAGGAAGCGAAGAAGATGGCGATGAGAGCGGCGGCGGCGAGGCGGGCGAACTTGACTCGGTTCATGGACTCATCGCGAGGGGCGGCTCGGTACATGAGCTCCGGCCAGGGGAGGATCCTGAGCGAGGAGGAACGCGCTGCTGAGAACGTCTACATCCAGGTCCTTTTTCCACCATCTTTGTATATCTCGAGCTTGAGTTGTCGCCGGTTGTGGTCGATGAATGATTCCGCCGCTAGCATTTGGATCGTGGGTCGTCCAGCGATTTCCCTTCTTGAATTCAAAATCCTTTCTTTTTGTTTTTTTTTGCCGCCTGACATGCGTGTTGCTCCGGCTCTGGCTCTGATGAATTTCTTGTTGTTGTTATTGTTGATGTCTGAAGAAAATGGAGAGGGAGAGGTTGGAGAAGCAGAGAAGGAAGGCGGAGAAAGAGAAGGCGGAGAAGGAGAAAGAGGCTGCTGAGCAGGTAACATGTCTAAACATCCTTGACGCCCTTCTGTTCTACAGACACGAGCAAAAATGAAGAAACAAAGTTAAAAAAAAGAATAGAGAGAGAGAGAGTCGATAGGAATTGTCCATTATATTCAACCTGGGTTTTGACCGCATGTTTGGTGGGATTGAGATGCAATATTTTGTGGTCAGTCGAGTGAAATATAAGATTGTGTTCTCTTTCTGTTGGCTACTTGATGTTGAAAGGCCTGAAGCTGCTGATATTCCTCTGTGTCGGAGGAGATCGTCGGCTTCTTGGTCTCGAAGTTGGAGGTCCTTGTTAGAATCGAGTCTAGACCCACATCAAATTCACATCATGAGTCTCTATAGGTCATCTGGTCGGTGTGAGTTTCGGCTATCATGCCGTGAATATAGAATGGTTTGCAAATTGGATTCAGGAGATGGATTGTTGTTTGATTACGAGTCGGACCGACTCGTGACCAGATTGAACACTTACTTGCACTGTTGCACATTCCCCATCCACACCTTGAAGTCCAGTAAGTTAGTAGATGACTCAAATGGAATCATATAATTCAAACCATTTGGATGATGCAAACCCAAACCCTGTTTTCATCGCTGACGGTGCTCTATGGTGCATAAGATAGTTATAATTTGTCTTATCTGCAGAAACCTGAAGGGGCTCAGACTGCTTGAGAGGTCGAGCGTCAACTACTGAAGAAGCAAGGATGTTCGCAGGCGAATAGTAGTAAGTACGCAAATAAACTCCTCCCAGGAGTCGCTTCTTGTACAGAATAATCCTCTTGTTAATATCTGATCTGGTCTACCAACAGTGATGCTGGCTATTAATAATAAGTACGCAAATAAACTCCTCCCAGGAGTGGCTTCTTGTATAGAATAATCGTCTTGTTAATTTCTGATCTGGTCTACTGACAGTGATGCTATTTTTTTGAGCTTCTAGTACTTAGAGCTGGTTCTTGGTCCGTTTCCTTTTGCTTCTCTTGGAAAATCACACATCTGGAATCAGTATTGCATCCCTTTATTTCGTCTTTAAGTTGGAAGAGTTGATCTTTTATATGCTTCTTGCTATCTTTCGGCTTTTGGCCGAGGCGAAAAGGCACGGGCTTTGATTAAAATCTGTACTTTTTTTCATTTCACGTAAAAACATATTTGATCATCTTCATCCCAGTGACGCATCATGGGAGGCTCTCGAGCTGGTGCAATGGCTGAAGCTCGGGAGTCCTTACACAGCAGCCTTTACTAAAACTCGGGTCACAGATTCCTCTAATTAATGGGGTACGCCACAAGTTCCCTCCGATCTTGCAGGGGGACGAACCTCCCATCTCTTAAACCAATGCCCTCACCCTCGAAATCTTAGGAGCATGCATGATAATTATTATATTTCTCTACTTTTTTTATTTTTCTGTTCTTTAAAAAGGTGTGGAATAAAAATCTGTTTGGGAACGTAATTTTATTTTTCAATTTTTGGATTAAATTTTTACTCCAAAAATATGTTTGAAAAAATATCAAAGTTAAAATTTGATAGGTTTACTGTTATCGGGTCGCCCATGTTGGGTTAATCCAGTCCATAACTCAAAAAGGGCCCATAGCCCATAATTCAAAAGAAATAACCGTTTGAGGCAGTTATTTTGTAGCATCTTGAATAAGAACGTATTTTTCTAAAATTTAGAAGAAGGAAAAACAGATGAATGTAGATTCTCTCCCACTCTTGAAGGCTGGATTTTGAAATGCTCTCTTTTCATAACGTTGCGATAATTTTGTGGAAAATAAGTTATATTCCGTTGCATAATGTACTTTCCAATCAATAATTTTAGGTTTTTATAGGCTCGTTTTTCATGTGTTTCTATGATACTCAATTGCTCGAGGCATGTGTTTTAGGAATTCATTTTCTTCAAATTTTTTAGCTTTTTATTTCTACAATAAAAGTGAGAAATGAAAAAAAAAAATTCATTGTTTACTCTCGTCACCATCAGCTATCCACTGGCCACCAGTCGCCGCTAGTTGCTAGTGCGGCCCAAAAGGCTCCCTCCCCACCTATCAACCAACTCCCATTATCATTTGGAAAGAAGAAATTTTGTATCGTTATTTATTTCAAGAATAGAAATTTTGTATAGTTATCAATAGCATATTTTTGCTCAAAAACTCATCCCAAAGATAGAAATAGAAAAATTAATTTCTAGGTAAAAATTGATTTGCGAACAAAATGATTATCATTCCCATTCTAATTGTGAGGCTGAGTGTTGCTTTCAAGTAACAATGGCATACGAGTACGTCTCAGCCTATCTTACATCTTTCAAAGTATGTATTCATTGCCATTGCTTCTGTTTCCTCCGGTCATATTATTCTCCAAGCATAACATTAAGCTTGCATGAAAACGGTATATGAAACAAAGTTGATGAAATGTCCAAAAATGCACCCCGCCTTTGTGAAGTTTACGAGGACATTGGAGTTTGCAAGAGACAATATAGCCGTCTCTCCGGCCTCGATGTTGTTTACATCTCATCCCGAATCAGCATTAGAACTCTATAAAACCGTTTTCTCTTCTGACATCCATCATACAAACATTTTGCACTACACCTTCAAGTTTTACCAATGGCCTCTCCTGCCCCCAAGCATGAGTTCTTCATCGCATTATTCCTGGCTCTGTCCGTCTTCCAAATGACGAGCGCCGGCGACCCGGACATCACAAGCGACTTTGTTGTCCCTCCGAACGTCACAGCAGTGGACGGGAACTTCTTCACCTTCACCGGAATGAGAGCTCTTATGTCGATGGATCTTCCCACGGCTTTCAAAGTGACGAAAGCGAGCGCGGCGGAATTCCCGGCTCTTATCGGCCAGAGTGTCTCGATGGCAGTTCTCGAGTTCTCGGCCGGCTCAGTCAACCCGCCACACACGCATCCCCGTGCTTCCGAGCTCCTCTTCCTCCTGTACGGGTCACTTGAGGTCGGAGTCGTCGACACGACCAACAAGCTCTTCACACAGACGCTCCAATCCGGGGACATGTTCGTATTTCCCAAAGGACTGGTTCACTACCAGTATAATGCTAATGAGACAGACATCGCTATAGCTATTTCCGCATTTGGTAGCGCGGGCGCTGGACTCGTCTCGCTTCCTGCGAGTGTATTCACCACTGGCATCGACAGCGGGATCTTGGCCAAGTCATTCAAGACGAACGTCTCCACCATTGAAGCTTTCAAGCTCGGGCTTACACCACCCAAGGCCTAAGCGAGGAGCAGAAAATAACAATCAAGTCGATTCATTGTCTTCTGATTGAATGTTTCATTTGGTCAGAATAAACTGACTTTTTTGTTGTTCACATTGCATCGCTTAGTGTGGAATTTCTGTCATTACCCTACAAAACAAGCAATTCGAAGTTGACGAGGCCATCGAGCAACAGTTTTGTACGATTCCATGGCGTTCTGTTGCTCCTGAACTTGAATACAAAGACCTTATCTCCCAAAGGAGACATGATGTTATCTTCTAAATACGAAGTATTGGCTTAACTACATTTTGCTGTCGGACTTTGAGATGAAGCCTTCATGTACACTTCGCCAGCTACACGGTCTTCTCATTTCAAAGAGCTGCCTAGCTAAATTCATTGCTTCCGGGTCAACTTCCCTTGTTCATGAATCGGCATACTTGTCGAGAAGATTTCAACTCCCGAAGCTTACAGCGTTTTAGGATTTGAGACAGTTGAGGAGTGATCTTTACGCAACACCATGGCATCCGCGTTTAATCTATCAACAATGCCGTTTTTGGTTCTCAAACCTGGTTGATTTTTACGGAAATTGATGAAACTTTGCATTTGTTGGCCCCTAGAATATAGAGACCATGCGTCTTAACATCTTCATCGCATGAATTAGTTATCTGAATCATGTGCATTACGCAATTGATTCTTTGAGCGAGACCAGAACGAATATTTCAAGTTAGTCGATTATCTATAAAACCCTGCAGTTTATCTACCGTCACGTGTGCACAAACAGAGTTTCGCATTAATTTATCAGACTCGCATTAGAGGTACTATCTTGTGTTTTCTTGGAAGCCTAGGGCCAATTTTTTTTTTCTCCTCTGCGTTCCTCTACGTGTCTTACGGGCTCCCTGCTTCGCACGGCGCAAACTCAAAGTACGAACAAAAAAGAACTTAATGGTCTGTCTTCACTTTGTGCCCTAAATTATCAAAAAATTAAAGCTTAGGCCCTCGTGTTGAATTGAATCTATACTCACTTCCAATTCGGCTTTCCAGTCTCTGATAAAATATTTAGAGATGTTTGCTCATTTGTGGGTTAGATAAAGTGCTATAGGATATGGATCTTGCAAGACTTGTGAATAAACAGTGACTGACTCACTCTAATTGTCTATTGGATGATTTTAACAGCCATGAAGAGAACTCTAACATGCTGCTTAGCTCGATGCAATATGCAATTTTCTATCCTTTTTGTTCTTTTGGCAGACAGCGAGTCGCTTAACAAGATCAGTGTTAAGAAATCTGAAGTATTTGGTTTGGTGCATCTGCTTCTGCTTTCGTCCTTCTGCTGCAGGCATGTGAAGGAGCCTTATTCCCTTGTTCACAATACACGAAATCACATTACATGAACAATCGAATTTAAGAGAGAGGCAGTCAAAGCAGCAAGCACTCGAATCAGAGGTCATTCTGCAACTATTGGTGATAACCGCTGACGAAACAGCATCCTACTTGTCAAGGCTTCTAACATGTTCAAAGGGGTCATTTAGCTTTTCTACCTTACGTAAAGGAGCTTACCATTGCTCTTGCCTTTGGCTAATCCATTAGGGTACACCCATTCTGTGAATCCTACCAATTGCATTGGTCGAATTATCTACATGTTTTCCCTTATTTGTCGCGATGAATTTAGTCATTAGGTCTTGCCGCTATCTTTATAATTTGCAATAGTCTACTCTTGTAGCATCCAGAGATGGAAGTTCTGAAGAGGTCACAAGTTGAATAAACAGAAAGGAGATGCTGCACTGCACCACTGGGTATTACAGAACGGAGTGGCTGATATAAGGAGTCAACAAGAAGATCAAATACTGCATGTTGGCTACAATCAGAAACCCGTTCTCAGCACGCCTGCTTGTTTTTTCTATCATCTTTTTCCTGTCTGCTGAGCGAAAATATGTCAGGGTTTAAGAGGCGCAAAGTGCAATTATGAAGAATAATATGTAGAGAAACAGCATCTTCTGCGGGAGCAAGTATGAAGACATGAGTTTCTCTGACGTGAAGAAACAAGTCAAATTAATGCAGATGGTTCAATATTCTTTGGCCTCGTTCACTATAATGGTCAAAGCACCGCAACTGAAGCTTTTATAAATTCCTACTGCGTTCTTTGGTTTCAGCTTGTTAAGAGTATTCTAGAAGGGAAATGCTTAAACTAACAGTCACCGTTATTATTGCAAGTAACAGTGGCATGTAATCCACGAGATGTAATTGACAGAAAAGGCAATTGGTGTTATGCTAGCATTATGATGAAAAAATTTCCTTCCCTCCATTACCGTCGGTGTTATGCTAGCATTAATTGGTGGCTCACATGCCACCGTTACTTCCAACAGTAACAAACAACAATGACCATTATGCTATCATCATGTACATTAGAATACCTAAATATCTCTATAGGCTTAGATAGAGGAAATCAAATCAAAGATCAAATCAGCATAATCAAAACAGATACTGAAATAAGAGGAAATATCCTAAATATCTCTTAGAGATATCTAAATATTCTAATATTAGTAAGGCAGCTTAGTTATCAGCATACTACATTATGCTCTAGGGATATGCGTGAACCAAACTACCTTGTAAAGTTCACAAGGGCATAGTAGTTTCCATAAACAGTAGTCACCACTCCAGCTTGATGCAGTTCAGAGTCTCTTGTCCTCTCTCAGCTAACCCTATATAAAAAGAGATGCTCTAGGCTGAAATTCATCATTCAAACTTACCCATCAGAACAAATAGCACAGAAACTCTATCTGCCGCTGCTGCCAGTTTTCTTACCATGGCCTCTCCAGTCCTCAAGCAAGGATTTTCCGTTGTATTAGTTCTCACTTTCTCTGTCTTCCAGATGGTGAGCGCTAGCGATCCAGACATCTTAACTGATTTCGTAGTCCCACAGAACGTTACTCCAGATGGAAACTTCTTCACGTTTTCTGGCATGAGAGCTGTTCTGCCGCTGGATGCTCCCACAGCTTTCAAACTAACGAAAGTAAGCACAGCAGAATTCCCAGCTCTTGATGGGCAGAGTGTCTCGATTGCAGTTCTTGAGTACTCGGCCCTCTCAGTCAACCCGCTGCACACGCATCCTCGTGCATCCGAGCTCCTATTCCTTATTCATGGATCACTGGAGGTCGGATTAGTTGACACGACCAACAAGCTCTTCACTCAGACCCTTCAGGCCGGTGACATGTTCATATTTCCGAAGGACTGGTTCACTACCAGTACAATGCTAATGCAACAGATTACGCAGTAGCCATTTCCGCATTTGGCAGTGCAAACGCTGGAACAGTCTCGCTTCCTACTACTTTATTCTCCACCGACATCAACAGCAGGATCTTGGCCAAGTCATTTAAGACGACCGTTCCCACCATTCACACCCTCAAACGTGGGCTCAAGCCACCCAAGGCCTAAGTGAGGAAGGCAAAAAACACTGATTACTTCCATTCTCTTGCTATGGAATGTTTCATTGGATGAAGTAATAAAGCTAATGCTGTTATCAGTCTTGACTGTTTGTTTTTTATGTTTTGGTTCGCATTGGATTGATTAATGTAGAATTTTCTATGTAATCACCCTACTAAACAAGTGATTTGAAGTTTATAAGGCCACATCAACAGTGTATCGCTCTTGAACTTGATATATACAGACCTCAACTCCACATGGAGACATGATGTGATCTTTCAAATACAAAGTAATGGCTTAACAATGCATAAACTGTCGAAAAGGGAAAAAAATTATGTTCTTGCAAATATATCATTTGAGATGAGGCCACCCTAAAATGGGGGAAATGAATTTCACGAGGTAACCCGCCTTTTTTCCCCCAAGGAGTTGCCTGATAGTTTTCTACTCTTGAAGAGCGCAGCTTTCTGGATTCGAGCCAGCAATGGAGTGATCTCTACGCAGTATCCTGTGGAATTTGTGTCCTATCTAACATCTACCAACTGGTAGTGCTGTCGATGGGTTTGAAAATCTGATTTATTTCGTAGAACCTGTTAGTAACTCTAGGTGTATTGGTGATTCTGGTTCCGATAAATCCCAGTTGTTGACCCCAAGAATACTAACAGGGACCAAATTATGCATCTTACTTACCGTGTAATTTATTTCACTGCACCAAGCTAAATCATCTAATGCTTTAAAGTTCTCAAGTTTTCAATGGATGAGGAATAGATGCTTGATCAAATGCGGTGGATTAGCACCTTCTTGTGAGTATACAAGATGATCTTTAAGATTCGTACATCCCGTCAAATGTCACTGCTGTTGAATGGAACTTCTTCACATACACGGGCATCAGAGCTATCTTTCCGTCAGATCCACCAACAGCAATTAAAATAACAATAGCAACTGCCTTGGAATTCCCAGCTCTGAATGAGCAAACATTTGGTTGGCAGTGCTCGAATACTTGACCAGCTTTGTCAACCCTCTGCACAGGCGCCCGTGTGTCTGAGATCTTGTTCCTTGTATACAGATCCCTTGAGGTCTGATGCATCGACACGACCAACAAGCTGTTCACTCAGACGCTCCAAGTAGGTGCTATGTTCATATTCCCTAGAGGGCTTGTTCACTTCCAGTACAATGCTAATGAGACGGAATTTGCAATAGCCAATTTCTGCAGTCAGAAGCACGAGTGTAGGAACCGTGTCGGTTGCCCTGATTGTTTTACTACCAGTATCAAGACAGGATCTTGGAAAAGTCATTCAAGACGAAAGTCTCCACCATTCAAGTCGCAAATGTGGGCTTACACAACCAAATGCCTAAGAGAGGAAGACTCTGCTAAGCAAGCTGTTTGATGATGTTGGATCATTGTCAAGAAACTTCATTTGATCAGCTATTGTTTACATTTTATCAACATTTCACTACTTTCTTCCTATTCTTTCTCTTATTTTTTACCAAATTTTTTTTACCATAATCAATTCAAATAGACACTATAATTTGAAAGAGTACTAGGGCTGAGGAATGATTGCTAGAGTGGTCAAGGCTCATCACAGAAGGTAAAACATAACATATATAACCTTCTTCATTCTAATCTCAATTAGATAAACCTAGAGTGTACATCAGTTTAGAAAGACTGCACATCACAAATATTCATCTTCTTGATACCAGAAGCACAAATCAAGAATCATTTCAGATGAGCCCATAAAAACTTTGTGGCTGCGGTGATAATGAACCATGCAGGACTGATGATCTGAAGCTAGGAAGTAGGAACTTATCATACGCAACATGTTATGAAGGAATTCCCAATTCACAAAAAAGAAGGGTAATTTCAGATTATCGTTGATTTTTAGAATACGAGAAACATATGGGTCAGTGATCCGATATTTGCATCTTGATTCAAAGGTGTCCAGAGAAAGAAAAGGCGCAAAATTGAGAGTAAAATATCTATCTACAATGTCGCAGTAGTGCAGCAAGCTTGATCATTTTTCCATACAAATAACATGGGATCATCCTGACTATGTTAATGTTACAATTGCAGTGTCTCGTGTAGGTTCGTTCTATCGGATATATTGGTTCGATAAAAAAACCAGCAGAGAGGATTCTCAGAAACCTCCAATTAAATGCATACTGATCAACTGAAACTTAAAGTCCTGATCGACATTACTACCTATCATCGTAGGAGAACCACAAACTGCATGGCAAATGCATGCCGACATCGCTGCAGAAGAAGAAAGTTAACTACATGTGCATTTCAGTGCAATGTCTTTGTATATTTAGAGTTTATGAGAAGTGAAATCTTGCCATCGGTGAGCAAAAGCTTATGCGACATCTCGTCATCTTGAGATCCTAAGGGTAATCAAAAGCTTATACGAAATTTTGTCATCTTGAGCAAAAGCAAAAATTGTTCATTGATGAAGAGAAAATCAATGAACCATTCCAGCTTACAAGATCACCTAGAAGTTTCATACTAGAAGACAACGCATCGATATTACCTTCTTGTAGATGGCAACTAAGGTAAATATGAGCAACGTGTGTTGAATGGCAAGATAATCCTCTTTTTCGTCGACCAGCTGTCTTAATTTTTAAGGAGTTGAACTTGAAACCCAGATAAGTCAAAACGAGAAGCAGGCAACAGCTTAACAAGTTCGAGATATGTTGCTTTTGGCCGATGATTAACGCGTATAACAGAGCTGTAACACGTCCTCGATGCAAATATCTCGGCATTATGCTCGAGCAAGACATAGCAAACGCATGGAACCAATCTGCTGTCATTACTCTTAAATTATTTGACCATGTCTTGAAAACATCGAGGGCATTGTAAATTTCAGCAAGCAACATTCAGCTCTCCTCTCTCAAAATCTTCCTATAAAACCGAGGCCATGTTAGAAAGCTAGATCTCAAGCCTGTCTCCACACAAAGAACGCAAAAGGAAGTCAATTTTCATGAGCTTCAAAGTGTCCATCATGGCCAAGTATGAGCTCGCCGTGGCATTAGTCCTTGGTTTGTCCCTTTTTGGCCTAACGAGCGCCAGCGATCCCGACATTCTCACCGACTTTGTGGTCCCCCCGAACGTCAACATCTCTAACCTCAATGGCAGCTTCTTCACGTACACCGGCATGAGGTCTCTCGTCGGTGCCAATGCCCCGACCGCATTTACGGTGACCAAAGCAAGCTTAAGTGAGTTCCCTGCTCTCGATGGGCAGAGCGTCTCGTATGCGGTCCTCGAATTCCCGGCCGGCTCGGTGAACCCCCCGCACACGCACCCCCGCGGATCGGAGCTCCTGTTCCTCATATACGGGTCCCTCCAGGTCGGGTTCGTCGACACGACCAACAAGCTCTTCAATCAGACCCTCCAGACGGGCGACATGTTCATATTCCCCAAGGGGCTTGTCCACTTCCAGTACAATGCTAATCAGACCGACTTCGCGGTGGCGTTCTCGGCATTCGGGAGCGCAAGCGCGGGATTGGTGTCAATCCCCGTGACCGTGTTCGGGACTGGCATCGACGACCAGATCCTGGCTGAATCTTTCAAGACTAATGTTACCACCATTGAAGCACTGAAGGCTGTCCTTACACCCCCACCACCGAAAGCATGAGAAAGATAAAAGCATGGGAGACAAGAGGGAGAAAGATCAACTCCTAAATAAACAATGTGATCTTTGTTCTTGAAGTTTAAATTTAAGCGTGAAGTGTTGAAAAGCATTGAATAAAGCAAGCTCGATGATGTACTGATCTACTCCCATTTATCTTGTATAAGATTTGACTTTGCCAACAGAAATATACGAACACTAAGGAGGTGCATGATAACTAAAATTTATATTCCAGAAATAATTTTTCTGTTCCAAACCTCTTTCTGGAAGAGAAATTCGTTTGATAAATTTATTCATTTTTCTATTTTTTAATAGATTTCTATTTCCAGAAATAAGTTTGGAAGGGAAATCGAAACTAAAATTTTCTACCCCTCTATTTATGGAATATAAATTAGAAATAAAAATTATTTTCATCATTTGTCAATCGGTCCTTCATTCGTCGTCGTCGACCACCACCGTCTATCGATTGCTTCCGCCGGATCGTCACCAATTGTTGGTTGCCGACCGCTACCACCGCCGTCGTCGCCGGTTCTTGGCGCTAGCCGCCACCGCCGCCGCTGATTGCCGCCGTCGTTGCCCTCCCTCGGTCGCCGATCGCCGGCCGTCAGCCTTGTCGCCGCCGATTGTCGGTCGCTCGCCGCCACCATCGATTGCCGATCACCTACTATCGTCGCCGTCACCGCTCACCATCCATCCCTATCGATCACCGATCCATCGTCGTCCCAAAATGAAGAAATTTTATATTGTTATCAAACTAATTTCTATTTTTATAATATAAATTTTGTGTCATTATCAAACGGTTATTTTTTGTTAGAAACTCTTCTAGAAATAGAAATAGAAAAATCTATTTTTGTTCCGAAACTATTTCTAGAACGAATGATTGTTATACACCCTCCAAATGTTATATTCAAAGTCAATTGACTCACTATCTTTTCTTTCATCTTTTAAGCATATGCAGTTTCTTTTGCTTTGCATCTTATCATCCCTTCTCTGAGAAAATATTATTTATTTATTTATTTATTGGTATTATTTGGATTGACCTTTGAATGCTTCGTCAATATCAATCAAGTCACCATTAGTTTCTCAACGGTAAAACTAATAAGATCCCCAGTCTTGATGAGAGGTTCTCAACAATATTTGCAGACCACCGCATCCCTTAGGATGAGAAAAAAAAAAATAAGTATACCGAAATTTCTAAAACTTGTCATAAAAGTCCTAAGAATATGGAATTAACTATAGGAACTTCAAACAAGCCACAAATTTTATTTCATGTTAAAGGTGAGATGAGCTTTAAGTAAATTTACTTTCTAGTTTTTGAGAATTGTGTGTTAGAGGTCTGAAGTTTGATTACGGTAAATATTCTCAAAAAATAATCAAAATACAAAGAAACGAGTTCGGCCACCAAATCGAGCAATTTCGATTTGGGCCTTCTTTTATTTTGGGCCGGGCCTACATATAGAGCCCATAAAAGACAAGCCCGGAAAATTGGGGGACCGAACCGGCTCGAGAGAGAAACCTAGCGTCCCCTCATACTTATAAACTCAATCTACTTCCCAAACCTCATTCCTTGTTGCAGTCGCCGAGTGCCCATTCCATCTCCAGCTCCATCTTCGTCTGCTCCTCCTCTCAGCAGGTAAGCGTCGTCTCGGGATCTTAACCTTGTCGTTCTTTGGCTTTTCTTCTGCAAATTGCTGCCATAAAACCTGATATGGGATGGTCGGTTAGGGTTTATTCGGTTCTGTTAGCTTCTGATGTTTAGAAATCACTGGGCTCGATTGCGCTTCGAGGTTCGACTTGTCTGAAGCCGTCGTGGGTAGTGTTTTCTTTTTTTTTGGCATTTTGGGTTAGTTTTTACGGGGTTGGAGGTTTCTGATTCCGGCGACTTTGATTATGGATGTTCTTTTAGTTCAGCATAGTGTCGGTATTGGATCTTGTTTGGGCGAAGATTCATCGCCATTAATGATGGGATTCGAATTTCTGTTATAAATATCTGATTTTGACATTCTCCTGATTCGCGACGGAATCAAAAGCTCGAGTTTTTCTGCCGCGCTGATGTTGTACACGCTAGTTTGATGATCGTCTCCCCCCACCCCTCGTGTTGATGCTGTAATGCGACTGAGATATGGTGACGGCTGTTCTGTTCTTGTGGCGTTTGTTTGTTTATCTTTTGTGGGTTTTAGGTGGTTTTGCGCATCGTGAACCTAGAATGTGGAATTGAGGCGTGTTTTTGGAATGGTCAGATACGATAGTCATTTTTTGGTGGTTTCTCCAATGTTATGTAGGTAAAGGTAAGCCATCATGGGTCGTGTCCGCACCAAGACCGTGAAGAAGTCCTCTCGCCAGGTTATCGAGAGGTACTACTCTCGCATGACTCTGGACTTCCACACGAACAAGAAGATCCTGGAGGAAGTTGCCATCATCCCGTCGAAGAGGCTCCGAAACAAGATCGCTGGGTTCTCCACCCACTTGATGAAGCGCATTCAGAAGGGACCCGTCCGTGGGATCTCATTGAAGCTGCAGGAGGAGGAGCGCGAGCGCCGCATGGACTTTGTGCCCGAAGAGTCGGCCATCAAGACCAACGAGATCAAGGTTGACAAGGAGACCCTTGACATGCTTGCTTCTCTTGGCATGTCCGACATTCCTGGGCTCGTTGAGGTTGAGCCGCAGGTTATGATGCCTCCCCAGGCTTTTGGCCGTGGTGGACCAAGGAGGTACTGATTTAGGCCATGCAATTGCTGTGAGAAGGGAGACGTTTTTGTGGTTGTCTGATTTTTCTTTCGATAGTGGGTTAGTATTTGTTAAGGACTATGTTGAATTAAACGAGTCAGCTGGGTGTGTTCAAGGTCGACTTTGAAGAATGATATTTTGAATTTCGAGCTGCAATACAATTTCCTTTAGCGATCACCAAGCCCATATGTTGTTGTGACTCTGCATGCTTAAGATTTTGGTGTTCTGTTTTGTGGAAATATGTAACCTTCCCCTTGAAGTTTTGCTAGAGCAAGCGTATTTTCTCTTCCATACCTGCCCCCTGTGAAATTCTAATCGCTACGCAGAGGAGTTCATATGGATTCCTAGTTTCTCTTGCCTTTATTGTTGGAGCTAAGACTGCCAGCGATGAAGGCAGTTCTCTACACTGCCTTGTAAATCACTTCTGTGATCGTCCGTAACCAAAAGAACGCATGGAAGAAATCAAGACAAAGGTAAAGCAATGTAAAAGGGTATGGTGGACGGTGCATATAAAGGAGGAAAACTGGACAAGAGAATAGTTTAAGGTCGAGGTGTATATGGAATGTCTTTTGTGGTTGCGGATCTCAAAGGGTTGCGCTCTGTCAAATTGAAGCTATGAAGTGGCAAAATCAGTGTGCAAATATTGCCCTTTGGTTCTTTGTTGAGTACTTTTACACCGGCGTTTTCTCAAATGTAGAGTGATATAAGAAAGTATGAAACCTCACGAACATGTATTTGGTGAAAGAGATGGATGGTAGCCAATGTCAATGTGGATCGGGAGAATCAGGTGCCTGTGACAATGTTGTTCAACAAGTTGAAGACGAAGATGTCATTTGTGGAAAGTTGAACTCGGGAGGGATGAAAGTTCTTCCTCTGTAACAAAAGATTGTTGGCTTCTCTTCTAATAATAAAAGAGGAAGCAACATTTGAAAAAGGTGGTGAAGGAAGAAGCTTGCCTTTTTCCACACAGCGAAGATGGAAATTCTGGGGCTGTCTGGCTGTTGGACTAAAATCAAAGGAACGGAGATGGTTCTGTACATGGAAAAAGCCTTATGGACGAGCTCCAAACTTCCCATGCGGTGCGATGTTGCACATTATTCTGGTAATGGGAGGATCAACAAAAGCATCCAGAGTGATCTTTGACTTGATGCGCGAAGATACCTAAAGGGGTCTCCATGGCTCGGTAGCTGCATCCTCACGTGTTGCTGGCATTTCATATGGCGAACAATGCATGCCTATGTCCATAGAAGCAAAATACTAGCTTGTGATGTGGAAATTAGGTTGGGGTGCATATGGCATGAGCTGTACCAATTTGAGATAAATACGATGCGAGTATACTAATTTGAGAGTTTTTGCGATGCAATAAGTAATTTGGGAAATATGTGACATAAGAATACTAATTTTAGATATTTGGTTGTATCAACTATTTTCGGAATGTTTTTACCAAAAAAAAAAAAACTATTTTTGGAATGTAATCTATTGGTACAAAAGTTGTGCAATATCAGAAATAACAAAAATACATTATAGAGTCAAAATATAGTATAAGTTACTTCCGTAAAAAGTCTACCAGACATGCTTATCAAATAGGTATCGACCGACTTCAAAAATCCAAGAACCGACTGAGACTCTAACCAGGACAACGTTTTATCACGTTCGGGAGAATTCGTAACAACTTTGCAACGACCAGAGTTGTTGTCTTAACCCACATTTGACGAAGTTCCTGATGACTCCAAAAAGGGAAAAGATAAAAGAAATTCCATACCATTGCATCCAAAATAAACCACTGTATCAACTTCCTGTGATTGTATCCTAAGCTGGATTTAGCTGAAAAGGTATAATGGGAAGCTATGTCTTAAGGCCGAAACCGCATTAGAGATGAAAGACTGGTTGAATTTGGAGTCTGCTATTAAGCAAACAAGAACAACGATCACTCAAATCACTTCCGGCCATTAAATGAAATTTGTTAAGGGTGCACATGTAGAAACTTCATCGCAATAAACAGGAGAAAAATTATAACTTCCACCGTCCAAATTACCATCACATAATTTGGACCGACGAATTTTCCAAAATTCCAAAGTTTCGGCACGGTGTCCTGTTGTTTTCTTGTGGACAAGAAGACTGAAATAATCACCGCTATCAGCTGGTCAGATCTAAATGCTGCAATAGGCAAAGAATAGTGGCTAATTAAGGTAGTGACCGGAAATCAATTTTGACACGCGGATTAAAATTCCATTCACCAAACAATCTTTCAAGACACAGTTTAGGCGAAAGAAGTCGATAGAACAACAATGAACCCAGGAAAAGGGGACGGCTTTTCTAGGGCCATTCCCCTCCTCCACGATTGTGACTTTAAAAGCATCGACATGGCATTACAAACTATATATCACGTGTGCCGAAAGCACACATGCTCCCTTGATTTCTATGTCATATTCAAAGCTAGAAATAGGTGCCTTCAGGAGGCTGGACGAGCTTCCTGTTGTGTGGAGCTGCCATTTCCTTCTTCAGCTGAGTCAGTATGTCCTCCATGGTGTACTCCCTCTGCCAATTTGCGAGCAGACCAAATTTCTTCGGCTCGACCTGAAGAGAGCAGTAGTTATTAGGTCCTTCTATGTCAATGTCCAGATATCATCAAATCCTCATATCAAATGTGTGACATCCAGGCTTTTATGCAGAATATAAGAGTTTCAAGGATCACAGAAATGACAGAACACTCAGTGGACTTTGATCGGAAGAAATGCAAAAGCCAATCCTTTTCTCAAGCAGGAACAAGTGATGGCTATATGATGTCATGAAGATGCTTCACTGATAGACACGGATATAGACAATGCAGCATGACGTCATGATTGTGCACTAATAGAAACCACTACATTCCACAAGCATAGGAGCATGGGATCAATTACCACTCCACTTTCATGGTTAACGCATGTCATGTTGATGCGTGAATGAAAACGAACAGTGGGTGGCTTTTCTGGGTAATCTTTGTCGCAGAACAGCTTCAACTGGTAGATACGACCTTCATGTACAGTCTGGGAAAAAGAGCAAAATCTGCACCAGTAAGCAATCTAATAGACAGCAGTGAAAATGAACAAAAACAAATATGATACTTTGACTAATGATATCAAAACGTAGTCCAAAACATATATTATTACAGCCAACATGGAACAAGAATTCAGGCTACATCTTCATATTGTGTCAGGCAAATAGACGTCTGATTGGATGGATGAGAACTTCAAATTTCTTTGCAAAGTGAACTGGGATGGTGATCAGAGTTATTACTTTGTGATTAGTTTAATGTATTCCATGCTTTAAGCAACTACTGCCCTAGTTAAGCACGGAAAACATTTCCAGTCGCATCTAAACAACAAGAACAAATTTTCGAGTCTTAAATGTCTTATTGTTCTAATGGCGAAAGCATATGCTGACCACAAGCATCATATTTCTATAAGTTGCCATCAGTAATGAAAAGTGCAACATTAACCATGGGACCTGGTGTAGCTTTAAAAGACCGACTAAAGTTCCCTGAGATTGTAATATCATGACCCTAATCAATACAATCTAATTCAACCTTTCAAAAGTCAAATACTTTCATCTAAGAAACCAAATCTACACAATAAACTAAAAATTGCAACTTATATGCACAGATAAGAATGTTTAACTACAAAACTCTTTTCACAAGTTGCGAAACATAATAGATTATTAATCACAGAAAACCGCACATTGTGAGGACCAATGATCGTGCCAGTCCAAGATCGCATGTAAATGTCATCTCCATCATCCATCCCGTAGCTGACAGTGCCATCTCCAATTCCTTTTTCTCCACGCTCAAGTTCCTCCAATAATCTGAAATTTCGAGGAACTAAAGAAGACTCCAAAAGTTAGATGTCGTAGTAGCTTTGCAAAGTTAAACATGTAAAGAAGCACCTATTCGCCATTATAGGCAATCAAGAGGTTCCCGATCCAAGCATGGAAGCTTCATCAGATGCAAACATAACCGCGTGCTCAAGGGAAAATGGTGATGAAGCAATCATTCCCACACAACAAACAAAATGTTAATGTTTCTGTTATACTTGCCTTAGGATATTTATGAATAAAGCTAGTAAAATAGTTTGGTTGATTAAACGAAAGTGATAGCATTTTTTAATGAATTTCAGTTCGAACGTGTATTATGCAATGTGATAGATACTCAAAAATTGCCATACTTTACTGACGCACACGCTCTAATATTTCGCTACACCCACATACCAGCAATTTAAGACAATAATCAAAGCCAATGCCCTTTGATGACTTAACCATGAAAGTGTTCCCAAGCCTATACGAAAATAAAATTATCATGCAGTTGGACAAACAAGACTTCCCACAAGACAGCATCCAATGATCCATTACCTCACTCGTCAATTCAGGTTCTCAAACTTCACAATTTCAAACACTCCCCTTAAATTAATAGTCTAAATAAAAAAGAATGCTGCCACCAATTCCTACGAAGATATAGGCTGCTTTTCTAGATGAGCAACAATGAAGAAAACACAACCAACGAAATTTTTGCATTACCGAAAGTGGAATAACACCAGCAACTTGGACAGACTTTCAGCTCAATTGAAATTGTAACAACCGACTGACCGAAGATATTGAGCTCAAGTCACATCGAACCTATAATTTGCACTTGTATCAACTGAGTGCAAGAATTAAAGAGGAAAGTGGTTTTGCACAGGTACAGCGCAATAGCAAAACAAAACAATGTGCATTAGGCATCAAAACAGTTTTTCCTAAGCTATCTTTATCGATCTATATGCATTTGCAAGTACTTCCTCATTGAATCAAACCCCGGAACATCATTTCAAAATCTCGTGCAAGCCACCGAAAACCTCAGGCTAGTCCAAAAATCCAGCGCGTGAACGCAAAAGCATTTTCAATAACACATCATTGACATACACATCCAAAAGCCCTAAGAAGGAAGAGCTAGCTAAGCACGACGGTCAAGTCAAAAAAAGGCATACATACAAAGATCACGATCCCGCAACAGCCACGAGCCTCACAAACAAAAAGAACACACGCGGCAAGCATACGAAATTCGCCATCGAACAAAGACTAATACACCAAAGGCCAGCCTACATCATCCAAAGCACAGAATATCGCCGGCACTCCTCCTACACACTGCATCGCACCTAACTCGAGAAAACATCGTCCCCAATTCTTCGCCGACGAGACGAAACCACCATCGTCAAGCCAAAACAGACGCCTGAACACGCTAACACGGCGCGCTCGCCAATCCGCAGAATCGCCGGATCGACGAAGCGCGGAGCGAAAGCGAGCGACCGCGAAAGAGCACGAGACTAAGAGGGGCCGAAGACCGGGTCGAACGACGAGGTCGGGAAGGGTTTTGAGAACTCACCGACGACCCCCGATCCTCCCGAGCCGAGCGTCATGGATGAGTCGAGCCGAGCGAATCGGAGTTTCCGCGGCGGGAGCTACCGGAGATCTGATCGGAGGAGAGAGAAAGGGAGAGGTAGAGAGAGAAAGGGAGAGGGAGAGGGATGGTTGCAGAGACGAGATAGAGTCAAGAGATGAGAATCTAGGTAAAGGAAAGCAAAGCGTAGACGACGATGGCTTTAAGAGAGCTTTAAAATGATGGGAAGAAAAAGAGGAATAATAAAAAGGAGGGGGCGAAAAAATCAAAAATGGTGGGGAAATTTTTTTCGTTTTTTTTTCTGGAGTGGGGGATGAAATCATTGAAATGAGGGGAAAAGGAAAAGGAAAAAGAAAAGTAAAGGCTTCCTTTTATTTAAAGGAAAATATACGGTGTGAAAGTATTTTCGAAGACCCGACCTGAAAAAAAAGATATTTTCTAGAAACTTATTTTTTGGGAAATGATATTGTTTTCTTATGTAATATAAAAGTTAATTTTATTTTGTTCATGACTTGCATTTTAAAAAAAAGGTTTGAGTATGATTTCAAGTCCCGAGCTTGGCCATAGGGACCTAAGCTCAATTTCAAAGCATTTGAACTCCCTCTTGAGGGACTTGAGCCTGGCCGGATAGGGCTTAGATCTCAGAAGATCTAAGCCCTATGTCAGGGTACCAAGCATAAGAGTTAGGATCCTAGTCTTAATTCTTGTCTTGAGAGATTTAAGTTAGATTGGAAGGAGCCGAGACATGAGCACCTCTAAGCTAAGCACGAATGTTAGTTACTTGAGTCCTACTATTGAGGTCCTAAGTAAGAGATGATGTCCTGATCCCAATCTCAAGGGACTCGGCCTTCACTTTGGGCGTTCAATCCAAGATTCGAGCATGGGCGTCGAGGACTTGAGATGGCTACTGAGAACCCTAACACGAGCACTAGAGTCATTGGCTTGATTAGCAAGCTTAGTTGTGTTTTGTCAAATGATTTTTAATTTTCAAAAGAAAATGCGATTTTTTAAAATATAAATGCATGTTTTCTATCGATTGCGAAAATGATTTTTCATTTACTCATTTCCTAAGTGATTTAAATGCCAAAAAAAATGAGAGAATATTTTTTTTTTCAAGGGGGAATTTTGCTCGACCAAACGGCCAAGAAAAAGGAGAAGAAGAACCAAAGGAAAGCATATATCATTTTCTTTTCTTTTTTTGTTTGACTTGATTTTAGACATCTCCATAAGAGTTGTCAATAATTACAAAATAGAGGTCTCCATGTAATTTGACATGGTAACAGACGTGTTCATAATTTAATGGGGAGAATCTTTCCGAACTGACGTGTTGATAATTAGTTTATTTATTTTCCATGTACGGGACGGACGTCCAAAATTAAATGTTGCGCGAATACGAGCCGACGATCATTAGAAAAAAAGGAAAAATGTGGAGTCGGGATGTAAAATAAATAATGGTTACTAAGTATTTGATTTAACCCCACTTAAATTTAAAAGGAAAAAAAAAAAAAAAAAGCCAAAAGGTATGGGGCTGGGATTCTGAGAATAAAGTGCGACTTTTTTGCCCTTAAAATTAAGCAAATCTAATGTTGAAGAGAAGAACCTTGCCCCTCTGCCTCTTGAATAATTGCTACATCATTCTGAGTTTTTTTAATTTTATTCAATTTAGTCCTTGAACTTTTAAGAATCTAATTAATATAATTATTCCATTAAAAGCTTGACGTCCGTCAGCCGACATGACCATGATTACCACGAAACTCACATGCCCCATTCGTGTCTTTATTTACGTATATGTCGTATAATTCTTTCAACTAGATAAACTCGTGTGGCGGTCCACACAAAAAAAAAAAAAAAGAAGAAGTGCACATGACGTGACTATAAACTTAATGGAAAGACTACATTAGTTAATATCTAAATGTTTAGGAATTACACTGAATAAAAAAAGAGGCTTAAGGGTCTACATGGTAATACTTTTGTTTTATTATTTTTCTATTATTTTGTTCACCGGAATAGAAAAATAACATAAATCTGTTTGATAGCGTCAGTTAATTTTTCTATTTCTCATAATAGAAAAGTGGTCGAGGAATAGATTTGAAATGGATTTAAGAAGTAGAAAAAAAAAACTTCTTATTCTTGGAAATAATTTCTAGAAATAAGTCTTCTTCTTTTTTTCTTCTTCCTCCTCTTCTAACTAATTACTAGAGTCTCACCACCTATCGTCGCCCATCACCATTGGTCATCGGTCGTCACCATCAGTCGTTGATCATTGCCATCGTCCATAGCTGCCGGCCAATGCCGATCGTTGCCCACCACAACAACCGACTAGAGGAGGAAGAAAAAGAGGGAAAAAAATAAAAATAAAAAATTAGAAGAAATTTTGCGTTGGAAAAAAATTTGCGGTCACACCAAACATGATTAAAAATTTTGTACAGTTACGAAATATGTTATTTTACTGAGAAATTATTTTATGAAATAAAATAAAAAATATCTATTTCCGAAAGGAAATTGTTCCCATCAAGTGCACCCTAATACCATGAATAACCCTTATTGGCACCTTTGTGCAATTTTACCTTGAATTAATTTTTTGACCACAAAAGTTCTAAAACTAGTAGACATACGACAAATTTACTAAAACTAACTTTTTGACTATAAAAAACCCAAATTAGTACATTTGTAATAAATTTACCATCCATCCACGAAAAACCATAAACTGGAAGAGGGTAAAATCCCAAATTAGTACACTCATTAATTGTCACATATTAATATAGCAAAAACTAACATATGGTAAATTTTTGATAGGTATACTAGTTTAATTTGAGATAAATTATGGACATAGACTTAAAACGAGAGAAGACGAAGTCGGTTTCTGTATGCCTTCCCACTATGGGCAAACCTCTCATTCAAGCCCTTCAGGGACAGCCTTTTAGTAGAAAACCACTATGACTTTTAGTTTAGAGCTTAGATACTCTAAAAAATGCTAGGATGGTAACATTTCTAATTATTCAAGCTACGTTTCTTAGAGGATCCTACCAAACTAGAGAAAAATGAGTGTTTAGAAAGACATTGAGAGTTTAACAAAACACTCGATTTACTTCAAGAGATTCCGCCTAACACATTACATCCTCCTTACCTTTTATAAGTATTAGGAAGTCACAAACAAGCAAGGACCAAGCTCACAGGTCCTAAAACAGATAGAGACTTCGGAAAATTCGGTCGGGAATTATTCTCAGTGATATGAATAGTGACAATGAACAGTGATTTCCATATCCTATGCTACAATGACTTGCTATAGTCAACAATCTCTTTCATCATGGGTATTGTAGTCGTAGTCTAAGTCATTAGAATTATGCATTTCCGCCAAAAGTTGTTCTTTGTATTTTCGCTCAAGTTCTGCACGTTGATCATAAGAGGGAGTTCGAGTGTTCCACATATTTGCTTCATTTGATGAAGATGCTTTTTCATGATTCTTAGAGGATCCTGGAGTGTTGTCAGGTTTGTTTGGTTGAAGCCAGTTGGATGGTTGAGCATAGTAAGATTTATCCATTCCTAAAGATAAGGATTGGGGTCCTTGATCATACGGTCTAGAGATAGAGGGCCCCCATTGTGCATAAGGGTTTAAGATGATTGTACAGGGTCTCTGTCATTTCTTGCTCATGTGACGATGGGGATGTCCTTGCAACATGTCTGAATTCTTTGAGGCCTTTGGCTTTTGGTGCAAGGCTATAATGATTCCATACAATTGGTACATTATAATTCCATACGTTTTCAGGGATGGTCTTGTTTTTCTAGCACAAAACTCTTTGGAGTTCTCGATACTTGTGCTCACAACAACCAACGGGGCTTGAAAAAGATTTATAAATGCGAGCTTTCTTAAGGTGTGGTTGAGGTTTATAGGATGTAGTTCATATGCTTTGTGGAGCATTCGTGATGATGCTATTATTTTTTACAAAAGCCTATGGTCTTCGAAAGAACAGAATAGTGTGGATCTCTGGGTCTGGTCGGACGGTTCTTAGTTCTTGCTGTAGAAGGTCCTTCTAGTGAGTAGGAGGGTAAAACCAATTGAGGAAAACTAAGGGCGCGTTTGGTAATGTTTCTGTTCAAAAATTATTCCAGGGAATAGAAATAAAAAAAAAATGTTTCTGTTCTGGGGAACAGTTTTTGAACAAAAGAACGAGTTTGATAAGTGTAAAAAAAAAACTGTTCTTGAAATAAATAAATAAAAAGAACAGAAACACGTTTGGTAAATAAATAAAATAAAAAAAGAACAGAAACACGTTTGTTAAACTCTACAAAATTTCTGTTTTAAATTTTTCAAAAAATGCTTTTTTTTTAATAAAGTTTAAACTTGATATTGAATTCTCATTCTCATGAAATGCTCATTAATTTTATTTTGTTCATGGTGAGTGAAGAAATGTCATGATCACCAAAGATTTACCACAAATTTAGGTTGCTCACGATTTTTCACCGGATATTGGATCATGCAAGACCTTAAACGTAAATTACTACGTGAGAAAAATTGTTACTTCCTAATTTCTCGAATGACACCATCGTGGATGGACAATTTGAGGGTGTTTTACTGCACTATTATTTGGCATTTAACAAGCAGCTATATTTTCATATTACGAACTCTATGAATAAATTATTGTACGTAAAGTTAAATTGCTACCTTTAAGTGAGATGTGAGAACGAGGTACTACTATTGCAGCTTAAGTAACAAACTACTGCTTACAAGTGCAATGTTTTCGTGTTACACATTCTCGGATGCATCCTTTCTTGTATAAAGAAAGGTCATTTTAGTTGTATGAGTTCAGGCTATTTAATATAATGTCACACACTACTCATACACTTTATCTATTCCCATTCATCGTTGAATTGAAAATTCAACATAAATTAGTATCGAACACCAAATTATTTGTTCCATGTTAGAGGTCACATTCCTCAAATTGCATTATGCATGCACACATGCATGAACAACACGAAAATGAGAGAACCGCTCTCCTCAACCATGAATCCATCAAAGTCAATGGCCAAGGTAAAGAATTCTG
The DNA here is from genome assembly GCA_014182405.2 of Eucalyptus sideroxylon. Taxonomy (NCBI): domain Eukaryota; kingdom Viridiplantae; phylum Streptophyta; class Magnoliopsida; order Myrtales; family Myrtaceae; genus Eucalyptus; species Eucalyptus sideroxylon. The sequence continues at coordinate 56,709,064 of CM024554.2, read as the reverse complement.
CACGCTCAAGACAAATTGATTGAACAGGTGCACGAAATCATGCACATACATAACTAGATCATACACAAAGTTTCCCAGATTCTTCTCCAACAGTAGGTAAGCCACTAGGACAGAAGGAAAAAACGGGCCTAACTCCACGGTCTATCTAAATGCCCGCATTCTGAAATTGCAAGAGCCAGAGTGATTTGAATAGAATATACAGCGCTCATCCCGCTCCCATAAACAAATTTGTGCGACACTAGTCCATCAAAAATCCAAACAAACTAGTCAAACTAACGTATGATCCTCAGTAAAATCAGTTCCTTCACAAAAAGCAAACCGAACATCCAACTCTGCAAGATTAGGCTCCGACCAAGCTATGATGCCGCAAGCGGCAAAAGCTAAACATCAACATCAACATTAGCATGGCAGGCAAGTTATGCTATATGGAAGAAAAGAGGGGGGGGGCATATTCGTGGCACTGATCAGCATCATCCACTCATACTGAAGTCTTCCGCAGAATGATATAGACCATAGGCTCCTGGTACCTCCATCTTCCCACCCAGATGCTCATTTCCTGCAAGACCGCCTAGGAACATATCAGAAATTAGCAACTCCACATGTGCTTTAGGCAAAATTGGCTTATGCTAAGGAACATTTGCAATTAAGTTACCATCATCGATGCTATTACCCAAATCTGAGATGAGAAACCCATCATAATCATTACATAGATAGTAGGGAACAGTCAAAATTCACAGTAAATATATATGAAATTAAAAATTGATGAGGCATATTTAGACTCAAAAACCAATAAATGTTGCTGTTATGTAGAATGGAAAAGCTTGGGAGGGTCAATTGAACAATTCTTTGCTATCGAATTGACCAAATATTAACTTCACCAAGAACTATTCATACCAATTTTTGAATCTCTCTATTAGGATAATCAGCAAATGCATGGATATAAAAACACTTCTCTGCTGATATCATCGCTAAAAATCACCTAATCTGTCGTGTTTCATCTAAATAGTGTCCGAAAGCAAATATGGAAATGATAAGACTCTAGGTTATCAAATCAAATTACACCATTATCAATCTAGATGACTCCCCTTAATAATAAGGTGTATATCTGAGTATGTGCCTGGATTTGGCAGCATGGCATCATAGAAAGATAGCTGGCCTAGGTTCCTATTCTTGGATCTCAAACTGCCATATGAAGAAACCTTGCTCTCCACTTTGGTCTGTGAATCAGCAAAATGAAGATCTGAGCTAATCTCAGGGCTGTGGAAGCACAAATCTTCGTTCCTTGATATTGGATTCTGTTGAGATTGAAAGATCTCGGGTTTTGTCTTCATCTCCTTTGGTGACTCAACTTCTGCTTCTACTTCAGATTCAGTATTGTTGCCGGTTGCATTATGCATTTTCCTTTTGGATCGTGCACGCCGACTCTGGAACCAGTTATAGACATTCGTTTCTAAAATTTGTCCATGTTGGCGCAGTTCGGTAGTAATCTCTTTGATTTTCTATTTGCTTGGGGTACCATTTCCTTCATTAAAGATGCGCCCAAGAATTTGAAGCTGTAAAGGTGTTGGAGTCCATCTCTGCCTAGCAATTATTTTGTGACCACCAGTTGTCATCAAGGGGTCACAATACAAATTTCCCAGCCTAACACCCGATGAAGCCGAAACGTCGCTTAAAAGTTACATTCACCTTCGGAAAACTGATGTTTTTACAATGATGCAAGAAAGTTCAGGAGATCAAGTGCAGAAGTGCTAGAGCCTCCTATATGCATTTAAAAAGAAAAAAATTACTAGGATCATCTAACAAAAATAGGCAGCTATTACACAGCTAAAACAATAGGATTACATATCAGACAGCAGGCAGAGAGAAATGTAGCCTTCATAAACTTCCTTTCTATGGAGAAAAGGCTCCTAGACATCATAATTATGAAGCTACACTAAGGAATAGAAAAACCCCAGAGAAAGGAGAGTTACAGAAGATTTAAACATATGCTTTTGGAGTTCATCAATTTGTAATGTAGCATGTGCTTTTCCAGAAGAATGGAGCTCGAGTTGCTGTGGTCGCTTGGGGCTCGTTCTGCTCGCTCGAGCTGGTAGAGATGCTGCCCTGCCGCTCGAGCAAGCGTCGCTGCTCTACCGAGTGACCATAGTAGCTCGAGCTCGGTAGAGCAGCTCCAACGAGCAGCCGTTGCCCATATTTGCGAGGGGTGGCTCTCGCCGAAGCCCTCGTCAAACGGAGGAGGAGCAGCAGAAACTTACCTCGATTAAGAAGCTTCAGTCGGTGAAAGAGCAGCAACTGTCGGCGCTGGAGAGTCAACCGAGTGGGGAGGCGTCGGAGAGTCAGCGGAGTGGGGAGTCGCCGGAGAGTTAGCCGAGTGGGAGGCGCTGGAGAGTCAGCCGGTGGTGAACTTATGAGAGACGCTGGAAAAGGGAGAGCATTGTTTCGGGTAGGGCATGAATGAAAGAGAAGTGTTTCGTTTTTGTTCTTTTCATTTTTGTTCTTTTTAGCCCTTCAAGAAGTGTTTCTGGAACAGAGAAGTAAGGGCACGCATGGAAACACTTATGTTCTTTTTTTGTTCCTGGGAACAAAAATAATAAAAAAAAGAAGTGTTTCTGTTCCGAGGAACAATTTTTGAACAAAAGAACGCGTTTGGTAAGTGTAAAAAAAAAACTGTTCTTGGAATAAAAAAAAGAACAGAAACACGTTTGGTAACTGCAGTCAATTTCTGTTCCTAGAATAGAAAAAGAACAGAAACACGTTTGGTAAATTGTTGAACTAACTTGTGTAAAACAGATCATAAGTTGCATTTTCAGCTACAAGAAGTACATAGTAATGCTACATATAGAATGCAACCATGAAATTCAGCCAACACAAGTCAGCATTACCCTTGGTTATTACCTTCTTACGATGCCGCACAACCACGCTGTGCCCTGACTTCGGCTGGTTCTCCCCCTTGGTGGTGAAATCGTCGTTGAACGCCTTTGCCACGTGCTTCACCGGCCTATCCATTCCACATCACCATGAGCAACAAAACAACAATCGAAGGAAACCCCAATCCAATCAATGAACTGAAATTCCCCCCTTCCAAAACTGAATCAAGCAACAACACAACATCACTCGAACCCTTTGTGGAATCGAAGGATCCACCTGTTGAATGGATCGACCGATCGTCGGTCCGTGCTCCTCGAGCGGCGCTCTTATCGCTCGAGCGGCTCGGTGGAGCCGTTGAGAGCCGCTCGCTTGAGCCGCCGGCAGAGCAAGCTCAAGCGGCTCGAGCGAGCAATGTCCCAAATCTGCCGCCGAGATCTGGGCGAGCAACGCTCGCTTGAGGCTCGAGCGAGCCGTCCCGGATCTGCCGTCGGCAGCCTCAAGCGAGCGTTGCTCGCCCAGATCTGCCTCGCCGAAGCCCATCGTCAACTGGAGAAGGAGGAGCACCAGAAACGTACCTGGATTTGGAAGCTTCAGCCGGTGAGTCGCCAGAGAGTTAGCCGAGTGGGAGCCGCCGGAGAGAAGGGAGAGATGCTGGAAAAGGGAGAGCATGAACGAACAAAGCTTCAGCCGAGCACGCACGCACGAACGAGAAGCTTCAAATAGGTGTATTCTTTTTGCTCCAATTTTGTTTCGGTTTTGTTTTTTGTTCTTTTCATTTTTGTTCTTTTTTGGCTTTGAAGAAGTATTTCTTTTTTCCAGAAACAACTTTTTGTGTTTCTTTTTTTGCTCCAATTTTGTTAAAACAAAAAAAAAAAAAAAAAGAATGCAAACGCAACCAAACGTGTTTACTTTTTTTTTTTGTTCCCTAACAAAAAAAATACGAAGTGTTCTAAAAACGTTTTTAACGTTTCCATGCACGCCCTAAGTTTTTTTTTGTTTCATTTTTTTGTTCCAATTTCGTTTCGGAAACAAAAAAACAATTTTTGAACGGAAATTCAAATAAACGCGTTTTTGTTCTTTTTTTGTTTCCGGGAACAAAAAACAAAAACTCTGTTCTTAAACAGAAAAAAAGAAACGAAAACATGCACGCCCTAAGAAGTTTATGTCACTTTCCTTTTTAGTGTTTTGTTCGAGCCCAAATATCCTTATTAGATTGGCAATGAACTTTCTGATTAAAATTTCGATAGTTATTAAGTACTTATTAATTAAGTACCATAATAACCATCTAAGTATCCTAGTTAGATTGGCAATGAACCTTCTAGTTAAAATTTCGATAGATATTAAGTACTTATTGATTAAGAACCATAATAACCATTGGAGTTGATTAGAGAAGTCATCCTCCTTCAGATTAGAGGTGTATAATCGAATAATTGGAATTTAATCCAAAATGATAAATAATTGAATCTCCATGGAGTCTAAATAAATTTATGTGACATTGCCACATAAGGTTTTACAGATTTTCAGTGAGGTTATCATTCTGAATTTGTTCAACAATCTCTTGGTATTGCTAGCTTGGCCAATCTCATATTTTTTCGATCTTATACTTTTTATTCAGTTTAAGGTTTTTCGTGATATTAATTCTAAAAAACAAGCTACAAGGATCACATTAGATATTAACAGAAAGTTCAGGGCCTATCCGTAATAACATAAGGTTGAAGAGGATGGGATGGAGAGCCGGTACGAGCTGAGCTCTCCATGCTACGGAGTAAGGACTGACCATTTCTAACCGGTCGTCACTTTCCCTCCACTCCACTGGCGATGCGATGATGGACGCGCTCTCCCTCCCGCCCCGCACCGCCCACCCGCCCCGGCTCTCCCCCTCAGCCGCCGCCGCGAAACGCCGCGCCTCCTCCGTCTCCTTCTCCCTGCGGCCCCGCCCCGAGCCCGAGCCCGAGCCCGAGCCCGAGCCGACCGGGAGGACTCCGCCTCGAACCCCCTCCGGCGACCCCAAGTCCTCAAGACGCCTCTGGCCTCGTCTCCCTCCGCTAAGCCGAGCTTCAAAGTCCCCGGAAACCCGCTGAAGAGCCTCGCGAGTCCCTCTCACCGTCCCGATTCCGCCACCGCCGCCGCCGCCGCCACTGCAACGACCGCTTCTCTCTCCAACAAGCTTTGGCTCTCCAGCAAGCTCGCTCCGCCGCCGCCTCCTCCTCCTCCGCCGCCGCCGCCCGAGCTCCGTGAAAATGACGTTCGGGAGGGCGGAAGTCGAGTGTCCGGGGATTCGGATTCGGAGGACGACGCTCCGGTGGCTATTGATTACCGTCAGTTAGCCAAGATTTTCGTGGGCAATTTGCCTAACTGGATTAAGAAGCACGAGTTGGAGGAGTTTTTCCGCCAGTTCGGGCCGATCAGGAATGTGATCCTCATTAAGGGACACGATGAGACCGAGAGGAATGCTGGTTTCGGGTTTGTTATCTACGGCGGTCCGACCGCGGCCAAATCTGCGATGAAGGCGGTGGAGTTCGACGGAGTGGAGTTCCATGGAAGGGTTTTGACGGTGAAGCTGGATGATGGCAGGAGGCAGAAGGCAAAATCGGAGGAGAGATTGCGGTACGTGGAGGGGAATGGGGGGGTGGAGTTTAGGACCAAGTGGCATGAAGAGAGGGAGATGTCGAGGAATGCATTTAGGAGGGTTTTGGAGACGGAGCCAGAGAATTGGCAAGCAGTTGTTAGCGTGTTCGAGCGGATAAAGAAGGTATAAGCTTGTGGGTGTTTCAAATTGTATCCATTGCTTGTTGAAATACTTTTAATATGCGTTGTCTTGTTTGTTGATGCACTGGATGATGTTAATGACTTCCATGAAATATTCAGCAGAAAAGTGAGATTGGTGTAAAATAGTTGCGGATTACACTTGTTCGAGGTTACATTTATCTTTTGTAGAAGTGTAACTTGCAGGCATAGGTGATCACGTACGGAACAACTAGAAATTTTAATAATTTTCATGTACCCTTTATTAGTTCTTGGAGGACATAGAAGAATGCTGGGTCAAATTTATGTAACTTGTGTGATAATTGTGATGCTCTCCAATTTGTGGTCTTTTTACGGTTGAAGATATGCTCTTAGCAGAAGTTTTGACTGCTAAAGTATGCTTCATTCAACCTTGGGTCATTGAGTTAGTTCTTATATCATTGCTCCAAATGGTTGTCCTTCCTGGAGAACCTCCTACTCTAGGCCCTGCATTCTTTCACTGTCATATTACCAGATTTAATCATACTGACATTCTTATTATTGCTCCTGGATATGGTGACTGCCTTTTGATGCTTCTCAACTAGTCTTTGTCATTTATCTGAAGATCTAATTCCTACAATGAAATGACACTTTTACTTACTAAGAAGTTCCAACTTTGTCTTATGAGTACCTCATTTCGCTTATGCTATTCTTCTTGCTAGCCATCCAGAAGAGAGTTTGGCCTGATGGTAAACTATTATGCAAGAAGAGGTGATATGCACCGAGCACGAGAAACATTTGAGAGTATGCGAGCAAGGGGAATAGAGCCTACCTCACATGTTTACACCAAGTAATAACTTCTGCTTTTTTCTCCAGCTCACTTGAACTCATGCGACTGCTCTACTTAGCTTGATGTGTCATTGCATGTTCTATGAGGTACACTTGCTAGTCTAGTGCAATGGTTCCTGGTGTTTATAATAAGTGAAAAGTTCAACTTGCCATGAGAATGCTGTTGTTTTCATGCATGACCTGTCTCATGCATCTTTGTCAGGAGTAGAACACTTTCAGCGAGTTATATTCTACGTTCAACCTTATGATTAAAAAATCCACCATCTATGCTCACCTGATGTCTTTGGCTATACTCAAATAGATATACATGTGTATCCCTCCTTTTTTCCATAGTAAAAAGTTATATTTAGGTATCCTTTTTCGTTAACTTACCAAGGTTTGTATACTTTATGCAGTCTTATTCATGCTTACGCTGTTGGTAGAGATATGGAAGAAGCATTATCTTGTGTAAGAAAGATGAAGGAAGAAGGCATCGAGATGAGCTTGGTGACTTATAGCATACTTGTGGGAGGATTTGCAAAAATTGGCAATGCTGAGTAAGTAAACCATACACTTGATGAATTACATGAGCATTTTCATGAGCATTTAAGTCCATCATCATAAAATCAGTCATTCTCTTTGGTGGTGAAACAACAAAAGATTCATATTAATTATTAGTTTCTGTTGGAGAGTTGATAAGTCCATCTATATTTTGATTTTGGAAAAGAGTACTTTGGCTGCCTTTTGTGATAACAGACATGCATGAGAAGTCTCTTCTGTGCTTGCGCCACTAATTTCTTAAATCCATTCTAACTCATATCCACACTTGCACTAATTTGATATCTCTGTCCAACTTATTTTTTTATTGAACAGGTAAATTTTTGTTCCTGTATACTCACACTTCTTATTACTGTTTTGGAAGAGCTGCAGAATACTGGTTCAAGGAGGCTAGGGAGACTCATGCAACGATAAATGCAAGAGTTTATGGGAATATTATATATGCTCACTGGTGAGTATCTGTAATTTCTACTGCGGGTAAAGAAGTTAAGCAATAAAGAAATTTAACATTTTTTCCTGGGAGAATGGAAAACAACCTTCTTGATGGCACTTCATAGATATGCACATACTTGCCCTTAGGTCTACATTCCTTTGGATTTGCATGTCTTGCTTTTTAGGTAAACAATATTTTGTGTCCTATCCCTCTTCTCTTTTGGGCAAATTAAATGGATTCTTCTTTTATGTGAAAACCCATTTAATTTTGCTTCACATTTTTGCTTCTAACATTTTCTTCCTGCATATATTTTGATATGTGTTCTACCAGGTGAAATAGTGTACTTATAAATTTTTAATTCTTTTTTGGTCCTTTTCCATCTATTAGTCAAACATGCAACATGGATCGAGCTGAAGCATTGGTAAGAGACATGGAAGAAGAAGGAATAGATGCTCCAATTGACATCTATCATACCATGATGGATGGCTACACAAGGGTGGGCAATGAGAATAAATGCCTTGTTGTTTTTGAAAGACTTAAGGTATGTTTTAAGCGCTTTAGTCTTTGCTAAGTTAGTGCTGGTTTGTTTTTTCAGAGTTTGTTGCCAACTTCTCAACTTTGTGAAAATTATGTCAGATGGATAGTACTATCATGGCAAAAATTTGCCTTTATGTACAAGATTTGACTTTTCTTTATGTTCTGGTCAAGTATCATAGGTGTTATTTTCTAGCTTTGGGTATCTTTTCAATGAGTAGGAGCATCGGAAACATTGGACTTCCACAGCGAGTAGCTGACTTATGGATTATATGGATATTTCTTTATCCGTTTGTGTTCTCATGACTATTTTTACTTCGAGGAGTGCAAAGTGAAGCATTTTCCTGCCACATCTTAACATGTGTCTTCTGAAGTCATGAAACATGGCAATAGTATCAGAAAGGTACCTGAATGTTTTTTCCTTTTGATAGGAATGTGGCTTCACACCTTCCATAGTTACGTATGGATGTCTGATCAATCTCTACACCAAGGTGAAGCATTCTTTGCCTTTTCTTTCTATTTCATTAATTGCTCTCTATATTGTGCGCCTCTGGACTTGAGATATTAATCGTGTTCTTTACTTAAATATGATGTGCCTTTCCTCTGAACTGATTTACTTACTTCTGGTTCCTTATCCTATCAGTTTTAAATACAGTGCTAGAGTGAGCATGCTACTTTTGGATAACATCACGCTTTGTAATGGTTCATGGATTTGTAACTACGAAAGGCATGCACATGTTGGGAAAAATTGATAGTGGGCCTTTTTTCATGGGTAGTACCCTACATATACGTTATCCTGTATGCTTTGTATAAGCTACGCATTTCTGCTTTTAAACTGGTTAAACTCTGCAGTTCAACGATGGTGTGTTTGTTTAACTTATATATGTATGCATCTTCATTATCCCCAGACTTGGTTGCTTTTGTTGGTTCTGTTTCTTTCACCCAATCATGGGACTAATTATTGACCAAGCTGCTTATGACCCACAGCAGCAAGTTCCTTGCGTAGCTCTGCTAGCTTTCACTTTTTGGTGGTTAGTTTAGATTGTCTAGGTTCATGATAGAAAATGCGGCACGCCATGGTGTATGATTGTACCTACCTATTATATATATTTTAATATGATACGCCTTGTGCACTGCATGGAGATAATGTTTTCTTCATATTAGATGGGAATTTTTTATGCATTGATCCATGTGGGAGACACAAATGAAGTTCTTCTTGTTTGTCATCTCAGATTGGAAAGGTTTCCAAAGCACTAGAGATCAGCAAAACGATGGAAGGGGTGGGCATAAAGCATAACATGAAGACTTATTCAATGTTGATCAATGGATTCCTAAAACTGAAGGATTGGGCTAATGCATTTGCAGTTTTTGAGGATGTAATCAGAAGTGGTCTGAAGCCTGATGTAGTGCTGTACAATAATATCGTTAGAGCATTTTGTGGGATGGGAAACATTGATCGTGCAATCAGCACTGTAAAGCAAATGCAGAAAGAGAGGCATAGACCTACCTCACGTACCTTTATGCCCATCATACATAGTCTTGCAAGAGCTGGGGAGATCAGAAGAGCTTTAGAGATGTTTGATACGATGAGGCGGAGTGGATGCATTCCTACCGTGCACACTTACAATGCTCTGATTCTTGGTCTTGTGGAGAAGCGTCAGGTATATTGTTTTTAAGGGGGGGAAAAGATGTGTTAACTTTCCATGTTGGGGATAAAGAATTGGCTGTGAATGCAAATAATTTACCATGACCTTGCTGGTATTACTTGGATTGCTTTCATTTTCATCTTTTTACCTTTTGAGGCAAAGGTTTGGCTCAATGGATTAAGGATTGCCTTGCAAGGTCCAAGGGCTGCTCTTGAATTTATGCTTGATTCATGGGCTTGACTGTACCCATACGGGATTGCTCATGTGGACAGTCAAGTGGCTTTTGACTATTATGCCAGATTCAGTTTATTCTTGGCTGTTCATGGTCTTGGTCTTAGTTTTTGTGAAGATGCATATTTATCATGTATGTTATTATAGCCATTTACTGCATAAATTGACTACTTGACACTGCTAATATCCTATCTGATGCAGATGGAGAAGGCTGTTGATATATTGAATGAAATGACTGTGGCAGGCATAAGTCCAAATGAACATACATACACAAACATCATGCATGGTTATGCATCACTTGGCGACACAGGAAAAGCTTTTGAATTATTTACTATGATGAGAAATGAAGGCCTGGAACTTGATGTGTATACATATGAGGCATTATTGAAGGCATGTTGTAAGGCAGGAAGGATGCAAAGTGCGCTGGCAGTTACTAGGGAAATGAGTATGCGAAGGATTCCCAGAAACACATTTGTCTACAACATATTGATCGACGGGTATGAATGCTGCAATTTGTGTTAGCATAACATTGCTAGGCTCAATCAGATGTCAAGTATTCCACAAGAAAGATGGGGCGTGGGCAGGGGCGGGGGCAGGGGTTCATACATGTCTATCTTCATAAAAAAAGAGTGCCAAGTGCCAAGTCTGTTCTCTTTCTTTATTTCTCTTTTTTGAAGTCATTTTCAGATTGAATCTTTATTTTAGCCATCGCTTTCATTTGTGAATGCAAATATATGCTTTTATCCCCTGTTTTAGAAGCTCTATTTTGTTGTGTAGATGGGCTCGAAGGGGTGATGTCTGGGAGGCTGCCGACCTAATGCAACAAATGAAAAAGGAAGGAGTTAAACCTGATATCCACACCTACACATCCTTCATCAATGCTTGTTGCAAGGCTGGAGACCTGGCGGTACCTTCTTTTTCTTGGGATTATAATAACTTGTCTTTTTCTTGTGTTGTACATATTAAACTGTGTTCTCGTGGTCATGTGGAAGATCTGCATACAGTTTGGTTAGATGTTCATTGATGTATGGACTAATTATAGAGAAATCCATCTTCTGTGGTAGCTCTTATCATGTTAATTGGAAGTTGGAATCCATCCTTCTCCTAATTCATATTGTTGCTACTGATGACTGTGTGCCCTCGGGTAATTTGCAGCTAATGCTGCACGTATGAACCTAAAAACAATTGTCTGTCTTAAGTATTAATAGTTTTCTGCTTTACACTGCTCTCCCTGATCTCGGACTTCGTTTCTTTCTATGACTTTCTTCTTCTCAGAAAGCATCAAAGACAATGGAAGAAATGGAAGCTTTGGGGGTGAAACCAAATGTCAAAACCTACACGACCTTAATACATGGGTGGGCACGTGCATCTCACCCAGAGAAGGCCTTGACATGCTTTGAAGAGATGAAGCATGTCGGTTTGAAGCCAGACAAAGCTGTGTATCACTGCTTGATGACATCGTTGTTATCAAGGGCAACTGTTGCAGAAGCTTACGTGTACTCTGGAGTTTTATCTATATGCAGAGAGATGATAGAGTGTGGGTTCACTGTTGACATGGGGACTGCTGTTCATTGGTCAAAGTGTTTGCGCAAGATTGAGAGGACTGGTGGGGAGCTCACTGAAGCATTACAAAAGACTTTTCCTCCCGACTGGAGTTCAATGCACACTCTTGATAATACTATGGATGGTGGGAGTGACAAGGAATCTGATGTTAGCGATGACGACTTATTTTATGCTGCTGCAACTGATGGTGACAACGATGACGAAGACAATGATGACAATCTCAGTCTGAGATTATGATAATGATCTGGTGTATGTCAGCATGCAAGAGTTTTTTATGGATCCCTCAAAGCACTTCCGATCCTATTCAAAGAAGAGGTCCTATGTGTTTTCCCCTGATGATTGAATAGTTGCTGTAAACTACTGTTATAGGTGTAGGGATTATATGGGGACACCGACTGGGTTCGGAAGGGGGCAGAGAGAGAGAGAGAGAGAGAGCTGATGTTGCCTTTTTTCTACCCTATTTGTGCATAGGACAGCAGGGTCCTATGCTGTAAACTTCACAATGTAATCGTAGACGAGACGAGTAAATAAATGGATAGCCATCTTTCTATTCGTCAAACAAGTAAAATGATTCATTGTTGCTTTTTCTGTGTGCTTCAGAACGGAGTTTTACCATATGATGCAGCCTCTCGACACCTTATGTTTTGTTTCTACGAGTAACTCTAAATATGAGCATGGTGCTCCTGCTGTCCACTGCATGAAGTGAATGGTAAATAGATGGGCTGACACGCCCAAAGCATTTGCAACTTCTTCGTGACAACAGCAGAAAATAACAAACGGATTCACGTGAGAGCACAAGCTGCTTTTGAGTTTGGAAATCTGTTCCTCTTTTCCCTCTTGTATCGCCGTTGCGACGGTTACCGTAAGTGCGCCGGTGTCATTTCTCTTCATTTATCCTTTTAAATGTACAGATTTTGTTAACCAGTGACTAATAGCACTTGTTAAGTGACTAATTAAATGCGGTTTTCAATGTATTAGCATTTCTAGTAAAGTGTGCAATCATTATGCGGCATGCTTAACAAGTGTATGAGAACACTCGCCAACGAAGCTTTAAGATGTGTACACATACACATATATATTTATATTTTTCTCATCCCATGGTTTTTATGCCCTTAAATTTTTATAGACAGTCGCATATTTTTCCACAGAAAGCACAAAACCAGAAAAGAAAATAAAAGAAAAGAACTAGTACTACTGTTTTTTCTGATTTTCCTCTGCAAATTCCAACCACTACTGATGATAATTTTTATCGGACCTCCTATGTACGCTGTCAGTTATTTATTATCTAACACAGGTTTGAAAAAATCAAAATTTAAAATCGGGAAGATCGCAAGATAATCTCTAGATTAATTACCTATTTGGCTATTCAAGATAATCTTTTTTTCCCTTCATCTCTTATTTGAGATGCAATAAATGAGCACGACAATAAGATTTACAATGAACCCAGCCCACCTTTTTTTTCCAGTCCACATGCTGCCACTGGCTTTGAAAACCAAGCATGAAAAATCACGTTTCTGGGCTCAACTGCCGCCGGGCTATATATACATGCCCAGGATGAAGAGAGACAGTTTAAACTCTGTTTTCAAGTAAATGGCTCATGAGTGTGTTAATGCAGGCACTGCTAATAACTTCAGTGTATCCAACAATAATGAGGGTGATGAAGATGTCAAGCAAGAAGAAGAGAGTGCACAACCACAGCAACTCAGGAGCGATTTTGGTGTTAATTCTCAAATGAACAATCCAATTTCAACTCCGCTTGAGCAAGGTGACCTTCCTCGGTTGCACTCGGGAAGTTTGCATACTTCATGTGAGGTGAATTGTTGCTTTCATTCTTATCCTTTTTATTCCTTAATGATCAAGATGGTTTTCTTCCTTTTACTTTGTTGGTTTTTCTTGCAGGGAAGTTGTCAAATTGTTCATATTTCTCCATTCTATTGACATGGTTTTTTTGTAGGATGGAGTGACAACAGTAATTAGAAGATGCACTGAAGAAACATGTCATGAAGATTTGAGGAGGCAAAGAGCAAAGCCTACTGTGACTAATGTGGACTTGACTCTAAAACTGTCACCTCCAGGCAGTGTTGCTCAAGAAGATCACATTCTTCATGTCCCATCAATTCAATTAGAAGAGCCATCCCCAATGTCATCTCAGCACTCATGTATGTCGCTGGATCTTAATTTGAATGGGGTTTCCGATATTGATCCTGATCAACAGGAGGGACCATCATTGGTCTTGATGGGCTGCAGAGACTGTCACTTGTATGTAATGGCGTCTGAGATCAATCCGAGTTGCCCCAGGTGCAAGAGCTGTGAATACTTGTTGGACATTTTCCGAGGAAATTTGCCTAGGAACATAGGGAAGGGCTAAAGAGAGTTCCTTTTTCTTTCCAAGGCATCGTCGGCCTTTCTTTTGTTATTTTTGTAGTTGAGCATTGTCAGACGTGTCGATTGAAGCAATTACCATTGTGCATTATCAGTTGAAGTTGTTGACATGTCAAGTCCAGAAAACTTCGTGACTCACATGCAGTTGATACTATGCTTGAACAGTTACATTTTTGAAATTCAGAAAAAAAACGGATGGATCTGCTTTTATTATATCCTTCCATTGGAGTCCTTCATCAGTAAATTTCATATGTCCAATCATCAGGCAAATGTATGATTTGAGTTGAAATCAGAGGAGAGTCTGGCACTTGCTTTCGCAAATCTTCCTTCTCGGTCATTCCATTGCCTTGATAGTAGCTAGGACTATTTCTCCCACCTAGGGAGGAAAAACGAAAAAGAAATCATGTAGCGCAAGTGAGTCTGCAGTGCATACCGTGAGCAAGCCTTTCACAGAATCTAGCTACACAACCCCAAATTTCATCTTGGTAAGTGGCTGACAACCAGCTATCTCACAGTAACTTTGCACAGGATCAAACAAGAATTGCTTATAAAAAGATCAAGCCAGTCAATGATTTTGAATAATCATCCAACATGCAGAACAGGTACAGAGTCGTTTGATCTCTGAGGAGCATAAACAAATTAAGACATATTTAAGGAAACGAAACAATAAGGATGCCTCACCGTGTCCATTTTATATACAGAATTTTACTTCTGCCCCATTTCATTTTAGGGGGAAATGACTCTTTCACTGTACTCCAAAGAACTACCGTGTTTTCAGAAATGGAAAATAAATAATCTCCCGTGACACCTATTTTCACCAGTTTCTGTCAGGGAAAAAGTTTTTCAATCACAAGATTTACTGAGAAGACAAAGCTTATATGGAAGGGAAAAGGGAAAAAGAAGAGAAAGAGAAAAGACCACTGTACAAGCTGAGGCCCAGAGGCAAACCTGCTGATAACGGAAACGATCTGAAAACTTGACGATTGAGGAAAACATGAGTACCTTTGATCATTTTAACATCCGATTCCTTCCAAGCCTTGGTTGGTTTAGGGATAAAGACACCGGTGCCTCGATATTTCCCAGTGGAAACGTTCATTAGTCCTCTGTTCATACACGATCCAGAAAAGTATGCCCATCCTCTTAAGTTCCTCAATCCGCTTTCCTACATTGTTCAAAGCAAGCTTAAGCGTGATTATCAGAGTGAAATTCTTTATAAAGACTCCACCGGTAGTGTC
Source organism: Eucalyptus sideroxylon (assembly GCA_014182405.2). Taxonomy (NCBI): domain Eukaryota; kingdom Viridiplantae; phylum Streptophyta; class Magnoliopsida; order Myrtales; family Myrtaceae; genus Eucalyptus; species Eucalyptus sideroxylon. Next base: position 56,694,062 of record CM024554.2, on the reverse strand, counting down.
ATAATTTAGATTGAAATAGACAAACATGATTCATGTATTAGGAAATTCCTAGAAAGCAAAGAGAAATAACCTTGAAATTGATAGCAATGTTGGGGAAAGAATTGGCAGCACATATCCTTGGACCAAAAACAGCATGCACAGGATGACTATGAGAATTATTCAATGCATAATTTGACCTGTTCTCATGATGAGTATTTTTCGATTGAATCTCATGAAATACATCAGAGGGTAGCCAGAACTCTCCATCCTCTAGGTTTGGAGGAAATTCAGACATTTTGGCAGGAACTTGGAATGAATTAGGACAATTCTGTGTACATAACCGTACTATTGACCATCCTGGGTCCATTTATGCATGTTTCTGGATCATTAATGGGTAGAGATAAATTGAGTGGCTTCACTTTCACTCATAAATAATGTAGCTTATGGTGAGTTCATAAGTGTTCTTTGTATCTTTCTGCACTCGCATCTTAAGAGGGCATGACACAACATGACGAGAACTTGGGAAAAGGGTGGATCGAGCTATGGCACATATAGTGTACCGTGTACCAAGTGTGTAAGCCTTGGATAACTCATTACCTTCCTTTTCCTTTATTCAGTGCTAATCGAACGGTCAAGATACCCCAATATACAGTAAACCAACTGTACCTCAGCCTCACTCGAAAAATACAAGCTGCAGCCTAATAAATGAGAATAAGCAAACCTAGAACGAATGGATTATTTAATGTTTTTCCTAATTTAAACTCTCCCCTATTAGCTGTAGCAAGGTTTCAAAAACTTGTGTTTTGGTATCTGTGTCCTTACATGTGAGCATTCAATTGTGACATGGACGTATTAAGAGTTTGAACGGATGATAAAACATCTGCTTGTTTTCGCACCCAATTTGTAACTGTCGGTAGTCACAAACTCAAACTAGCATGGCGTATTTTAAAGCCGTGTTTGCATTAGTGAGTCGTGACCAAAGCAAATGATGTTGTGTTGGTAGTAGACCCTGGCAATGCCACCTGCATATCTTAATCCTAAAATTCAGTAGGTTATATGTTTTAAAGGAGAAGCATGGAATTTCTTTGTACAGAAAAACGGATGTCAAAATCCAAAATTACATCTTCATAAGTTTCCGGAGATCAAGCCTCTCAAGCTATTGAAAGCTAGCGATGATTATTGAACTCAGAGAAAGGAAAAAACCATATGCTAATTTTTGGCCTCTCTTTTCTGGCCACATTACTAAATCAGAGGATATATGGTCTGGACAGAAGATATAAACAAAGGTTAGCCTTTACCAATTAAACACGATCTCAGCACATGTCCGTTGTCTCATCATGTTATGATGCAAAATTTTCTCATGCAACAGTTTACATTTTACAAGATTAACAGAAGGGAAGAATTGGCTTCCCATAAGTGGCCACCTCAAGTCATTCAACTAAATAAGCAGACTCACAATGCTATCAGTTTTACAACACGAATATCCAAGAATATAAACAATACCTTTCTGCAGGTGTGACATGTTAGCACGCTCAAGTTTTTTTCTCCAGTATATGTTCCAAGTGATCACCCACAATCTCCGCTGTGATCTCTGGTGCAAACCTATGCCTCATGTCTTCCCTGGCTTGTCTTCCTTTTGCCTCACCATCCACAGGATTACTCACCACCTGCCTCATTGCATCCTAAGCTTATTCACTGAAGGTGCCCATAGATGCCCCTTGAATGGCCCTCCCAGCACTTTGCTCATTCACACAATGGGCAAATGGTAGCTATGCTCATCTGTCAAGCTAGCCATGATTTCTGAACTCAGTGAAAGAAAAACTCCATCATATGCTAACTTTTGGCCTCTCTTTTCCGGGCTTTTGATTCTCAACATTACGAATCAGAGGATGCGTGGTCCAGAACAACATTATAAACACTGGTCAGCCTTCACAAATTATACACAATGTCAGCATGTCTGTCATCTGATCATGTTATGATGCAAAATTTCTTTGTGTAACAGTTTACATCCATAAGTTTTCAGAAGGGAAGAATTGGCTTCTCGTAAGTTGCTGCCTCAAGTCATTTGACTGAATAAGCAGACTCACAATGCTACATATTTTAAAATTCGAATAACTAAGAATATAAGCAACATCTTTGCAGGTGTGAAATGTTAGCACACTCAAGTTATCTTCTCTAGTATATGTTCCAAGTGATCAGCTACAATCTCCGCCACAATTTCTGGAGCAAACCTACGCCTCATGTCTTCCCTGGCTTGTCTTCCTTTTGCCTTACCATCTGCAGGATTACTCACCACATGCCTCATTAGCATCCTAAGCTTATTCACTGAAGGTTCGGCCCATAGATGTCCCTTGAATGGCCCATCCAGCACTTCGCTCATTTGTTCAACAGGCAAAGGGTAACTATTCTCGTCTGTCAAGTACTCAGTGGGCCCTGACCAGTTTGTTGCAATCACAGGCAATGACATTGCCATGGCCTCCACAAGAGGCCTCCCCCATCCTTCCCCTCTTGATGGAAGCACAAATGCATCAGCCGCTTTATACATTCTGGGTAAATCCACTTGAGCAATGTGGGTGTCGATCACATATATTGGAGGCCAACCCTTGTCTGGTTCTTCTATTTTAGAGGCTTTCACGTACTCGACAATCTTGTTGCCAAAGTTTCTGTCTGTGTGATATGGGTTTGTCAGTAAGTACAGAGAAACCCCATCAATTCTAGAAAACTCATTTAGATATGCCTTCAACAACGCATCCCAACCTTTCCTATACTCCCACTTAAAGATACTCAGGAACACAAACTCCTTTTTTTCCAAACCAAGAAGACCCTTTTGTTCTTCACCTAAGACCAAATTTCCAAAAGAACCGAGATCAAGCGGCTCATACTTGGCCTGATCGAAAAAATCCACATCTACGGGCTGAACAACCTTAACTACCTTGGATGGATCAACCCCACTATCAACAAAGGTGCCTACATGGAAATCAGTAGGAACCCACACCTGATCCATCCTATTACATCTTTTGGCATGCTCAGGGTTGACTCTGTCAGACTCAAACATGGTCCTCCCAATCACAGACAAGTACTCACCATAACCAGATGGCGGACAAGGCAAGGTCTGAAACAACGGCGGGTACCAAGCACCAGGCTCACTGTGACATACCACAATGGTGTTGCTCGCCGCACATTCTGTCCGGTGAAGCTCGATAGCCAGTCTCTGCATCTTCTCCGGCAAGCCCTTCCAGAACTCAAGGGACTGAAGATCACCATGTTGCTCAATGGCCAACCTGAATTTGGGGCTTTTCACGTGCTCCTGGAGGGACAGAATGTAGGACCAGGCCTCTGAGCTGTACCCACCACCGGACAGGAAAGGAGCCATCCATAGGACACAGTACGGCGGTGCTGGGTCCAAGTCCGGGATCCGATCTCGGTTGAGAATTCGGATCTGAAGGACAAAGTTGGAAACTTTATGGACGATGGATCTTGGGTTTAGCGAAAGGAGCGTTTTCAAGTGATGGGTTTTGGAGAAGTTTGAGCCGGGGAGAGTGATCAAGATGGCTAGCGAGAGGATGAGGATGGCGGGTACGTAGAACAGGAAAGTTTTGGATTTTGAGGCAGCTCGGTTGGGATGTGTTTGGGAATCCATGAGCTATAATGGTGAGTGAATTGGTGGAGAGAGAGTGTGAGAGAGAGATTTCTTGCTTGCAGCTTGAGCTTTGCAGAGGAGATGAATCAAGAATTGAGAATCAAGAAAGATGCCGCTGACCTCCCAATTTTTTTTTTTTTTTTGCTTTACCAGAGCCTTTGACCTTCCATTGACTCCATTTAAATGGAAAAACGAAAAAGAAAACGAACACAGGAACGGCGTTCCTTGACGAAACGCTGGACTTTTTCGAAAATTTTCCAGCTAAGAAAGTAAGAATCTTTTCTGGCTTTCAATTGGATAGGATCAGGGAAGGAGAGTAAATTTCCTGCAGGTATGCATCCCACATTGGGCGAACAACTCCTGTTCAAGCCCTTCAGAGACAGCCTCTTAACAGAAAACCACTCGGCCCTTTAATCCAGAACCTAGAGACACTCAGAAGATGCCAGGATGGAAACGTTTCTGATATACCCAAGCTGCATTTCTCAAAGGATCATACTAGGCTAGAGAAGAAGAAGAATTTAGAAAGTCATGGAGAGCTTTTCACAAAGCACACACTTTACTTCAAGGGACTCTGCCCAACACAATACACCCTCATGGCCTTATATAGGCAAAATGAGGTCACAAGGCAACAAACAAGGACCAAGCTCATGGGTCCGGGTACAAACAGGGGCAACGGAAATTTCCGGGAGGGTATTATTCGCACACTATGAACAGTAACTGTACTGTGAACAGTACATTCCTTAGCCTAGTGCTACAGTAAAAGTGAACAGTGACTTTGCTACAATGAAATTGTACGGACTCAACGGTCTCGTCCGTTGCGGGCATTGTAGCTACAGACTGAATCTGAGTCATTTGAGCTGTCTTCTAGGAGATGAGCTTCGTACTTCTGTTGAAGAGCTTCAAGATCTTCTGGTGAGAGGATCTGATTTAGCCTTCTTGATGAAGATGCTTGTACATGAGCCCAATGGGATGGTTCTTCTTTTGCCCAGTTTGTGTTTTCACTTGTAGGACGAGCAGGAATGCTTGGCTGATGCCAATTTGATGTCTGTGCATAATACGATGTGTCCAAGTTCTGGAATGAGGACGAAGGTCCCTGTTCGTAGGGATCCTGGGGCAAAGGACCTCCAAAGCGTGCATAGGGGTCTTGAGTAGACGGGACAATGTCGTCTTCGCTTGTCATTTCAGGCTCTTGGGACGATGCAGCTTGTCTGTACTAATTGAGTGCTTCCTTAGCTTTTGGTGCTAGGTCATAATGATCCCACGTAGTGGATACATTATTCCAAATATCTTCAGGAATGGTTTTGTTTTCTTGGCATATGATTCGCTAGAGTTCTCGGTACTCGTTTTCACAAAATCTAACAGATCTTGGATAAGATTTGTGAATCCAGGCTTCTCGGTTGTTCAAGTGAGGTTTATAGGATGTGGTTCCTATTTTAAGTGGCTTATCCAAAATACTACCATTATTTCTACAAAAATTCCATGGACGTCGGAAGAACAGGATGGTGTGAACTTTAGGATTTGGTGTCATGGTTCTCAGTTCATTTTCTAAGTCTTGTTTCCAAAGATGTAGGATGATAAAACAATTAAGAAATTCTAAGAGGTTCTTATCACTTTCTTTTTCGATGTTTCTTCCAAGCATGAATATCCTTGTGAGGTTGGCAATGAATCTTCTGGTAGGAATTTCAATGGCTATCAAGTACTTATTGGTTAAGTACCATAATAGCGTTTTGAGCTGGTCAGGGAAATCATCTTCATTCCAGATAAAAGGATGAATGAAATGATAATTCAAATTTAACCCAAAAGGATAAATAATCGAACCTCCATTGAATCTGAATAGGTCTGTGTGGGGTTGCCACATGAGGTTCTCCTGATTCTCGCAAGACTCAATCATTTCGGATCTCGCCGAATAATTTCTTCAGAAATTTCCAGCTAGGCAAATCTTTGATCTTCTCAATCTTGTATTTCACACCATGATTGAGCATATGGAACTCAGGTCTTTTAATGTACATGTTGATTTCAGCTGGTGCTTTAGGTCTTGACAAGAAATCAGCAAGCACATTCTTTTTTCCAGGAATGTGTTTGGTTTCAAAAGAGTATTTTGAGAACCATTCAGCCCATCAAAGCAGTTGAGAGTTTGGAATCTGTTTTTGTTTAAACTTGGTCATCTGAGGAAAAGATGCTATGTCTAATTCTACCAGGAAGTGATGGCCGATAAGATGAAATTCAAACTTTTTGATTCCATTTTTTATTGCTAGGATTTCTTTGAAAGTGGAATGGTAATGCATTTCAGCTTGAGAAAACTTTCCACTTTTGTGAGCACAAATGAGTCTTTTACCATCAATTTCTTCGAATAGGACGGCTGCCCAGTATTCATCACTTGCGTCATTTTGAAGAATTCTTTTACCTATTGATGGTATTTGAAGCGGTGGAAGATTCTGCATAATCTCCTTAAGCTCAGCGACTGCTTTGGTCTGAGTTTTCCCAAGGTGAAGAGTTCTTTTTCAGCATGGATTGCAAAGGGATCAGAAGCTTTGCAATATTGGGGACAAAATCTCTGAGATAGTTGATTATCCCCAGAAATTGCTGAACTTGCTTTGTCGTGAAGTTATCTTCAGGGAACTTCAATAATTCTTGGGCAATATGTGGCCCTGGATAGTATGTACCCTTGTTGAGGTGCATACCAAGAAATTCAATTTCTGTTTGGGCAATGTTCATCTTTCTTTGAGAGAGCATAATGCCATGCTTTCTCACTATTTCTGCAAACTGCTCAAGGAGTTGGCAAAGTGTGATTGTTCATCGTGGGCTGTAAAGCGAGAATATCGTCGATATATACAGCTGCACTTGACAAGATTGGTTGGAAAATACGGCACATGGCCTTTTGGAAAAGGGATGGTGCTACCTTTAAACCAAAATGAAAAACTTTCCACTGGAAGTGTTGGTTCGGGATACAGAATTCTGTTTTGGATCTGTCATCAGGATGAATACCCAATTGCCAAAATCCGGCTTTGAGATCGAATTTGGAATAGATATGAGCTTTGGTTAAACTAGTAAAGAGAGAATCTCTGGATGGTAAAGGGAATTTATTATCTTGGAGAAAGAGGTTGAGTGGTTGATAATTGATTACCAATCTCATTTTTCCTCTGTTTTGCTCAGCACATTTATTAACATAAAAAGCTTCACAATCCCATTGAGAATTAGAGATTTCAATAAGGCATTGCTGCAATAATTCTGAGCATTCCTTTGAGCTAAAGCCAAGTGTTCTGGCTTCATTCTCATATGGCTTGCCTTGGTCGAATTTATGTCTTCATTTTTTTTAAAGGGAAGGCAGACAAAGAATTCAGGATTTTCCCATAAAGGATGAGAACATTTCTGGGCAAATTCTGAATGGGATTCTGAACAAGATTCGAGCAACTTTTGCATGATTGGATCTAATAAACTCATCTCAATGGAAAAAGTCTCTGGATGTTAACGAACTCGAGAATTGGTCTTTAAATCTAAGACCTTTTCCAGAATGATTCGAAGTTGAGAGATTTGAGTCATGATGTCCCACCCAATTATCAAATCTTTATTGGGAAGGCTTGATCCAAAAATCTTTGTGGTTATGGAACACCGAGGAAAAAAAAACTGGACAAAGGATCGGTGTGGTTCTGACATTCGTGGAGAAGGTATCTCTTGAAGCAGAATTGAAGTATTGGATGTAAAGAGTCCAGAATTCTTCAGGTAGAACCTTGGTGTCTAGAATGGAGCAACTTGCTCCGGTATCAATGAGAGCAATGACATTGATAGGCTTGGCGAACTTTGAGGTGAAGATTTTTACCGGGAAGTGGGGACAGTGAGTTTGACTTGAGAATATGTCAAGATTTGGTTCTGGAGATGTAGGAGATATGTGAAAAATGTCTTTAGATTCTGAGTTAGACTCAGTGTCACTAAAAGTTTGGTAAAAAGGAATGACACAAAGAGTTTGTTCCGTTGGTTCATCATCAGCAGAGAATAATGATTCAATATCATCATTTTCAAGGGAAATACCTGTTTCATTCTCTATTAGATGATTCTGACCTTTTTTCGCCTGGGGACAGTTTTTGGCAAAATGTCCATTCTTGTTGCAAATATAGCAACGGTTGGATTTATTATGGCTTGTGCGATCCTTCCTTTTGCGTAGGTATCGCCATTTCTTCTTTTTCCGGAAATGCTTGGTGCCATGTCTGGATTTCTTTATCGAATACTTCTTGTAGTGCTTTTTTTTTTTTTTTCGGGAATACTGGCCACAAGTACCATCACAATCTTGTTTGGAGCATTTGATCTTTAACTTCTGGTGGGAACAAGCTGATTCAAGACGCTTGTCATTTGTGATGTATGTGCGGACCATCCGGCGCTTTAAGCATAATTCTTCAAGACATAGATGGACTTCTTGCTGAATTTCTCCCGAGGGAACATCTTGTATCCTTCTTTGCTTTCCAAAGAAAGATCTTTCAACCATCTGAGATAGCTCTTTAGGGATAGAAGTAAGGTAGACATGCTTTAGATTTGGATCTGCGCCAATTTGGTAAAAGAGCTGAAGCATTAGTCGATAATGCTTATCAAGATGCTTTTTCCGAAGGGAGCAGCATCTTCTTTCGAAAAATTCTCTTCTTTTTAGCTCTTTGAGATCTCCGGGTGTTCCCACAAAAACATGATATAAATAAGTAAGAGCATGGCTGAAATTGGGTGACATTAGAAACATAATCTGGTCTTGTTCTGTGAGTGATTACCACCAGAATTTAAGGCTCCCTGTGAATCTTGTAACGAAATTGTAAAGGACATCATTCATATCATGGTTGGTAATGCATTGTGTACTCAACCAAGTATGAAATTCTTCAAGTCTTTCTGGCCATTTTGGATAAAGAATATCGTCAATGGAGAAGAATTGTTTTGATGCCATAGACACATGTCTGGTGGAGTTGTTTCTAGTGGGATTAATTGTCTGTCCAAATTCTGGATCAGAATAGTTTAATTCCATTTCATAGTCTGGAAGAGTGCCAGCCATGAATATTTGTGAAGTTGGTGGAACAATAGGAGGAGAATCAACTGTAGGATCTGAGAAGGATGAAGAAGAAGAAAAAGATGCTAAGTCTGATGTAGTAGAGAAAGTTTGTTCAGCAAACAGAATCTGTTTTTCTGGGATAACAGGATCAGGCTCAGGCTGTTGGGTAATATGGTCAGATTCTTGAGTACCCAAATCCTTTAAAAATGATTCTAATGGATTTGATAACATCATATGGTCTGGCTTTTCTCTTATAATAATTGAACTTGATTCCGTAGGTGGTGTTTTTTCTTTTCCCTTTTCCTTCTTCAAGGTTTTGAGACGATTTCGTATCTCTGCCATATCTGGTTCTCTTCTGGAGGTATCTTCTGGGATATTGGTAAAATAGATGCTTGTGGTGCTGGAGGTACATACCCAGTTCGAACAGGAGGTGCCAATGGATCGAAAGGTCTGAACTTTCCTTCTTCAAGAAGTTGAATTTGCTTCTTGAGTTTGTCTATTTCTGGTTTTGGACTTTCAAGATAGTGGTACCCAAGATGTTGTCCTAATTCCAAGGCATGAAGCCTTTTCTGGAACTCAGAAAGTATCTTCTTGGTACTTTCATTATATCTTCGGAGATCTTGTTGCACATTTTCGATCTTGGAATCAATAGCCTTGAAGGCATTGTTCTGTGCCAACAGAGTCTCTGATTGCCAGTTTAGAACGGCTTCAGCAACAGGAGTTTTCTTCTGTCTTCCATGTTCATCTACATCAGTGGGGGTAGGGATTTTAGGAACATGTCGATATCTGCCATGTGGGTCAATAAACTTTTATGTAGCAGGAAACGAGAGTTTAGAACTTTCCTTGACAAGAGGAGGAAAGTCAGTATCTTGGAACATGGCAATAGAAGAAGTGGGTGGTGCTTCTGCTGGGACTTCGAGCGGGTAAGAATGTTTCTTGGCCCATTTGAGGATTGGCTTATAAAACGGAGAGAGAGCTTGTCTTTTCTGGGGAGGAGTAGGTGGAGGTGATTTTGGCTGATCTGGTACGGTTTGGGACGTAGTACTGAACTCTGGTGGTGGAGGTGGTGCATAAGAGACCATGAACTGGTATTTGTCACACTCACCAAGAGTATCAATGGAGGAGTCTCCGTTCAAGTACCTTTGGTACACCTTATCCTTTGGCTTTTTCCGTCGAGGTGGAGATCTTGCAAGAGGATCTACCTTGTTAGGAGAATTTATACAGTGGGAACATTGGCAAAAAGGATCCCAAAAATAATGACCATAATTGTCTTTATAGTAATGAACAGGATGTCCATCACCATCGAAGTGGCGAACATGCTTTTTTTGGGTCTGGTAAATGAATTTTGGAACACACGGTTCAATCATGAAGAGGGTCTGGAAAATAGAAGGACTTTCTTCCTTTTCTTTGCCAAATTTGATGGAAACATTTCCATCTTTTTTTCTTACAAACTCGAGTCTGTGGACTGGAAAGGCTTGTTATGCTGGTGTAGCTTTTCATAGTTGGTGATCTAAGTCTCTGGAAGGAGCTTGGCCAACGTATCCTTCGGGATCTGCTTGGGTACATGAATGCAGGACGCCTGGTCATTCTGCATGGAGATGAACAACGCATCTTCATTACCATTGTTGAAGTTGAGGTTTAGGGCATGATTCTGCACTCGATAAACCATCTGGTAATGTAGAGTTGCGGCTACAGATTCAGCAGTCTGAGGGGCTCTAGTGAGCTGGACTTGGACTTTCAGAAAAGAAAGTAGCTGAGAGTCTGATAGAGCGATGTTGAAGTTTGGATATAAAGTCACAAAGACTGTTCCGACATTCAGAGTGGTTTGAAAAGTACCAATGCAAGCATGCTGGTATTGTAAAAACCTGGTATCTAACAAAGCAATTCTTGCCACTACTGGCAAACCTTTTCTACCATGAAAAGTGAGAGCAAGACGAACAACTCCATAGTGGACATGAGAATATCCCTGTTGGACCCATTGTCTGGGAAATTCTGGAGGGATCTGAAGAGTAACAAAGTATTTTTTCTCAGTAGCAGGAATAGATGCTGATCGAATTTGGAAGACTGGACGTACTCCTTTACTTGCTTTGGGGTTTGGTGAATAAGTTGACGAATGGAGCGGATAGGTGAGAATGATGAGGTGGGTTTAGCAAAGGCTGAATAGGGGTTCATAAGAGGAAGCTGAGTTTCAGAGATCTTGGTTTCATCGCTAAGAGAGACTTCATAAAGATAATCAATCTTAGAAGCATTGGAAACACGAAATTCTGAGAGGGATGAGGATGAAGAGGAAGAAGAAGGAGCAAGAGAAATGGGTGCTTCGAGGATTTCTGGTTCTGTAGACATGATGAGAAAAGGTCTTCTCAGCACTGGAATCACCTGTCAAGCTTATGGAATGGATGATATCAAAAACGAAACCTTGGCTTTGATACCATGAATGGACCTAAACTTAGGATCAGGGAAGGAGAGTAAATTTCCTGCAGGTATGCATCCCACATTGGGCGAACAACTCCCGTTCAAGCTCTTCAGGGACAGCCTTTTAGCAGAAAACCACTCAGCCCTTTAATCCAGAGCCTAGAGACACTCAGAAGATACTAGGATGGAAACGTTTCTGATCTACCCAAGCTGCATATCTCGAAGGATCATACCAGGCTAGAGAAGAAGAGGAATTTAGAAAGCCATGGAGAGCTTTTCACAAAGCACACACTTTACTTCAAAGGACTCTGCCCAACACAATAGAGAAAATTCCAATTAAAGACTCGAAGTAATTCATTTTCTTGAATATGGACATGAAATAGATTTTACTTTAAATAAGAGTTTTAAGAGATTATATTAGTCTCAAAATAGGACTTGACATGATTATGCCTATTTCAAATAAGGAACAACCAACTATGAATATTTTTTTTTTGTCTAAATATAAATTAAATTAAATTTAAAAAAAGATGAACATGCATGAGGGAGGCTCCCTCCCGCTTGTGGTTGCTACCCTTTTCTTGATGGGGTAGTGATAATAGCTGATGGGGTCATCAGTGCCTAAGCAAGGACTAGTTTGAGGGCGCCAGGTGAGAGCTGGCAACCCTCACGTAGATTTGGGAGAGGGTTGCTGCCCTCTCTCATCTCTAGCAAGGGTTGTCAGCGACCTTACTGACCATTGTTGTTGCTCTATTTTTTTTTTTTTAAAGGAGAAAACTGTAAAAAGAAAGAAAAAAGAAAAATTTTAAAAGATGAAATTGCTATTTGTTGGGTTGAGATTTGGGAAACAGATCCCTAAAACACTGATTTGACACAGAATTGAACACAAACGTAGCGGAAGCAAGCCCAAAAAATTCATGAATCACCGATCTTAAGGCACATCACATAAACAAACGTACCTGGTTTCCGCAGACTAAACCCTAGTGTTGCGAATCAAAGAGGAATAATCCATGCCGTTCTTCAGAGGATTCTTCTTTATTGTTCTTCAGGGGAAAGCGGGGTGAGAGAGTGTAACTTCTGAGAGAGGATGTGCGTAACCGAGAGAGAGCGTAATCTTTCTTTTTCAAAATACATAACCTTTCAATATCAGATTAATCGCCTCTTATTTTTTCTTTATCTATAATAATTTCCTCCATGGGCCCTCAACTCACGGGCCGAGCCTTTTTGGGCCCAATATGGGTAGACGGATCAACTCAGGCCCATCAAAAAGAAAAAATCATCATCTCCCACTCGCATATGGTGGGCCAAAATCAACATAGGCGGACGGGCCCTACTTAGGCCCATCAAAGAAAAAACCATCATAGACTCTCACTTGACATGGTGGGCCGAACAGAATCCTCTTTTCCTCATTGCAACATTTATACTGGTGAATAGTCTGTGTGACTAGCATACTTTAAGAGCTCATTGCCATGCATTTGTTAGAAATATATAACAGCTCATAATGGACATCACATCCTGAGTAGATTTAGTATGCAGTACCCTAGATCGATCGATCACATTTATATCTCTCTTGATCTCTTTTAAACAATGATATATATATATATATATATATATATATATATATATATATATTGTATTCACAATTATGATTATCTCAAATACAATCATAATTGGTTAACTAGTGAATACAAACCTACAATGTGATTCTCCAAATTCGATCTTCCTCTTTGCTTCAAACTCTCAATTTTAGTTAAGCTTGCTTTTCTAGAAATGTCCCATTAGATCGAATCAATTTATAACCATTGGCAACATTCTAAGATAACAAGCACTAAATAGAAATCTTGAGAATAAGTAAAAGTCATGAGGGTACTAAAATTGATGAACTCTTTTTCTCAAGAGTCTCACATGGCATAAAAGTTGAGATCAAACTTTTGCCACTCTTATTGGTCGTCTCATGCATACGTAGCATGAAATACGTATTACAGTATTAACTCATTTCCCATGGAGCGTATGTCTACATCTTCAATACCGTATAGATAATAGTTCAGACATACCAAATGTCTAACTTGAGTTTACGTATTTACTCATTCACAAAATTCATCAGAACTCACATCTGGCATCTTAGACAGATAAAGTAAAATATGTTGGGTATTTTACTTTCGGATAAAGTAAATATCATATCATCATCTTAACACTTAGTTAAGGCGACATATTTATTTTAAGTACGAGCTCTCGATTATCATTTAGATAATAAGCTTAAAAAACCATGGGGATAAGTGTTCCAAAAGTCCTAAAACTTGTCACGAAAATGCATTTCAGTCCTAAAACTTGCAAAAAGTGCAAATAAGTCCTCAAATTTGTTAAAATAGTTCAATTAAGTCCTAAAGCTAACATTGTCAATATTTTCCGTTAAAAATACTGACGTGGCATTTTAAATTAATTTTTATTTTCCAGTTGGCTTTTTAAATTATTTTTTATTTTCCAGCTGGCTTTAAATTATTTTTTATTTAATTTTTTTAAAAATGTATATTTAAAAACTAAAATTCATTTTTTAAAAACTATTAAAAAAAGAAAAAAAAAAGGGCAGAGGAGGCGGCCGTCCATCGCCGGAGGGGCTGGCGACGGTCGCCGCCGCCGCCGCCCAACCAAGGCGAGGCCTCGCCGCCCTGGCGAGGGCCGGCGACCCTCGCCCGACGCGGCGAGGCTCACCCGGCGCGAGCGAGGCTCACCCGGCGCGGGCGAGGGCTCGGGCCCCGGGCGAGGGCCGGCGACCCTCGCTAGGCGCGGGCGAGGGCTCGCCGACCCCACTCGCCCGACGAGGGCGAGGGCGCCCGATCTTGGCACGCCGACCCTCGCCCGGGGCCGGCGGGGCTCGCCTGGGCGGCGACGGTCGCCGACCCCCGGCGAGGGTCGTCGTGCCCAGATCTGGGCGCCCTCGCCCGGGGTCGGCGAGCCCTCGCCCGTGCTCGGCGAGGGTCGCCGGCCCTCGCCCGGGCCGGCGAGGCCTCGCCCGGTCGGGCGGCGGCCGACGACCGTCGCCGACCCCCTTCCGGCGATGGGCGGCTGCCTCTTCTTCCCCCTTTTTTTTTTTAAAAAATTTTTTTAACAGTTTTTTAAAATTAAATTTTAGTTTTTAAATATAAATTTTTAAAAATTTTGAATAAAAATTATTTAAAATACTACGTTAGCGCCACGTTAGCATTTTCCGTCAATAAAACTGACGGCGTCAATTTTAGGACTCAATTGAACTATTTTGACAAGTTTGAGGACTTATTTGCACTTTTTGCAAGTTTTAGGACTGAAATGCATTTTCGTGACAAGTTTTAGGACTTCTGGAACACTTATCCCAAAACCATATCATCTCTATTTATCACATAGTAAATAGAGGCAATTACTTGTGTGAGTGGGCTAATCTTTTATCTATCCGATATACTTTCTCAATTTAATATAATGCGCTGAGCATTAAGATACATAAACGTCAAACAAAGATTCATATGCATTAATGATGAAAAAATACAAATTCATTAAATGTGAACACTTTAGGGAAATTACAATATTCAGTACATCAGCCTCTACGCAGTCCTAGAGATTTTACATGACCACAAAACACATATCTAGATATTGGCTTTGTCATCAGATTTGCTACTATTATATGCGTAGATATGTATTGTAAATTCATATCTTTTCGTGCAACCATATCCTTGACAAAATTATACTTGGTATCTATATGTTTGGTCTTGCCATGATATTTTGGAATTTTGGTGTACGCTATAACTGCTTGGCTATGGATTTGCAGTATACCCTATAACACTTTCTTATATTGCTACTAATAATACCATGAACTCAGCTTCCATCGTGGACAATGTTATACACGTTTGTTTCTTACTACTTTAACATATGGCTCCATTATTTAGTAAGAAAACAAATCCAGAGGTAGATTTCCTTTTATCTAAATCTCCTCCCCAATCAGCATCTGAATAGCTTTTGAGTCGCAGATCCTTTTCTCAATAACTCATCATATAATTAGCAGTTCCCTTTAGATACCTCAGTATTCTTTTAACGGCTTTCCAACATCATTGACCTGGATTGGATTGGTATTTACTCACAATTCCAACTGCAAAACATATGTCAGGTCTTGTACACATCATAGCGTACATCAAGCATCCCAACAGCACTAGCATAAGGAACATATTACATTTGTTCCTTCTCTTGTGGAGTCTTTGGACACAATCTGTGGCTCAATCCTTCGCCTTTTGTAATAAGAGTATTTATGGGTTTACAATCTTGCACACGAAATCGTTTAAGAACCCTATTTATGTATGTTTCTTGTGAAAGAGACAATGATCTCTTCGAACAATTTCTTGAAATTTAACTCCAAGAATGTATGCAACATCACTCATGTTTTTCATCTTAAAATTGGAAGATAACCAACTATTTACAGTATTAACAAACTCCATATTACTTTCAGCAATTAGTATATCATCAACATATAATGATATAATCACAAATTGATCTTTGGATCTTTTGATATATACATAATGATCCTCATCTATCATTGTAAAATCATATGCCATTACGGCATTATGATAACGTATATACCATTGTCTCGACGACTACTTAAGGCCGTATATCGATCTTAAAAGTCGACATACCTTTCCTTATTGGCCTTCTATAATGAAACCAACAGATTGTTCTATATATATTTCTTCCTCTAATTCTCCATTGAGGAAATCAGTCTTTACATCCATTTGATATAACTCAATATTCATACTAGCCACTATTACCAGAATAATGCGAATCGAGGTAAATCTCACTATAGGAGAAAATGTTTCTTTCAAAATCAATTCATTCTTGTTGATTATACCCCTTCGCCACAAGGCAAGCCTTATACCTTTATATCGAGCCATCAGCTTTACGCTTTATTTTGAGAACCCACTTGTTTCCAATAACTTTGTATCATTTTGGAAGATCAATTAGTTCCCAAACTTGGTTTGACTTCATTGACTCAATCTCCTCTTCCATTGCAAGAATCCATTTTTCCTTATTAGGACAATTTAGAGCCTCACTAACATTTCTTGGCTCATTTTCATCTTGTGGAGCAACCATGAAAGTTTTCCCTTCAATGTCAAAACGTCGACGGGAAATATTTTTGCGACTTGTTTGCTGTATGGGAGATTGTACACTTTGCACATCATTCCCCATTATGCTCCCACTCGGATTAGATAATGATGATATCATCTCATCATGTGGTTGTAATTGAGAGTGAGTCGAATTAAATTCATTACTTCTCATGTTACTCCCACTTGGACGAACTCCATTAAGTTCATTATTTTGATCCAAGGTTTCAAATAGGAAGTAATCCTCTCATATTTCGCACTTCTTAGGAAATTCATTCTCTAAGAATGTGACATATTGTGATTCGAATTCAGTTATACTTCAACTTTCCTACTTACTTATGAACACATACCATTTTGAGTATTCAGAGTATCTTATGAAAATACTATTCTTTCATTTGGGACCCAATTTCCAAAACTTGTGAGAGGGCTCATGAGTACAAGCAGCACAACCCCATGGCTTAAGAAAACTTAAGTCCGATTTTCTATCCGTCCATAACTCATATGGAGTAGAAATAACTGATTTGGAAGGCACACAGTTAAGTATATATGCAGTAGTTAACAAAGCATCACTCTAAAAAGTGATAGGTAAGTTAGCATGCGCCATCATGGACCTAACCATTTCCAATAGGATTCTGTTTCTTCTCTCCGCAACACCATTTTGTTGAGGAGTATATGGAATAGACAACTGTTTTTCTATTCATTTTTCATCACATAACTTTTTGAACTCATCAGATAAATATTCTCTACTTTGATTGAATCTCAATACTTTTTGAAACAACTTAATGCTTCAGATTTATGAGAAATCAAATAGACATATCCAAATCGAGTATAATCATCTATAAAAAGTAATGAAATAAACAGCCCCATGCCTTCCTCTCGCATTCATTTGACCACATACGTCAGAATGGATTAAATGCAGAGGAAATTCAACTCTTTTACCTTTTCCAAATGGTTTCATTGTCGTTTTCCTTACTAGGCAATGCTCACATATAAGCAAATCGATTTTTTCAATGTTACCCAACAAGCCCTCTTTAGCTAGTCTATTCATACGTTGTTGGCTAATATGATTAAGTCTAACATGCCACACATTTACATCATTATCATATAAAGTAGAATACGTGAAAATGAAATAATAAACATTGATATCATCACAGTCAACATTTTGTACAATAAAATTATCTAGAAAATGACCATAACCATAGTAATTAAATCTACACCGCTATTATGGAAGTTCATACTAAAACCAAGTTTAACCAATATCAAAACAGACACTAAATTTCGATGAATTTCCGGAGCATGTAAAACATCATGTAGGAACAAGGTGCGTCCAGCACACATGTTCAATTAGCAGGTGTCAATCCCTTTAACTTCAGTTCTGGAGCTATTTCCTACACAGATCATTTTAGTTCCAATTGGAACTTGTCAAAATTCTACGAATGATTCTTTATCCTTCACTACATGATCTGTTGCTCCCGAATCTACAGTCCACAAAGGATCAAATTCAGTTAAGAATACATAACTTGACACATTAGCAAAGTTCTTAAGAGTACAATGGGTGAGTACCTTCTTTGACTTGTGACAGTAGCGAGCGTAGTGACCCTTCTGGTCACAGTTGTAATACTTCATCCTTGAAGTATTCTTCACTCGAGAACGTTTTCTTCTCTTATGTTGGTTAGCTCTTAGTTTCTTGCAAGAAGGACTTGATCCCTTACATTTTCACATATTGAATGAATCAATGCGCTTACGCTTAGAGCTCGAAGCTCCTTTTGAGCTGGAAGTAATATAGCAAATATGTGTTTCCTTCTCAAATGCCTTGAGGCAGTCCTCTGCTAGCTCAAGGTGGCGCACGGCATTCTCAATTTCTTCCATAACATGGTCAAGAGCTTCTAGTGCTCATTGCTTTTCAAGAACACATTGAATTTTCATATTCAATATTTCACAATTCTCGCCGTTCATTTTGTCTTATTTATTGTTCTTAGTTGCAGAATCCATTGATCTGAACATATCAGACATATATGCACGAATTATTAATGCCTATCATTTATGCATCTATTTTACATAAAACCATCATATTAATGAATAATTTCAAATTATGTTTCAGAATCAAGATGTCACTTAGTTTCCAATCATCATCTAAAAATCCTAACTTGAAATTATCATTAATATAATTTTCTATGTAAAATAAGTTCAGCAAAGTTACTAAAACTTTCTTGAACTTCCCACAACGAATTGTAAATTAACATGCTAATTTACAACAATAAATAACATTGAACTTTCAATAATTAATTATGTCAATCACACTAAGTAATATATTCAGAGAAAAAAAATCAACATAGAAAGAGATATCTACACCTAAAACATCTCATACTCATGTAAAAAATAAGTAGGGAAAGTCTTATCTAATCTATCAGTAATATTCTCTAAGAGATCTGAAGACACATCGGCCAACCACAGAAAAACTTTTGGAGAGCTCTCATGCCACCTCCAAGGCGCATTCACTCTGCGCCATGTGACACTCAATTCAACGGTTAAAGTTTTGGTCAACTCGATTCTATAACATTCTCTTACAAAAGCTTCTGCAAGCCTCTTACAATTCGGGACCACGTTGACCTCCCATAGATGATCTAACACTATTTGCCATTTAGGTGGAAGAATGTTCAATAAGGTTGACACATTCTCAAAATCCGGCATAAGATAACTACTCCAGATGATTCCTTGTATCATCTGATTGACCATGACCACGTGTGATACTACATCACCATCATTCCACCGATAATTAGTTAACTCTGTTATTAGCTTTTAATTCTTGCCTTCTCTTGGTCCGTTCTTGGAAATGTAGGCATGTGTGCATAACGCATCATAGTTCTTGCAACAAATGCAGAACATAAAGAGGGATTACTTATAATTTACATAGATATAAATGAAAAAAAGAAACACATTCTTTTTCCTCCCCCCCCCTTTTTTTAAGTCAATGGTCAAAGTCAACAGTCAACGCCGGTTAACGGAGGTCAACGACGGTTGACGGTTAATGGATGACCGAGTCAAGTCAACGAGTCGGTCAATGGGTCATTCGGGTCGAATAGGTTGGGTCGGTCGGACCGGTCGGGGCTGGATGAGCCGGTTAGGCTGGCACGTGCCCTACGCGTGCGTGGGCAACCGCCGGCCGACGTCACGATGACGTTCGCCGGCGCGTGCCTTGCACACGCAAGCGGTTGTCGTGCGCGCGTGTGGTTACCACGCGCATGCATTGCATGCGCCTGCGGTTTCAACCACTCGTGCGTGCGTCGCATTGCACACGCCGACGGAGTCGAACTCTTCGGCTGCGTGTGATGGCGAGTCCGGCGGTGTCCGGTGACGAGCGACCACTCGAAATTCTCATATCGCTGAGTACTTCAACCTAAGTAATCATAATCGCAATTTGATCTACGGAAGAACCAAAAATAGGGGGAATAGTACAGCGTCGGGATTATTCCGTCTCTAAAACGATTAACAGTGACGTTTAACAAAAAACAATCAATCAAACTTTGTTTATAATCGTAAACGGTAATCGGTAAACATGATTAAGAGGCTCTGATACCAATGTTGGGTTCAGATTCGAGAAATGGATCCCTAAAACACTGATTCGACACATAATCGAACACCAACGTAGCGGAAGCGAGCCTAAAAAATTCATGAATCACTGATCTTAAGACACATCACATAAACAAACGTACCTTTGTTTCCACAGACTAAACCCAAGTGTTATGAATCAAAGAGGAATAATCCATGCCGTTCTTCAAAGGATTCTTCTTTACTATTCTTCAAGGGAAAGCGGGGTGAGAGTGCGTAACTTTTGAGAGCGGACGTGCGTAACCAAGAGAGAGCATAATCTCTCTTTTTCAAAATACGTAACCTTTCAATCTCGGATTAACCGCCTCTCTTATTTTTCTTTATTTATAATAATTTCCTCCATGGGCCCTCAACTCACAGGCCGGGCCTTTTTGGGCCCAACATGGGCAGACGGGTCAACTCAGGCCCATCAAAAAGAAAAAATCCATCACTATTCACTAAATAATGAGTTCATACCATTTTTCGAAATTGATATGATTACTTCAGGTATTTATTTGAAATAAGATTCATTTTAGACTTTTATTTAATCAAATAATGACACTTCATGTTCTTTTTTGTAATTTGTCCCAAAAAATAGAAATCTTTTTATTTCTATTCCTTGCAAAACAAGGTCGCAGATCTATTCTCTGATGTAAGGGGTGACGTTCTCCTCCCTAACAAAGGAAACCGGCAGAGTTTCCGCGTCACATGAAGCCGGTCATTCGTTGACCATACGAGGAGCGAACCCGAAATGGGCAGGAAACGTCACTGCCGACGAAGCTGCAATGCACGATCTAGAAGGAAGGAGGGACAGGCAGCCACCAATGGAATCCCCACAAAAGAAAAATGTACATCCTCGTTCGTGGGTCCTCCCAGATTTCAATCCTTAAACTAGTCGAACTTGTTAGAACGAAGTCCCAAGAAAGAACGAAGAAGCAGCACGCCATCTTTCCGGTTATCTTAATACTTTCTAGAAATTTCCTTTGAGTACAGTTGCCTATATAAATTGGGTTGGTTCTTGTTTTCTTGCATTGTCTTCACTTCGAGTGCGAAATTCGAGATCTTGAAATTGTCGGAATCGGGGAGAGAGAGAGAGAGAGAGAGAGAGAGAGAGACTGTGAAGCGAGTTGAATTCAAGAAATGGCGGTGAAAGGAGCTAAAGCAGAGAAGAAGAAGGTGGTGGTGATTGGCGGCGGCGTCGGTGGCTCTCTCGTCGTTAAATCCCTGCAGTTCATTGCTGAAGTCGTTCTTATCGACCAGTAAGTCACCAATTTTCCCCTGCTCTTCTTTTTTCAAGGAATTCTGATTCCTCGTTCGCGGTTCTTTTTTCTGGCATTCTCTTCTTATTTTCCCGGTGAATCCCAGCTTGAGCACAGCAAGCAAGGTACCGAGCAATTCTTAATGTGAACATGACAGTTATGTTAATTACAGAGAATGAGATTAGCGGTGACCTCGCTCCATCTCATTTTCGGAAACCCTTTGTACCGTGTGGCATGAAAAGTGTTTCCTTTGCATGTATAGAGTTTGAGTGACTGTCATTAGTTGCCAAAGGCAGAACGTAACTTCCCCTTTTCTTAGGAGCACGGCCTGATCTTTGGTTGTAGACTACCATATAAGATGATGAACTGTTGATAGCGTGCTGATGCTCAGGCTGTTTTAGCATCTTGAATTGATAATTGGCACTTCTTGAATTTCGAAATGTCGACAGGAAAGAGTACTATGAGATCCCCTGGGCAGCCTTAAGGGCGATGGTTGAGCCCTCTGTCGCCAAAAGATCCGTGATTTATCACAGAGATTATTTCACGCACGGACAGATTGTCACGTCTGCGGCAGTGGACATCACGGAAAGCGGAGTCTTGACTGCGGATGGCGATCTGTATTCGTACGATTACCTTGTTATTGCCACCGGACATGATGATCCAGTCCCAAGAGATAGAGGCGAGAGGCTCGTCCACTACGAGGCCGGTGAGTAAAATGCTCACGAGACTTCATGGAAATCCTAACAGGAAATTTCAGTATTACAAAAATTAACGATGTTTTGGACATGTTTCGTTGATAAAACGCGTCTCTGTGGCCTTTTATCTGCAGAATATGACAAGATCAAATCTGCAAATTCGATCCTTATTGTCGGAGGAGGTCCCACGGGTGTCGAACTTGCTGGTGAGCTCGCCATCGACTTCCCAGAAAAGAAGGTGACCCTGGTACACAGAGGTTCCAGATTGCTGGAATTCATAAGCCCCAAGGCTTCCAAAAAGACATTGGACTGGCTGGTTTCGAAGAAAGTCGAAGTGATCTTGGGCCAATCGGTCGATCTGGATTCTATGTCGGATGGCATTTATCGCACGTCCGGGGGCGAAACTGTCCATGCTGATTGTCACTTTGTTTGTGTTGGGAAGCCGATCGGCTCGTCCTGGCTTCAACAGACTTTCCTGAAGGACAGCTTGGACAGCCAGGGGAGATTGATGGTCGACAAGCACCTGAGGGTTAAGGGCCACGAGAGAGCTTTCGCCATTGGCGATATCACCGATATCGAAGTAAGTAGAATCCGATGCCTGCCATATATGTTAACTCGATTCTCTCGAGCTATCTCGGCCAATCCTTCTTTCCGTGCCTTATATGCAGTTATCAACTCATCATACAAGGAATCGATCATGAAAGTTCAGGTCCTGATGAATAAGGATGTTCTCTCTGTGGCTAATTATGCAGGAAATGAAACAAGGCTATGCGGCCCATACGCACGCCGAGATCGCTGTGAAAAACCTGAAGCTATTGATGAGCGGAGGACGAGCGAGCAAAATGTCTGCTTACAAGCCCGGGCCGGCGCTCGCGATTGTTTCCCTTGGAAGGAAAGAGGCGGTTGCGCAGTTCCCTTTCATGACGGCGATCGGATGTTTTCCGGGAAAGATCAAATCTGGTGATCTTTTCGTGGGGATGACGAGGAAGCAGCTCGGGCTGAAACCGCTCTCTTCGAAACCAGAGTCGCCATCGACTGGGAAATGAGAGAACGCGGAGGGTCAAGAGGTGTTTGTTGGTAGGGGTGATCGGTTTTCGGTCCGATCCGGTCCCACTTAGGAATTGGAAATCAGACCATATCACCGGTCCAATCTAATCTGGGTGATTCCCCATTTAGGTGATCCGACATGCTCAGCTGAGTTGCTGGGCTTGATCCTTGGTGTTGTATAAAATGTATTGAAACAGGGGTGGAGCAGTCTGTGAATTTGTTGTGTGTTTGTTCAAGATTGAATTTTGTTGTTCAGTGGATTACTTCATTTGTTTTTTGGGTTGTAATTTTGTTTACTTATGTAAAGTGCATGTAATTTTAAGGAATTAATAATTTTTCACGGTCATTGAAATGACGAGTTATTCGCGACCTATTGATGACTGGTGAAATTATTGATATGGTTAGAAATTCACACAATTTCTTATTGCGACATATCTTCTTAGTACTCGAAACAAGAGTATTGTATATACAACTAGTTTATATCTTTTCCAAATAATTTGGAGTTTTTTATGATAAAAAATCGTCAGCTATCTTATAATATTTTCTGACCATCTCAAGAAGTCAAAGTCATGCAAGAGAGGAGAGCAGCCCTTAATTTGACAGTAGACAATACCAAAAAGACGAAACTTTACCATATAATATTGATATCTCAATTTCATTTTTTTCATCCCATCAAAAACCTGAACTTGTATCGGTGATTCAAAATTACTTTCCGTCATAGTTCAATGATCGTTTAAAATTTGATCTATATTAATGTCATGGATGGAATTGTAACATAATGAATTTTGAATTATCGATATAAATTTAGAGGTATTAATTAATGAAAATGAAAAATGAAGTTATGGATCGACATTTCTTTATATGTTTAGGAAAGTTGTGGCTACTCAAAAGAATTAATTTCCCATAATTGTCAATTATTTGAGTTGGCACATGAGGTTAAAATGTCACGATCACAAGTCACAACTAATCAATTCATCATGCCTGTTATCTTGTGGGGATTTCTTTATCTTTCATTTGCGGAAATAGAATCGGGGAGAAATTCTGCGGTAGCTTTCAGTGTTTCACTTTCCTCTTCCATGGCGCTGCTAGTGGCATAATAGTCTCCATCTTCCCTCCGCTCCGCAGCCGCCGTGCAGCTTCGCTTCTCTCTCGGTCCTCGCCATTCCCCGACGCTTTCTTCCCGGTTTTTTCCTCCCCTCCGTCCGGCGTAGAGACCCTCCGTTCTCGCTCCGTCCGCCGCGAGCGCAGCAGGGTTCCTCCGGTTCCGCTCCAGCGAGGAAGAAAAGAAGAAGAAGGAGAAGAAGGAGATGGAGAGAGCTTTCAGCGCCAAGAAGGAGAAGGAGCCTGCTTCTTCCTCCGTTCAGGACGCCTCCGATCGGGTCTCTTTCTCTCTCTCTCTCTCTCTCTAACATAGGAACGCCCCCCGGTCGCTTGCCGGTCGTGTTTGAGCGCCGTACCAAATCGGAACTCCTTGTTCCGGTTCTCGGTTAAGGCTTTGCGATTTCGGATTTCCTCTTCTCGCTATTCCTCCGATTCGAAAGTTAGCTGCGTTGGTGTTCTCGCGGAGCTCGGCCGCTTTCCGTCGTGTGTGTTCGGACGGGAGTGCGACAGTGAAATGGTTGTGGTTGCGCTCTGAGTTGCGGCTGAAGCGTAATCATAGACGTGCACGTTGTATCTGCCGATTAATGCTCTTGAATGCCGGATGCGTGACTCGGCTTTTCTGTCGTCCAGATCACTAGGAGAGGCGAAACGATAGATGACAAGATCAAGAAGCTTGACGCCGAGCTGAGTAGATATAAAGAGCAGATCAAGAAGATGCGGCCCGGGCCGGCACAGGAAGCTAAAAAGGCTCGAGCAATGAGGATGCTCAAACAAAAACGGACGTACGACCTTTTGGCAATTCATCTGACTTTAGTTTCTGATTGTTTTCTGGATAACTTGCTGCCTCACTTCATTTCACCGAGGAATGTTATCGTCTTCTTATATGAGATAAATGTGGAACACCTTAAGTATTATCAGCTCTGTGGTTCATGATAATTGAGGGTGCTTCAGATGAGATAGTCCAGATGTTTGGGAGAACTACCTATTATGCTTGCAAAAGAATGTGTTGGTGACTGTCTAAAAGTGACGCTTCCATTGGCCCCTGAATTTAAGATCTTGCATATTTTTATTCTATATATATTTATATTGAGCTTGAACGAACATATTACCTTACTTCCAGATGACGTAAATTGAAACTGGTGATCTTTTTGCTCTGCTTTGGTTACATTTTGAAAGATTTAAATGGAATCTTTTGACAATTCTTCTCCTTCTATTGAACTTAAATGGAAACTTCAGCCAAAAAAGAAAAGAAAGAGAACTCAAATTGAAACTTCTACATGCCTTCTAGTAGCTTGTGCATCGCATGCATTCACAGCCAACCATTTTCTCTTTCCAGCTTAAGTTTGGGCTGATCTGAGGTCCTCACTGCCACTGTTATCGGTCCATCTTAGGTTAACATGTTACACCCTGGGGCTGGGGTAAAGTAGTGTCTGGGACGATAGATTAACATTACTAGTTTTTCTCACCCGAAGCAACTACACTCTTATCACGTTTGGACCATGGCTAGCTTGGCCAAAAGTAATTTGTCTTTTGTCTGAAAGGAGAGTCCTGCTTACGATAATGTAGAGTCGATAATAATTGCTTGTTGTATATGGACTTGGTCCTGAAAATAAGATACATCTTCCCTATCTTGCAACTTGTAAAGAATGGGCATCATACTGTGCACATGGATTGACGCAGCTATTTTCCTTTTTTTATTTTAGACTGGAATAAATTTTATGTTTGGGTTTTGATTAAGTTGATACTGTAGACCGAATTATGTTTAATAATTTTGACAAATTGGAGCAACTTGGCATTTTGTGAGTCCCAAATTGCTGCTATGTGTTTTCTTAGTTGAGAAAAGGGCATATTACGAGATCCCTGCACTTTTTCATATAAGTTCTCTTATCATGAAAGTCTGTAAACAGGTATGAAGGACAACGTGACATGCTATGCAGTGAGAGTTTCAAACTTGATCAAGTTGCTTGTGCTGTGGAGGGTATCAAAGACAAAGATGCTCAACAGAATGTATGTTCTACAATTCCCACTTTTCAAAATTTTGCTATCTACCACCTACCTCACGTGAATGGCAATATGAGGATGATGTATCTGGAGTGTTGATGTGTGATAATCTTTTTAGTTGTTTTTGTTCCCCTTGAAATTTTAATCTGAAAACTGTGTTAATAATTTGTTTGAGTTTCTTTTGAAGGGACTAGGTTGTCAAGACACGAATTTGTATCTAGCCTAAAAGAATCCTATCTCTTGACTAACATTCTAATTATCAGTGTAGATAATGCTCTGGAATGGGTATTTTGGGAAAAAAAAAGTAATTGGAATAAACTTCCTGTCCCTCAAAATTTCAATTATTTTTAAAAAATTTTCAAGTGTAAGACATTTTGAAAGTATGATGATTAAGGTTTCCTATCTGAGGATCTGATTAGAAACTTTTGAGATTACTTCCAAAGCCTGTGTGGGACTTCAATAACTTGATATAGTGTCTCCAGGAGCAGTAATTTTATTAGTGCTAATTTTCTGATTGGCAAGGTTAGGCTGGGGCTATCTGTTTGGCTGTTCTTTTGTACTGGAGGCTTGTCCAGTAACAAGAAAATGTGTATGCTTTGCCAGTGTTGCTGGCATGGCATAACAATCCTTGTAATATTTACAACCGAGGTTTTGCTTGTTGGGAGTGTCCTTTTGTGTGCTTGATCTGACTGTTACAAGTCCATCTTCAGCAAAATTATGTTATTTATTAAATTGTGGTCTCAATTCTCTGTAGTTCAATAGCTTATCTAATTAAATTAGATTCTAACTTATCTTTTTCCAAAACCTTAATTGCTGAATCATGTTGGTAGGAACCTTAGTTTTATTAACGTCCATTGTAAGATTCAATTCATGCTATATTACATCTATTTTTTTTTTTTTTTTCAATTGCAGTTCTAAAGTTACTGTTCATATTGTTTTGTTAGCGCCACAAGACACATAACTCAAGACAGTGCAACCGAAGCTTTATGTCTACCCTGTTTGGAACATGCTTGTCCACCTCTTGAGAGGTAGGGATGAGCCATTTGCCACTAGCAAGGGATTTCTAAGTGATATACATTAATAATCTTTGCCACCACATTACTTTGTTTTTGCTATTCTTCGAGTCATTATTGCCAAGGTCGAATTTCGTTTTTGTTCTTCAGGACCTTACATAATTTGTATTAGAATAAAGCTACACTTACAAAGACTTTACTAAGAATTTCCTACTGAATGACATGGTGGCCTATGTGGCATGTGCCGTGTCGTTAAATAAGTGTTAAATCATTACCCAAATAAAGTTGGTGAAAAAGGAAAAATAATGGAGCAAGAACAATTAAAGGAAATTTAGTTTTCCATTTCACTGTAATTTCTTCCCAAAATTGCACGAAGGTCCTTTCAAGCATTATTACAAGCTGCTACTGGAGTCTACTCAACAATATTTGAAGCTCTTGAAATGATTTATAACTTGTTTTATGAAAATGTCATCGTAATTATATTTTTCTAACATTGGTGTTATTTTTACTTCACCAATAGTTAATCAATTGCTATTAATTGCAATGTTACCGCAGTTAATAAAACATGCAAAAATGGAGGTGTATCAAGTAAAATCATTTCATAAGGAAACTTCTAGAGATATTTCAAAATATTTTACCAGAAGTAATATAGGATTTTTGGTCGTTGCTCCATTGTGCCAATAAAACTGAATCTTCTTTTCTAATCAATGAAACTAAAAGCATGATTTGAGACGTAGGAGCAATCCTTTGCCGATGTAGCTAAGAAAACTGAATATATATTTTAATCAATGAAACTAAAAGCATGATTTAAGTAGGATCTATCCTTTATTTACATAAAACGAATTCAAATTGAGAAAGGATCAAATCCTTTCATTCTGAAGCTTAATAGATTGTTGGACACCATCTAATGGATGCATTAAGATACATATGAAAGTGAACCCCATGAATTATTTAGTGGTTGTATCATGTATGTAGATTTTCTTCAAATATCTTCGTGAGTGCATCCATAGCCTTTGTAGGAATCAATTTCCTTTACTTGTCGTGCTTGAATTCAGAAGATGAACTTCAAAGATTGTCGAGCACACTTCAATGGCAAATAATGCTTGAGAGGAGATTTGTTGCGACTTTGGAAGAAAGGAAAATAGAATAAGAAACTAAAATTTCTTTGATTTTTCTTGCCCCAGTTATATTTTTCTTCTCCTTTTCTACAGCACAATCTTTATTTTGATTGCCAATTGCACCCTATTAGGACACATGCTGCATAGGCTGTTGTATCATTTAGTAAGTAATTTTTAGTAAAGATATACCACATGTAGCTTTACCTCTTGTATTATTTATGTGTTTCGCTTGATACTGAATCTGTATTAGTCTTATGTTTCCAGCTGACATCTCTGAAGTATGCCAGTAAGGATTTGAAAGGCATGGTGAAAATCATCAAGATCCATGGCATTGATGTCTGTGATTTCTCCTTTACTCTTTTATTTCAGTCTTGATGCTGACTACTTTTGGATCAGCTGTTTCTTCGGCCGGATTTATAGAGCTTGCAATTGCAAGATGAGATGATGGACCTAATGGATGTAACTGATGAGTAGTGAGATACAAGAAACCTTTGGTGGGAGCTACAATGTACCTGATGACGTTAATGCTGAAGAACTCATGGTGAGCTTTAATTTAGTTTTCATTGTAAATGCACATGCCTCCTGTGACAAAAGGGGTACTCATGATTTTGGCAATTGCTAAAACACTGTTATTCATGCTGTTTATCTCACTACTGCACATGGTTGTGACTGCTTTGAAAGTCGTCTGAAAAGTAGCATTTGAAATTTATTCGGAAGTTGATTATCTGATGGGGGATATTTTGGGAGCTTGGCCCTGGAGCTGACACATTTAGATCAAGTCAAATAAAATGAGTGGCACAAATCAAGAGAAAAGTTGTATTGTAAGTCTTGTTGTTTGAGGAAGATATATTTGAAGTTGTAAGTTCAGAAATAAGATAGAAGAATATGTGAATCTTACTTTAAGGTCCTTTTCTTCAGCTTCGTTTTTGGCCTCTTACACAAGCAAATGTACTCCTAAGGAGCAGAACTTAATATTAGCTGAGGCACCATACTTACTGACTTTTGTTTGTGGAACTAAATGCTTTGTAAGCAGACATGGGAATGCAAACAGAGACCAATGGGCCTATGTATCTCCAGTTGCATGAGGGACTTCATTTGGATGCAGAGCTTGACTTGCCTTCAGTGCCAGCATCCAGCAGGACATGCTGCTGAACCTGCTGGCAGATCCAATGCCCGGGTAAATATTGTGTGCTTTTCCTTGTTGGTGGCAGCAACCACTAGATGCGCTGTAAAATCCTTCTAAATCTTGTTGCACGCATTTGTTTGAGAAAAAACTTTGATCATAATTTTTCCATACCCCTTCAATCTGTATCCTGTGCTCCCTACTGCTCTTAGCTTTTCTGTCATGCTTCAGAGGTACATATTCTGCAGACAAGCAAGCTGCTTTTTGGGGATGGTTACATCATTGAATTATAGGATTCTTGATGTTTCTTGTCTTGTTTGCATTGGCTTGTTGTTGTTACATCTCAAGCGGAGTCATTTGCAATTAGTTAAGAGCAACAAATCTCATGGTACTTATTTTCCGTAATCAGGTGGAGGATGACATGGGTCTACCTGCCGTCCCTTATGGAAAAGAAATTAGCCGCCTTCTTTCTTGATCATGTATCGGTGCCAAGGAAGTGCATGGAGACGCCTGCTGTAGAAGCGAGATGCAGAGTATTTGAATTTATATGGTCATGCAGCTTTGTTTTACTCCTTTCCGCAGTGCTAGCGATTCTTTCAACCAACTAATGACGGAAAGGGAGTTGATAAATGACTCCACTTGCCGAGGTCTTGAGTCTGTAAAGGAGAATGAAAGATGATTACGTTGTGGAATTGCCAATTGGTCTGCACTGCACTCTCAAATCAGTGGTTATTTTGCTGGGAATAAGTTCGCTTTCTGCAATAGCTCGATGTTCTTTTTGGAGAGATCCTGAGATCCTGAGTGGGAATATATGGGGGGCAAGGATCCTGTTGGGAATATATGGGGGGCAATGTTAGCTTGCGGTGCCCGAATTTAGATTTCATTTATTTTGCAAAAGATAAATGATTTTATAAAATGATTTTCTTAAAAATAATCGTTTATATCTTTGAAATAATTAATTAATGAAAATTGTTTTCATTATTGATGGTAATTTATATCTAGATATTTTCATAGATTTTTTATAAGTGATAAAAACATTCATTTTTAAAATACGTTTTACAAATCAATTATTATTTTTTTAAATAATCATACACTTAACAATATACAGGAGCAGGTTTTGAAAACACAGAATCCTCTCTCCTGGGCAAAATATGGCACTATTCACTAGAATACTCCTTCGAGCATTCCTGGAGTTCTGGCCATCGGTTTGGCCTCAAATTTGGAGGACAGGTCCCTTTGACCTTTCTCTTGATATCCATCGAAGGAATTCCCATGGGTCGACCTACAACTTGAGATCTCCCCTTCCTTAGGTGTGCACGTGAGTTCAGGCCTGCGATCTGGTGTTTCGGTTGCCGAGGGAGTTCCTATGGGTGTATTGAGCTCAAATTTGGAGGGTGAGGTCACCTTGCACCCCTTACCATCCCCACGGGAGTTCTGGCCATCGGTTTGGCCTCAAATTTGGAGGACAGGTCCCTTTGACCTTCCTCTTGATACCCATCGAAGGAATTCCTGTGGGTCGACCTGCAACTTGAGATCTCCCCTTCCTTAGGTGTGCACGCGAGTTCAGGCCTGCGATCTGGTGTTTCGGTTGCCGAGGGAGTTTTTGTGGGTGTATTGAGCTCAAATTTGGAGGGTGAGGTCGCCTTGCACCCCTTACCATCCCCACTTAACCGTTTTGCAGCAGGTGGCCTACAAGTCCGAATCTAGCCATTTCAGCCTCTTGGGTTATGTTGCTGCGCGACTTTGGGAGTGTTTGTGGTGGTTGAAGCTCCTTGCTAGGCCAGTGTCGTGCTGATTTATCTCTTCTACTATCTCACATTGTGCCATTGAAGCTGGACCTTGTAAGTCTCCTTTATCCAATGAATTTTTGTTGGTAGGATACAAATTGCACACCAAATGCTTGTGGAAATGGCTGCCGTTTCTTCTAGTGTGGTTGGCCTTGGCCGAGAAACCCAAAACAAGCTGGTACCTCTAGGGAACGAAGCCCCACCTCCTGTGTTAATGGTAGCATACCAGCTCTTGCTAGTCTGGCTGTCAAGCAGAAAGGGCTGCTGACCCCCTCAACCCGATCGAGCCGCTCGAGAGGCTGTAGTTGTGGCCGGTCCTCTTCCAAGAGGTCATAGCTGCCTGCTTAGTGACTAGGTGATCCAAAGACAATCCCCGCTCGTTCGTGGGCGAGTGTGGCTTGCCTTGCGGCAAAATAATATGATATATCCTATATCTCACCTACTTTTGTGAATAACAAGCCTATCGTTCATCTCTCAGGGGAGGCTATGGAGGCTTCGGACCCTATGTAGAACAAGTACTTCGTTGACTATTATATAGGGAGAAGGCTGCCCTACAAGCTTACGGAGGAATCATTGAAGCATGCTTGGGCCCCAAATTTGTTGAAGTTTTGGCGGATAACCTACGATTCTATTATTTCCACATTTAGGATCCTACCTTCCAGAGGAAAATCCTTAAAGATGGTCCTCTTACGATTGCAAAGATGTCCCTTATCTTGAAGCAATGGAGGCCCCTCATGGAGCTAAAAAAGGAAAAACAAGACTCCATCTCCGTATGGATTAGGTTGAAGAACCTGCCCTTCGAACTTTGATTAGCACATTCCATTAGTGCTATAGCAAGTGTCGTGGGGAAACCAATGTATGTGGATGAGCGAACGGAACAAAGGAAGATGATCTCCTTCGCAAGGGTATGTGTGGAGCTCTATGCGGGACAACCTAGGAGCAACTCCGTAGATGTGGTTTTGCAGGGATTGTTCGCTTGATAGTTATCGAGTATGAGTGGAGACCGGTGGAGTGCGGAAGATGTGGTTGCTTCGGTCACATTGCGATGCCCCCCACCAAATTCCAAAGCCAATAGAGCCATGCAGTGGGGCCAGGACGCTCCTCCATCGACGGTGGCTGGACCGTCTCACTCCCTTGCCCCGACGGCCCCTCATGACCCTGCCCTGACAGCCCCTGTCCAGCTTCACGTCCATCTCCTGATGGTCCCTGTCCTGGCTGAGGAACCTGAAGAATAGCAACATGAGATGGAGTAGGCCCTTGAAACATCAGTTGAAGCCGAAGTGGAGGTGGTGCCTCACCAGACCTAGAAACAGGTTAAAGGAAAGAAAAAGAAGGCTGTTGCTCCCAAAGAAGGTCCCGCTTCTCGCCATAATAGCTCCGGTGATAAGGGCATCCACCGAGTAGCAAAGTCTTCAGCTTCGGGGAAACCCGGACCTCTCATCTCTTCACGCAAGTCGGCGAAGGGAATGATCACTCCTTCAAAGGGGGTCTTATCTATGTCCAGCCCTGGACAGACTAACTTCAGGCTTTTGGAACCGCAAGATAGAGGAGGCGAATCGGATGTCTCGTCTAGCCAGTCTAGCTACGAGAATGAGGATTTGCTCGCCCTTGGTATGTCTCCAAGGGCGGCCTCTAGAAGATTGGTGATGATGCAGGATAAGTTGTTAACCCTACTCCTTAATCCACCTCCTACCACGACTCCTGTGGTTCCGGCTACATCTCGCCGGAAACCTCCGAAGCTGAGGTAACCGTTTCTATTCCTTCAACTTGTATATATTATATATGTACATAGGTATCTAGAATATTAAGTGTCTTGTTGACCCTACTAGACAAGCCGAGGTCCATAGTTTGGTTTCCTCAAATAGACTATGCTGCATTGACCTTTTGGAGACTAAAGTACTGGAAGCCATGTTCTCTTTTATCTCTTCTAGTCTGATAAGGGATTGGAGTTTGGATTTCGAATTATAAATATGCTCCAAGAGAGAGGATTTGGATTGGCTGGAACCCTTCGGTTGTTAACTTTGAAGTGTCTTCGGCAGATGCACAGGTGATCCATAGGAATCTTAATATGTTCTCTTCAGATATGTTTTGTTGTATATTGGTTGTTTGTGGCCAGCACTCTTTCACATCCAGGAGATCACTCTGGGAAGACCTTATCTTGAAAAGTACAGCTCTACAAGATTTGCCTTGGCTGGTCGCATATGATTTCAACACTATCAGAGACCCGACTGATAGACTTGGGGGTACAGACATATGGATACCTTGCTTTAATGAATTTAAACAGTGCTTATCTTTGGCTAAGTTAGATAATTTGCGGTATGTTGGATGTCGTTTTACTTAGATTACTTCTTCTAGTCCTTTGTAGAAGGCAAGGAAGATTGACAGGGTCTTAGTCAATTTCAAGTGGTGTCAAGTTTTTTCATTCCCGAAAGCTTTCTTCCCTGCACCAAGTATCTTTGACCATTCCTCTATGGTGATCAAAGTTTTAAACCCATTTCATCAAATGAAACCTTTCAAATTATTTGACTTTTGGATGGATCATCCTGATTTTATTCCAATTGTCAACCAAGTTTGGGAAATGCCGAATGAGGGAGTGCCCATGTTTAGACTGGTATGCAAAGTCAAGGCCCTCAAAGCTCATCTCAAGACTCTCAACAACGAATCATTTTCCAACATCTCCAATAGGACTTTTTAAGCGAGGGTTGCGCTCCGGATCACTTAGCTTGACTTTCAACAAGACTTGAACTCTGTTGCCCTTGCATACTTGGAAAAGTGTCAGCGGTGTACCTTCTTGGACTTGCGCTTTAAAGAATAATCATTTTTTAAGCAAAAGTCCAGAGTTAAGTGGCTAAAGGAGTGGGATCGCAACATTAGATTCTATCATCATTATGTCAACAAAATGTAGATAAGAAATAGAATTCTTTCGGTTATAGATGCGTCGGGTATCCAAATCACTGAACTGGAGCTCATTCACTAGCATTTTGTTAGGCATTACTAGGACATTTTGTCATCGCAGATTATACAAGGAAGACCCTCAGTTGGGGATATTAGGGAGACTATTCAGTTTCCCCTCAATGCTGAACAGATTAGCTTCCTTGATTGGCCTGTTTCTGACTTAGAGATCCAGGATACTCTCTTTTCTCTAGCTAGAGGCAAAGCTCCTGGACCTGATGGTTTCACAGTTGAATTTGTTAAGCATAATTGGGAGACAGTGGGTTAGTTGGTTGTATCGGCAATAAATGACTACAAACCAATCGCCTGTTGTAATACTATCTACAAGTGCATTACTAAAGTTATGGCCAATCAGGTTGCTACAGTGCTACAAGATGTCATTGGGCCTTCCTAAAGTGCGTTTGTTAAAGGCCAGCGGATCAGGGATAATATCCTTCTGGTGTATGAACTCTTTTTTGGTTTTCACATCCACCCTTACTCACCCAAGTGTGCAATTAAGGTGGACTTCAAGAAAGCCTATGACACAGTCAATTGGAACTTCCTTGAGGTTGTCCTTCAGGCATTCGGATTCCCCGATCATTTCACCCGACTCATCATGACTTGTGTGAAGACCCCTAAATTTTTCATAGCTTTGAATGGGGAGTTGCATGGATTCTTTGCCAGTGGTCGTGGGCTTCGTCAGGGGGACCCCCTTTCTCGCTACCTATTTACATTGGTCATGGAGGTACTTTATGGTATTCTCACTACTCGCTCTTCGTTGTCGGAGTTCAAATATTTATGGAGATGCAAAGCGACCAGCCTATCACACTTATTCTTTGTGGATGACGTCTTCTTGTTCTGTGAAGCCGACTTGCCTTCGGTGAAGCTCTTCAATGAAGGCCTCCAAATCTTTTCGGATTGGTCTGACTTGGTTCCAAACACAAATAAAAGTGAGGTATTCCTTGCAAGAGGATCACCTTCCTTAAGGAACCAAATCCTCTTTACCCTTGGTTTTCACGAAGGAAGCCTACCAGCTCGCTATCTTAGGGTTCCCATCATCACTTCCAGGATTAGTTAGATGAATTGCTGTGTGTTAGTCAACCGCATCATAGCGAGGGTACAATCTTGGACTCATCGCTTTCTATCATTCGCCGGTTGGTTACAGTTGATCAGGTTAGTCCTTCATGCCATCCAAGCATACTGAGCTAGTGTATTTATTTTACTTGCAACGATCTTGGATCAAATCGAAAAAATTCTTAGATAATTTCTATGGAAAGGCCCGGAGTTAGGAAGAGGGGGTGCAAAGGTCTCTTGGAAGGACGTGTGTTACCCAAAAGAAGAGGGAGGGGGCCTTGGCATCCATCGGCTTCGGGAGTATAATAAGGCCGCCATGTTAAAACATATCTAGATCATGTTTGTCGATAAGGAATTTTTATGATGCAGATGGATTTACTCGACCTTCTTAAAAAGGTTGAATTTCTGGGTGGCCAAAAAGCCGATCTGTTGTTCGTGGGCTTGGAAAAAGATCTTCCAACTTAGGACTGAGTTTCGAAGCTCCTTCTATTGGAAAATCAGGGATGGTTGCTCGGTGTCCCTTTGGTTTGATAACTAGCACCCCAAGGGTCCTCTGAACTTGTATTTTCCGGACTCAGCCATAGATACATCTAGGCTATCTAGGCAAGCAATGGTGGTGAATCTATTCATCGACCGTAGAGCTTTGACCAAGTTGGTTTTGGACTCTTGGACAGAACCCCTTCCCACATTTTCTCACCTCTCCGATCGTTTTGGTTGGAAGGAAACACTTCCCACGTGTTCATGGTAGCCTCGGCTTGGGATTTGACTAGGAGGAGGAAGACTCAGGTCTCCTGGCACACAGTCATATGGAACAACTCGATCACTCCAAGGTACCAACTAAACTTCTGGTTTATTGTCAAACGCAGGCTTCCTACCCAAACTCTATTATTATCTCATGGTAGGATAGATAATGCCTTGTGTCCCTTCTGCAATGAGATGCCAGTTTCTATAGACCACTTATTTTTTTGATGTTGCATCTCTACTAGCATTGCCTTCTTTTGGGTCTCCAGATGTAATTTACCATGGCGGAACAGTTCGTGGGTCGAGAATCTCAACTGGGCTGTCTCCTTCCTTGCGGGCAAAGACTTTTACAAGTGCATTGTTCCCTTCTCTTTTGGTGCTCTTTGTTATTTCATTTGGAAGCACAAGAATGGCATCCTCTTTAGAGAGCAGTGCTTATCCATTCCAGCGGTGAAGAATCAACATCAAGGTCATCAGAGAAAAGGCCACCATCTTCAAGAGTGTGAATGATACTTATAGAAATCGGAGAGTGCAGCGTAGCTGGGGTATTGATTCGATCATTTTTTCAGCTAGGGAGTCTTCTACTTTGACAGGGCCCTAGCTTGGTGTTTACCGTTTGGATACTCTTCCTTCGTGTAGGTGTTTCCTTGATGGCTTTTCACTTTTGTTGTTGGTGGATGTGAGCGTAGATTGTGCTTCATCTGGCCTTTTGTGGCCTCCCGCTGCTTTCCTTTTCCTTTCACCATTGTTTTGGCTGCTTTTGCTTCCTCAGGCCCGCTCTTGCGGTCCTTTTTTTACATTCGACTCCCTTCCGCTCACTCTGACTATCTTTTTTTATTTTTTATTTTTTTTGGTGACCTAGGAAACCTTCGTGCGCCGTTTCGTGGCGGAGTAAACTCTAGGGTGAACTGAGCCCCCACCACTAACTCAGTCACAGGTGAATCGCGCGTTTGTGGACGCGGAGTCTTGAACCCTTCCCTCGGCGGATGGGGTACCAAGCCTTAACCAATCCTTAAATGGGTTAAGAAACACTCTTACCCCCTCGAAATTCCAACAGAAGCACCACCCACTTCTTCTATTGCCATGTTCCATGACACTGACTTTCCTCCTCTGGTTAAGGAAAGTTCTAAACTCTCGTTCCCTGTTGCTGAAGAGTTTATTGATCCACACGGTAGATATCGTCATGTTCCTAAAATTCCTACCCCCACAGATGTAGATGAACATGGAAGACGAAGAAAACCCCGCGCGAAGCCGTTCTAAATCGGCAATCGAGACTCGTTGGCACAAAACAATGCCTTCAAGGCTATTGATTCCAAGATCGGAAATGTGCAACAAGATCTCCGAAGATATGATGAAAGTACCAAAAAGATACTTTCTGAGTTCCAGAAAAGGCTTCATGCCCTGGAATCAGGACAACAACTGGGGTACCACTATCTCGAAAGTCCAAAACTAGAAATAGACAAACTCAAGAAGCAAATCCAACTTCTTGAAGAAGGAAGGTTCAAACCGTTCGATCCACTAGCACCTCATGTTCGAACTGGGTATGTACCCCCAGCACCACAAGTATCTGTTTTTGCCAATATTCCACAAGATACCTCTAGAAGAGAACCAGATATGGCAGAAATGCGAAATCGTCTCAAAGCCTTGCAAAAGGAAAAAGGGAAGGTAAAAAGCTCACCTACAGAAGTTACAAAATCAAGTTCAATTGTTATAAGAGAAAGGCCAGACTAGATGATGTTATCAAATCCATTAGAATCCTTTTTGAAGGATTTGGGGAAACAACAAACTGATCCTAGTACCCAACAGCTGAGCCCGATCCCGTTATCCCGAAAAGCGATTTTGCTTGCTGAACAAACTTCCTCTACTACATCAGACTCAGCATCCCTTTCCTCTTTCTCATCCTTCTCAGATCATACCATTGATGATTCTCCCCTTGTTGTTCCACCAACTTCACAAATATTCATGGCTGACACTCCTCCAGACTATGACTATGAAATGGAGATGGAATCAAACTATGCTTATCCAGAATTTGGACAGACAAGTAATCCCACCAGAAACGATTCCACCAGACATGTGTCTATGGCGTCAAAACAATTCTTCTCCATTGACGATATTCCTTATCCAAAATGGCTAGAAAGACTTGAAGAGTTTCATACTTGGTTGAGTACACAATCTATTACCAACCATGATATGAATGACGTCCTTTACAATTTTGTTACAAGATTCACAGGGAGCCTTAAATTTTGGTGGCAAGGACTCACAGAACAAGACCAGCTTACGTTTTTGTTGTCACCTAATTTCAGCCATGCCTTGACTTACCTATATCATACTTTTGTGGGAACTCCCGGAGATCTCAAAGAGCTAAAAAGAAGAGAATTCTTCAAAAGAAGATGCTGCTCCCTTCAGAAAAAGCATCTTGATAAGCATTACCGACTAATGCTTCAGCTCTTTTACCAAATTGGCGCAGATCCAAATCTAAAGCATGTTTTCCTTACTTCTATCCCTAAGGAGTTATCACAGATGGTTGAAAGATCTTTCTTTAGAAAGCAAAGAAGGATACAAGACGTTCCCTTGGGAGAAATTCAGCAAGAAGTCCATCTATGCCTTGAAGATTTATGCCTAAAGCGCCGAATGGTCCGAACATACATCACAGATGACAAGCATCTTGAATCGCTTGTTCTCACCAAAAGTTAAAGATCAAATGCTCCAAACAGATTGTGATGGCACTTGTGGCCGTATTCCAGAAGAAAAAAAGCACTACAAGAAGTACTCGATCAAGAAATCCAGACATGGCTCCAAGCATTTCCGGAGAAAGAAGAAATGGCGATACCTACGCAAAAGGAAGGATCGCACAGGCCATAAGAAATCAAGCCGTTGCTACATTTGCAACAAGAAAGGACATTTTGCCAAAAATTGTCCTCAGGCGAAAAAAGGTCAGAATCATCTTATAGAGAATGAAACAGGTTTTTCACTTGAAAATGATGATATTGAATCTTTATTCTCTGCTGATGATGAACCAACTGAACAAACTCTTTGTGTCATTCCTTTTTACCAAACTTTCAGTGAAACTGAGTCTGACTCAGAATCTGAAGATATTTTTCACATATCTCCCACATCTTCAGAACTAAATCCTGACATATTCTCAAGTCAAACTCATTGTCCCCATTTTCCTGTTAAAATCCTCACTTCGAAGTTTGCCAAGCCTATCAATGTTATTGCTCTTATTGACACAGGAGCAAGTTGTTCCATTCTAGATACAAAGGTTTTACCTGAAGAATTTTGGACCCCATACATCCGATACTTCAATTCTGCTTCAGGAGACACTTTCTCTACGAATGTCAGAACCACACCGATCACTTTGTCCAGTTTTTCCCTCAGTGTTCTTTAACCACAAAGATTTTTGGATCAAGCCTTCCCAATAAAGATTTGATAATCATTCCTGGAAAAGGTCTGAGTTCGTTAACATCCAGAGACTTTTTTCCATTGAGATGAGTTTACTAGATCCAATCATGCAAAGGTTACTTGAATCTTGTTCAGAATCCCATTCAGAATTTGCCCAGAAATGTTCTCATCCTTTATGGGAAAACCCTGAGTTCTTTGTCCACCTCCCCTTCAAAAAGAATGAAGATATAAATCCGACCAAGGCAAGTCATATGGGAATGAATCCAGAACATTTGGCTCTAGCTCAAAGGGAATGCTCGGAATTATTACAGCAAGGCCTTATTGAAATTTCAAATTCTCAATGGGCTTGTGAAGCTTTTTATGTCAATAAACGTGCTGAGCAAAATAGAGGAAAAATGAGATTGGTAATTAATTATCAACCTCTCAACCTCTTTCTCCAAGATGACAAATTCCCTTTACCATCCAGAGATTCTCTCTTTGCTGGTTTAACCAAAGCCCACATTTATTCCAAATTCGACCTCAAAGCCGGATTTTGGCAATTGGGTATTCATCCCGAAGAAAGATCCAAGACTGGATTCTGTATCCCGAACCAGCACTTCCAATGGAAAGTTCTTCCTTTTGGATTAAAGGTAGCACCATCTCTTTTCCAAAAGGCCATGTGTCGTATTTTCCAACCAATCTTAGCAAGTGCAGCTGTATATATCGACGACATCCTGCTCTACAGTCCTGATGAGCAGTCACACTGCCAACTTCTTGAGCAGTTCGCAGAAATAGTGAGAAAGCATGGCATTATGCTCTCTCAAAGAAAGATGAACATTGCCCAGATAGAAATTGAATTCCTTGGTATGCATCTCAACAAGGGTACATACTATCCAGGGCCACATATTGCTCAAGAATTACTAAAGTTTCCTAAAGATAACTTCACGACAAAGCAAGTTCAGCAATTTCTGGGGATAATCAACTATCTCAGAGATTTTGTCCCCAACATTGCAAAACTTCTGATTCCTTTGCAATCAATGCTGAAAAAGAACTTCCCACCCTGGGGAAAAATGCAGACAAAGGCAGTCGCTGAGCTTAAGGAGATTATGCAGAATCTCCCACCACTGAAAATACCATCAACAGGAAAAAGAATTCTTCAAACTGACGCCAGTGATGAATACTGGGCAGCCGTTCTATTTGAAGAGATTGATGGTAAGAAACATCTCTGTGCATACAAAAGTGGAAAGTTTTCTTAATCCGAAATGCATTACCATTCCACTTTTAAAGAAATCCTGGCAGTTAAAAATGGAATCAAGAAGTTTGAATTTCATCTCATTGGTCATCACTTCTTGGTAGAATTAAACATGGCATCTTTTCCTCAGATGACCAAGTTTAAACAAAAACAAATTCCAAACCCTCAACTGCTTCGATGGGCTGAATGGTTTTCAAAATACTCTTTTGAAACCAAGCATATTCCTGGAAAAAAGAATGTGCTTGCTGATTTTTTGTCAAGACCCAAGGCACCAGCCGAAATCAACATGTACATCAAAAGACCCGCCTTTCAAATGCTCAATCATGATGTCAAATACA
The DNA here is from genome assembly GCA_014182405.2 of Eucalyptus sideroxylon. Lineage (NCBI taxonomy): Eukaryota > Viridiplantae > Streptophyta > Magnoliopsida > Myrtales > Myrtaceae > Eucalyptus > Eucalyptus sideroxylon. Next base: position 56,653,448 of record CM024554.2, on the reverse strand, counting down.
AGATTGAGAAGATCAAGGACTCACCAAGCTGGAAATTTCCTGAAGAAATTATTCAGCAAATTCAGAACGACAGTCTTACTGAGAACCTAGAAAACCTCATGTGGCAATCCCACACAGACCTATTCAGATACAATGGAGGTTCGATTCTTTATCCTTTTGGGTTGAATTTGAATTATCCTTTCATTCATCCTCTTATCTGGAAGGAAGATGATTTCCCTGATCAGCTCATAACGCTGTTATGGTACTTAACCAATAAGTACTTGATAGCCATTGAAATTCCTACCGAAGATTCATTGCCAACCTCACAAGGATATTCATGCTCGAAAGAAACATCGAAAAAGAAAGTGATAAGAACCTCTTAGACTTTCTTAATTGGTTTTATCATCCAACATGCTGGAAACAGGACTTAGAAAATGAACTGAGAACAATGACACCAAATCCTGAAGTTCACACCATCCTGTTCTTCCGACGTCCATGGAACTTTTGCAGAAATAATGGTAGTATTTTGGATAGACCACTCGAAATAGGAACCACATCCTATAAACCCCACTTAAACAGCCGTGAAGCCCGGATTCACAAATCTTATCCAAGATCCGTCAGATTCTGTGAAAACGAGTACCAAGAACTCCAGAGAATCCTATGCCAAGAAAACAAAACCATTCCTGAACATATCTGGAATAATGTACCCACTACATGGGATCATTATGACCTAGCACCAGAAGCTAAGGAAGCACTTGATCAGTACAGACAAGCCGCATCGTCCCAAGAACATGAAATAACAAGTGAAGACGACATTGTCCAGTCTACTCAAGACCCCTATGCACGCTTTGGAGGTCCTCTGTCCCAGGATCCCTACGAACAGGGACCTTCGTCCTCATTCCAGAACATGGACACATCGTACTATGCACATATATCGAATTGGCCTCAACCAAGCATTCCTGCTCGTCCTACAAGTGAAGAAACAAACTGGGCAGAAGAAGAAGCATCCCACTGGGCTCATGTACAAGCTTCCTCATCAAGAAGGCTAAATCAGATCCTCTCACTAGAAGATCTTGAAGCTCTTCAACAGAAGTACGAAGCTCATCTCCTAGAAGACAGCTCAGATGACTCGGGTTCGATCCGTAGCTACAATGCCCGTGACGGACGAGACCGTTGAGTCCGTACAATTTCACTGTAGCAGAGTCATTGTTCACTTTTACTGTAGCACTAGGCTAGGGAATGTACTGTTCACAGTACAGTTACTGTTCATAGTGTGCGAATAATTCCCTCCCGGAAATTTCCGATGCTACTGTTTGTGCCCGAACCCATTAGCTTGGTCCTTGTTTGTTGCCTTGTTACCTCATTTTGTCTATATAAGGCCATGAGGGTGTATTGTGTTGGGCAGAGTCCCTTGAAGTAAAGTGTGTGCTTTGTGAAAATCTCTCCATGGCTTTCTAAATTCCTCTTCTTCTCTAGCCTGGTATGATCCTTCGAGAAATGCAGCTTGGGTAGATTAGAAACGTTTCCATCCTGGCATCCTCTGAGTGTCTCTAGGCTCGGATTAAAGGGCCGAGTGGTTTTTCTGCTAAAAGGCTGTCCCTGAAGGGCTTGATCAAGAGTTGTTCACCCAATGTGGGATGCATACCTGCAGGAAATTTACTCTCCTTCCCTGATCCTAAGTCTAGGTCCATTCATGGTATCAGAGCCATGGTTTCGTTTTTAATATTATCCATTCCATGCGCTTGATAGGTGATTCCAGTGCTGAGAAGATCTTTCTACACCATGTCAAATCCAGAAATTCTCGAAGCACCCATTTCTCTTGCTCCTTCTTCTTCTTCATCTTCAGCCCTTTCAGAATTTCGTGTTTCTAATGCTTCTAAGATAGATTATCTTTATGAAGTCTCTCTTAGTGATGAAACTAAAATCTCTGAAACCCAGCTTCCTCTTATGAATCCTTACTCTGCTTTTGCCAAACCCACCTCGTCATTCTCACCCATCCGCTCCATTCGTCAACTTATTCACCAGACTCCAAAACAAGTAAAGGAGTATGTCAAGTCCTCCAAGTTCGACCAACATCCCATTCCTGCTACTGAAAAGGAGTATTTTGTTACTCCCCAGATCTCTCCAGAATTTCCCAGACAATGGGTCCAACAGGGATATTCGCATGTCCACTATGGAGCTGTTCGTCTTGCTCTCACTTTCCATGGTCGCAAAGGTTTGCCAGTTGTGGCAAGAATAGCGTTGTTAGACACCAGATTTTTACAATACCAAAGACGCTTGCATTGGTACAGTTCAAACCACTTTAAATGCGAGAAACAGTCTTCGTGACTCGTATCCAAACTTCAACATCGCTCTCTCGGACCCTCAACTACTTTCTTTTACGAAAGTACAAGTTCAGCTCACCGGAGCCCCTCGACTCGCTGAATCAGTAGCCGCAACTCTACATTACTAGATGGTTTACCGAGTGCGAATCATGCCCTCGACCTCAATGTCAACAATGGTAATGAAGATGCATTGTTCATCTCCATGTAGAATGACCAGGGCATCCCGCATCCATGTTCCCAGGCGAGATCCCGAAGGATACACTGCCAAACTCCTTCCGTAGACCTGGATCACCAACTATGAAAAGCTTACATCAGCACAACAAACCCTTCCAGTCTACGGACTCAGAGTTTGTAAGGAAAAAAGATGGAACTGTTTCCATCAAATTTGGCAAAGAAAATGAAGAACTTTCCATTGGAAGTGCTGGTTCGGGATACAGAATCCAGTCTTGGATCTGTCTTCGGGATGAATACCCAATTGCCAAAATCTGCAAGTTTTGTGGTACCGAATCTTTTGTAATTGTCAGTTCAAGCTATATATTCTTACCATTTACTAAAAAAAAAAACAATAAAAAGTATATTGAAAATCTTATATATATATATATATATAGAGAGAGAGAGAGAGAGAGAGAGAGAGAGAGAGAGAGAGTTACTTGCATGTTTATTTTCATAGATTTTTTATCGTGATAAAAACGTTCATTTTTAAAGACATGTTTTACAAATCAATCAATTTTTTTAAAATAATCATACACTTAACAATAAAAAGTATATTGAAAATCTTGTTTATATATATATCTAGAGAGAGAGAGAGAGAGAGAGAGAGAGAGAGAGAGAGAGATTACTTGCATGTTTATTTGAATAACTAATTTTTTCGTCAGTTATTAGTGATTTTTTTTGTTTGGCTGGTCAGTTATTAGTGATTGCTTATGTATGTTTAGTAACTTTTCAAATATGCGAGTTGCAATTCTAGGAACTAAATTGGATTAATATCACAAAAAGTCACAAATTGGTACACTTGTGCAAATGAAAGGTAAAACTCTAACAACTGTTACGTATATAGTCACTTATCATCCAACTTAATAATTTGACAGTAATTTAACAGCAATTAAGGGAGAGTAAATTTGTTTTAGGAATATCAATTTAGGATTTTTGGATTCGTATGATAATCATTTTATTTTTGGTCAGATTTACTTTTATATTCTTTGGAACATGTTTGGAATATAAATTCATTAATGACATCTTTGATAACGATTCTATTCCGGGGAATAATTTTTAATGAGAAATGATTTTTTTTTGTTTTGTTTTGTTCTCGGGAACAATTTCAAAGTAAAAGAACGCGTTTGTAACTTTTCAAAATTTCTATTCTCGGGATAGAGATATGTTTTGTAAAATTCTTAGATTTTTTTATTTCTTTTAATTTTTTTCTTATTTTTTTCTTTTTCCTTTTTCTATGATCGGTTAGGTGACGTTCGGCAAGCTCACTGGAGGCTAGCTTGGCCACGGCGAGTCTTGCCAGCCTCGCATTGGCTGGGGAGGCCGAGCCTCACCATGGCCGCATGAGGATCAGCGTCTCCGAGGGCCGGCAACGCTCCAGTAAGGTCGCCGGCTCTCGTCTAGCCGGTCGTTGGCATCGGCCATGACCAAGGTCGACAACTAGCCAAAAGGAAGAAAATGAAGAAAATGAAAAGAAGAAGAAAAGATAAGAAAAAAGAAGGAGAGAAAAATAGATTCTAGAAAGGGTTAATACCCCGAAAAATCCAAAACTGGTACACTTGTAATAAATTTATCCCAAACTATATTTTTAACCATGAAAAACCCAAAACTAGTATATCTGTGATAAATTTACCTCAACTGACTATAAAAAAAAACATAAATTGGTATATTTATGATAAATTTACACTCAATTAATTTATCCGACTGCAAAAAACCCCAAAATTGTAAATCTGTGACAAATATACCCTATGCTAAATTAGATTAATAACACAAAAAATCACAAAAATTATAAATGGTGACAAACGGAGCGTAAAATCCTAAATTGGTATACCAGTCAACTGTCACGCGTCATTTAATTTAATAATTTGAGAATAAAATTTAACAAAAACAAACATAGGGTAAATTTGTCACAAGTGTACCAATTTGGGTTAAATTTGTTAAATGTATACTAGTTGGGGGTTTTTTGTGGTAAAAAAAATAGTTTTTGGTAAATTTGTCACAAGTATACAAGTTTGGGGTTTTTCAGGGTATTAACCATTCTAGAAATTGTTCTCGAAAACAAGAAGCTATTTTTTTTTTTTATTTCTTGTTTCTATTTCAAATATATTCTCGGGAACAAAAGTTTTACCAAACAAATTTCTATTCTTTTTTTTCGTTCCCGGAATAAAAGAATAGAAATAGTTGTTCTTAGAAACATAAGTAGATTTTTGTAATGCAATATCATTTTTCTAGTTCTAAAATAATTTTTTAGTCCAAAAAATGAGAAATAAAAAATTTTCTCATTGCTCAACCTTACTACTTGCACTTATCCTAAAGGGAGAAATTTTGCGAATTTCTATTCTTAATACATATTTCTACTCATAAACTCATCTAAAGAATTGAAATAGAGAATATAAAAATATCTCTAGAAACGGAATGATTATCACTTGCACTTGGTGGTATACATTTATAACAAGCGCCTTACTTGAGAATTTTTAGTGATATTTTTACTTTGGAAAACAAATGGAGCTGAATTTTGAACTTTGTTATTTCATTTTTTTGATAATTACTTGAAATAAACTTGGAGCACTCCGTTTTTTACTAGGCCCGCTCCTCTCCTCGTCTCTCCCCTCAGAACGCCTTTCATGCTTCGCTCGACTCCGCGCGTTAAAACTTCAGCCGACGGATCGAGACATTCGTCGCCGCTCGCCTACGTAGAATTTGCAGCAGTTCATCTCGATCTGCACTCGGAACACGCCCGACGCCCGGCGACTCGATCGTCGAATCGGAGATCTCCGATAGGTGAGTCGACGGCCGAATCGATTCCTCATTTATTTGTTTGTGATCGGAGATCGATTGAAGATCTCGAGCTGGCTCTGATTGACGAAGGCTTTCTCGCCTTCTTTTCGCTATTCAATTTGCTCGGAGATCAGTGGGCTCCGGTGCCGTCGTCGGCGCTAGTCCAGGAGCAGATATGCGGGGGTGAACCGAAACGAAGGATTGCGGGGGGGAAGGAAAGCGGGAAGTGAAGTGATTCTGCGTGCGGTGGGCGTTCCCACCGGAGGTTGGCTGGTCGAGCTGGAGACTGAGGACTTGCGTTCGCGATCAATTCGTGGCGCCATGGACAAGTCGAGTACCTTGGAGTACATCAACCAGATGTTCCCTACAGGTCCCTCTCGGGTCGAGCATTTCTCTTTTGATGCGATTGTCTGCTGCTCTGGTGTGTTAACGCCGCGAGAGACGCTTTCTTTGTTCCAGAGGCTTCGTTATCCGGCGTCGAGCCTTTGATGCAGAAGATACATAGTGAGATTCGTCGTATTGATGCGGAAATCTTGACAGCCGTTCGCCAGCAGGTCGTTCTTTTTTATCTGAGTCCCTCTTTGGCATATCGTGCAATTGATTCAACCGTGCCTTGTCATACTCGTTATGTCCCTGAAGAATTTGTCGGCGAAGTTGCATGTAGTTTAACGGCACATTGTGTAGATATCGGTTCGTGTAGGCTGCAGATTCTTCTGGACAAGATTGTGCGTCAGCTCTGTAGCATCATGGGTTTTTGCTCTTCGCAACGCTGAAATTGCGAGAGTGGAAGAAGCCATACTTTTATTATTATCTTTTTTTTCTTTTTTTGGTCTATTTTTGCTACTGAGTCATTGGCTTTCCTTGTGATTCTTAATGGATAAGTATCTGATTTATGCTGTTATTCGTACGGCAAAATTTTCTGGATGCATTTGAGAGGGGTTACATCGGGTACTTATTCAATGCCAAGTTTTGGATCTGTAATGGGTTTGTAGAGGTCTCTTACTTATTTTAAAGTGGTTACTTAATAGCAGTTCTCTGTAAGACCGGAAACAAAAGCCTACATGACTGCTGTTCGGCTGTCTTTGCTGTTACACCATCACTCGATTCTACACGAGATGCAGGGAGAAAAAAAGATGTCAAAATCAATTGGAACGTTAATCATAATCTCATACTTATTATGAAATCCTGGTATGGTTCATTTTTTCTATTTAAGCTTTTGACAACTTCTCTCTGGCACATTCCTACAGAGTAATTCAGGGACAAAAGCTAAGGAAGATCTTGCTGCTGCTACACATGCTGTTGAGGTCTGTTAAAGAATAATCTTTAGTTGCTATTCATCTTTGATGCCATCTTGCAGAAAGGGAACTTCAACAGTGTCGAACACCCACCTTGTCAGTCTGCTATTTTAATGTTCATGTGTTTTCCTTTCAAGCAGGAACTCACGTACAAGATTCGGGAAATAAAAACCAAAGCTGAGCAAAGTGAGACAATGGTTCAGGAAATTTGTCGTGATATAAAAAAGTTGGATTTTGCTAAGAAGCATATAACAACAACGATCACTGCTCTTCACCGTCTTACAATGCTTGGTTAGTGTCTTTGCAGTTTACATTATATCATTTTGGTGTCATGCATGCCTTTTATTTTGCTCTACATGGTTGTGGTTCATTGTGCGAAAAAATCATTCCCTGAATTTTAATTAATAGTGGGAAAATAAGGATTTGTTTCTTCATTGAACGTGTTTACTTTTAGTGTTGTGGCTTTATTTGGGAGACTAAATGAATTGTCAACTTTTTGGAAATATTGATTTACATGTCTGAATAATCAATATTACACACACAGTATATTTTTCACCATGGAGATGTTCTTATCTTGAATATGATGGCAGATTATTTCGAGCATTAGCATGTGTGCTTCTTGTTGCTTGGCAAATACACAACACAAGAAAATCAAACTATAATAAGACAACGATCATTTTCTAGTTTCATTTTGTTTCTTTCCCCAATTTTCACTGGGGCCATGTTATTGCTCGCTTGAAGCCTGATTTGTGCTGCCCTAGGTGTCCACTTTACTACTTTGAAGAAAATATGGTACATGATGGGCCTCTAGATTCTTTTTTATAAATATAGGGTTTTGCTCTGTGCTGTACAATATATCTGGCATATTTCATTAAAGTGAATAAAAATTTTGGCATGATCAACTTACTTCAGTAATACCATTTGAGTTTCCGTACATTTAACTTGTGATGCTCCTCCTTCTATCACAGTCTCAGCTATTGAGCAACTCCAGATAATGGCTTCTAAAAGACAATATAAAGAGGCAGCTGCACAGCTGGAGGTACTGTGATTGCTCATGAGTCATAGCTTGTTAGATTAAACATTTTTTTTAGGAAACATTTTTTTTAGGGTTGGCATCACATTATTGATAGAATTTCTTATTATAAGCTTCTTATGATGTTCACTCTGCATAAGTATTCCATGAAGGTGCTCAGCTCTTGATTTCTCCCAATTTATAGTTGCTTAGGTCACTCATTACCGAAGAAGGTTCTGGGCTTATGTAGCTTATGGAATACATGATTCTTTGCATTATGCTATATCTGTGTGAGATAGAGAGTGACATCCAAGTGCAATTGGCTTATCTGTAAGATTTCACAATTGCATTGCCTGTAGGATTTCACAATTGAACTATTCAAGATTGTGCTTTTTCCTGCATGGACTTCTTAGATGACCTGGTTCCTCCTTCAGTCATTGTATGCCATGGAAGGCCTCATCGTGCTTTAACTTGATTTGTCATTCAGATCTTATCTCTGGGAAAATCTAGATTTTATTGTGCATAGTCCTGCAAAAAAGCATTGATTGAGTTATTTTCTGTCGATGCATTTCAGGCTGTGAACCAGCTGTGCAGTCATTTTGAAGCCTACAGGGATATTCCCAAAATAACAGAGCTTAGGGAGAAGTTTAAGAATATCAAACAAATACTCAAGTCACACGTGTTCTCTGATTTTTCGAGGTACATTTTTCTTTGAATGCATGAGTTCCTCTCGGTCTTGAATAGTCTGTTCTCTGTATGCAGTTGGTTTGTCCTCTATTTGATTATTCTTGACTATTCATCTGTAGTATTAAGTGTCCAATTGAGCCTTACGAAGCACTCATGGGAAACTCAATAGGATAGACTAATGCAACTCCTCGTCTTTACATCTTTCTTATTGCTTCCTGGCTGAAATTGAAAACCTGATATGGCAGTTATTTTGGTTTGCAAAAATTTATCACTGGAGACAGTTTTCGTCTTTTGGATAATCTAGATGGCATACTTGACTGGCCCCTTATTTCAGCTTAGGTACTGGAAAAGAGAGCGAAGAGACAAATCTGCTGCAACACTTATCCGATGCTTGCTTAGTGGTTGACGCGTTGGAGCCTTCTGTGAGGGAGGAGCTGGTGAATACATTTTGCAGCAGGGAGCTCACGTCATATGAACAGATATTTGAAGGAGCTGGTCTGCCATTTTTCCTACTTTGTATTGTGCATGTGATGATATACTCTTATTTTTTGGCTTTCCAATTGCTTTTTCTAAGGTATTCAAGCTGATGCGTTTTTGTTTTCATAGAACTTGCTAAGCTGGATAAAACCGAACGGAGATATGCCTGGATTAAGCGTCGAATGAGAACTAATGAAGAGATATGGAAAATCTTTCCTCCTTCCTGGCATGTTCCTTATCGGCTTTGCATCCTATTCTGTAAGAAGACAAGGTATTTCTTAACTTACCTGCAAAATATACTGTTTCTTATGTTGAAAGAGTGTTCTCATGACCATCTCTAGCTATTAAACAGTCAGTCAAGTAAGTTGGGTTATTGCAGCGAGACTTTTATTGTTGCCAATATGAAACCTCTTTAAGTTTGCTGTTATTATTTAAAACATTCAAGAAATTAGTGCCGAGGGTGGAACTAATTCAGATGAGCTTGTAATGTAAAAGTGACAAAGGAACAATGCAGAAACTGCTAAAAGAGCTGTGTATTTTGTAATTGTGGAGTTTGGCTGGCCTTATAAACTTAGTCTGTCAATTTTGTGCCAAATATTTCATATAAGCTCATCCTAAGGAACTTATCATTTTCTTCAAGCATGCGTTATTTTTTAGCAACAGGTTTTACCCCCTTAAACTTGTGCATTCCAATGGAGGTGGAGTCCTTAATATGTGTTTCATCAGTACTCAGAAATTTTCTTACTTTTGAATTTACCAGCGATAAGCAAGATCTTAGAAGGCTGACATTTGTATGGTCATTGCATTGCTGTTCATATGCTAAGCATCTGGGGGCAATAAAAACCTTATTTAGTTTGTGAGGGCTTGTGGTTTGCTCTCTTAATCTTGATCTTGCAAGTATTGTAGAAGCTTCTCTGAAGTAGTATGAAGCAAAAAGATGTGACTTGTCTGCTTCTTGGATATATCTTCAGGAAACAACTTGAAGAGATCCTCATCAATATGAAGGAAAAGCCAGATGTCGGTACTTTGTTATTGGTAAGTTTATACTATCCAAACCCTCACGGACCTTTCATTTCTGCTGCATTCGCTATGTCTGGGGCATGGCTCATAATTTTTTTTGTAAGGCTGTGTTTCTAGGATGTCGCACCACATTGGTCTGAGAATCTATGTAGGTCTTCCTTAATTAAATACTTGTACATGCATGGCATCTTTGAATTAGTTTTCAGAATGTCTTAAAGTAGGCTTCTGAGATGCTAGTGCGTCATTAATCTCCATAAGATGATTGCGGATTAATTAGTTATCTATCGAGGAGTCTTTATGGTCAGATTCAACTCAAAAAGTCCCCTATAGCATTTTTCATCACCGTGTTGTGGAGTAAATTGATGTTTTTAGCTTGCTTATAAATGATGATGTGATAGTTATCTATTCTGCTAGCCTGTCCTAATTTTTTTCCTGGTTAGTGTCAACTTGACTAGATTTTATCATGTGCATGTGCTATACCTTAGTGTGTTTTCATCATCAGTACCTGTTGAGATCCTAATATAGGATCTTCCCTAATCCCTGCTAAACATGTAAGAGTAAGAGAGGGTAAAGAGGTTTTTGTGGCCTGCATAATCTCATATTTGCAATTATGCTCTTGTTGTTCATAGGCCTGTATCTTTTCACCGTTACCTATGCAGGATCCTCTAAGTGGAAACGTCATTTAATGTAATGTCATTTGGTGGCTTGATCTCATCAAATTTGAACATTTGGAAAGCTTTTTGTTGCCTCTTATAAAACCGTATTTGTCCTGGATTATTTAGGCACTCCAACGAACCCTGGAATTTGAGGATGAATTGGCAGAGAAATTTGGAGGAGGAGCTAGGAGCAAAGAGATCATAAGTGAAGATGACATTGATAAAGATGAAAATAACAGTCAAATTGTTTCTGATATACGAAAGAAGTACGAACGGAAGCTTGCTGCACATCAAGGAACTGAGGATGAGGTAAATCTGTGGCTGTGCTTTAAGCGATTTCTAGTTTTACTGTGAAGTTCTGTAAGATTGCCTTTTCACCCTTCTGCCAATTCTTCTGATTTCAATTGACAGGAGAAGGATGGAAACAAGGATACGTCAGTGCCTGGTGCTGGGGTAATTTTTTAATCTTGTATAGAAAACAAGAAATGAAGTTGGTACTTGTGCTGGTGCTTCTGAGATATGTGATCTGTTGCATGAATTATCTTGTTTGTGTGTGGAGATTTTATGTAATTTATTATCACAGGATTAAGAGTCCTGCTTAAAGTTTGCATTAGATAGAATGAGAATTGTATTCTAAAAATTATATATGACTTAAACAGTAGGATGGCATTGAACTATTTTTTCCATGAAATTTTTTTTTCTAAGGAGGAAATTGATTCATGCAATGTAGGCGGGTCTTTACTTCTAGATCAGGGTCAACAAGTCTTGAGGATATGGACGGAGAAATTAGAGTGCTTGATCTAAGAATAAGGAATGAAAACGGTGGTTCCATTGTTGATGTTCGGGTGTCCTGGGTGCTTACTGGATATCTTTAATTAAAGTTTGTGAACAGCATCTATTAACATCTTTCGACCTAAACAGTTCAGGAGAACTAATTCCATTCATTGGTTACAGTTCAACTTCCGTGGAATCATTTCATCTTGCTTTGAACCTCATTTAACGGTATATATAGAGCTAGAAGAGAAAACGCTGATGGAAAGTCTGGAAAAACTTGTACAGGTAGTTTCATTTCTTTCTTATTGGACTTTGGCTCTCTCCATATTTTTCATTCAATGATTTATGGCTGATGTTGCCTGCTTATGATGTCCTCTATTAGGAGGAAACATGGGATATTGAGGAGGGGAGTCAGAACAATGTTTTAACCAGTAGCATGCAGGCAAGCAACTGAAATGTTGATTTCGGTTATGATTGCAATTATTTGATGCATCTTTTGAGTTGGATTCGTTGATCAAATATAGCTCTGGACTTTTGTAGATGGTGATGGTGATTCAATTAGCTTAAAATCGACTCATGTAAATTTGGGTGGAGTGAGAACTTTAACGACTGCTCTTTCAGTTCTGCTGTCTTGACTCTGAACCATGATCTTGGTGAATTTGCTAATTTTGTGAATATATATATTTTTCTTGTAAATGCTCAACGGGATATTATGTGTGCATCCTGTGGTACTTTTCCAATTACCATCTATATAGATAGATGCAGGACGAACTCTATCCAGTATATTTGATTGTAGCATTGCAAGTTTTTGAACATTTGTGCTGACAGACCCTCCTTTTTATGTTGTCTTAGCTGTTTCTTATCATCAAGAGAAGCTTAAAGCGTTGCAGTGCTCTGACAAAGAATCAGACGTTATTCAATTTGTTTAAGGTGTGTTGATCGAATTCAATGGTTTAGATACCTTCCTTCATATTGGAATTGGTAATGGCACTTGTAAAGATTTGCTCAAGCTAGAGTTCCTATGAACTGGGCAACTAATGGAATGCCTTCATTGGAGTGATCTACTGTAGTTATGATGGGTCCTGTGACTGATCCATGTGGCCCATCAAAAATAAGTTCATACATCATTCATTCTGTAAGTTAAGCAAAGTTTGGTGCATGTTAGGTGGCATAAGCTGTAGGAAAAAATTGTATTGTTACATAGTGTGTGTGCTGTGGAGGATAGGTGGCTTTCCCCCTTTTTTCTTGCATCATGGGGGCAGCTGTTTAGACACTTAGGTTTTTTGAGTTTCAAATTGTCTTTGGATATAGATATTGAAAGTGGCCACAGTAGGGATCGAGCCTTCACTAACCATATAGATATTCATATCGCACGTGGTATGAATATCTCTTACCTGAACATTTGATCATTCAATTATCAATATTGCGGTTCATTTGCAAGTTTTATGTTTAGTCCTGCTATATGAGAATCAGTATCTGGAGCAAAATCTCAAGATCTCATCCAGTTCACCGTCACCAATTAAGGTTTTGAAACCTGATAGAACTTGACTTTGAAACTATGATCAGGTATTTCAAAGAGTTCTTAAAGCATATGCCACAAAACTTTTTGTAAAACTACCTAAAGGTGGTATGGGGCTTGTTGCAGCGGCCACAGGTATAGATGGACAGATAAAGGTAGTGTATTTTACAACTTTTTCTGGCTCTTTTTTAAAGTTCAATTATGTTTGCAAATTGAGCAACAATTGTAATCATGCAGACTTCAGACAGAGATGAAAGAGTGATCTGTTACATAGTGAATTCAGCTGAATACTGCCATAAGACGGTTAGTTATTAAATGCTTATTGTTTCCTTAACGATTATCGTGACTGCTGGGATATTTTACCTTGTCATATTGTTAAAGCTATGGAGAACAGTTTAAAGCAACATGGAAAGTTGGACTGTGTGCTTAATATTGTTGTTTAACATGTTATTCTTCCAGGAAGAACATAAAAACGTCATTGCTGAAATTATAGCAATGTCCCACCAGAGGTTCTTTGGACTGTTTGTGCTTTGCTTGAGAGTGCATGACCAATTGCTATGCCATGTTCAAATCTTTAACCTTTATAGTTAACTATTCACAAAAAACTTCAAAATGCATTAGGGTAAAATCAAATTTTTGGTTCTTGAGAGTTGTATCACGAGATTTTATTCTACTTTTTGTCAATGCTAAATCTCAGAATTTCAGAGTCAACTTCGCTATTCCTTAACTGTTTTAGGCGATAGAATGCAATTAAGCAATGCTTTTTATAATGCTAGAGAAAATTGTTCCAAAAGGGCATCATTAATATGAGAAATTGTCTGATGAGGGTTGAGACAATATTTGCTGGTTACATAATATTTGATTTTTGAATTCCAGTCTGATTGGGCAAAATTGGTGTAAGTTTATCATAACTGCAGTCTGAGATTTTATAGGCTGGCGAATTGGCTGAAAGCGTGTCAAAGATAATCGATTCCCAATATGCTGATGGTGTGGATATGTCAGAAGTACAGGTATTGTTTGACATCAATTTGAATGCACTTGTGAGTTACTCATGCACGGTTCTCTTTGTCACTAGTTGCCAACTTATAAGTGGTATTGCAGGATGAATTTTCTGCAGTAATAACAAAAGCACTTGTGACTCTAGTGCATGGCCTTGAAACGAAATTTGATATAGAAATGGCCACCATGACACGCATCCCGTGGAACACTCTAGAAAGTGTCGGTGACCAATCAGGGTGAGTTGATTTCTCCATTTCCAAAATGTATTTAATGGAGGTTATGGTTCGCTTCTATGACCACATTTTTCTTGCAGGTATGTTAACAACATAAATCTGATGCTGAATAATAGTATTCCTGTGCTTGGAAGCCTTCTGTCTCCTATTTATTTCCAGTTCTTTTTGGACAAGGTAACCTGAAGGATTTTTCTGTTTCCTGATTTTATGCATTAACCTACATATTTTGTCATTTAGCAACAAAAAGAAATAAACTGAGGCGCAACACTTCCTACAGATCTTTTGCTGTTAGTATTTCTTATGTTGCAGAACAGTGACCTATCTTCTTAGGAGCCTCTTTCCATGGTTATGCTTAATTATACTCATTGTCAGCTGTAGAATAAGGCGAGTCTCAGTTTAGCCATCTTTCTGCAAGGCAAACGTTTTTACAAGCCAAATTAGTGCCCATGCATTTTGTTACATAACTTTCAGCGAAGATCTACTTTCTTCAGTCCCTTTTTTCTCAACGTTGTTAACTTTGTTCTTGCAGCTTGCATCATCTCTTGGTCCCCGCTTCTATGTCAACATATTTAAATGCAAACAGATATCTGAGACTGGAGCCCAACAAGTAATTGCTGCTTCTCTTTAATGTGTGTCATCATTTTGAAAGATCTAACTACTTAGCAAGTTTTAATATTTTGCATTTGAGGCTTATGTGCTAAGACCGACTTTGAAGCAGTACCTGCTGACATATTGGAATCATATTGAAGCATCTCACTATTCAGATTATGCCTTAAATTCTTTGCACCTGAGCAAGAATCATATTGGAATTTTCTCCTTGAATGGAAATGTCATCTTGACTTATCTAAATAGCTACACATGGATCTACGTGCTTTGATTTCTAAGCCACTGCATGGCATTAGAGCTCTCTACTTCCCACAATTATAGCCCTTGTTTCAATGAGTAGTTTTTTTTTAGATTATTTATGTAATTTTAGTTAAGGGACTCAATGTCTCTCATGTCTTCTATCTTTATGCTTTCGAATGGTTTATTGTCAACAAAGCGAAACATGTATTACTTTTGATGTATATCTCTTGATGCATGCCCGTTGCTTTTCTCTTAAATGAACAGCCAAAGGACACATTCAACGCCCTGTATTGGCATGATATGTTTACTTTTGCAATGGCTAGTATCATAAAACCCAGAGCTGAAATAACATAGTTCAATTTGGAGAGAGATTTTCTTCTGTGGTTTCATTGATTGAACTTTCAATGAAAAGGACCTTGTCTATTGTTGTTGCTGCTTCAAGTAGAAATTGCCTCTCTAGTTTGTGCGATCAATTTGATATCTTGGAATCATTTTGACTGTATCATACTTTTTGCAGATGCTGTTGGATACTCAAGCCATAAAGACAATCCTTCTAGATATTCCTTCCCTAGGCCGACAAGTGAGTTAGTACATTTACTATAGTATTATTGCTTCGATGACATCCAAATATAGGCTCTTGAATCTCCTTTCACTTTTATCTTGTTGTTGACGAAACATCTAAACGTGCAAGTAACCTAGATCTTTTCTTTTAGCATTTTGTGGATGTGGTTAACCAATGATGACAAATTGTATATCGCTTACACTGGAACCAGTGAAATTGACTTTCAAATATGGCCAACGATAGCTTGGAATCCCGCTCACATCTCTCTATTGATTGTGGTGCTTGCACTTTGAGCACCGTCATTCATCCCAACCTATTTTTGGGACTTTTTAAGTTCCTGCTTCTGGTCATTCATGACTTACTTATTGGCGAGCTTATCCAGTGTTGATTTAGATTATGATTCTTGCTTGGTGTTTATGATGCCTTTGGCAATCAACAAATTTTTGCAGCTACATTACACTCTGCAATAGCTCTACAAGGAAACTTATAAGTTATGTCATTACTAATAGCTGGTCTTAGATAAAATGGCAGAAAATTATCGTAGGCGTAGAATTTCCCAGCTGTCTCAGTTGACTGGAGAAGCAGTAGTAACTAGGGAGGCCCCGATCATGCTCTGATTTGGTGCAATTGCGAGGGACTTGGAAGTCACAATGTTCGGTGGCAAAGGGACTGGTAATCAGTTTCCTGTAATATGAGAATAAAAGTTGATGCTTTTAGGCAAGCATAGATAAGTAGGCAGACAAACAGTTTGGCTCACATTTTTGCTTCGATCTAGAGTCAGACAATCCTGTATCTGCAAATGTTACTGGAAATTACTTTAATTTGCATTGATGCAGTTACATGTTGCACGTTTGATCGGAATTCTTGGTCAATCCCTGTAGTTTTCAAAGAGATTCTTAACGAGCTCATGCATCCATTTTGTAATCTGTTTCTTCGGTGCAGACAACAACTGCTGCCAGCTATTCTAAGTTTGTAAGCCGAGAGATGAGCAAAGCTGAAGCACTTCTAAAGGTTCTCTTCTTTACTTAGTGCAGGCTGTTACTCTCAAGTACGTTGTCCTTCTCTGTCACACTCATGATTGTTTTCCCATCACAGGTCATTCTGTCTCCAGTTGATTCTGTGGCGGATACATATCGTGCATTGTTACCAGAAGGAACAACAATGGAGTTTCAGCGCGTTCTGGAGCTCAAGGTAGTTGACGGAATATTATCTCTCAGGCATATTTTGATAGACTATAAGAAAAGAAAAATGATATTATTTTTGCGACATGGCAAATTGGATGGAGTACATTGTCTTCTCTCGCGGTAAAGGAAAAACAGTCGTGTTCTCTTTCTTGTTTGCACAATGGAAAATTAATCAGCAAGCATTAATGCTTCATCATTTCTCCACGAGTTCTTTACATTTTATCTATCTTGTCCAGAGTTTTGTTTCTATGCCAGTTGTGACGTGGAATTGGCATGTGCAGGGGCTCAAGAAGGCTGATCAGCAAACTATATTGGATGACTTCAACAAACTTGGACCTGGGATCACGCAACCTCCTGTAGCGCCACCCATTGTTCCTGCTGCCCCATTTCCCATAATAGCTCCTGCAATGTCCAACATTGCTCCAGTTGGTCTGATCGCTTCCGGGGAGGATGTGCTCACAAGAGCTGCTGCCCTCGGGCGAGGTGCCGCCTCCACAGGTTTCAAGAGGTTTCTTGCTCTCACGGAAGCAGCTAAGGATAGGAAGGATGGACCTTTTCGGAAGCTTTTCAATGCTTGATCATATAAAATCCTCCTCATCTTTGTGAATTCTCATTTTTGAATATGATTCCATTTTTTGGTAATTCCGTATAGCTTACGCTTCATTTGTAATTCCTTCTCTAAGTTTAAACAAAAATGAAAAAAGGAGCTTTTCTTGAAGGATCATGGTCTGTTCTTTTTTAGAATTAGCAGCAAGTCGACAGCCTAAAGAGAGATCTATTTTTCTAAGGGGGTAAGAAACTTTAACGTTACGGCTTAGCGCATATCTTTTTCCGATTCTTACCGACCTCATGTGGATGGAGATCGGCCGCTGGTTGAGAAGGAATTAGTTGTTTACAGAAACAGCGGTGCAAATCGTTCGGACTTCTTGAACATATGAAACGAATACGATGCTTTCGTCAACTGATAAAAGAACGGAATAACTAAGGAAAGCTGCGTGTCTGCTTTCTCAACCTGTGTGCCCAAAAAGTGATAAATCTCGAGACGAGTATGATTAGCGTCTTTGGCACAAGCATCAGCTGCTCTTTCCAAAAAATCTTTACAATCTATCAGCCCAGGCAAACTTTCAGACCTGTTCATTTGTCTAAATTTTCTCCGGCGACAACAGAACCAGAAAACTGCTCCAATGGAAGTAACTCGGCACCACGAGACACTTGCTGTAGCTGCCATGGATGTCGACGTCGCAAAGCTGAGAACCATGGGTCATTGTGCTCCTACGGAAGGAGAATCATCCATATCGCTCGACCAGCTCCCAAAACAGCTGTTCTGGGAGACTCGGGAACTCTACTGGTGGAACGGCTTCTGGTACCGCCCCCGCCATCTCGAGGCCGCCCTGGCTCTTCGCTCACGGTTCCGGCCGCGAGACGACGACGTCCTCTTGGCATCTGCCATGAAAACCGGAAGCACGTGGCTCAAAGCGCTCTGTTTCTGCATCTTGACGAGCAAGAGACGTGAGCGGAGTCGAGAGAACGGCAACATCGCGGTCAGCACCGATCGAGAAGATCAGTCGGAAGACCCCCTCGCGGCTAACCACCCGGCGCATTACGTGAAGACCTTGGAGGTCCAGGTTTTTACAGAGAACCCGCCTCCGGACCTCTCGGTCATCGAGTCGCCGAGGCTGTTCCACACCCACTTGCCTTACAGCGCGCTTCCCGAATCCGTCAAGGCCTCTCCATGCAAAGTAAGTATTTGCCTAACCTTGTACTCTACGATACCCAAATGGGAAAATCCTCCATAGTCTTAAACATTTTACACTTTTGCCAATTTAAATTTTTCATTTTTGTCAATTAAATTCTAAACTTTTGTATTATTAGTCAATTAAGTTTATCTTGCCAATTTTAATCGGAAATTACTGATGTGGATGTTGATAATGCTACGTAGGACGATCGGAGCTCATATGAATAATTTTTTTAAAGAACTTTTGGATATTTATTCTTTTTTTTTCCTTTTTTTTTTTCTACCAAGTCTAACTAGGGTCGTCAGCAGATCCTCATTAGTCACAAGTGAGGGCCAATCGACCCTCACCTACCACTTGGCAAAAGCTGGTGACCCTCTTCGGCCAATGGAAGAAGAAGAAAAAAAGGAAAAGAAAGCAAAATTAATAAATAATTTTTTTAATTATAAAAATTATCCATATTAAGTGTTGGACGTGCCATGTGGGACTTAATTGGTAAATTGTCAAAAACTTTATGATTCAATTGACAAAATTAAAAGATTTATGTCTAAATAAGTAAAGTATAGTAGGTTTATAACTTTTTGAAGAATTTTCTTGTAGAAATGCTGAGAGTTCTCATGTTGTTTCTGCACCATAAGCGATTAGGTTCGCGCCTTTCTTATAGAACGAGCCTATATCATTTATTTTTCCTCTCCATGCAAGATCGTCTACGTCACGCGCAACCCGAAAGACACCCTCGTCTCCCTGTGGCACTTCTTCAACCACCTCCGGACCGACGAGGAGGGCCCCTTCCCGTTCGAGCGCGCCTTCGAGGGCTTCTGCGACGGGGTCTGCTTCTTCGGGCCTTTCTTCGAGCACGTGCTCGAGTACTACAGAGCGAGCTTAGCGATGCCGGAGAAGGTGCTGTTCCTGAAGTACGAGGACCTGAAGAGAGACCCGAGAGGGCAGGTGAAGAGGCTGAGCTCGTTTCTCGGGCGGCAGCTGGAGGAGGAAGAAGAGGAGGTGGAGGACATCGTCTGGAGGTGCAGCTTGGAGAGGCTTAAGAGCCTGGAGGTGAACAAGAGCGGGGTCGATCCGTGGGTGAACATGCCGAACAGCGTCTTCTTCAGGAAGGGCGTCGTCGGGGACTGGAAGAGCTTGTTCACGGCGGAGATGGCCCAGCACCTTGATGAGATCGAAAGGACAAAGCTCGAAGGTTCGGGACTCGACCTTGGCTTCGATACGTGATGAAGGCGGCTTGATCTAGGTTTTCGGGGAGAATCCAGTTCTTAATAAGATCATTCCAATAAAATTATCGAATAAATTACATTATGGTTTTCGTTGCAACGATAAAATGTTCAAATGATGTTTGATTAGCTATTTCGTTGGATACGCAATTGGCCTCTAACGAGCAGAGCCGTCCCTAAAAGCCAAAAAAAGTTCTCTCGTTTTCACTAATGACGGCTTGTTGCCCATCGCTAGTAGGATCCTTTACACTAGCCGCTAAAGAAAATGGGCGATTGCTACCCATTTTAGGTAGATGTGCAAAATGAGCCGGCCAGAATGGACTAAACTAGCTTCTTTGGTCTAGTCTGGTTCCCCCTTGGCCTGGAATGGATCAAATCAGCTACTTTAAATCGGTTTGGTTCTCCTTTGAACAAGAATCTGACCTGACTGATTATATATATATATATCTGAAAAAAGAGAGAGAGAGAGAGAGAGAGTAACCAGCTTCTTTTAAAAAAAAAAAATTTCTGCCTAAGATATAACATCAAGTATTGGAAAAAAAAAAGTGACCAGTTCCAAGGATCAAATCGGTCGAGTCCCTAGTTCACCCCTAATTTCAGGTGCTTTACGGAGGGTTTTATGCCATCTCTAAAAGCCCAGTATAGGGACGGGACGGGACGGGCCGCCTCATGAAAAAGGGTATATGGACTAGATGGGGCCGTTGGGACTGTAATAAATGAGCCGAGCCCAAAGCCCATCATTGACCTATAACTTCAACCCCTTCTAGCAAAATAAAAAAAAAGGAAAAAGAAGGACGGAGCAACCGAAATAAAAAGAGAGGGAAAAGGAAATGGAGCTCGTCCTTGAAGGGGAAAATAAATCGCGGGAAAGACAGAAAATCTTTGCGTGTAGACATTTTGAATGTCCTGACAAGCCAAATTAATTCTGTTCCATAACCCTTATAAGTATTATGCTCTTTAGTTTTCTTATCATTAGAGTTCCACTTGTCGTAATTAGCTTGAGTGAAAATAAAATCAATCATTCTCAATCTTTAAAAGAAAAAAAAAAGTAATTGGGATATTTAAAAAGCCATATACAGACCCAAGTAAAGCAATAGCATGTACAATAAAGTCCAAAAGTACCCCCACAATAAAAGAAATGATCAGCTGAAACAAGCGACGGGAAGACTTGATTGTGCTTTTGGTTTTCTAATTCAAGTGGTCCTTTCATTTGTTGTCTCTTCAACTAAAAACCTGAAAGAGAACAAATTGAAGACCATATCCACTCGGAGTCTCCCTTGCAAAAACCTCCTCAAGTTGAAATTTACAGGTGGGAACGCTGTCCAACATGTACATAAAAATACAACATGCATTTATGATTTGCTTGAATTAAAAGGGCACCTGTCACTCTCTTTGGAACTTCTGGGATTCTTGTCTACTTAGTGTAAGTAAAAGAGAGGAAGGGACAGGGAAGAGAGAAGAAATATAGATTATAATTAATTTTGCCAATTCTCATGACAAAATTAACTAAATCGAGAGATTAATTACGAGGGATTATTTCTCCATCACACCTATTTTTTATGGGTATGGTCCAATTATGATCTTGATTAAATATAATGGGGAATTTCGCGACTCTCGTACTTTGTATATATCAATATGCAAAAAAGACATGAATGTCATATGATCCGTGGGGTCCGGTTTGCGTCCTCGTGTAAGACAAAGTCGGTAGTTAGTGATTAAGAATGGCGTCGTGTTTTCTGCTCGAATATCAAGGTCTATGTCACCCTCATTTAGTCTCGCTTGACTTGTTCTTCAATGCTTGTTGCAAAATAATAAGCTGCGGTGGTGCCTATTGACCGAAATAAATAATGACTTGCGGGCAAAACTTCTAATGGCTGTTCCGATTAGTCCTACACCTCGCTTGTGGTTGGTTACCAGCCATGATCGAGTATCAGCCAAAGGCCAAAGGAAAAATAAAGGAAATTGAGAGAGAGGAAAAAATGAAAAAAAGGGAGATTTTTTTAAAATGTAAAATTTATTCAAATTAACGCTAATCACACTATGTAGAATGCCAAAATAAGCAAATTGACAAGTTATTGAAATTTTGAGATTAAACTAGCAAATAGTCAAAATATTTATGACTAAATTGGGAAGTAATCAAAATGTTTAGCACTAAATTGGTACAATTGAAAATGTTTAGAATTAAATTAATTGCTGTATAATAAGTTTAAGTCTTTTTGAACAAACATCCTTGATAGGAGTCCAGCATGAAACCTGGTACTTGGGATGTAAGTAAAAGAGACTCTTTAATTAAGAATTTCTATCCGTGCTAGAGTTCCTATGAACTGGGCAACCAACGGAATGCCTTCATTGGATTGATCTACTGTAGTTATGATGGGTCCAGTGACTGATCCATGTGGCCCATCAAAAATAAGTTCATACATCATTCATTCTGTAAGTTAAGCAAAGTTTGGTGCATGTTAGGTGGCATAAGCTGTAGGAAAAAATTGTATCGTTACATGGTGTGTGCGCTGTGGAGGATAGGTGGCTTTCCCCCTTTTTTCTTGCATCGTGGGGGCAGCTGTTTAGACACTTAGGTTTTTTGAGTTTCAAATTGTCTTTGGATATAGATATTGAAAGTGGCCACAGTAGGGATCGAGCCTTCACTAACCATTCAACTCTCTCTCTTTCTCTCTCTCTCGGTATGAATATCTTACCTGAACATTGGATCATTCAATTGTTGGAAAAATATGGCTTCGAAATGGGTTGAACAATGAAATCGGATCGAGTAAAACAATTCGGACTTTGACACGTAATATCACTATCTTTAAAGATTTATTTGCCCCACAATGTTGCTAATGGTTACCGGCAAAAATCTTCCAGGATACAACAAAGTCTCGGATGAGAGTATTAGATAGCAATTCTAGTATTTCTCAGGGTCTTTCTAGGAAATAATCGAAAAATTGGCTACATTTTTTCAAAAAAAAGACTCGAAAATGACCACATTTATCCTTCTGAAAATTGACAAGTATATATATGAAACAGTCTTGCAACTCTTCGTAAAAATTGTCAAAGAATGAACAAACACGTCATTTAGAAAATTGTTCGATGAACAAATGCAACTCTTCAAAATAAGTCAAAACCGAACAATTGCAACCCTTCAGGAAAAGTTGCAAAACCGAATAAGTAATTTTTCCAAAGGTTGTCTTGAAAAGACACAAACAAAATTCGAAATAATAATTATTTATTTTTTTAAATAAATAAAATTTCGAATTTTCATTTTTTATTTTTCATTTCCAAAAATTTTCAAAATACAAGGGAACCTTTGAATTGATAAAAGAAATAATAAAAAAATAAATAACAAAGGGATTAGCGCCAAAATCGCATATCCGCACGCGGGTATGGTGGGGTCTAGTCCCACCCAATCACTACTTGAAATACATAAGGAAACCCTTCACTTATAAATTGCGCCACTTCCTCCCCTTTTTCCTATGTGGGATAAGGAAAAAACACTCAATTTGTTTTGACAAACATACCTCCAACATCAATTATCAATATTGCGGTTCATTTGCAAGTTTTATGTTTAGTCCTGCTATATGAGAATCAGTATCTGGAGCAAAATCTCAAAATCTCATCTAGTTCACCATCACAAGCTAAGATTTTGAAACCTGATAGAACTTGACTTTGAAACTATGATCAGGTATTTCAAAGAGTTCTTAAAGCATACGCCACAAAACTTTTTGCAAAACTACCTAAAGGTGGTATGGGGCTTGTTGCAGCGGCCACAGGTATAGATGGACAGATAAAGGTAGTCTATATTACAACTTTTTCTGGCTCTTTTTTAAAGATCTTTTATGTTTGCTTTTTGAGCAAGAATTGTAATCATGCAGACTTCAGGCAGAGATGAAAGAGTCATCTGTTACATAGTGAATTCAGCTGAATACTGCCGTAAGACGGTTAGTTATTAAATGCTTATTGTTTCCTTAACGATTATCGTGACTGCTGGGTTATTTGTTTTACCTTGTCATAATGTTAAAGCAATGGGAGAACAGTTTAAAGCAACAATGGAAAGTTGGACTGTGTGCTTAATATTGTTGTTTAACATGTTATTCTTCCGGGAAGAACATAAAAACTTCATTGCTGAAATTATAGCAATGTCCCACCGGAAGGTTCTTTGGACTGTTTGTGCTTTGCTTGAGAGTGCATGACCAATTGCTATCCCATTATCAAATCTTCAACCTTTATAGTTAACTATTCACAAAAAACTTCAAAATGCTTTAGGGTAAAATCAATTTTTTGGTTCTTGAGAGTTGTATCACGAGATTTTATTCTACTTGTTGTCAATGCTAAATCTCAGAATTTCAGAGTCAACCTCGCTATTCCTATTCCTTTACCGTTTAGGCGATATAATGCAATTAAGCAATGCTTTTTATAATGCTAGAGAAAATTGTTCCAAAAGGACATCATTAATATGAGAAATTGTTTGATGAGGGTTGAGACAATATTTGCTGGTTACATAATATTTGATTTCTGAATTCCAGTCTGATTGGGCAAAATTGGTATAAGTTTATCGTAACTGCAGTTTGACATTTTATAGACTGGCGAACTGGCTGAAAGCGTGTCAAAGATAATCGATTCCCAATATGCTGATGGTGTGGATATCTCAGAAGTACAGGTATTGTTTGACATCAATTTGCATGCACTTGTGAGTTATTCATGCACGGTTCTCTTTGTCACTAGTTGCTAACTTATAAGCGGTATTGCAGGATGAATTTTCTGCAGTAATAACAAAAGCACTTGTGACTCTAGTGCACGGCCTAGAAACGAAATTTAATATAGAAATGGCCACCATGACACGCATCCCGTGGAACACTCTAGAAAGTGTCGGTGACCTATCAGGGTGAGTTGATTTCTCCATTTCCAAAATGTATTTAATGGAGGTTATGGTTCGCTTCTATGACCACATTTTTCTTGCAGGTATGTTAACAACATAAATCTGATGCTGAATAATAGTATTCCTGTGCTTGGAAGCCTTCTGTCTCCTATTTATTTCCAGTTCTTACCCGAAGGATTTTTCTATTTCCTGATTTTATGCATTAACCTACATATTTTGTCATTTAGCAACAAAAAAAAAAAAAAACTGAGGCACAACACTTCCTACAGATCTTTTGCTGTTAATATTTCTTATGTTGCAGAACAGTGACCTATCTTCTTAGGAGCCTCTTTCCACGGTTATGCTTAATTATACTCATTGTCAGCTGTAGAATAAGGCGAGTCTTAGTTTAGCCATCTTTCTGCTAGGCAAACGTTTTTACAAGCCAAATTAGTGCCCATGCATTTTGTTGCATAACTTCCATCAAAGATCTACTTTCTTCAGTCCCTTTTTTCTCAACGTTGTTAACTTTGTTCTTGCAGCTTGCATCATCTCTTGGTCCCCGCTTCTACGTCAACATACATAAATGCAAACAGATATCTGAAATTGGAGCCCAACAAGTAATTGCTGCTTCTTTTTATTATGTGTCATCATTTTGAAAGATCTAACTACTTAGAAAGTTTTATATTTTGCATTTGAGGCTTATGTGCTAAGACCGACTTTGAAGCAATACCTGCTGACATATTGGAATCATATTGAAGCATCTCACTATTCAGATTATGCCTTAAATGTTGGGTTTTCATGAATCATGTATAAAAAAAAAAATAAACGAAATAAACGCAGCGGAAACAAAAATATATTTTACACATGATTCTCCTAAGGCGTTGTTCGTGCGTTTTAATCAAAAATCTAAACATAAATTGGAGTTAAACAATTACCTCTCGAAGCGTGCTTTAAACAAGTCGGTTCGGATGTTCTACGCCCGAGTCCCACAAGCGTCGGACCTCTAGTTCAGGCACACCAACAACGAACGTCGAACGGAAGAGAGGACTTTCGGATATTCACCACTTCGATCGTGCTAGCAATCACGTGGAAACAAACCATCGTATCCTTGATGTATAATAGTCACGGCCCGAACGAGATAATGCTCTTCTTTCTTGCGTCTCAAAGACACAAGAACACGCACACAATTTGCTCTCTTTTTCAGAAAAGAAATTACTCTCGTATGTTTCTAAAAACACAAGAAGCACGCCCACACTTTTCTCTGTTTTTCAACAGCCCATTTTCTCTCATCCCTCAATTGTTTTATATTAAAAACTGATCAGCAACGGTTGCTAATCAATGGACGATCAGCAACCGTTGCTGATCGTCTAAAGCACATGATCGTGCATGAGCGGTTGCTCATGCACGATCTTGGCATGATGGTTAGCGGTTGCTGACCATCCATGCTTCGTGCATAATGGTCAGCAACCGCTGACCATTATGCTTCGTGCATGTGCACGAATTCGTGCACATGCATGAACCTTTAATTTTTTTTTAATTAGTTAATTAATTTTAGGGCATACTTCTAACAATCTCCCACTTGCACTAAAGCCAACTTGTTTGGTATGTTAACATATATCCACTTTGGGCATGCGTGTGCATCATATGCAAGTAGGCTCGTGACTATAATACAAATTAAATTAAATCTCATTTAATTTAATTTCAAATCGACTCAATTCGATTGCAGTAATTGCAAACATATTTGCAATAATATTTCTCTCTTGTTCCACGTCATCCTAGTTGTTTATGGTGTGTGACATCCCTAGGTTCATCACTAAGCTGGTAGTAAGACTTGTACTAACACATTAGTACTTCCAAAAGAATTAGTTGTCCCGATTAATCTTTTAGGTCCTACAAGCCACGATTGACATCTAGCAATATGTCATGGCTACCCAGATAGTGTGAATACTTTAAGAACGTAATGAACCTATCAGCTTTGGCTACAGTATAATTCAATCCCTCTGTCTTACTATGTCCCGATCAAACAAAGACCATGGAATATTTGTCAAGTCATTAATTCGATCATATGCACAAATCTAATTGACATGCATTTTATTCGAGACATAAACAATTTATTCTCGGTTACAACCCCGGCCGAGGATTTCAATGCAGTGTCACAATTAGATCGCATAGGACATCATTATCATACCTTGCATATAACAAGGAGACAGATTCCATATTGCGCACACGTGTAACTTCGTATATGAACAAACTATGACCATTAGGTATAAAGACGGATCGACGACCCGGCATTATGTGCACCCGTGAACCATAGTTGTTCGATACACAAGTTAACACTGTGCCTCAGGTCTAAGGATTATTTACACAAGACCAAAGCATGAACAATTAGACATTGACCACGCTAAAAGCTTCCATGTCGCTAATCGTTCCATATGCGTCACGTTCAGTGAATTTGTCTAATACAAAACACCTGTGTTCTAACTCAGGCATCATAATACCCAATGACATGTGACTCATCATTCCCTTAAGTATCCAATACTTAATGGCGAAGTTAAGAACACACCGATCTCAACAGGATTGTTAATATCCACTTAATAATCCATCGACCGGGAACAATTTAAAGATTCAGTCTAACTATGAACCCGTCACATATATTCTTGACGTCTCGAGAATAGGTCTAGTTGCAACTGATCTTATGGAATCATTCATCAATATAAAATAATTGGACAAATGAATGAATACGTCGTTGCCATTAATTAAATAATAATAATGAAAGTACAACTGAAATCCCTAATATGTAACTATTATATAGTAGCTTTAGGGCATACATCCAACAATTTCCCAGTTGCACTAAAGCCAACTTGTCTGATACCTCAAACCCATTTTGTCAATATGTCTTTCAAAAGAAGACTGAGGTAAGGCCTTAGTGAAGGGATCTGCCACGTTTTTTGCTGAGGCAATTTTCTGCAATGCGATATCACCTCTCCCAACAATTTCTCTGATGAGATGGAAGCGTCTCTCAATATGCTTGGACTTCGGTGAGACCTTGGTTCCTTAGCTTGAGCTATCGCCCCATTGTTGTCACAAAACAATGTGATCGGTTGCTCAATTGAAGGAACGACTCCAAGTTCAGAAATGAACTTCTTCATCCAAGCGGCTTCTTTTGCTGCTTCAGAAGCAGCTACATACTCTGCCTCAGTGGTGGAATCGGCAGTTATGCTTTGTTTGGAACTTTTCCAACTAACTGCACCACCATTGAATGTGAAGACAAACCCAGACATAGATTTATAATCATTAGGATCCGATTGAAAATCGGATCAGTATAAGCTACAACTTTAAATTCTCCTTCTCCATATATCAAGAATAAATCTTTAGTCCTTCGCAAGTACTTGAGAATATTCTTGATTGCTATCCAGTGCTCTTCTCTGGATCGGTGATATCTCGCTAGTAATACTTACAACATGCGCAATATCAGGTCTAGTACATAGCATAGCATACATTATGCTTCCAATAGCGGATGCATATGGTATCTTTGCCATCCGCTCTCTTTCTTCAGGAGTGTTGGGACACATCTCCTTAGAAAGACGGATCCCTTGCCTAAAAGGCAATAATCCTCTCTTGGAACATTGCATGTTAAACCGTGTTAACACTTTGTCTATGTACGTAGATTGTGAGAGGCCAATCAATCGTCTTGATCTATCTCTATAGATCTTGATACCTAAAATGTAGGTTGCCTCTCCTAAATCTTTCATGGAGAATTTCTGTGACAAGAATAGTTTTATCGATGATATCATTGGTACATCATTTCCAATCAAAAGTATATCATCGACATACAAAACCAGAAATGCAATTGCACTCCCACCGATCTTCTTATATACACAAGGTTCATCCGGATTTTTGATGAAGCCAAACGATTTGACTACCTCATCAAAACGGATGTTCCAACTTCTGGAGGCTTGTTTGAGTCCATAAATGGATCTCTTAAGCTTACACACCTTCCGTTTTTCACTATTGGATTTAAAACCCTGTGGCTGTTCCATATAGATGTCCTCATCGAGAAAACTATTTAGAAAAGCCGTTTTGACATCCATTTGGAATATCTCATAATCAAGGTGTGCAGCTATAGCCAACATAATCCGAATGGATTTTAGCATGGCCACAGTGAGAAAGTTTCGTCATAATCAATTCCTTCTTTTTGACGATATCCTTTCGCCACCAGCCGTGCTTTGTAAGTTCCAATTTGACCTTCAGCATTCATCTTCCTCTTGAAGATCCATTTATAGCCAATTGGTACAATACCATCAGGCAGGTCAGTCAAGGTCCATACCTCATTGGAATACATTGAATCCATTTCAGATTTCATGGCTTCTAGCCATTTACCAGAATCGATGTCCAACATCGCCTCCTCATAGGTTTTAGGATCACCGGGTTGATCACTATCATTCACAATGAATAATGGTTCAATATGATCAACCGAGTGTCTATAACGAGCAGGTGGGCGAGACATTCTCGCACTTCTCCTAAGAGGTTGTGTATCAGAAGCTCCCACTGAATCAGAGATTGGTATCTGAACTTGGTTGTTTGATACTTCATTATTTTCTTCTTGTAAGACTATTTTCCGCCCAACACCACTTTCTTGGATGAACTGATTCTCCAAGAAAGAAGCGTGCTTGCATACCAAAATTCTTTGGTCTGAATGAAAATAGAAATAATATCCAAGAGTTTCCTTTGGATATCCAATGAAGCGACCTTGTTCAGATCTTGCCCCAAATCTTAATATGATTAAGACTAGGTTTCCTACTATGCCATATCTCATAGGGCGTAGTTGGAACAGATTTGGACGGCACTCTATTCAGTATATGTACAGCTGTCTCAAGGGCATATTCCCAAAGGGATATTGGCAAAT
Source organism: Eucalyptus sideroxylon (assembly GCA_014182405.2). Taxonomy (NCBI): domain Eukaryota; kingdom Viridiplantae; phylum Streptophyta; class Magnoliopsida; order Myrtales; family Myrtaceae; genus Eucalyptus; species Eucalyptus sideroxylon. The sequence continues at coordinate 56,624,173 of CM024554.2, read as the reverse complement.
CGGTGTAACTCATCATAGATCGTACCATATCTAATAAAGTACGATTTCTTCGTTCAGATACACCATTATGTTCTGGAGTTCCAGGAGGTATCCATTGTGATAAAATGCAATTCTCTTTAAGAAAGTCCAGGAATTCAGTACTAAGGTATTCACCTCCTCGATCTGATCGAAGAGCCTTAATACATTTTCCTATTTGTTTCTCAACTTCAGCCTTGAATTCCTTGAACTTTTCAAAGGATTCAGATTTATACTTCATGAGGTATAAATAACCATACCGTGACTGATCATCGGTGAAGGTAATGAAGTAATTATAACCACCTCTAGCAGATTCATTAATTGGTCCACATACATCTGTATGTATTAATCCTAATATGTCAGCAGCTCGCGCACTTTGTCCCACAAAAGGCGCTTTGGTCATTTTTCCTAGAAGACATGCCTCACAAGTTGAGTATGACTCAAAATTTGAAGGATCAATGTATCCATCATTACTCAACTTGTTAATTCTGTCTTCTCCAATATGACCTAATCGGAGATGCCAAACATACTTTTTATTTGGACCGTCTCTAGGGCGTTTATTAGTTATGGCATTTATATCAATTCTATTTTGCTTATTGACATTGGTAATCGCATTACCGGATATTGTAATGGTATAAAGATTGTTGGTTAATAAGCTAGAACCAACACATATTCTATTATGATAAATAGAACATACATCATCAGCAAAAGAAAATTCATAATTCTCTTTACCCAAACGAGGTACAGAGATGATGTTCCTAACAGCATTCTTATAATGCAAACAGTTCTTTAAAACCATTACATGTCCAGAAGGGAAACATAAACGAAAAGTCCATATAGCTAATGCAGCAACTCTTGCTCCATTGGCAAAAGTAAGGACAATCTCATTTCGCCCTAGCATCCTGCTTATTTCCAGATTCTGCAAAGACATACAAATATGTGAAGTTGCAGCAGAATCTAAAACCCATGAGCTGGATTCAGCACTAACCCTAAGATTAGTTTCAATAAGCATAGACACCATACCTTCATAAGGTCGGTTCTTGGGCTTGACCTTCAAGCTCGCGAGGTACCTCTTACAGTTCCTCCTCCAGTGCCCTTTGACACCACAGTAATGACATTTCCCTTTATCAATCATAGGGCTTTGGTTGCACAACAGGTTTGGCAGGCCTCTTCCATTTATTCTTCTTTAAAACAGTCTTACCCTTTGAAGAAGAAGCCTTAGCCATAGCCACTACATTTGGCCTCGTGTTATGCATTTCCTTCTCATAAACTACCAGCATGCTATGTAACTCTGCAAGAGTTTTATCCATCTTATGCATGTGGAAGTTTTGGACAAAACCAGAGAAGGAATCGGGTAAAGATTGGAGGATCAAATCCACAGCTAACTCATTATCCATAACGAGATTCAGCCTAGCCAATTCTTCAATGTGCCAGATCATTTTCAAAGCATGATCATTAACAGATGATCCTTCAGCCATCCTCATACGGTACAATGCCTTAGATATCTCATATCTAGAGGTTCGACCATTCTCATCAAAATATTCCTTTAAGTGCAAAATGATCGACCCAGCATCTTCCATAGATTCATACTTCTTCTGTAATTCATTATTGTTGACACCTAAATTTTGACTAATCATTTAGTAATTAATTGCATAAAAATTTAGGGATTAATCTTTAACCCCTAAGAAAAAAAATTAAAATTGCATCTCATGTAGTTGCATTTGCATCAGTACCAAAACACAGCCAAACACGGCGGCTCGCGGTCGATTACGTGCACAAAAGGTGGTCTCTCTCTTGCTGATTTGAAAGTACACAATGAAAGAAAGAAGAAAGAAGAGTTCTTCACGTCCATTGTCTCTTCCTCATTAATGCATGCACCATGCGTGGATAAAATTCACGTAAAAATTCTAGCCGCACGCGTGAAGAAAGCAAAGAAAAATTCTCCACTCCTTCAGAAAGTCTGCAAGAACATGGGCTCATTTTATAATATTTTATAGTGAGAATTCTCTCTTTCCCAAATCAAGAAAGAAGTTCGTGTCTCTCGCTCATTAATGCATGCACATGCATGCGCAAGAATTCGGCGGACGTGAGGAGCCTAGAAGAAGCAAAAGGGAAGCCCATGATATATTATAATATACTCTCTCAAGTGGGGGTCGTGAATTTTGGTGAAGTGAGGAGGAGCGTGCTCAAGAAAGAAGCAAGTAACAAGCAAAGAAAAGTCAATAGTTGTGGCTAAATTAATGAGTGTCGACGGTGGCCTCCTTATTTGAAAAAATCCGGACGTGAACAGCAAGGAAAAAATGACGGCCGCCTCCTATTCACGCTAAAGTCGGTTGGACTCCAGAACCCTATAAATACGCAAGGGGGGCCACGCAAGAGGAAGGAGAGGAAAAAACGAAAAATTTCTTGAGAGGACTGTGAGAGCCATTAAAAAAAGAGAGCCATTGTGAAGAGAACCTGCAAAATAAAATATGAAGTCAGGGGGAGGAGATTAAAAAAAAGAAAGGAAAAAGCAGAGAGAGACTGCAGAGAGTGAGACGTGAGAGAGAGGTGATTAAAAAAGAAAAAAAAAGCAAGGACAAGACCCCTACTGTTCATCTTCTCCAGAGTTCTTCGCTGCAAAATTTCCACCGGCTTGTGCTACTCTCCCCGCATCCGCGCCGTTGCACTCGCCGGAGCACCAGCAGCCGAACAACCCGACGCCCCAGCTGCCCATTACCGCCGGAGCCCCGAACTCTCTCGCCACTGCAGCCCGCACCACCGCGCCAGTTCCGAGCCGGCCACCGCTCCCTCCGCCCGAGACCCGGCCACGACGCCGCTCCCGCTGTCCCTCATCCCGTCCATCGTGAGATTGCACCGCCGCTCGGTTCCTCGCGCCACCAGCAGCCCGTGATTCTTCCGCCCTCCGCCGCTGCAATGCTGCCCTCGCCGCATTTTGCAAAGCCGCCGGTCTCTACCGCTTGATCACCACTTAACTAGGACTGGTCGTCGCTGAGCTCCCCGGTCGCCGTCTCCTCCGCTCCGAGCTTCCTCGATTCTTCCGCCTGTCCCCGAAGTCAGCCATCCAATGTGAAATAACCCCTCAAATTAGGGATTAAGAGTCCGATTTTCGCGCTCGAAATCCGACTCACGATCTCTTGCAAAATCTCCAATCTCATGCCTGAGATTCGATTCGCGATTTAATTTAAAATTGACCAACCCGATCTCATGCGCGGGATATGGCTCGTCAATTTTGGGTATTAATCTTATCTTGATTGGATTGAATATCGGGTTATTTTGAATTAACTTTTGTTTTTGCATAAAAAATTTCAAAAAAAATGCGAGTTAGATTAGGGCTAGGGTTAGCATATTTAGTTATCTCATTTTTTTTTAAAAAAAAAAATCCAAAAAATGCATTCATGATATTAGTTTTTCTTAAGAATTGCATACGTCAATTTAGAATAGGATTTTGATTTTAAATTTTTATAAGAAAAAATCCCCAAAAAAATTAATTAATTTAGGATGCTAGTTTTTTAGGTTGCATGTTTAATTGTGTGCAAATTTTTAAAATTTCGAATTTTGTATATAAAAAAAAACGAAAAAATCATGCATATTAGAATAGAATTGCATGTCTCATTTTAAGTTTAGTTTCAATTTTTAGGAATAGAAATATCATGTGCACGTCATGTGAGATTAGGTTCATAAAATGCACGTCATGTAGAATTAGGCCCATTTAAATAAAAATTGCCCGTCATTATAATTAGGTCACTTTGATTTGCATATTTGATTATTGCATATTCATTAAGAAAACACAAAAAAAAATATATTTTACTCACGTCATGTAGTTTAGAAAACATTGTCATGCCATTCCATGTTAGATTAATAGCATGCATTGCATATTGCATGATTCTCATTAAACAAGTAAAAACCAAAAAAAAAGGGAATTTGCCTGTTATTAGAAATCATATCTAGGTCTAACAATGCATATGGCTAGAGGTAAGTCCTGCAATTTATTCATCCATGTTAAATTGGTGGTTTGCGCTCCGCATCACCTCAAAGGAAAGTGAATTAAAATCAATCCAAGTTGCCTGCAAAACATTTTTTTAAAAAAGAAAAGGTGATTAGAGAAATCTACCCCCCGAACTCGCATCTTCCATAGATTCACTCCATGATAAAAATCATTTGCTTCTTAAACCCTAAGTAATTCATTATTCATAGAAACCCGCTTCGGGGAGGTCGCGACAATTATTCATAGAAGCAAGCATATATGACCTAACTTTTAAGTTATTGTCACGCCACTTATCATAAGTGACACGCTTCTCTTGGGTCCCACCCTCAGGAAAGGAGGTTGGCATCTTTTCATCAAGCACATACCCATTTTTTTTCTGAATTGAGAACAATTCTCAAATTCCTCACCCAGTCAGTGAAATTGGGTCCAGTCAAACAATTCTTGTCAAGTATAGAAGCGAGTGGGTTTGTGGTCACCATTTTCAGAGTAATAATATATCTGTTGCAGAAAATAAATTGTTAGCCGTTGTATCTTTCAAAGTAACTATTTCATTTTGGCCTTTAAATGAAATAGATCCTCCCACTAAATTTATATTCGAATCCCATACTCCTTAAGATGGGAAGCGGTAATCTTTGTTGGGTAAAGATTACTAGTGGGGATTGGAGTCCCACCAGTCCAAAGTCCACATCACCTAACAGTTATTGGTGTCCTATGAACTTAGTGAGTGAACCAGCTTGTTCAACGCATCATATGCGAGTCCCAATCATAACTTCGGCCTCTAGACCATGAAAGCCTCACCTAACAGTTATTGGCATCATGATCATAGTTAAGTCTAGCCCATCGTCTCATGCAAGTATTGAAAACTCAAATGATTCCCTCACCTGACAGTTATTAGAAATCATTTGGCTCCAACCCCACAACATCATATGCATAATGGAGTGGTCCAATATTATAAATGGTAATTAACCCCTATGTATCCATAATCGGTTAGTTAACCACTATAATATTGGATCAAACCACGACAATGGAAGGCCACGAGTCCGAAACCCGTTTCGACTTAATGTTCTTTGTAAGGAGATTTGGGTCGTTATTAACGGTCTCACTTTGCACATTAACCGGTTTAACATGCACGATATCATAAACAATAAATAAATAGATATCACATAAACATCTATCCTATGTGGTGATCATGGAATTATGGTTCAATGGGTCTCGAGCCAAAGAGACCCATTTAGCCATTTTAATGTTTTAATTATATGGACTTACTCTTCACTTTTTCTTCAATCTTTGAACTCTTCAAAGACCGGGCCCAAAGAGCTCACCGGTTTAATGGCTCCTCCAATGGCTCCTCATTTCTTGTAGTATTTACATCAACAATTGAAATACTAAACTATACTAAAATTACATATTAAGAAAAATTAAAGTAAAATAAAAGGAAGGACGCAGCCTCCATTTAATAATTACATCCCCAAAAAGAATACCTGTAATCATCATACATTCATCCATACAACAATCACAACAATTAGGGATTTTTCCATAATCACCACCCTTCCTTATGAGCCATAAATTCAAAATTTAAAGCTCTGGAAGACATGCATAAAATTCTGCATATTTTTTGTAGAATATAAACACGAAGTACAACAAGTTATGGATTTTTGATTCAAAATTGATTTAGTTCTAATTTTTGCTTAGTTGATTAAATTTATCACATAAATCAATCAACTTCTATAGGCCACATAAGATCAAGAGAACCAATTCTCTTAACAAAAGTAAATTGGCCATTAGAAGGCAAAAATATATTTGAACTATAAATCAATTAAACGCACGAAACGCCTAAGGTTGGCTCTGATACCACTGTTGGGTTTTCATGAATCATGTATAAAAAAAAATTAACGAAATAAACGCAGCGGAAACAAAAATATATTTTACACATGATTCTCCTAAGGCGTTGTTCGTGCGTTTTAATCAAAAATCTAAACATAAATTGGAGTTAAACAATTACCTCTCGAAGCGTGCTTTAAACAAGTCGGTTCGGATGTTCTACAGTTCGAGTCCCACAAGCGTCGGACCTCTAGTTCAGACACACCAACAACGAACGTCGAACGGAAGAGAGGACTTTCGGATATTCACCACTTCGATCGTGCTAGCAATCACGTGGAAACAAACCGTCGTATCCTTGATGTATAATAGTCACGGCCCGAACGAGATAATGCTCTTCTTTCTTGCGTCTCAAAGACACAAGAACACGCACACAATTTGCTCTCTTTTTCAGAAAAGAAATTACTCTCGTATGTTTCTAAAAACACAAGAAGCACGCCCACACTTTTCTCTGTTTTTCAACAGCCCATTTTCTCTCATCCCTCAATTGTTTTATATTAAAAACTGATCAGCAACGGTTGCTAATCAATGGACGATCAGCAACCGTTGCTGATCGTCTAAAACACGATCGTGCATGAGCAACCGCTCATGCACGATCTTGGCATGATGGTTAGCGGTTGCTAACCATCCATGCTTCGTGCATAATGGTCAGCAACCGCTGACCATTATGCTTCGTGCATGTGCACAAATTCGTGCACATGCATGAACCTTTAATTTTTTTTTTAATTAGTTATTCAATTTTAGGGCATATTTCTAACATTAAATTCTTTGCACCTGAGCAAGAACTATATTGGAATTTTCTCCTTGAATGGAAATGTCATCTTGACTTATCTAGATAGCTACACGTGGATCTAAGTGCTTTGATTTCTAAGCCATTGCATGGCATGAGAGCTCTCTACTTCCCACAATTATAGCACTCGTTTCAATGAGTAGTTTTTTTTAGGGAAAATTGTCCAAAAAGTCCTAAACCTATTGTAGTTTTGTCAATTCAGTCATAAATCTTTTAATTTTCCTAATTGAGTTCTAAATCTTTTCACTTCTTACCTATTCAGTCCATCGGGCCAATTTTGGCCGAAAAATGCTGACGTTGATGCCGGCGGTGCTACGTAGGACTGCTGGCACTAACGTGGACAATTTTTATAATATTTTATTTTTTTAATAAATTTTTCCTTATTAATTTTTTTCCTTTTTGGTTTTTCCGGTGGCCGACCACCGGCCACAGCCGGCCGGCTAGGCGACAACGACGACGGGCGAGGCTACCCTGGCCCCGGCGAGGGCCGACCTCACCAAATTTAGCGAGGGGAGCCCTCGTTGGGGGTTGCCCTCGCCCAAGCAAGCGTCGGCCTCGCCCCCCCAGGCAAGCGATGGCTGGCCACGGCCACGGCCGACACTCGGCCGACCGGGGCGAGGGCCAGCCTCGCTAAATCTGGTCCGGTCAAGGCCGACGCTCGGATGGGCGGGGGCGAGCCTCACCAGATTTGGCGAGGCTGGCCCTCGCCTTGGCCGGTCGAGAGTTGGCTTGTGGCTTGTGGCCTGTGGCTAGCCGTCGCCCGCCCGGCCAGGGGCGAGGCTAACGCTCGCCTGGGCGAGGGCGACCCCCGGCGAGGGCTCCCCTCACTAGATCTGGTGAGGTCGGCTGGGCGTCGGTTGGCCACCGCGAGGCCGATGCTCGCTTGGGCAAGGTCGGCCCTCATTGGGACCATGATGCCCTCGCCGGGGGTCGCCGTCACCCGACTAGGCCTCGCTTATGGCGGGCGAGGCCGGTCGGCCGGTGGCCGGCCGTCGCCGCAGTGGCCGGTGGTCGGCCACCAAAAAAGCCAAAATGAAAAAAATAAAATAAAAATAAAAAGAGGAAAAAAAAACAGAAAATATAAGATAAAAATTCAATTTTTTTAAAAATATTAAAATATTATTAAAAATTGTCCACGTCAGCGCCGACAGTCCTACGTGGCACTGTCGGTGTCCACGTCAGCATTTTCCGGCCAAAATTGGCCGGATTGACTAAATCGGCAAAAAGTGAAAAGGTTTAGGACTTAATTAGCAAAGTTAAAAGGTTTAGAACTGAATTGGCAAAACTGCAATAAGTTTAAAACTTTTTGGACAATTTTACCGTTTTTTTTCTATGATTTATGTAATTTTAGTTAAGGGACTCAATGTCTCTCATGTCTTCTATCTTTATGCTTTCGAATGGTTTATTGTCAACAAAGCGAAACATGTATTATTTTTTTATGTATAGCTCTTGATGCATGCCTGTTGCGTTTCTCTTAAATGAACGGCCAATGGACACATTCAACGCCCTATATTGGCATGATATGTTTACTTTTGCAATGGCTAGTATCATAAAAACCTTAGCTAAAATAATATAGTTCAATTTGGAGAGAGATTTTCTTTTGTGGTTTCATTGATTGAACTTTCAATGAAAAGTTCTATTGTTGTTGCTGATTCGAGTAGAAATTGCCTCTCTAGTTTGTGCAATCAATTTGATATCTTGGAATCATTTTAACTGTATCATACTTTTTGCAGATTCTGATGGATACTCAAGCCATAAAGACAATCCTTCTAGATATTCCTTACCTAGGCCGACAAGTGAGTTAGTACTTTTACTATAGTATTATTGCTTCAATGACATCCAAATATAGGCTCTTGAATTTCCTTTCACTTTTATCATGTTGTTGACGAAACATCTAAACATGCAAGTTGTTAGGGAAATCTCTTATAATGTTTTGAAAATGAAAAAATAAATCAAAGGCTACTAACGTGTTTAATGGTTAAGTAGACCATGCAGATGATAGAACATGTAAATGATATTATCAAAGTCTGAAGACGGCTAAAAGACTGAACGTAATACATGTCCAAAGTATATTTTGAAGATTTCCATACTTCAGTGTCAAAGTCTAAAGACAGCTAGACTTTAGTGTTAAAGTCTATTCTACATCAGAAGTCTGCTCACTCTGACAAATTCTAGACTGAATGTGAATAAAGAACCAGAAGACAGACTCTATGCTGAAGCTGAACTTATTCAGACTATGTTCAGACCTTAAAGTTAAATCTATTAAGAAATAGAATATGTTCAGATTCAAATTGTAAAGTCTATTGCATTCAGACTCGGATTATAAAGTCTATTGCACTTAGACTCAGATTGTAAAGTGTATTGCACTCAGACTCAGATTGTAAAGTCTATTACACTCAGACTTTACATCCAGATTCGACATAAGTAACATAAGCTCTAAAAGTATAACGGCTAGTGATCTTTTTGGATTAGTTTATTGACCCACATGGTAGATATCGCCATGTTCCCAAAATACCTACTCCCACAAACGTGGATGAACATGGAAGACAAAAGAAAACCCCTGCTGCTGAAGCCGTTCTGAACTGGCAATCAGAGACTTTGTTGGCACAAAACAATGCCTTTAAGGCTATCGATTCCAAGATCGGAAATGTGCAACAAGATCTCCGAAGATATGATGAAGGTACCAAGAAGATACTTTCTGAGTTCCAGAAAAGGCTTCAAGCCTTGGAATCAGGACAAAAGCTTGGGTACCACTATCTTGAAAGTCCAAAACCAGAAATAGACAAACTCAAGAAGCAAATTCAACTTCTTGAAGAGGGAAGGTTTAGACCTTTCGATCCGTTAGCACCACCTGTTCAAACTGGGTATGTATCCCCAGCATCACAAGTGTCTGTTTTTGCCAATATCCCAGAAGATCCTTCCAGAAGAGACTCAGACATACGAAGTCGTCTCAAAGCCTTGAAAAAGGAAAAAGGGAAAGAGAAGACACCACCAACAGAATCAAGCTCAATTGTTATAAGAGAAAGGCCAGACCAGATGATGTTATCAAATCCATTAGAATCCTTTCTGAAGGATTTGGGTAAGCAAGAAGTTGATCCTATTACCCAACAGCCTGAGCCTGATCCTGTCATCTCAGAAGAGCATGTTCTGTTCTCCAAACAAACTTCTTCCTCTTCATCAGATTCAGTATCTACTTATTCCTCTTCATCCTTTTCGGATCAACCAGTTGATTCTCCCCCTTCTGTTCCACCAAACTCACAAATATTCATGGCCGATACTCTTTCGGATTACGATATGCAATCAAACTATTCTGATCCAGAATTTGGACAGACAAGTAATCCCACCAGAAACAATTCAGCCAGACATGTATCCATGGCATCCAAACAATTCTTCTCCATTGATGATATTCCCTATTCAAAATGGCCACACAGACTTGAAGAATTTCATACTTGGTTGAGTACACAGTCCATCACCAACCATGATATGAATGATGTCCTTTATAATTTTGTTACAAGGTTCACAGGGAGCCTTAAATTTTGGTGGCAATCACTCACAGAACAAGACCAGCTTACGTTCTTGTTATCACCCAGTTTCTATCATGCCCTTAATTTTCTACACCATGTTTTTGTGGGAACACCCGGAGATCTCAAAGAACTCTAAAGGAGGGAATTCTTTGAAAGAAGATGCTGCTCCCTTCAGAAAAAGCATCTTGATAAGCATTATCGATTAATGCTTCAGCTTTTTTTTTTACCAGTTGGCGCGAGATCCAAACCTAAAGCATGTCTTCCTCACTTCCATTCCAACAGAGCTTACCCAGATGGTGGAAAGATCCTTCTTTGGAAAGCAAAGAAGAATACAAGACGTTCCCTTGGGAGAAATCCAGCAAGAAATCCATCTATGCCTGGAAGAGTTATGCTTAAAGCGCCGAATGGTCCGAACATACATCACAAATGACAAGCGTCTTGAATCAGCTGTTCCCATCAAAAGTTAAAGATCAAATGTTCCAAACAAGATTGTGATGGTACTTGCGGCCATTATTCCCGGAAAAATAAGCACTACAAGAAGTACTCGATTAAAAAAAAAATCCAAGCATGGCTCCAAGCATTTCCGGAAAAAGAAGAAATGGAGATACCTACGCAAAAGAAAAGATCACACAGGCCATAAGAAATCAAGTCGTTGCTACATTTGCAACAAGAAAGGACATTTTGCCAAAAATGTCCTCAGGCGAAAAAAGATCAGAATCATCTGATTGAATGCGAAACAAGTATGTCCCTTGAAAATGATGACATTGAATCCTTATTCTCTGGCGACGAAGAGCCAATGGAACAAACTCTTTGTGTTATTCCCTTCTACCAAACTTCCGGTGAAAACGAGTCGATGAATCGAATCAAAGATATTTTCACATATCTCCCACATCTTCAGAACCAAATCTTGACATATTCTCAAGTCAAACTCACTGTCCCCATTTCCCTGTCAAAATTTTCACTTAAAAGTACGCCAAGCCTATCAATGTTATTGCTCTCATTGATACCGGAGCAAGTTCTTCCATTCTGGATACTAAAGTTCTGCCAGAAGAATATTGGACTCCTCATATCAGATATTTCAACTCTGCCTCGGGAGATACTTTCTCCTCAAGTGTCAGAACCACTCCAATTACTATCCAGTTTTTCCCGAATGCTCCATAAAAGCAAAAATCTTTGGATCAAACCTCCCCAACAAAGATTTGCTAATCGGGTGGGACATTATGACTCAAATATCTCAACTCCGCATTATTCCTGGAAAGGGTCTTAGATATAAAAATCACTTCTCTGAGTTTGTTGATATCCAGAGACTCTTTTCCATCCAGATGAGTATGTTAGATCCGATCATGCAAAAACTGTTAGAATCATGCTCAGAATCCCACTCAGAATTTGCTCAAAAATGTTCTCATCCTTTATGGGAAAATCCAGAATTCTTTGTCCGCCTCCCCTTCAAGAAAAATGAAGACATCAACCCAACAAAGGCGAGTCATGCGGGAATGAAGCCAACACCTGGCTTTAGCTCAAAGAGAATGCTCGAGTTATTGCAACAAGGCCTTATTGAAGTTGCTGATTCTCAATGGGCCCGTGAAGCCTTTTATGTCAATAAGCGCGCCGAGTAAAACGAGAGGAAAAATGAGACGGTGATCAACTATCAACCTCTTAATCTTTTCCTCCAAGATGATAAGTTCCCTCTACCATCTAGAGATTCTCTCTTTAGTGGTTTAACCAAGGCCCATATCTACTCCAAATTCGACCTCAAAGCCGGATTTTGGCAATTGGGCATCCATCCTGAAGACAGATCCAAAACAGGATTCTGTATCCCAAACCTGCACTTTCAGTGGAAAGTTCTTCCTTTTGGCTTAAAGGTTGCCCCATCCCTTTTCCAAAAGGTCGTGTGTCGCATTTTCCAACCCATCCTGTCAACTGCAGCAGTGTATATCGATGATATTTTGCTCTACAGTCCTGATGAACAGAGCCACTGCCAACTCCTAGAGAAATTTGCAGAAATCGTGAAAAAGCATGGCATTATGCTTTCTCAAAGGAAAATGAATATTGCCCAGACAGAAATTGAATTTCTTGGTATGCACCTCAACAAGGGTACATATTAACCAGGGCCACACATAGCACAAGAATTATTGAAGTTTCCTGAAAAGGACTTCACGAAAAAACAAGTTCAGCAATTTCTTGGGATAATCAATTATCTCAGAGTTTTTGTCCCAAACATTGCAAAGCTTCTGATTCCTTTGCAGTCCATGTTGAAAAAGAACTCCCCACCTTGGGGAAAAATCCAAACGAAGCGATTGCTTTGAGCTTAAAGAGATCATGCAGAATCTCCCACCATTACAAATACCATCAACGCGCAAAGGATTCTTCGGGCGACGCCGGTGATGAATACCGGGCAGCCGTCCTATTTGAAGAAATTGATGGTAAGAAACACCCTTGTGCTTACAAAAGTGGAAAGTTTTCCCAGGCTGAAATGCATTACCGTTCCACTTTTAAAGAAATCCTAGCAGTCAAAAATGGAATCAAAAGGTTTGAATTTCATCTTATTGGCCATCACTTCCTAGTCGAATTAGACATGGCATCTTTCCCGCAGATGACCAAGTTCAAACAAACAGATTCCAAATCCTCAACCCCTTCGATGGTCTGAATGGTTTTCAAAATACTCTTTTGAAACCAAACATATTCCGGGGAAAAAGAATGTTCTTGCTGACTTTTTGTCAAGACCCAAAGCACCAGCTGAGATCAACATGTACATCAAAAGGCCTGCCTTTCATAAGCTCCATTATGGCGTCAAATACAAAATTGAGAAAATTAAAGATTCGCCAACCCGAAATATCCCCGGGAGATTATTCAGCAAATCCCGAGAATGACAGGTCTTACGAGAACATGGAGAACCTCATGTGGGAATGCCACACAGACCTTTTCAGATTTAATGGAGGTTCGATTCTTTATCCTTTCGGGTTAAACTTGAATTATCCTTTTATTCATCCTCTTGTCTGGAAGGAAGATGATTTCCCTGATCAGCTCAAAACGCTATTATGGTACTTAACCAATAAGTACTTGATAGCCATTGAAATTCCCACCAGAAGATTCATTGCCAATCTCACCGGGATATTCATGCTCGGAAGAAACGTCGAAAAAGAATGTGATAGAAATCTTTTAGATTTTCTAAACTGGTTCTATCATCCTACATGCTGGAGACAGGACTTAGAAAAAGAACTAAGAACCATGACACCGAACCCTAAAGTTCACACCATCTTGTTTTTCAGACGTCCATGGAATTTTTTTAGAAATAATGGCGGTATTCTCGATGCACCACTCGAAATAGGAACCACAGCCTATAAACCTCACTCGAACAACCGAGAAGCCAGGATTCACAAATCTTATCCAAGATCTGTTAGATCCTGTGAACATGAATACCGAGAACTTCAGAGAATTCTATACCAAGAAAACAAGACCATTCCTGCAGATATCTGGAATAATGTACCCACTACGTGGGATCATTATGACCTAGCACTGGAGCTAAGGACGCACTCGAGCAATACGGACAAGCTGCATCGTCCCAAGAGCATGAAATGACAAATGAAGATGACATTGTCCAGTCCACTCAAGACCCCTATGCACGCTTTGGAGGTCCTTTGTCCCAGAAATTCCTACGAACAGGGACCTTCGTCCTCATCCCAACATATGGACACAGCCTACTATGCACAGCCCTCCAACCGGCCTCGCCCAAGCTTTCCCGACAACACTACGGTTGGGCAGCGAAGAAGCATCCCATTGGGCTCATGAAGCATCCTCATCTCAAAGGCTGAACCAGATTCTTTCACCTCAAGACCTTGAAGCCCTCCAGCAGAAATATGAAGCACATCTCCTAGAAGACAGTTCAGATGGCGACTCAGTATGTAGCTACAATGCTCGTGACGGACGAGATCGTTGAAATCCGTACAATTTCACTGTAGCAAAGTACTGTTCACTTTTACTGTAGCACTAGGCTAGGGAATGTACTGTTCACAATTGGATCTTGAAGACAAGAACTTTCTATACGAAAAAACTCTACTTATGGAAACCAAGATTCTATTTGTACGGGCGATCGGAATCAATTTGGGATTCTACTTTTGTCACTCAACGGCTACCAAATCTTCTTGATACAGATCTGTCCAACGGATATATTGAAAGACGATCCTCTGAGATACTGTCCAACGGCTAGTTTGGAAGTGGAGGAGTATTTAAGGAGATCAAGGACCAATGAGTAAGTAAGAGACGAAGCGTAGAATTTATAATTTCAAAGTCTAAGTGATCTTCGATCATACACTTGTCTCTTGTGAGCTTAAACGTTTGTGATCGTGAGAAAACTATCAAAAGAGTGACTTAGTAAGATAGTGTGATCTACTATTAAGTGTTTGCACTCAAAATTGTAATTTCTTGTTAATTGCATAAGTTGTAATATGATTCCATTTTTTTGGTAATTCCATATAGCTTACGCTTCATTTGTAATGCCTCTCTAAGATTAAACACAAATGAAAAAGGGAGCTTTTCTCGAAGGACCATGGTCTATTCTTTTTGAAAAAAACGGCAAGTTGACAGCCTAAAGAGAGATTTACTTTTCTAAGGTGTAAGAAACTTTAAAGATACGGCATAGCGCATATCTTTTTCCGATTCTTGCCGACCTCGTGTGGATGGAGATGGGTCGCTGGTCCAGAAGGAGTTAGTTGTTCGCAGAAACAGCGGTGCAAATTGTTCCAACTCCTTGAACGAATGAAACGAATACGATGCTTTCGTCAACTGATCAAGAGCGGAATAACTTGGAAAAGCTTCGCGTCTGCTTTCTCAACCTGTGTCCCCAAAAGTGATCCATCTCGAAATAAGAGTATTTCTCCATAGGGCCCTCTTATCTCTTCCTTCTCCGAGCTCGGGTAATTAGCGTCTTTGGCACAAGCATCAGCTGCTCTTTCCAAAAAATCTCTACATTCTATCAACCGAAGCGGACTTTCAGACTGGTTCATTTGCCTAAATTTTTTCCGGCGACAACAGAACCAGAAAACTGCTCCGATGGAAGTAACTCGGCACTACAAGACACTAGCTGTAGCTACCGTGGATGTCGACGTTGCAAAGCCGATAAACATGGGTTATTCTGCTCCTACAGAAGGAGAAGCATCCATATCGCTCGATCAGCTCCCCAAAACAGCTGTTCTGGGAGACTCTGGAACTCTACTGGTGGAACAGCTTCTGGTACCGCCGCCGCTTTCTCGAGGCCGCCCTGGCTTTTCGCTCACAGTTCTGGCCGCGAGACGACGACGTCCTCTTGGCATCTGCCATGAAAACCGGAAGCACGTGGCTCAAAGCGCTCTGTTTCTACATCTTGACGAGCAAGAGACGTGAACGGAGTCGAGAGAACGGCAACGTCGAGGTTGGCACCGATCGAGCAGATCAATCGGAAGACCCCCTCGCGGTTAACCACCCGGCGCATTACGTGAGGACCTTGGAGATCGAGGTATTTACGGAGAACCCGCCTCCGGACCTCTCGGTCGTCGAGTCGCCGAGGTTGTTCCACACCCACTTGCCTTACAGCGCGCTTCCGAATCCGTCAAGGCCTCTCCATGCAAAGCAAGTATTGCCTAATCCTGTAATCTATCATACCTAACCGATCATGAATTAAGAAGCTACCAGGCTTGCTTTGGTTCTCATAGAATAGGGGAAAATCCTCCAAAGTCTTAAATATTTTTTTACTAATTCAATCATAAACTTTTCAATTTTGTCAATTAAATCCTAAACCTTTGGATTATTTGTCAATTAAGTCTAACCTACCAATTTTCATTGGAAATTACTAACGTGCATGTTGGTAATGCTACGTAGGACAACCGGAGCTCATGTGAATTATTTTTCAGAAAAGATTTTGGGTATTTATTCTTTTCTTTTCCTTTTTAGAGTTTTCAGCCAATCCTCACAAGTCACAAAAGAGGGCCAACCGACCCTTGCCTACCACTTGGCAAAAGCTGGCGATCCTCTTTGGCCAATGAAAGCCCTCGTTGGCTTGGAAGAAAAAAAAATGAATAAATTTTTATATTAAGCATCGGGCGTGCCACGTAAGACAGCTGGCATCCACATCAATAGCCATACAGACTTAATTGGCAAATTGTCAAAAAGTTTAGGACTCAATTGACAAAATTAAAATATTTATGACTAAATAAGTAAAAGTATAGTGGGTTTAGAACTTTTTGAAGAATTTTCTTGTAGAAAGCTGAGAGTTCTCATGTTGTTTCTGCACCATAAGCGATTAGGTTCGCGCCTTTCTTATAGAACGAGCCTATAGCATTTATTTTTCCTGTCCATGCGAGATCGTCTACGTCACGCGCAACCCGAAAGACACCCTCGTCTCCCTGTGGCACTTCTTCAACCACTTCCGGACCGACGAGGAGGGCCCCTTCCCGTTCGAGCGCGCCTTCGAGGGCTTCTGCGACGGGGTCTGCTCCTTCGGGCCTTTCTTCGAGCACGTGCTCGAGTACTACAGAGCGAGCTTAGCGATGCCGGAGAAGGTGCTGTTCCTGAAGTACGAGGACCTGAAGAGAGACCCGAGAGGACAGGTGAAGAGGCTGAGCTCGTTCCTCGGGCGGCAGCTGGAGGAGGAAGAAGAGGAGGTGGAGGACATCGTCTGGAGGTGCAGCTTGGAGAGGCTCAAGAACCTTGAGGTGAACAGGAACGGGGTCAACCCCTGGGTGAACATGCCGAATAGCGCCTTCTTCAGGAAGGGCGTCGTCGGGGACTGGAAGAGCTTGTTCACGGCGGAGATGGCCCGGCACCTCGATGAGATTGCAAGGACAAAGCTCGAAGGTTCAGGACTCGACCTTGGCATCAATATGTGAGGAAGGCGGCTTGATCCGGGTTTTCAGGGAGGATCCAGTTCTTAATAACATCATTCCAATAAAATACGTTACGGTTTTCGTTGCAACGATAGAATGTTCAAATGATGTTTGATTAGCTATTTCGTTGGATACGCTAGTGGCCTCTGACGAGCAGAGCTGTCCCTAAAAGCCAAAAAAAGTTCTCTCATTTTCACTAACGACAGCTTGTGGCCATCACTTGTTGGATCATTTACACTGGCCGCTAAAGAAAATGGGCGACTGGCACCAATCATAGGAATGTGTGCAAAACAAGCCGTCTGGAATGGACTAAACTAGTTACTTTAGTCTGGTCTGATTCCTCCGTGGCCTGGAATGGACCAAACCGGCTACTTTGGTCTAGTCCGGTTCCTCCTTGGAACTAAGAATCGGACCGGACCGATTATACATATAGATATCTGAAAAAAAAAAAAAAAAAAAAAAAAAAAAAAAAAAAAAAGGAGAGTAACCAGTTTCTTTCTTTTCTTTTTTCTTTTTTAAATTCTGCATAAGATATAACATCAAGTATTGAGAAAAAAAGGTGACCAGTTCCGATCAAGGACCAATCGGTCCCAGTCCCTAGTTCACCCTTAATTTCAGGTGCTTTACGGAGGGTTTTATGCCATCTCTAAAAGCCCGGTATAGGGACGGGACGGACCGCCTCTTAAAAAAGGGTATATAGACTAGATGGGGCCGTTGGGACTGTAATAAATGGGCCAAGCCCAAAGCCCATCATTGACGTATAATATCAGCCCCTTCTAGCCCAAAGCCCATTAGAGACCTATAACTTCAACCCCTATTAGCTTAATGAAAAAAAGGAAAAAGGACGGAGCAACCGAGAATAAAAAGAATGGGAAGAGGAAATGGAGCTCGTCCTTGAAGGGGAAAAGAAATCGCGGGAAAGAAAATCTTTGCATGTAGACGACAAGCCAAATTAATTCTATTCCGTAACCCCCGATAAATATTATGCCATTTAGTTCTCTTATCATTCTTCAACTTTATATGAGAATTTCATTCATCGTAATTAGCATGAATGAAAATAAGAAAAATTATCCTCAGTCTTTAAAGAAAAAAAATGCAATTGGGATATTTCAACGGTGATATACAACCCAAGTAAAGCAATAGCATGTACAATCAAGTCCAAAAGTACCCCCACAATAAATAAATAAATAAAAATGATCAGCTGAAACAAGCGACGGGAAGACTTGACTTTGCTTTTGGTTTTCTAATTCAAGTGGTCTTTTTTATTTGTTGTTTTTCAACTGAAAACTCGAAAGAGAACAAATTGAAGGCCACATCGAGTCAAAGTGTCCCTTGCAAAACCCTCCTAACGTTGAAATTTATAGGTGGGTTCGCTGTCCAACATGTACATAAAAATACAACATACATTTATGATTCGATTGAATTGAAAGGGCGCCTGTCACTCTCTCTGGAACTTCTGCGATTCTTCTCTGCTAATTGCAAGTAAAAGAGAGGAAGGGACTGGGGAGAGAGAAGAAATATAGATTATAATTAATTTTGCCAATTCCATGACAAAATTAACTAAATTGAGAGATTAATTACGGGGGATTATTTCTCCTAATACCTGTTTTTTTTAATGGGTACAGTCCGATTATAATCTTGATTAAATATAATGGGAAATTTCGCGACTCTCGTACTTTGTATATATCAATATGCCGAAAAAAAAAATAAAAAACATGAATGTCACATGATCCGTGGGGTCCTGTTTGCGTCCTTGTATAAGACAAGTCGGTAGATAGTGATTAAGAATGGCGTCGTGTTTTCTGCTCGAATATCAAGGTCTATGTCACCCTCATTTAGTCTTGCTTGACTTGTTCTTCGATGCTTGTTGCAAAATAATAAGCTGCGGTAGTGCCTATTGACCGAAATAAATAATGACTTGCGGGTAAAACTTCTAATGGCTGTTCCGATTAGTCCTACACCTTGGTCGGTCACCAGCCATGACCTCGGCCAAAAGCCAAAGGAAAAACAAAAGAATTTAAAAGAGAGAGAGAGGAAAAAACGAAAAAAAGGGAAAATTTTTTATTCAACTTAACATTGATCACACCACGTAAAATAACCAAAATAAGTAAATTGGCAAGTCATTGAAAGTTTTGAGATTAAACTGGTAAATGATCAAAATGTTTATAATCAATTGAAAAGTTGGCAAAATGTTTAACACTAAATTGATATAATTAAAAATGTTTTAAATTAAATTGATTGTTGTATAATAAGTTTAGAACCCACCCCCGAAAATAGGAGTCTAGCATGAAACCTGGTCTTGGGATGCAAGTAAGAGAGACTCTTTAATTAAGAATTTCTACCGCGCAACTTCCACATAATTTCCGCCTTCGACATATCGTCACGGCGGCAATGGGAAGACGAAGACCTGCGAAGAGGAAAGTTGGTTTTCTTGATTGTGACTTTCTTGATTGCGAATTTCAAAGAGACTTCCTCAAGTCTCTTATCGTGGAGATTCATGGCTTAGACACCATTAGCGAGTCAGATTTCAGCTCCCCTTTAGCTATCTCCTTCATCTTCCTTTCATATGCCACCCTCATTTTCTACAATGGACGGCGCCGCTGATTCTAAACATGGTATGGGAGCTGCCATCGGCGTCCTTGTCGTGGTCGTATTCGTGGCCGTCGTGTCTTGCCTGTTCAGCCGCATGTGCGCGAACCCGCCGCCTCCAAACCACCCTGTCTGCGACTCTTTGCCGGAGCGACATCCAGAAACAATCCTAGAGGTAGAAGGAGGTCGACCAGACACCGTCGGCAGAAGGAATGGCCTAAAGAAGCCCGTGCGCCCCAAATTGGCCAAGCTCCACGAGGGCGACTCGGGCTCGGACTCGACTCGTTCTTCTTGCTCCATTTGTTTGGGCGACTACAAGGACAGCGACGTCCGGAGGTCTTTGCCCGGTTGCCACCATGTCTTCCATAGTAAGTGTGTGGACCAGTGGCTGCAGATGCATCCGACTTGTCCAGTTTGTCGGAGCTCGCCGAACCCGACCCCTCTTGCAAAGGCCCATCAAGCGTCAACGGCACCGAGGGATCAGTTGAACCGGTGATGTGATGAACTTCGAGCTCCAGAGTATTGTCTTCCCCGAGTGGGAAAGTTGGTGTCCATGCACATCCACGAAGCACGTTGGAAACCTCGTTGTGATTGGCAGAATCAATTACAGAAAATGGAAAAACAAAACGGCGGTGGTGGAGCTTGTCGATCGATGAGGGCACAGGTCATGCGCACTTGTTGCATTGCGATTAGTCTTGTCGATCATGTCAATTGGAGTGAATTTGTCATGTCTAACTGTGGATGCACTTTATGCATACATCTTTGAATGGCTCTTGGCTTATCACATGATCTCTTCTCTTTGGTAAGAAACCGAAGTGATGTATCAGACATGCTTCGGCGGTCATATGTTCCCATTTTTCAGAAGAGCAACTTGCTGCAGCAGAACATAAACTGGTACGCAGTACACAACACCTCGAGCCAGCAAGTGCTCATACAAGCTCGGAACCGGCTAATTAGTGGCAAAGAATACGCACTCAGAATTATATTTTGCATATGTACATGTGTGTGTGATTGATATATGTATAAATCAAAGCAGAGATCGGAAGCTTGGTCTCAGGGCACTCGCCCATTCTACTTTGGTAACAACATTGTACAGGTACTTGACTCCGCATGTATCCTCCATCTTACAAGGCCTAAATGATGGACATGTGCCAGCTTCGGTGAACCTGTAGTTACCATCTATTTCTTGATGACAGAAGTTACATCAAACAAGTGTGACTTCAGGTTCGTCGAATTTGAATATGCCTTCAAAAGGAGGGAAAGGTTTAATGAGGCTTTTTGGATGATTGTCTAGCTTCTCAATTCTGCACACAAACATGAATCAACAACTTTCACATGTTCGCTCTTCTTGATTCGTATGGAAAGAGATCAGCTCAGTTTATATCGATGTTCCTTCTATGAATAAAGCATCATTTACATCTTTCTGTAAATTTGCAGAATCTTTAGTGAGCCTTTCTTTAACCGCACCTTGCTTTTATTAGCTCTCTGGAGTGATGGAACAATCAACGACGAAGGTGAAATTTTTCATTAGCTGCAACATTCCATCGCAAATTAGAATTCATGTTTAGTTGTTATCTGCTAAAATTCAGCATGATGTTGCACTTGCCCAGTTGAGTGAACATAGGGAGGTGACGAATCCCATATCTTATGAAGAAGAGGCCGTTTCTGTAACACTAGAAAGATATGGGTTTCACGCCGTCATCCGATACACCTTATGAACGTATTATCTACTGCCAAAAATCCACATATCCTCTGGTAAAACAAACCGAAATTCCTACTTTATTCCAAGGGAAAGAAAAAAAAAAGAAAAAGGAAGTGGGATGACATAGAAAACTTCCGCATTCTGCTCCTTGACGTCGCCAAAAACAGAGCTGTTTCACTTGCTACAAGTAGACAAAATGGCATCCATCATAGCCTGCACAAAATAGTCCCAGAAAAAACGAGGCATTAGCGACTGGTTTGAACGTAGTAAGTTACTTGAGATTCTCAAATTGCAAAGCTGATGGGGCGTTCAAAGAGCAATTCTAGGACATGTCGCAGAGCACAGAGGTCAATTAATATATGCAGATGTACGCTTACTAGGATCGACGGTGACTAGTACGGCCGTGCCACCGAAGGAGCATGAGCCGCCGGCCACTTTGGTCCTCTGCCAGTAGCTGTTGAACGCGTACGAGGCATGCGCGAACAGCGTGTCGGGCTGGAAGCATGAGCCATTCGGCTCGATCGAGGCGCACTCAGCACCGGATCCGCAGGCGTAGTTCATGGCCTCCTGGATGATGGGCTCTGGCACTGAGGGCTTGGCCACGCACCACAAGGCTATGCTCGAACCGGAGTTAGGGGATGGCGGTCCCGTGGGAGGAGGGTAGACAATCGGCGGGAGGAATGGGCTGGGGACAATGCCGCCTCCGCCTGGGGATGGGACAGAAGATGGCGGGCTCGGAAAGGAGATTGGGATGCTGGGCACGTTGTAAGGCGGGCTGATCTCCGGCGGGGTAGGACTTGGACCGGTTCCAGGGGCCGCGGGGACTGGGACAACTACAGGGCCCGGAGGGCTCAGGAATGACTCAGGCGGGCCCGGAGTCACGACGTCCGGGCTGGGAGGCGGGTTTTGAACGGGAAGGATTGGCGGGATGTAGACATCGGGTGATGGTGTGATCCCTGTGGGAGGTGGGTTTGTGGTGGAACCTGGGGGCTGTGGGGTCGATGGTGGGTATATGCAGAATGGAGGGCTGAGGTCAGGCAGAGGCATCGGGGGAAACGAATCGTATGGCGGCAACGTGAGCGGCGAGCTCACGTAAGGTTGATCATTCGACGGCAAATCCAGGTTTCTCGTCACTCTGATTCTTTTCGTGGATCTCAGGGCCGGATTCTTCAGATGCGCTGTGCCCTTGGACCGTGCCGTCATCCTTCTAGCATCTACAAAGACGAGAAAAAGCCCGAGTTTCAGGCGATACTAATCGAGGAAAATGACCCAGTTCAATACATTTCTTAGATCATCTGGTCATCAATCAGGTCACGAGTGTATCAGCAGGACATGGGATGAAAAGAACACAGCGAATGGCCAAGAACGACAGTGATTCAAGTTTAGGCGAGACTAACTAAAGAATTAACACCTGACGAAGAAACGTAAGATGCTCTGCAATGTGAAATGCTTCGCGATTACGACAGTCGCTTACCGCTGTGGATGAAGAAAATGCACAAGGAAAGTAGATGGAGGAGAATCCACAGCTTCAGGCAAGCTCTGCTTCTCTCCATCGCGTACTCTCTTCGAGTGATAATGCTCTGATCCTCAGGAGTATCAACTCGAAATCACAAGTCTATCGCCGCAGGGAAGCAAGGACCAGATACTCAATGCATCCACTTATATAGACGGCAGAGACAGGACGCATAGACGATACTAGATCATGCGAGCCGAAGGTCTTTTTTCTTTTGTACATCAGACAGGGAACAAATTTGAGGAAGAAGCAAATGCTAAAGAAGAGGATTCTTTATGTGTAAGCCCCAACAATTGAGAAACAAAAGAGGATTCTTTATAAGATCACTTTGCAAAACAGCGACTTTGCTTCACTGATGTGCAAGTGATCGGGCTCAAGTAATGCAGACAAAGGCCAAAAGCGGGCTCCATATTTGCCGGCAAATTGTTTAATCTCTCTCTCTCTCTCTCTCTCTCTCTCTCTCCTACTAGTATAGCATGTCAGTCGCCATGACAAGAAGGCATATATTCTTGCTTGACATCGGGAAGGAATTGAAACTAGGTGGTTCTGTCTCTCTCTGCGCTTTTGTATTGCTTCCTTTCCACTCAAAGTCGTTCAACTCTCTCCCCCTCCCTCCCTCAAATCTTCACAACAGATAGTAAAGGCAGACGCTATCAATCTTCGCTTAAGATTCATAAGTCTGGTCGCCTTAATTGCAACAATGATACAGGGATGATCTTTTCAATTTCTATGAAAGAGAAATCGGGACATCGGGACATTAGCTCGTCCTATGAAGTAATGGGTTAAGTCGTGCGCGACGAGACCTTATCAATATGAAAATTAGTGTGTTTGGTAGTTCGGATTTGAGTATGATAGAATAACAAAATATCATATCCGGCATTTGGTGACGTCCTTTAAACTGGATAAGCTGAATGAGAAATGAGGATTAGGAGTGAAATAAACTTAGATTGGATTAAAAAAATTTCACAAATAACTTTTAACATTTTCTTTCAATAATAGAGCGCTAGAGTGATGTATTTGGCTTCGCCAACCATCACGCAAGGACCATCTCCACAACGTCATCATCACTTTCCACATATTTGCAATGGTCATCGCTTTCAACCACCACCAATCGGCATCACCATCCAATAGATCATGTTTCGACGATTGAGGGTCAACAGGAAAAGTTATATATCACATAGTCATCACCATCGAAGAACTATAATCTTTTCGAATGCGCTAGCTCCTTTGAGATTGTTGTCCACAATGGAGGCGCGTCTTTCCTCGTTTCTTGCTGTCCACTAGTGGATTTCCGTCCACCTCCTCTTCCCGCCTCACTAACCCAAATCATCAAGCTTCACGTGTGGCCTACACCACCCATCACCACCCTTCACCTCTACATCGGCTATTGCTGCCTTGTTTACTATATACCTTCGACGACCCGAGGTTCGTCTTCACCGCTGTTCAAATCGCTTGTAATACGGTGAAGCTGAGCGAGGACTATGATTTGAAGGTGGAGATGGCAATGGATTTAGTGAAACTTGCAGCGATCTACTGGAGGGAGTTGAAGAGAGTGGGTTTGACATGCTAGTCAGGGAACTCAAGCGGTGAGATTTTAATATCGCCGAATTCTAGGAAAGTGAGATTCTCAAGGAAAAAAAAATTATCTTTTTCTTGAATTGCACCAAATATGTAATGGAATTTTCTCTGGTCCAAAGGATATTTGGAGGATTTCCAATCTCACTTTATCCAATCATATCACAATCCAAATGGTCGGTCCAAATCTGGATGATTCATTAGTTGCTCCAAATGGGGACTTGGGTCGTCACATAAAGTGTTGGATTTAAGTGTGGTACTTATTGAAGATTTAGATAAGAGAAAAAATCCTCAAAGATGGGGATCGTCCTTCTTATTCCCGTGGTTGCATTTTGGGATTCTTAGGTTATATATAGCATGAGGATGCTTGTATCATAGGTGTGGGGTTTGACTCCCGTTCCACAAATGGGTAAAGCAAAAATCAAAGAGAGTTAGAGATAGGATTGATAAAAATAAAAATAATAAATAAATAATAAATAAGAGAGATAATTTTTAGGTTTTCTTTTGTGGGGTGTCCGAATAGGTTGTCAAGCACATGTTTAACGGCCTACTACCTTTAAAAATCCTTAAATTTTTTCTTTTTCTCATGAAAAATCCCAATTTTTACTTTTTTTTTGTCCCTATAAACCCTCTATGAAAAAGTGATCCAAATTTTTTTTGTCTCATGAAAAAATCCCAATTTTTACTTAAATCTTATATTTGTCCCTATAAAACCTCTATCGGAAATCACCATTATTGATGCTATGTGGTATTTCCATGCCATTGCTGTAGTTTTCCCTAAATTTCAGATCTAAGAAGATATCTTTTGGAGATGAATTCCACGTTAGCCCAAACGGTGTCTCTTTAGATTTGAAATTTGGGTGTAAACTAGAGCATTTGTTGTTAGCTTTGTTCATTTGCTCTTACTCTTAAGAGAGTCCTCCTTCCATCTAACTTAGGGGTGTCCAATTTTGCACTCAATCTTCAAACTCTTGTGCTCGAGAGTCTTCTATCTCTCACAGTCAAAGAGCTCATACCTGAGGCATTCAAATAGTTTGTGCTCAAGAATTTTCCATCTTTTGATTGTTGATGAGAAATTTTGGATGGGTGATTAGATGGAGCAGATTTGGAAACTCAAATAAAAATTTGTACTTTTTTTAATAAATGAACAAATTTTTTTAAAGAAAAAAAGTTTCAATTGCTTTTACTCTTAAGGGAGTCATCCTCCCATCTCACTTAAAATCTTTAATTTAATTATTCTTCAAATTCTCATGCTTGGTTGTCTTCCATCTCTCAAAGCTGGAGAGCTCATGTTAGGGACAATCGAATAGCTCACGCTTGAGAGTTTTCATCTCTCAGTGGTTGACAAGGAATTTTAAACGGATGATTGAATGGAGCAAATTTGATAAGACAAAAAAAAAAAAAAACCGTTTCAGGAAGAATTGGGATTGGACCTATAATTTGAGGATGTTTATGAGACAAAACAGAAAATTTTAGAGTATAATCAAGATCGGAACTAAAATTGAGGGTTATTTAGGGTACTAGGCCCATGTTCGACGGAGAATGCATGACGGAGTCCCTCTGAAAGCAGTATGCCTGGCCCAATGGGCCCATCACGGAAGGACATGAGGAGTCACGGCCCAAGCCCAACTCCCCGGAAGCACCTAGAATTTCACGAAAGTCACCGGCTCTCTTTCTCCCCTTCCATTTTCCCACTTGCCCTCGCCGACTTATAAATTACAAACGCTAGCGCCCTGCCGCTGTATTTCCCAAAGCGCCGACTCTTTCTTCCTCCTCCTCCCCTCCAACGTCGGTTCCGTCTCTCTGCACGCGGTACCTTCGATTCGACCCGGAATTCGCGTTCAGGTAAATGATTATGTCGTGGGTTCATTCGTCTTCGATCTCGTCGGTGCAAGACGGAATTTTCAGAGCCATGTTTTCTCATCTTTATGCGCTGATTCCGACCTCATTACTTTTGTGTGTGTGTATGTGTTTTTTCTTTTCTTTTTATATCTTTTGGGCAGATCTTTGGTGGTGGGTGACTGCAAAGAGGGAGAATCGTTGAGCTCAGATGCCGGCAGTCGCTGGCGCCGCCACCGTCCCAAAGGCGGCAATCCCTCCTCTGTACGTGCTTCTTGATTTTCGCTTTTGGATATACTAGCTTGGTAAAAGAATACAGTAAGATTGTTTCTCTTTTGTCTGTATCATTTTCTATACTGGGAGAGCAGCCTGATTAACCGGCTCTGTTTTCTCCGGACTTCAAGATAAATTGGGCTGTATTGGATCTGTTCTACCTAACGACTTAAATGCACTATCTATGGATACATTAGATATACTGAAAAACGTCACTTTCGCCTCTGAGCTCGATTTTATGATCAAGAAAGTCACTTCGCTTGCCGGCCTGTGGAAAGTTTTTACATTTGATGTAAAGGAATATTCTTTCTGTCTATGGATCCACGCATTTCCAGAATAGAGAACTGAGGCGTGTCCGGATTGACTTCGTGGTTTCAACTTTAGAGGATAGTGAGTGGTCCTAAATGTCTTGGTTTTATGCGTTTGACCAAGTTAAAGCGGCTGAATCATGATAGGGGAGATGGTTTTGCCTGGTTTATTAATTACACAGTTAGAACTGGGAAACTATTGAGGAGCTTTTAGCTGTAAAAGGGAGGAGATAACTTCACATTTGGTTAGCTCTCAAAACTTGCTTTCAAGCAGAGACGGGCATATGATCTCATCTTCATTCGAATCAACTGTGAAGATATGGCTATGAATACATATAATATGCAATTAGTAGTGAGGCTATTTAGCTCCTAAATAACTGGTGTGATGGCAATATGAAAGAATGTGAGGAATGGTGGATTTCTGCAGCCAGTAGTGTCTTTTCTCAAAATTGGATGTGCACCGATACAGCCAATATATTCTGATGCAATGGTATATCTGTTAATTTGCGTACTCGGTCGAGCTGCTACTTGATTTTTTTTCCAGCACCATTTGGCTGATCATTGACTTGTCTATCATTCTTTTGGGCATTTCTGAGCCGACTTGATTGTTATACAGTCTTTTAGCAGCAGTTGGCACAGCCATCTCGCTAAACTGTCGTCTAAATCTTGTAATTTAAACAGGCACTCAAATGCTAGTCCGTGGGGATGGACCAAGACCTCCAGGACCATTGCTGTGCATCCCAAGGCCAGTAAATTCCCAACGCGTAGCCTGGCGTCTACTTGTGACTATTATTGGCCAGTAAGACCTGTATTGTCAACCAAAGTCAAGCTGCAATCTCAGATATTCGAAGGTGCATATTTACTCTTCATACTTATTATGCTCCATTGCTTTGAACCAATTTCACCGATAGTAAAGTCAACATGGTGAAGAATTAGTATTCTTACCCTGAATGAATGAGCTTTTCCAATTACCTTTATGCTTTCAAATTGTTTTTGATTCTCATTTTCTGCGGATGACAGTGAGGAAAGGACTGACTGTGAGTAGCTTTTGTTTGTAACAATTAAGAAGATATAAGATTGTATGATTTATAAAATGAGATAATTCTTGAGTAATTTCTTGATACTCAGTCATGGTTATCAAATTTTTGTTCTGTTAAACTGCTAGAAATGATTATGTTAACATTATACATCCAAGGTTTAGCAGGTCGGCGGCCTCTTTCATGCCTGTCCTCTACATCGACTTCATTGTTCGGTAAGGACAGAAGTGTGTTACCGTCAAGAACCGGAAGGCACAAATGCCCGGCGCCTCCAAAAGTGTACCTGGACTATCCTTTCAGGATTCCTTACCCTAAGATCGTGAAGAAGCCGAAGTGGTGGTGGCGGACCCTAGCGTGCATTCCATACCTGATGGCCCTGCAGATATCCGACACGGCCTTCTACTTCCAGCCCCTGATGGAGCACTACGAGCAATTCGAGTTCCTGAGCTACTATGTCCCTGGAGCGATCCGGCGCCTCCCCACCTGGTTCCTGATGGTGTACTGCTTCGCCATGTACCTTTGGGTTGTGCAGAACCGCAGGTGGCCTCACTTCTTCCGGTACCATGTGATGATGGGGCTCCTGTTGGAGAACATGCTGCAGATCGTGTGGTATGCGAGCAACTTCGCGCCACTGATCCACTACGGGGGCCGGTTCGGCATGTACTACTGGGCAATTGTCGGGTCGGCCTTCATATTCCTGCTGATGGAGTGCGTGAGGTGTGCGGTGGCGGGGATTTACGCAAACATCCCTTTCATCAGCGACGCTGCGTACATACATACTCCATATGTAAAGGGAGATGATTGATTGGGAAAAAAAATTTCAGCTGAATGGATTTGTTGGAAGAGAGCCATTAATAGCAAATTCAATGAGTTTCTTGTGCTGGATCCTCTACCAGCTAAAATTGCCGAACTCCTGTTAATTATTTTCCAGAATATGGAAGATAGCATTGATTTATAAAATAACGGGATGGGTCGTTTTCAAATTATTATATTACATGATAATTCGATTTCGTTGTTAATACGGTAGCTCCTTGTACTTGTTCAGCCTCATGACCCTCGCGTCTGCTCTTAGAAAAATGAAGTAAAACGTCTTTCTTCTCCCCTCTTGTTCTCGAACGCTCGCAGGAACATGAGCAGCGGGGGCGACATGAGCCAGTTCGCATACGGCATGGCGTTCGGAATCGGTATCCTCGCCATCGTCCTCCTCGTCACCGTCTCCTGCTGCTGCTGCCTCCGTGACCACCGCCGGGAGTTCATTTCGGCTCGGATGGCGCTCCAGCATCTCGACGCCTTGTCGGGGACTGTGGCAGACAGGGGGATCGATGAGGCCACGCTCCAGAGCTACCCGACGGTCCTATTCTCGAGCGCGAAGCACCTCGAGAAGAACAACTTAGCAGAGTCGAGCGACGTTATCGGCGGTGGTTCTTGCTCGATATGCTTGGGAGAATACAAGGAGGGCGAGTTGCTGCGGCTGCTGCCGGTGTGCGGGCACTTGTTCCATATGAAGTGCGTCGACCCGTGGCTGAGACTGCACGCCACATGCCCCGTCTGCAGAAGGTCGTCGGTGGGGCAGCTGGGGCAACCTAGACTTGAATCAGAGACCGTGGCCGTGACGGTCGACGGTGATCTTCACAGCGGAGACAGGTAAGATAGGTAGTTTTAGGAAAATGGTTTTCAAGATGCAAAGTCCAATTGAAGAAGAAGTTTAGGAATCCCCCACTCAACGCAAACAAAGGGATTTTTTGTTCATCTATTTCTTAGGGTATCATACATTTTGGCAGCATGGCCGAGCGGTAAGACAGGGGACTGCAAATCCCTTTTCCCCAATTCAAAATCCGGGGTTCGAAAGTTGGTCCTCCGGAAAAGGATTAGGTGGAAGAACGCGTCTGTAACATTTACCGAAAGAAAGCACTGATGGTCGTCTTGAATCCTCCATTTTTCAAACTACCCTCTATTTCTTTGGCTTCAACAGAGCCAAACCTCTTCTGATTTTCTCCTCTGTGTATCCACTTGTAAATTTTGATGTGACGAAAAAAGGCTGCAATTGGAATTTCTTTCGAGAGGGTCCGGAAGACAACTTCTGAGAGAAAGAAAGGGAGTGCTAATTCCAAGGATCAGATGAAGGAGATGATGCTGATGCTGATGCTGATGATGCTGATGCTGGTGGAGAAGAAGCTGACCAAATTTGATTGGCCGTGTGATGTAAGGGGAGTCGCTGTCGAAACCCATTTCGATTCGTACTTTATAAAATCTGGCAGCGCTCCTCATTTTGTCAAATTTGATTTTACACATATGTAAATCATACTATTCAAACCTCGACCATCTTTCTCACATAGAGAAGAAGAGGTGGAGGATTTGAATTGTTACCTTTTCATGAGATTTGGAATAGAATCAATTTAGTTTTGAATATGAATTTCGATTTTTACGTCTTAGAATGAGGTGGGACAAAAATCTAAGAATGAAAATTAAAATAGAACTAGAGTAAAATTGACAATAAAATAAAAATAAAAAACTTGAATTTGGGACTAATTTCCCAAAAAATCTCAAACTTTAGATTTAGTCCTAATTTTATCAAAAACTTTTTTCATCCAAAAAAAAAAAAAAAACCTTAAACTTTAAGGCTAGTCTTAAATATACCATAATTTTTTTTTTGTCTTAGAAAATATCCAAAACTTTACATTTAGTCTCGAATTTGCCTTAAACTATTCTTTTATTTTAGGTCTAACTTCACATTTACTTTGATTTCTTTGAAACTTTCCACTGACTCTACCCAAAACTTTTATTAATCTAAAAAAAACTACAAATTTTAAGTCCAGTCCTAAATCTACCTTAAATCTTTTTTGTCTTAGAAAAAATCCAAAACTTTAACTTTAGTCTCAAATCTACCTTGAACTTTTCTTTGGTCATAAAAAAAAAATCTCAAACTTTAGGTCTAATCTCAAATCTACTCCGACTTTGAAACTTTTTGCTTGAACAGCTTGTGCTCGAAAGAGAAGTTTTGGGCGGGTGGTTGAACAAAGCATATTTGAAACTCAAGTAAAAGTCTTCTTCTTTTTTTTTTTTTTTTTGTGAGACCAAAAAAAAGTTTCAGGCAGAATCAGGACTGGACCTATAGTTGGAGGATGTTAATGAGACAAAGAAGAAAAGTTTAAAGTGTAATTGAAACTGGAACTAAATTTGAGGGTTATTTTAGGGTATTAGGCCCGCGTTTGACGGAGAATGCATGGAGTCTCCCCCAAAGTTGTATGCCTAGCCCAATGGGCCAATCAGAAGCCACGGCCCAAGCCCAACGCATCAGAAGCACCTAGAGTTTCACGAAAGTCACCGGCTCTCTCTCCCTCCCATTTTCCCACTTGCGATCGCCGACATATAAATTACAACGCAAGGGCTCTATCATTTTCTTTCCCAAAGCACCGACTTTCTTCACTCCCCCTCCCCTCCAGCGTCGGTTCCTTCTCTTCGCACGCGGTATCTTTGCATCTCCGTTCGCCGTCGGTTCAACCGGGAATTTGCGTTCAGGTAAATGATTATGTCGTGGGTTCATTCGTCTTTTACCTCATCGGTGCAAGAAGGAATCTCCAGGACCACGTTTTCTGGTCTTTATGTGCCGCTGGTCAAATGAATTCCGATTTTTTGGCAGATCTTTGGTGGTGGGTCACTGCAAAAGAGGGAGAATCGTTGAGCTCAGATGCTGGCCGCCACCGCCGCCGTCCAAAAGGAGGCAATTCCTCCTCTGTACGTGCTTCTTGATTTTCTCTTTTGGATATAATTTAGCTTGGTAAAAGAAGACAGAAAGGGATAAACCGGCTTTATTTTCTCTGGACTTCAGATAAATTGGGCTGTATTTGATTGGGAAACTGTCTAAAAAGTTCTAAATATATTGTATTATTGTCAATTCAATCCCAAAATTTTCAACTTTACCAATTGAGTTCTAAACATTTTCACATTTTGTCAATTGAGTCTATCCGATCAATTTTGGCTGAAATTTACTAATGTAGACGCCGGCCTTAACGTGAACAATTTTATTAATTTATTAATTTTTTTTTAAAGTTTTTTATGCTTTTAATTTCTTTTTATTTTATTTCTTTCATTTTCTTTTATTTTTCTCACCAATCGCCCAACCTTCCATGACCAGCCAAAGGCCACAATTAGCGACGGTTGACCTCACCAACCAGAGGCCACGATCTAGCGAGGGGCGACCTAGCCGGCAGCGAGAAAGGCTTGCCCTTGTCGGGATCCAGTGAGGGGTGACCTTACCTGAGGCCCGTAGGGCCAACCCTCACTGGCCTCTAGAGAGGGCAAGCCTCGCCTAAAGCCGGCAAGGCTGACTGTCGCTAGTTATGGCTTTTGGCTAGTCGCCGAAGGCTAGGCAACCAACTAGAGAAAGAAGAGGAAAAAAAATAGAGAGGAAATTAAAAAAAGAAATTAAAAATACAAAGAATAAATCAAAAAATTAGAAAAAAAATGAAAAAATAATAAATTTTGTCCACATCGATACCAATCGTGCTATGTAGGATGGTTGGCGTCCACGTTAGCGAATTTCAATCAAAATTGATCGGATTGACTCAATTGGTAAATATTGAAAAGTTTATAATTCAATTGGCAAAGTTAAAAAGCTTATGACTGAATTAGTAAAAATGAAATAGGTTGAGGACTTTTTGAACAATTTTCCCATATTTGATATGTTCTACCTAATGACTTAGATGTACTCTCTGCGCATACATTAGATATACTTTACAACGTCGCTTTTGCCTCCGAGCTCCATAGTATTGGCCGCAAAGTTTATGATCAAAAACGTCACTTCGCTTGAAGCCCTTTGGAAAGTATTTACATACGATGTAAATGAATATTCTTTCTGTCTATGGATCTACGCATTTCCAAAATAGAGAATAGAGGTGTCCGGATTGACTTCGCGGTTTCAACTTTTGAGGAAACAAAGCAAAAGGATAGCGAGTGGTGCTAGATGTTTTGGGTTTTATGCATTTGACCGAGTTAAAGCGATTGAATCATGGTAGGGGAGATGATTTTGCCCGGTTTATTTACTATACAGTTAGAACTTGGAAACTATTGAGAAAGTTTTTAGCTGTAAAAGAGGGGGAGATCACTTTACATTTGATTAGCTCTCAAAACTTCCTTCCGACCAGAGACAGGCATATGATCTCATCTTCATTCGAATCAACTGTGGAGGTGTGGCTATGAATACATATAATATGCAACAAGTAGTGAGGCTATCTAGCTCCAAATAATTGGCATGATGGCAATATAAAAGAACGTAAGGAGAGGTAGATTATTGTAGCCATTAGTGTTTTTCCTAAAAATTAGATGTGCGCCAATATGACGTTATATTTTGATGCAATGATATGTTTGTTAATTTGCATGCTCAATCGAGCTGCTATTTGATGTTTTCTAACACTGTTTGGCTGATCATTGTTATGTAGGCTTGTCACGGGCCGATCATATTTTCTTTCGGGCCGTGACGCTTGTCTATCATTCTTTTGGGCATTTCTGAGCAGACATGATTGTTCTTCGTTGTCTTTTAGTAGCAGTTGGTACAACCATCTCGCTGAACTGTTATTCAAATCTTGTCATTTAAACAGGCACTCACGGGTTGGAACAAGACCTCCGGGAATTCCCGTCGTGTAGCTTGGCGTTTACTTGCGACCATCTTTGGCCAAAAGGGCTTTGTATTGTCAACCAATGTCGAGCTACGACCTCAAATATCCGAAGATGCATATTTGCTCTTCATGCCTATGTATGCTCCATTGCTTTGAACGGATTTAATCGATAATAAGGCCAACACAATGAAGGACCAGTATTCTTTACCTGAATGAATGCGCTTTTTCCCATTACCTTTTCGCTCTCGAATTGTTTTCCATCCTCGTTTTCTGCCGATGATGGTGAGGAAAGGAGTAACTAGCTGAATATCATTTGTTGTAACAATAAGGAAGATGTAAGATTGTATGATTAACAAAATGAGATTTTCATTAAATAGTTTCTTGATACTCAAATCAAGGTTATCAAAATATTCTGTTCTGTTGGACTGCTTACAGGTCCTTGACAAGCTTCAAATTGTGTCTCATCAACTATCTTACAGTAACCACGGATGAAATATTTCATGAGACTTTCCACTACTCTGCTAAGAGAGCTTCATCCGTTTAAAAAAATGCAAGAAGCTTCTCCAGGTAGGCAGGGAATTAAATCAGCTGCGTGTCATGTTGCAGATTTCATGAATGCTTCAATCGCGTGGTTGGGACCAGAGATGCATGTTGATGAACAGATGGATTTTGGTGACGTTAAAGTTGAGATATATTCTATTTGAGCCAAGGTTTTTAGACTAGAAGTACATAATTCAGCTCCAATCAATAGGAAATGTTATTTTCTTTGTGGCCAGAAAACAAAGCGCTAGCTTTCGCATTTCCCTTTCCTTTAAATAAGTTCAGCGCTTCTTTCCTGCAAATAGAACAACGTTTGGAAGCTGTGATTAGTCCAGTACTGGTTCACCAACAAAGTTGTGGTGAAAAGGGGAAAGCAGGCTGCATTAAAGCATCTTTCCGGTGTTCACCGTTCATTTTCTCTCACAGAACATAAAATTCATTGTTATTTTCCCCATAAAGGATGAGAGCTGCTCTGTTGAGTTCTGGGGCTATGGCAAGTACATGAGGCCAATATTATTAGTGGTAGAATATATCAGAAAATCCACACAGATGCAACTAGTTTCTAAACTTACATCGGGAATAAATGGTTTTGTAAATCAAATTGATCAATAGACTTAATATGTGTGATAACACCACATATCTAGATTTAAGCTAAACAGATTGACAGGAGTAGTTTAAGCGATTTGGTCTATGGAGAGAAAAGCTGGAGAGGGATTAGAGTAATATCTGATTACTTCCGTCTCTTTCAGTTGACTCTTACAAAGACTTCTAGGTGACCAAACATTGGATCCAGAATCTCAGTAGATGGCTGTCGTATGACGGCTTATCCAGACAAACTTTGTAGAAACCAAAGGACATTCTTTTGAGCAGCCTGTTCATCTCCATCCCTCATCCTTTTTGCTCAGTTTCACTCTAAACCAAGACTTATCAATGGACAAGCATAACTGCGTTCTTATTCAGAAAAAACTAAAACTATCGGTAGTCTATTTTTCTCTGAAGCAGGAGCAGTAGTTCCTCCGGTTGGAGTGGATATGCTGAACCTCTAGTGTCAAAAGCTTATTTTAGACTTAACATGCTGAGAGCATTACTTTTATCGGTCTGCTCTCCCAGAGTTCAGCAAAACCAAAGAAGCCCTGCAAAATGTGTAGAAATCGAGTACTTGATTCAAACCAGTAAATGTGCACCTAGTTATTAGATAAAGAGAATTTGATTGGACTCTGATTGGAGTCGAAGCCAATTCCTAATAGGAGTACTTAGCCTATATCCATGACGTACTGCAAGTGCTGAGGTAGGTATGAAACATCGCATGCGATTGTATGAGATTCCTAACTAGCAATTGTATGGCTCATGGTGAAACTTTTTTATGTTGCCTTGAGAATTTCGCATTTGGTTCTGTATTATGAAGCTGTTACCTCTCTAACTTCACATTAATGGAAAATTGACTTCCTTCACTAGGTACTTCCGATAATATGACTGCATAAATGGTTCAGTCTTGTATTCCTCCTAGAAGGCAACGGAAACTCACCACTTTTATATGTCGCCTATCCTCGTAAGTCAGCCGTGTAAAGTCTTTCGAGAATTGAACGTAGTTTGGCTGCAGCATCCACGATGCTCATCCGCTCTCTAGGGACTCCAACTGAGCATGCGACTCCAATTCCATAGACCATCACCAGACAATCCTCAACTGTGCTCTTTCTGCTATGGCCTGGATAGCTTTCTCTTTCTTGAACAAGAATGGGATCGGTTATCTCTAGCACTCGTTCAGGCAAAGCTTCCTCAACAAAATTATGAAGGTTCAAATTTTGTTTGAATATCTCAGCCGTGGGACTGATTCCTGTGAACATCTCAAGCAACAGGATGCCATAACTGTAGACATCGCCTTCTGCAGAAACCATGCTTCCCATTCCATATTCTGTGTTTATGAAGATCTAGGAGAAATTAGTAAGTGCATAAATCTCATTACCAAGTTTATAGTTTTGTGAAAAGATGCATCTAACTCTGATGAACAAATTTTCAAATTGAGGGCATACCTGGAGCAGCATAACCAATCGTTCCTCTCAAACCAACTGAACTTATATTTGTGTTCATGTAAGATGTGGATTCAAGGATGATCTTTGCTAATCCAAAGTCGCCAACATGTCCAACCATCTCAACATCTAAAAGGACATTGCTTGGCTTTAGATCACAATGAACTATGGTGCTGTGGCATTGGTTATGAAGATAATCCAATGCGAAAGCAATGTCGATGGAAATCTTTATCCTTTGGATGAGACTCAAATTTTTGAAAGCCCATCCACATTTGCTGGTATTGGAGATGGGTGCAACCACTCTTTGAGGCTACCGTTGACCATGAACTCATAGATCAAAGCCTTAAAGTCATTTCCATCATAATCAATACCTCAGCATACTGTTAGTACCTTTAAAAGATTTCGGTGTCTGATATGCTTTAGAGCCTCGCACTCGGCTTTGAAGCTCTTTAGAGCACTATGACGTGTTAAATTAAGCACCTTCACAGCAACATTCTTCTCGATGTCCCGAAGTATTCCCCTGTAAACGGATCCAAAGCTACCGACACCAATCAAATTAGTTGAAGAAAAACCATCAGTTGCTCTACGGAGAGTTCCATAAGATAAGTTTTGCCAAATATCAACTATAGAACTTGAAGTTGGTTCCTGTTCTTTCTTCTTCTTCAACCAACATACATACCCAATAGCCAGAACAAGAACCACCCCTAGAAGCCCAAAAATAATAGACAGCGAGAGTTTCAATTTATGTACTATTCCTTTGCTGTTGGGGTGTCTAGAGATGCATTTAGGGAGCCGAAATTCTGGGATTCCTCCACAAATCTTTTTGTTTCCAGCAATAAAAGTGGCACTCACATTCTTGAAGACTCCCTCAGTTGGTAACATGCCTTCAAAATTGTTATAGGATAAATTCAGAATTTCCAGGAAATGAAATGCCTCTAAGAACTTCGGAATCTCACCTGATATATTGTTTTTGGAAAGATCCAATACCTCAACACTTCTTAATGATCTAATTGATGGAGGAATGGATCCTTAGAAGCAGTTATCCTTCACTACTAATACTAGCAGTCCAACACAATTGCCTAAGGTGCTCGGAATTTCACCATTGAACATATTGCCCGAAATATCCAAAGAATTTAAATGGTCAATTTGTCCTACTTCCGCTGGAAGGACCCCATTCAAATGATTGTGAGACAATTTCAAATAGAGGAGAGTTTTAA
The DNA here is from genome assembly GCA_014182405.2 of Eucalyptus sideroxylon. Taxonomy (NCBI): domain Eukaryota; kingdom Viridiplantae; phylum Streptophyta; class Magnoliopsida; order Myrtales; family Myrtaceae; genus Eucalyptus; species Eucalyptus sideroxylon. The sequence continues at coordinate 56,586,886 of CM024554.2, read as the reverse complement.
CCACCGGGAATATGGAACCCCTGAGATTGTTATTAGAAAGATCAAGGTACATCAAATTTTGACACTTATCTAGATGTGAAGGAATGTGTCCATGAAAGTGATTTCTATTAAGTAATAATCCAATCAATTTCTTGTTCTTCTTCAAAGAGGATGGAATAACTCCCGATAGATTGTTATTGAAGAGGATCAGATATGTTAGATTTTGAAAATTTCCCATATCAAATGGGATGGCGCCTGAAAGAAAGTTGCTTTCCATCCGCAAAACTTCCAAGTTCACAAGATTGCCAATTGCTCTGGGAATCTCACCAATAATAGCATTTTCGCCCAATCCTAATGTTGTGATAGTAATGGAGAAATTACCGATGCATTCCGGCAAATGCCCACCGAGTCTATTATCCAGAACACTCAAGTAGGTTAAGCTAGTGACATTGGTTAATGAGCAAAGGAAACTCAAGTCACTGGATTCACCACTTCCTAGGTAGTTATTAAAAAGGGTCAACCATTGAAGGTTATGCAAACTTTCAAAAGAAGGTACGTTCCCTGAGAGTTTATTACCTCCAAGTTGAAGCATCTGAAGATTTGTGGCATTATTAGTTATCCACAGAGGGATTGATCCAACAAACTGGTCGTTTTGGATGCTGAAAAATTCTAAGTTAGGGAGACTAAAGTCCACTGTAGAGGGAAGACTTCCATATATTTGGTTATATCCTACATCAAATATTACCCATGAAGATAAATTGTAGAGGGAAGACGGAACCGTACCAGACAACCAGTTTCTTGCCAAACCAAGTGCCGTCAGTTTGGTCAGTTGGCCTAAAGCTAGAGGAAGACTCCCGCCCAAGTAATTGAAATGAAGATAAAGCTCCTCCAACGATGATAAATTCCCAATGGAAGAAGGGACACTTCCCCTTATATTGTTATTTCTTAAATAAAGCCCTTGAAGCTTCATCAGTGAACCTATCTCTGGAGGAATTTCTCCACTTATCTGGTTTCCGGACAATCCAAGCTGAAAGAGGTTAAGACAACCCGATATATTTGTGGGGATTTTTCCCGTGAGAGAATTATTGCTCAGCGATAAGATGTGTAACCTGTGTAACCGGCCGATTTGGGGAGGGATTTTATTGTGAAAACTATTATTATAGAGCCACAATTCCCTTAAAAAGCTAAGGTTCCCGATATGAGGGGATATAAACCCTGAGAGCTTTTGGGAATTCAGCTTCAAGACGGTGACTCTATTGTGGTGCCGATGACTGCATGTAACACCATGCCATTGGCAGAGGTTGAGCGTATTGTTCCAAGAGTGAAGCACCCCAAGAGGGTCTTTGGTTATCCCATCCTTGAATACAAGCAATGCAGATTTGTCGGTTTCATTTGATGCTGAGGAGACTAGTGTAAAGCACCACGCAAATGCAATGGTAAGAATGAAGCAACAAAATGGTAAGTTTGCAAAACTAAAGCCCACGAGTTGCATAACTCAAAGCAGAAGTAGACTGAAGTGATGTGCAAGGAGATTAAGAAAGGACGAGTAATGAGATGCGTAGTTCAGCTGTGGTTTAGCCACCTCATTGAGAAGAGATTTATAGAGTGAGAATTTTGGGGAGAACCTTTTGTTTTGATCTCAAAAGTCATTTGTCTGTGTCCACTTGGCATGAGTGAGTGGACAAGTGGTCATTTATTCCTCGTAACGTTTTTTTTGCGGCAAAATTAACTTCCACACCAGCAAATAAAAATTTAATGAAATTGATCTTCCCCACCAAGCAAAATGAGAATTATTACGAAGTGAAAGAGAGAGAGAGAGAGAGAGAGTTATTACGGGAGGAGACATATTAGTGGCAGATTGACTTGAGTTCAACACTACTCATTGATTTGGTTTGAAACCAACTAATAAGTAGTTTCCAATTTTTTTAGAAAGTCAGGTTAAAAATGAGAAAATATATTTGGTGGATTCAACGAAAACAATTTCTAAGAATTTTTACCTAAACCTTGATTTTGGAGATTGAAAACAAGAAATTGGTAACTTTTCTTAAATCAAACAGGGCCAAAGATTTTGATTCCACATAACTCGAACACCACATTCGGTTTTCAAGGAGCTTAGTTTCTGCAATTTCATCAGCAAAAGTTTCCTACTACCATCCTTCACTTCATGACATTCTACATCTAGATAATCCAACTTAGACAGAGTCCTACTACTACTTTAAAGTACATAGCAATTATTTTTATGGCCGACTTTTTATTCAAACATATCTTCAACACGGCATGACACTCTTTTTTCTTTTTCTTTTTTTTTCCTTCTCCTTCTAATCATATTAGGGATGAATTCACCACACTCAAGTTCACCATCGAACTCCCACTTGAACCAATTTCCTATGAATAATTAGAGAGATGAAAATCACCACAACATTTTTTTCTACATGGATTCCATATCCTCGAAGTGCGGTTCCAACATACAATCAGGAAAATGGAGTGCCCTTTTCTGTTTGGTTAATTTTTTATTCCCTTTACTAGACTTCTTTTTGGGTCATCATTTAAGCAAAGGGCCATTAAGAAAAGGAGAAAAAAAGACTATCCGATTAAAAATATTTCTAAGGGAAGAAAGGCTACATTTTCCTTGGTCGGTTGTTGGAGGAAGATTCTTTCAGTTACGTTCGTAATTAGTCGGCCTTAGCCACCTGGTGTAATGTTGACGGAAAGATGGTGGTTCAGGAAATTAACCATTCTTAGTCTTCCTATTGCATAATGACTTGTCTTTTGATCCCCAACCATACGCAAGAATATAGGCAAGATCATTAATGGAACACTGGCCAGTTCTCTTCTCTTGCCGTCCTCTACACGATCAATCGTCTTAGAAATAATGAAAGCAGTGTCAGATTTAGTTAGTCTAACGTTAAAAGAACTCTGGAACTCAGCATGTTTGTCAGCGTTAACGAAGTTGCATGTTTTAGAGATGGGCCCAAATAGTTGATATCAGATTTCTCAAGCAATCAGAAACAGAAGAGAAGCACATATTGAAAAATTAGAAAGCAAGTGATGAAGGTCTATAAGAAAACTTGACCTTTTTCTTCGACTAGACAAGGTTATTACTACTTTGGCCGATTCGACTGGCCTAAAATGATGGTCCTGTTCTTCCTTGCGAGAAAATGACATGGCATCTTTTAACTAATATCTCGATAATCGACATTAGGCAGGAGGGATTGCATCAGCAATTGATAGTTGCTTACCATACCTCACGATAATTAAAATAGAGAGAGTTTAACTGAATTCGCGGACATCGTAATACTCAAGTCTCAATAAGAGGTCCTTAACAGCCAGCCTTCCTAATTAACCCGGACAGTTCTTATCATCGACAATAAAGCCACTGTAAGTCCTTTCTAATACACAGACCTCAACTACTATTCAGAACTCAATAGCCAGCCGTCCTAATCAACTCGTGCAATTTCTATTATCAACGTAGTGCATTGAAAAAACTTAAAAACAAGAAAATTGTAACCATTTTCTCTTAGCATTCTCTCTACGTCAAAATCAGCTTCCCACTCCAACAAATTATAAATTAATGAAATTGATTTTCCACACCAAGCAAATGAAATTATTATGAAAGGAGTATGCTATGGTTTGCAAAAAGTAGACAGATTAGTGGCTGATTGACTCGAGTCCACCCCTAGTAACCCGTGTTTTGGTTTGAAACCAACTAATAAGGTGTTTCCAAAGTTTTTTGAAAGTCGAGCTAAAGTGTAATAGCCATGTTTAGTTTTCAAGGAGCCTACTTTGGGCAATCTAATCAGCAAAAATTTCCTCCTACTGACCTTCGATCCGTGGGTTGTTTAAGAAAATTTTGCTTCTAGACAATCCCAAATAAATAAGGAGTCCAACTACTCCTCCAAAATGCACAACAACCTTTAGGATTCAAACATACCTTCAGCACTATATTATACGGCTTGAATTTTTTTTTTATTTTAATAATATGAGAGGTGAAAATCAACATGGCACTCTTTTCTATTTTATACTTTCTGTGTGGATTTCGCGTCTTGTGGTTTTAACATACAACCAGGAAATGGGTATTCTTTTTCTATCCGGCTGATCTGTTTTTTCCCGTTAATAGACTTCTTATTGGCCATCATAAAAGTAAAAGAGCCATTGTCGCAAAAGCAAGCAATCAAATAATAAAATAGACATAATAAGGAAATAAATCAGACACATAGTGACCTATATCCATGTGAAGAGCGGTATCGAATTCCATTATAGATTGAGTAATACAACAAAAATTATAACTACATTCGAGTAACTCAAAATTCTCTCAGTGTTTCTCAGTCTCAATTATACCCAATAACTTACGCGGTGTTCAGTCTCGCAATTCCCCATGAAATAATCTTTCAATCTCATGAAGGAATTAACCAAACCTTACCATATAAGTTAATTGGCTTCAACACGTGAATTGTTGATGTAATTCCATAGAGAAAATCACGAAGAGAAGCCTAAATCAAGCACTCGTTGATAATGGCGCTTCAAGACCACCTATTGCGCCCAAGTTCGAGGATAACATATATATTTCAAAAAATACGTCCCGGTGGCCGAATTTAACAAGAAGGAAAATCCATATAACAGATACGTTCGACCAAGTCCACGTTGGACTTTCCTCTATTTCCTATTCTCCTTGGCTGACTTTAATAACTCTGAGGATAAGTTCCGTAGGTTTAAAAAAGAAGAAGATGACTTTGTCCAATACAAAGTCGGAACTAATACCACTTTCCACTCTTGACCCCGCATCTTTAACATGGAAATAATAGGTAGGGCATTGAAAAAACTAAAAAACAAGAAAAATGTAATCTCTCCTCCTAGCGTTCTCTTTACGATAAAATACATTTCCCATGCCAACAAATTATGAATTAAGGAAACTAAGGGGCTGCATGACAACGTTTCTCTTCTTCAAAATTTATGTTCTTTTGTTCCCGAAACAAAAAAGAACAAAAACCTGTTTGTAAAACATTTGTTCCCAGAAACAATTTCTCTAATTTTTTGTTCCGGGAACAATTTTTAGAAATGAGCTAATTTTCTTTTATAATTTTCTTTTATTTCCTTTTCTTGCCGCGGCCACCGTCAACCACCCGGAGCCACCGCCCACCGCCGCCGCCGGCCGCCGCTGCCTCCGCCATCGCCGCCGCTGGTCGCCGCTGCACGACCGCCAGCCGCCGACCGTCACCGCCAACCGCCGCCGGAAGCCCATCGGCCGCCCCCCCGCGGCTGCCCGGCTGCCGTGCAACAGCGGCGGCTAGCGGGCCGACAAGGGCGACAGGCGGTGGCAACGATCTGTCGATAAAAATAAAAAATGAATAAATACAAAAAGAAATTGTTGCATTACCAAACACATTTATATTCTTTTTCTATTCCAAGAGTAGAAATTTTGTGTCGTTACCAAACGGGTTCTTTTACTCAGAAATTGTTCCCCGAAGCGAAAATAGAAAAGAACTATTTCTAAAAAAAAACTCTTTCCGGGAATAAAAGCATTGTCATGCGTAGCCTAACTTTCCGCACCAAACAAATGAAAATTATTATGGAATGAGTATGGAATGATTTGCATAAAATGTCCTGCTCTAAATTACACAACAATTATTTATTTGAATGATTGTTAAAACTTATCTTAAGTGCCATGTAACACAACACGACATTCTTTCCTATTTTATATTTTCTATGTGGATTCCATAAACTCGACTTGAGGTTTTAACACGCACGGGAAAATGGTGTGATCAATTCTGTTGGGGTTGATTTTTATTTTTTTTTAATTCCATTTGCTTGACTTCTTTTTGGTCATCATAAAGGTAAATGGCGCTTAAGAAAAGTGAAGAAAAAAGAGAATCGGGTTAGACATATTTCTCAGGAAAGAAGTGGCATGTTTTCCTTCGCGCGTGATTGAAGGAAATTCCGTTCAATTAGGTTTCTTATCAATCGGCTACAAACACGGACATCAATAATCTGGTGTCGGAATATGTTGACTATTATGATGATTAAGAGGTCATGGCTCGATAATTCAAACATCCGTGGTCTTCCTATTGCACGATGGTTTATCTTGTTAGCCCCACCCCATACGTAGATATACAGGAAAGATCATTAACGGAACACTGACCACTTGTCTTTACCGTCCTCCGCACAATCACTCGTTTTAGAAATAATGAGAGCACAGTGCAAGACTTTTTTTTATTTTGAGCAAGCACAGTGCAAGACTTTAAAGACCTCTCTTGGTCATGTATTTTTTTTTTTTCGTTTTAAGGCCTCTTTTTTCATGGAATAGAAATATAATGACAGAGTCCCTCGTTCACCCACCAGAGGCACAGTAGAATTGAGCTTCTCGAACGTTCAATTAGCGACCACGGCCATTTCACCGACCAGGTCCCTTTTCTCTTGCTGCACGCCATATATTCCTTCCAATTATAGTCTAAGAAGCACCGCCACTTTTTGAGAGTTTTCGTGTCGTGTCGGACACTCCGACACGAGTTTGATACTCTCCGATACTTGGTCAACACGTGTCCAAAGATTCGACACATGATTGACTTTTTCGACATTCTTTGACACTCAAGTCGGAATTCCGACAGTGTCGACACGTGATTCTGACACGCAATGTCAATTTAAAATTTTTTCAATAAATGAGGAATCAAAATGTATATATGTGAACAAATTAAAAATAATAATAATAAATGAGAAAAGAAGAAAAACCTAATTTTCTCTTATCTTCAAACTCTCACTTCCCATAATGTACAATCCATCCCCGAGTTTTTTTTTTCTCTTCTCCTCCAACACATCTGACATGCGAGTCCAAAATGTAAATTACTTTTTTCTCCAAATTTTATGGATTATTGATGTTAACACCTAAATTTTGACTAAATACTTAAAATTAATTTGCATAGAAAATTAGGGATCAATTTGACCCTAACAAAAATATTTTTTTGCATCAAATAGGTATTAATTTTTATTTGCATCCATTAAGGGGGTTCTTATGGGGCTCAGCGTGAAAGCCCAGCCCCTTCTTCTTGTTCTTCCTCGCACGGGCCTAAGGCCCACCAACCTTTTTTCTTCTCCTTGGCCCGGCCCCCTCCTCCTTGTCTTCTTCCTCCCTTGCCTTTGCAACCAGCGCACAAGACACCTACGGCTGAGAGGGGAGTAGGCCGATGACGAACGGGATGTTTCTTAGGTGCCATCAATGCCCATCTTCAGTGTTGAGCATGCCTCTGCGAAGAAGAAAGGATGGGACACCAGTTCGGCCAAGAGAATCTAGTCGGCAAGCCAAGGACTAACAGCCAATGTCACATCCCGATCCTCAAGTGCGTGCACATCCCTCGGTGGTCGATTAAATTGCAATATCCCAGAACGCGTCACCGACCCATTCATTTTAATGCTCATGCGGAAGTGTATAAATAAATCCCTAGATAACATAAAGATGGGAAAGAAAAGCAGGGCCAAAATTTTGAAAACCACAACCCACCTTTATACACAGCAGACTAGGTCATAAACAATACTGGTCTATATTCATAAGTCTACAAAAGTAGAGGGGCTACAAGTCCTCTAAGCATTCAAACCCTCAACCAAAGACTCAGGGGTCTCTAGTTCCGGGGAACTCGTGTCTACCATTGCACTACCGGGAGGGTTGGCCGTACCCTTGCCAAAAGCGATCTCTAGCATTGACATAGGAATCTCAGACTCCGGTAGGGGACCTTCTCTGGGTCCATCTCGCCCATAACGATACCACAATCTGAATTGATAGGGTACCCTCTGAGGTAGACCCGCATCAACCCAGACAATGGATCTCACAAGTTCGTAGACCCAGGCTCCCTAGCTCCCATGGAGGGGAATCTAAGAGATCTATTTAATGACCTTCGGCTGGCTAAAATGCTTAGGAGAAGCAGCCATCTAAGGACTTGAAAATGTTAGCCCACAACGGGGTGAGATAATGTCTTAGCAAGTTCACCCCCTAAACTTCGACTAAGAAGGAAATACGCCTAAAGACTGCCTATGCACACATAAGATAGAGGACTTACCTCGCATCAGTTCATTCCTACAAGTTAGTACAATTCATGATCTCAACCAATCCACTCAATTAAAATCAAACCATCGATCAATCAGTTAATTAGCTCAATTCAACACAATTGATACCATATGTCAATCAATACTATCTATCAATCTGGACCATATATAATTCAATTCCGTCTATTGATTCAATTGATACAACTACAGCTCACACAAGCTAAAATAGACGGTCTTTGCTCTCACAAGCTGCAATTTATGGTCATAGCTCTTGCAAGCTGATATAAATAGATAGTAGCTCACATAAGCTGATAAATATATAGATCGTGCTCGCATAAGCTAATAAAACAATCTTAGCTCACACAAGTTGATAAGGTATATTGCTCTCACAAGCTGATGTATTGAAGCACATAGGCTGATACAGTATACTGCTCTCACAAGCTGACATATCGAGCTCATAGACTGATATAGTATACTGCTCTCACAAGCTGACGTGCAAAGGGTCCTGTCGCGACCAAATTTTTCGAGTGTGGACCACCTAGGGTTTGGCTAATGGATTGTTAAGCCTAAACTTAACTCGAGCTCTCCCAAGCCCATACCAATTCGCAACTTTCGGTTCAAGTTTTTTACATGCAAATTTTTTAATTGGGAGTCGCCACTAATCTATTTTTGGTGGGTCGATTAGAAACCCAAGTAAAGTAACGGGAGATTTACTTTAATCCTACGAACCAGAGATTTATGAGTTCGGGGACTTGGTTACTCTAGATTTCTCTAACGCCCTTCGGTACATTTCTCTTTTATTTTGAAAAATGTTTGGCAAGCAACTTGGATTGATTTTAAATTATCTCCCTAACATGTAAGGTTGTCATGCGGGTGCGCAATCCACCAATTTAACACCCAAGTAAAGCAGTAAATAAATTGCAGGACTTACCTCATAGCAATGAAAGCATCTGCGTTGTTAAATCAGAATTCACATCAATAATTCTAGATATGATTTCTAATTAACACGCAATTTCTTTTTTTTTTACTTAATTAATTAAAATCGTGCAATATGCAATGCATGCTACTAATCTAACATGAAATATTATGACATGACAGTATAGCCTAAACTATATGAATGAGTAAAATATATATATATATATATATATATATATATATATATATATATATATTTGTGTTTTCTTAATGAACATGCAATAATTAAACATGCGATCTAAATTAACCAAAATGACCTAATCTTAGTGATGGCCAATTTCTAATTAAATGCACCTAGCAACAATCACTAAATGACGTGCATTTCATGAACCTAATGCTATATGACGTGCACATGATTTTTATTTTCCTAATAAGCATGCAATCTATCATAATATGCAATGACGTGCAAAGAATGCTCTAATTCTAAATTTTTTATGAAATTCGAAATTTAAAATTGCCAAATAATTAAACGTGCAATTTAAGTTAATGAAAAGAAAATTTGATATCCTAAATTAATGTTTTTGGTCTTTTTATTTAAGAAATTCGAAATAAATTTCCTATCCTAAACATGCAACTTAACATTAAAACCAGTAACATCCTAACATGCATTTAACCTAACTCAATTATTATTTTTTTGGGTTTTTCTTTTACGGGAGCAATCAAATAAATGCATCGAGAACAGCACAGCAACAAACCAAGCAAGATATCATCCATGTCCATTTAATTTTGGAAATAAATTGACGAATCGTATCTCGCACATGAGATCGGATCAGCCAATTTTTAAATAAAAATCACGAATCGTATCTCGATCGTGAGATTGGATTGGTGATTTTTCCGTGCGATTGCGAGTCGTATTTCGAGCGTGAAATCGAACCATCAATCATATGCACGTTGCGGAATTATGAAGATTTCCTAATTTAGAAGGCTACTCGAGTTGCGAATATCAGTTATGTGCATCAACGAATATATCAAATAAGGAAATGGAATTTTCGGAAATTAAAATAATCAAGATTTTTACCTATTCCGAATATTAATTTCCAATTTGGACTTTGCGCAATTGGACCGGGATTGCAACCGACGCTTCGGGTGGGACAAAGCGATGGGCAGTTTATGGCCAATGAACCTACAAAAGCAGAACTTTTACGGGATGGCCCGGCTCATGGATGAACTCACGATAGGCTCGGCACGGCATTAGGAGAACGGGTTGTCTCATGGTGGATCACAAGTGGCTCATCAATGTCTTCAATTCGTTGAGGCACGTCGACAGCAAAGGACAAGGACGGCAAAGCAGGTTTGCTCGGCTTGCGATTGTTGACCCACGGTGGACGTAATTTACCGAGACTGGGACTCGCGTTGAGGATCTCCGTGAAGATACTAAAGTTGTTGAAGAATTTTGCGAGTGTAATGAGCCCAGTGTGTTTACGGCTTCCCCCCTGAAGTTTCTTCCTGGTTAGTGGGTAGTCAAGAGAAAATAAATAAATAAAACAAAAACTCAAATTGGAGGCATGAATCCGAAGCAATTCATGGGATCATGGCGGTGGGTGATCGGCTCACAGCAGTGGCTACTCATGTTGGCGTGGACTTCTCAGCGGTACGACAACGATTCACGTAAAGGCCGTCACGACAAGGAGTGAATTTGGTGGGTGTTGCTTCGTTTCTCTCTCCAACATGGGATCTGGATTGTGTCGATGGGCGTGTTCTTGATTTGCAGATGCCATGCAACTGAAATCTTCAATTTCCACTTTCTTTATATTGTCTCTTTCTTTGGAATTCTCTGCCGTGATGGCTCGATGGTTCCTCGGTCAATAAGAATTCCCGACCAATGGATCGACGTCGTAGTGATTGACCAAGGAAAGGCTGCGGTGGTGGCCCTGGTAGTGTGCCCGGAGTGACGGTCGGCTAGGTGAGCTGCTCGGAACGGCAAGAAATCACGGGGGACCTGGAAGAACAGAGAAAAAAAAAAGTTTTATCGTCGTCTACGGGATGGTAACGATTGACGTCGGGCAGCAAGGCATCACGGCTCGCGTTGGCTTGGAACAGCCGTTGGAATCTCTAGTGACTTGGACAAGACACCAGGACTGCAGAAAACTCGCTGGATCTCCTAGTATGAGGATCAGGATCGCTTGATTGCAAAAGGTTGACCAAAATACCACATGGGTCTACTGATGTAATCGTTGAACCCTTGGACTACTTGATAATTGCGAAGTCTGCTAGATCACCAAAGTGGAAGAAAGCCGTTAACTCAAATCAGTAAGTGCAAGCTTTTCACGGGTCACACCAATGTGGCTATCCAGGGGCATGCGATGGAGGGAACTGCCGCAAGCTGTTTTCGTCGAACGAAACAGCAAAAGGAACGGTGTCATGGATGATGAGGGTGTGATTGTGACGGCAGCATCGTGGGGGGTCTCACGAAAACCTAGCCTAGAGCACTCTCTCTCTCTCTCTCTCGTATGATCGTGTTTCTCTCTCTCGTATGATCAGATTAGATTTCTATATTTTTTCATTTTTTTTTATTTATTCATGAAAAGTCTATGCAAGAAGGGAATTTCCTAAAAATGGATATCCTAGTAAAACCAAATTTTCTAGACATGATGTAAAAACAAATTCTCAAAAGTTTTTTTTTTTTAAATGCATCATTCCCTAGCAATTCCTCATTTCATTTCCCATTGACAAATGAATCAAATCAATGATTGTCCTAGATTGTCATGGACCGACCTAAGAATATAACAAAATAAATTGCATGGTATGGGGAAAGAAGACTTACTTCACCAAGGAAGATCAATGACAATCACATAGACATGCGCATGGTAAGTGGCTCGATTTATACTCTATAAGGCTTATCAAAGTGGAGCCACAAGGATGATCAGACTAGCCACGAGCTTGTGGACTATGTCGGGTCCTCATGACTCCGGCTTGGTCAAAGAGCCGACCCGGGTCGCGAGCATGTGGACCGAGGTGGGTACTCTTGACACCATGAAAGAAATTTCGGGATTGAGATGGGCGACTCGTACCGCGAGCATGCGGTCGGAGTGGCAAACATCTCAATACCATCTTAGATGATCCTAATGCGGCCCAGGTCCGGCGGCAGGTTGTGTGTGCAAAAGCGTAGTGCTAGATGCAAGGCATGCACGACAGTTTATATCAAGCAACACTTCGTTCATGAAAATAAACCATACATTCCTACACCTTCCTGCAAAACAAATGTTAACAAACACTTCCCCTTATACCTCCCATCCTGCAAAAACATTTAACACCTTAAATGTTAGGGACGTACCTGGAATCCTCGCTGCCAAACAAAAATATTTTTTTAAAAGAAAATTCGCCAAGCTGTCGCGACCAAATTTTTTCGGGTGTGAACCACCTAGAGTTTTGGGCTGCGCATAATAAAATTTCTGAAACAGAAATTGATTTCTGGCCAGAAATCAATTTCTCAATTTCTATTCCCCAACCAAGTTTCTAAGTAAAGAAACCCGTTTGATAACGACTCAAAATTTATATTTCTGAAACAGAAATCCATTTGATAACAGAAAAAAAAAATTCTATTTCTATGAATCATGTTGTCCCCATCCTTTTACCTCACTCTTCTTGGTGCTTATGATGGTAATTTAATTTGATAAAAGTTGATAAATCACTTTAATTTATATTGGTAATTTGATAGAGTAGTTAGGAACTTCAAAACATTAGCAATTTATGTAAATAAAAGCTAGTAATTAGTATAAAAAATGCTAATATGCAAACTATAAAAGATTTGGTATTTTCAAATGCTAATATGCAAATAGTGAATGTATTTGTTCTCCTCATTCAAGATTCAGGTTTAAGTCACTACACTTTTTGCATTCTTTTGGGACCACAAAGTGATTTTATGTTAGGTACTAGTTGACATGGAGGGAGGCGCAATTTGCGAGCGATTCGAAATTAATAAAATGAAAGTTGTGCTAGAAATAGAAATTGATTAGATAACAACATAGGAAATTCTTAAATACAAAATAATAGTCGAAATAATACTAATACATTACAAAAGTTGAAAATACAATTTCATGAAATTTCCGGCATATTATTCCCTTGTCATTTTATTGGCAATGGTTTTCCTAAGCATATTTATTTGGTTTCCCTCATCGGTCAACTGAATGTTTACAAGCTTATCCTGCATAGATTCAGTCACGTACATCGGATCTCCATATAGGGAAAAGTTCTTATCCATCTTGTCTTGATCGCGGATGTAATTATGGATGGCACAACATGTAATTACGATATGTGCTTGCTTTCGAAGTGCAAATGAGGGCATGTGCCTCAAAATGAAAAAGCGATTCTTTAATGTCCCAAATGATCTTTCAATGACATTCCTTAAAGAAGAATGACTATAGCAATAATATCATCATAATTGCAACTTAAAAACATAAATAAACAAAGTCTCAAATACATAAGTCATGAAATGAAATACATAAGTCATGCATGTTTCTTAAACAAAGTCTCAAAAAAAAATTATATTTCTATTTCAGAAACAGAGAAGCTACAATTTCTAGCTTCTGATTTCTCCCCCAAAATAATTTCTGAAACAGAAATCTGTTTCAGAAATAGAGAAATCAATTTGCATTACCAAACGGATTTCTGTTCTAAACCTGTTCCGGGGAACAGAGAAACAGAAATTTTATCATGCGCAGCCTTGGCTAATGGATTGTTAAGCCTAGACTTAACTCGGGCTCTCCCAAGCCCATACCAATTTGCGACTTAGGTTCAAGTTCTTAACATGCAATTGATTTTCAATTAGGAGTCGCCACTAATCTATTTTTGGTGGGTCGATTAGAAACCCAAGTAAAGTAATGGGAGTTTTACTTTACTCCTACGAACCAGAGATTTGTGAGTTCGGGAACTTGGTTACGTTAGATTTCTCTAACGCCCTTTCGGTACCTTTATCTTTTATTTTGAAAAAATTGTTTGGCAAGCGACTTGAATTGATTTTAATTCCTTAACATGTGAGGTGATGGTGACCATGCAGGTACGCAAACCACCAATTTAACACTCAAGAAAGTAAATAAATAAATTGCAGGACTTACCTCATAGCAACGAAAGCATCTGCATTGTTAGTTTAGAATTCACATCAGCAGTCATAAATATGATTTCTAATTAACACGCAATTTTTGTTTTGTTTTCACTTAATTAATGAAAATCATGCAATATGCAATGCATGCCACTAATTTAACATGAAATGATATGACATGACAACATGATTTAGCTATATGACCTAAGCAATATGACATAACTAAGCATGTAGTCTATCCTAAGCATAAGATGATTTATTCTAAATAATTTTTTGTATTTTCTATGAGATTCGAAATTAAAGAAATGCAACATTTAAATATGCAATCTAAATTAATCTAATGACCTAATTCTAATCATGGGCAATTTCTAATTAAATAAACCTAACAAAAATCACTAAATGACGTGCATTGTATGAAACTAATTATATATGACGTGCACATGATTTTTATTTTCCTAATAAGCATGCAATCTATTTAGGAGAAATTATCTAAACCTATAATATGCAATCCTAGCATGCAATGACGTGCAAAGAATGCCCTAATTCTACATGACATATACATGATGACTTTTTTTGTGTTTTTCCTTTTTTCCCTTTTTACCGAATTGGAAATACCAATCAAAGTGAGCGATATTTTGTCGTCGCCTTGCTTCTCCTTCACATTCTATCGGTACGAATTTATCTTGACTTGTGGGAAGCATAATTTGTTATTATCTTATTTCACGATTCCCACACCTCTTGCACTTTGCCGAATTATTCAATTGCCCTCTTTGCTTCAAATCTATTCAAGACAAACCGGATATACTGCTATAGATATGCGTGAAGAGAATATACATTTAGTATCTTTAAAATTTCATTTTTCTTCGTTATCTTCCTTAGTAGAAACATTGGTCAGCCCTTTGGATTTTTTGATGCCCTAGCCAATTTTTAAAGTTCATACGTGAGTGGGCTCCTTGTCCGCAATATTGAATGTCCGCTTCCGAATTTCGCACGAGATCCATGCAAATGCAACTTTGCATGGACTCATTGTTATGATAATGCTCCTAATGTCCATGCAATTAATATTTTTTTAGGGATAAAATTGACCCCAATTTTCTATGCAATAAATAAATGACCGGATTGCCAAAATTTATGTGTCAACAGCTGCCCCTCTTTGAAGGTGAGCTCGTAGAGGTTGCCTTCAAAGACAAATTGAAACCTAAATTTTGACCATGCACATTTACTAAATGACTTGATTTTTTTTTTTTTTTGTCAGGAAATGAATCTCATTTTTTAATACAATTTATATGATGCATGGAAATGCTAATGCAAATGATAAATGAACCTACCTAGAGTAACTTACCTTCAAGGAGGATAGAGTAGTTCGAGGTAGTTGGTGTTACATGTCCAGGACCCGTACCATTCTACGGTCGCCTAGAATAGTAACATGACTTTATGAAGAGACTGCTTTCCCAGGATCCGTACCGTTCTACGGTCGTCCAGTATGGCAGAAAGGAGCTGCTTTCTCAGAACCCGTACCATTCTACGGTCGCCCAGTACGGCAAAAATGTTTTGTAAAGAACTGCTTTCTTAGGACCCGTACCATTCTACGGTCACCTAGTACGGCAGAAAGGTTTTGTCTAGGACCCGTACCATTCTACGGTCGCCTAAACAGAGATTCATTTTTCAAGACCCGTACCATTCTACGGTCGCATGAATAAGGAATAGGTGTTGTCAAGGACCCGTACCATTCTACGGTCGCCTCAACGAAGAAAATTATTTTTCCAGGACCCGTACCATTCTACGGTCGCCTGAATGAGAAAATTGTTTTTTCCAGGACCCGTACCATTTTACGGTCGCCTGTTAGAGCAATAAATGTTGTCTAGGACCCGTACCATTCTACAGTCGCCTAGACTGAGGTTTTGCTTGGCTAAGACCCAAACCATTCTTCGGTCACCCAGCCTTACAATAGAAATCATCCGACCAGGACCCGAACCATTCTTCGTTTGCCTTAATCAGATTGAATCTGGAGGAAAAATCTTTGGGGGACAACTCCATTGAGTGTCGGTGTAAAGGACTCCGGGCTACGAAAGCACGTCAGGTCGATAAAAGAAATCCGGGCTACGGAAGCACGCCGGTTCAATAAAATGAACTCTGGGCTACGAAAGCATGCCAAGTCAAGAAAGAGACATTGGGCTATGGAAGCACGCCGAGTCGATGAAAATGACTCTGGGCTACGAAAGCACGCCAGGTCGATATAACTGGATAGCTTGACCAAGTCAAGTGTCGATGCACTTGAGAGAGAATACCTGCACAATGACAAGTATTTTAGAGTATATGTAGAGATATACTTACCTGGTGATATCTCTGATTCTTGGGGATATGTCTTCTGAAATTTAGATATCCTGTGGAGATCTTTCACCTCATGGTGGAGGTTTCTCATCTCCAGAGGTTTCTCATCTCCTAATATCATGAAACATTCTGAAAGGAACTTGAATTACCCGTCAGACATGATTTAGAGCAAAAACTTATACGCATTCATCAAAGAGATAGACAATCTGAGTTACTCTAGAATGCACATTTCAAAATTTAGTGAGGTTTTCATCAACTCAATCGAGGTTCATGCATAATGACATTTGCATCACCCAAATTTCCACTGGAGAGAATTATCATTCAAGACAATCTTCACTCATGACATGGATTTCCTAAGAATACCAAATGAGGCACTTTCAGTTAGAAAGGACTTTCACTCACTCTCATTTAGAATGGCTGTTGTTGACACCTAAATTTTGACCAATCATTTAGTAATTAATTGCATAAAAATTTAGGGATTAATCTTTAACCCCTAAGAAAAAATTTTAAAATTACATCTCATGTAGTCGCATTCGCATCGGTACCAAAACGCAACCAAACACGGCAGCTCGCGGTCAATTACGTGCACAAAAGGTGGTCTCTCTCTTGTTGATTTGAAAGTACCCAATGAAAAAGAAGAAAGAAGAGTTCTTCACGTCCATTGTCTCTTCCTCATTAATGCATGCACCATGCGTGGACAAAATTCGGCGGACGTAAAAAAAAATTCTAGCCGCATGCGTGAAGAAAGCAAAGAAAAATCCACTGCGCACGCGAGGATCCGGGAGAAAGTCTACAAAGGCATGGGCTCACCATTTTATAATATTTTATAGTGAGAATTCTCTCCTTCCTGGAGAGCAAATCAAGAAAGAAGAAAAGAAAGAATAAAAAAGTCCATTGTGAGGGGGGAAAAGGGAGCATAAGTTTTTCTTTCTGCTGACAAGGTTCTGCAGAAAAGTAAAACGCGAGCAGAGAGTGAAGTCGTGCAGCAGGGGGAAAAGGGGAAAAAGCAAAAGAAAAGAAAAAAAAAAGCAGAGCAGAGAACAGAACAGAGGAGACTGTTCATCTTCCCCATATAAAACCGGTGCCGCTCCTCATGCCGCAGGGGGGGATCTTCGAGCAGCATTACCCAGAAGCCGAACCCACCGCATCGCAGCCACCGAACCCCCGCTCGTCCCCCGTGCCGGTCGCCGCCCTGCAGCCGGAGGCTGGTACCTCCTCGCCGCGTCAACACCGCCGGCAGCCGAAGCCCGCGCCGCCCCTGTCACCGTCTTTCCGCCAGCCTCCGCCTTCGATCGACGCAGCTGCAACCCAGCTCTCGCGCCCTCTGCTCCACGCCCGCTGCTGCCTCGTCGCTCCCTCACCCGTCGGCCCAAGATCTGCTGCCCGCGTCCCGCGCCCGCTCCGCCTCGCCCGCGCCGCCGCACCACCGTCTCCACCTCCCCTGCGCGCCGCCTCGCCTGCTGTGCGTGCTGGTCCGCGACGTCAGAACCGGAGGCCAAGCTACCACGACCCGGAGCCCCACTCACCCGTCGCCGGCCTCAACCCGACGACCCACGACCTACCTCGGCCGCAACCCGCATCTCCGCTTGTCCAACAACGCCCATCCACAAGCCCGTGTCGCCCACCGCCTCGCCATCACCGATCTGCGGTGCGAAGCGCCCGACGCCGCTCCTCCGAACCTCCCCGCCGTAGCTCCGAAGCCGACCCCTGTTGCCCGACCTTCCGCGCCGCACCACCGCGCTAGTTCCAAGCCAGACACCGCTCCCTCCGCCCGAGATCCAGCCACGACGCCGCGCCGTCGCACCCCTGCGCCGTCGCCACCCCTCGCCAATCCGCGTGCTGTGCCTCATCTCCGATCCGCGCTGGTTCGTGGCCGGAGCCACTCCTCGGCCGCGCCGCACCCGGCGAAGCCATACGCCCCGAACTCCGACGACGGTGCTCGAAGCTCACGCTGCCCGTTGCGATCTGCGGCAGCCGGAGTCCCCGCGCCCCGCTCCTCCGTCCCAACGCCGCCTCACCTCCAGCCCGCTCACCGCGACGACTAGGTGCCCCTGCAGCTGCTACCGCCTCGCCTTGGCCGCTCGCCGGCCCCGCGTCCGCAACGCCCGACGCCCGTGCTCCGCCGCCCGCCGCCCTTGCCGGACCCCGTCACCGGACCGACGGCCGGCTTCCGCCTTCGGTGACCCGCGAGCAAACCGTGCGTGGGAAAAGAAAAAGAAGAAAGCAAAAAAAAAAGAAGAAAGAAAAAGCAAAAGGGGAACATTAGGTAGTTTATTATTATCATTATTATTTTATCCTTATTTTTTAGTTTATAGTTGTTTTTATATATTTTTTTAGTGTGATTATTCATTAATGCATGATTGAAGTTCCAATGTGAAATAACCCATCAAATTAGGGATTAGGAGTCCATTTTCGCGTCCGAAATCCGACTCACGATCTTTTGCAAAATCGACAATTCAATCTCATGCCCGAGATTTGATTCGCGATTTAATTTAAAATTGACCAACCCGATCTCATGCGCGAGATATGGTTTGTCAATTTTGGGTATTAATCTTATCTTGATTGGATTGGATATCGGGTTATTTGAATTAACTTTTGTTTTTGCAAAAAAAAAAAAAAAGTTTCAAAAAAAAAATGCAAGTTATATTAGGGCTAGGTTAGTATATTTAGTTATTTCGTTTTTTAAAAAAACCAAAAAAAAAAAAAAAATGCATTTAGGATATTAGTTTTTTTTAAGAATTGCACGTGTCAATCTAGAATTAGACTTTTATTTCCAATTTTTAAAAAAAAATCCCCAAAAAAATTAATTAATTAATTTAGGATGCTAGTTTTTTTAGGTTGCATGTTTAATTGTGTGCAAATTTTTAAAATTTCGAATTTTATAAAAAAAAAAACAAAACAAAAACAAACAAAAAAAAAATCATCATGCATTTTAGAATAGAATTGCATGTCTCATTTTAAGTTTAGATCAATTTGCATCTTAGGTTAGAAATTGCTAGATTAAAATAACGTCTTAGTTTAAATTAGGATTTAGCATGACTTAATCCTAAGTTTAAATTGGATGGAATTTTACTTTAGCTAGGTAATATTTGCATTTGTCTTAATTTCGAATATCATGAAAAATACAAAATTTGTCTTTAGATAAATTAGTTTCAATTTTAGGATAAATTGCATTTTTAGGAATAGAAATATCATGTGCACGTCATGTAGAATTAGGCTCATTTAATTAAAAATTGCCCGTCATTATAATTAGGTCATTTTGATTTGCATATTTAATTGTTGCATGTTCATTAAGAAAACACAAAAAAAAAATAATATTTTACTCATGTCATGTAGTTTAGAACACATTGTCATGCCATTCCATGCTAGATTAGTAGCATGCATTGCATATTAATAAGTGAAAACCAAAAAAAAGGGAAATTGCCTGTTAATTAGAAATCATATCTAGGTCTTGTTGATGTGAATTCTGATCTAACATTGCGATGCTTTCGTTGCTATGAGGTAATCCTGTCATTTATTCACTGATTTATCTGGGTGTTAAATTGGTGGTTTGTGCATTCGCATGATCACTTCACATGTTAGGGAGGTAAATTAAAATCAATCCAAGCTGCCTGCAAAACACGTCTTTTTAAAAGAGAAAGGTACCGAAAGGGCGTTAGAGAAGTCTAGCGTAACCAAGTCCCCGAACTCATTTAATCTCTGGTTCGTAGGAGTGAAGTAATTCTCCCATTACTTTACTTGGGTTTCTAATCGACCCACCAAAAATAGATTAGTGGCGACTCCTAATTGAAAATCAATTGCATGTTAAGAACTTAAACCCTAAGTCGCGAATTGGTATGGGCTTGGGAGAGCTCGAGCTAAGTCTAGGCTTAGCAATCCATTAGCCGAACCCTTAGGTGGTCCAAACCCGCTTCGGGGAGGTCGCGACAGCTTGGCGACTCCGCTGGGGACGTTGAGTTGAAACTCTTAGTGGACTTAGGCCAATTTTCTTTTTTGAAAAATAGTTTTTGTTTGGCAGCGAGGATCCCAGGTATGTCCCTAATATTTAAGGTGTTAAATGTTTTTGCAGAATGGGAGGTATAAGGGGAAGTGTTTGCTGACCTTTGTTTTGTAGGGCGGTGTAGGAATGAATGGTTTATTTTCACTTATGAAGTGTTACTTGATGTAAATTGGCGTGCATGCCTTGCATCTAGCACTACACTATTGCACACACAACCCGCCGCCGGACTCCGGGCCGCATAGGATCATCTAGGATGGTATTGAGATGGATACCACTTCTACCGCATGCCCGCGGTATGAGTCGCCCATCTCAATCCCGAAATTTCTTTTCTGGTGTCAAGAGTACCCACCTCGGTTCGCATGCCCGCAACCCAGGTCGGCTCTTTGACCAAGCCGAAGTCATGAGGACCCGACTTAGTCCGCACGCCCGTGGCTAGTCTGATCATCCTTGTGGCTTCACTTTGTTAAGCCTTATAGACTAGAAATCGAGCCACTTACCATGCGCATGTCTATGTGATTGCCCTTTGTTTATTGGTAAAGTAAGTTCTCTAAATTCTCGCCTTTGCAATTTACTTACTCTACCGTATTATTTTGTCGGTCCATGGCATTAGGATTGTCCTGAGTCTTGATCAATATACAATGGGAATACCGGACATTCGAATTATTCTCCCTCCAAAGGAAGAGCTTAGCGCATGGTGGGACAAGTTAGACCAAGCTGGCCGTCAATTTGTAGAGTCACACATTAGTCGACTACTTCCATTGCTGCGTATCAACATCCATGGCGGCCTCATCCAAGCACTTGCTCATTGTTGGTGCCCCGAGACTTCTACTTTCATCTTCGGCGGTAAGCATGAACTCACGCCCACCTTGGAAGAGTATAGTATTGCCATAGGGAAACCTTTGAAAGCTGAATTAATTAGCCCACCTATCGGAATAGACCCCGTTGTGGCCTTATCCGATTTTCTGAGAATTAAGGAGGATAATGTAAGAAAGGTTTTAAAAGCTCACCGCAATACATGTCATTTATCTTTTCTAAAAGAATGTTTTGAAAATGGCAATTCATTTCAAATGAGAAGGGTTTTCCTTTTAGCTTTCTTTGGGTTTATACTTTTTCCTCATTGCAAGAATGCTATTAACCCTTTGATGGCTCACTTAGTTGAACAAGTGTTGGGAGGAAAAAATTTCGTAAACACTATTTTGGCTGAAACCTTTCTTTCCCTCACTCGATTTAAAGGAAGCGGTGATAAGACCTTCCATTCCTCTCCTGAGCTTTTACAAATTTGGTTTCTTTCTCATATAAAAGGGTTTGGTGGTTCAATGACTATACTTGATGTTAATAACTCTAATCACCCTATTATGAGATTTGAGAACAACCAAAAACATGCACCGGATTACCATTATTCTAGGTGGCTAGCTTTCATGAAAAAACCAACTTCCAAGGGTTTCCTATGGCATGCTAAGTGGTTCCAAGTTCGTGTGGCGAGACTTTCATGTGGAGGTGTTGGCCCAATCCCTCTATTGGGATTCACTGGAGCAACGGAGTACTATCCAACTAGAGTAACCCGTCAGTATCAAGTTGTGCAAGAGCTTCCCCCGGCATTGCAAGCAGATCCACTCCGAGCCAACTTCATTGATGGAGACCGAGGCCATGAAGATTCCATTCTCACAATTAAATCAATGTGGGATATGTGCCAGCCACGAAAACTCAAGTGGCCTGAGGAGGAGCTCAAGGGCAAAGAAATGAAGTACTATGCCTCAATTAAGTACATTCAACAACACAAGATTCCGAGGAGTTACTTCCAAAGATACCGAGGTGCCGCTGAAGATCACCAACCGCGCTGAAAATAAACGCCTCAAAAGGGTTGCTGAAAAAGCTCAAGAGGAGAATAAGCGATTGCGCCGAGTGGTGTCCCGAGTGTATATTGATCAAGCTAGATGAAGTGTTTGAGTCAATCTTGTTGTTTCATTTCTAGATTAATGTTTAGGAAGTTGAGTCATTTACTTTCCTAGTTTGTTTGTTTAGGGCATTTTTGAGCTTCTATTTCATTAATGAAGTGCTTGAATCAATCTTGCTTCTATTTTGTTAGGATTGTCAAAAACTCCATTAATGAATAAAAGTTTTAGACCATTGCCATGGACCGGTGTATTTCATATGAGATACTTATTTTTGTCCGTTTCTTCAAATTAGGTGATAACGGATCCTCCACGTTCGCCCATCATTACACGATCAAGAGCAAAAATGGCCGACCAAATCGAAATGCGTGATCGTATGACCGCTGTGGAAAATCAACTCCAGCAGTTGCTCACCTCTATGCAACTTATGACAGATCAAATGCAATCCCTCCAAGTGCATCAGACTCTTGCACCCGCTATCCCCGAGATAGTAGTCCCAAAGCAGACGAACAAGGCCCAAATAGGTGATGATGACATGCCGGAACTGGAGGATGACCCACTGTTCGTCACAGCTGAAAAGGCTAAGCCCGACAATGTCCCTAAGGCGGAGCAAGATGAACGCT
Organism: Eucalyptus sideroxylon; assembly: GCA_014182405.2. Lineage (NCBI taxonomy): Eukaryota > Viridiplantae > Streptophyta > Magnoliopsida > Myrtales > Myrtaceae > Eucalyptus > Eucalyptus sideroxylon. Next base: position 56,564,020 of record CM024554.2, on the reverse strand, counting down.
TTGCCAAACTTGAAGAGAAACTGAAACAATTGCAAGAATCGCAGAATTCACTCCCGTTCGACTTGTCAGTTTATGAGAAAGTCAAAGTGCCGAAGAAGTTTAAGATGCCGGAGTTCGAGAAATACGATGGTACTTCCTGCCCAAAAGCTCATTTGCAAATGTACCACGTACGCATGGCCCAATACGTCAAGAATGAGCCTCTCATGATCCAATCGTTTCATGCAAGCTTGACGGGCCCGCACTCAACCGGTACATAATGAAAAATATAAACCTTCTCGACACTGGAATGAAGTGGCCGACGCTTTCCTAAAGCAAAGTATAAGTTCAACATGGACATTGCACCTTCCCGAGAGGATCTTGAGCGGATGGAGAAGAAGAAAAGTGAGTCATTTAAGGAGTACGCTGTAAGGTGGCGAAACTTGGCGGCTCAAATCACTCCTGAGCCTACAAACAAGGAGTTGATGAAGTTGTTCGTCAAGACTCTCCCATATGAGTTCCGTAACCGGATGGCTAGCACATACGTTGAGAACTTCAACCAGCTTATCCCAAAGGGTGAACAGATCGAGATGGGGCTAAGGGATGGATGGTTCAATGAACCAACTCTTCAAGGGCAAAAGGTTCACCATGAAGAAAGATAAAGAACCAACCACTCAAGTCAATGTTGCATATGTGCAACCAGCCCCTAGTAAGCCTCCGATGGTTCGTGTCCCCGGGAATCGCAAGATGGAGGCCGAGTGCCCGCACAACGGCAATTCACCAAAAGGCGTTCTCTCCTCTTCCCGGCCCTCTATCTCGGGTCTTACCGATACTCCGAAACAAGGGATTGATCTCCCACGAACCAAAGCGGCCCAATGCTGAAAAATTCTCCAACTATGACCCCTCCAAAAATGTGAGTATCATATGGGAGAGGTCGGCCATTCAACTGATGAATGTTTGACTTTGAAACACAAGATCCAAAATTTGTTGGATACTAAGGCATTTTCTTTCCGTACCACCCAACCAAATGTCAAGAAGAATCCGTTGCCGGAACATCAGGGAAACGTGAATGCAATCTTCGAGTTCAATGCTAGCAAAAAGATGAACTTGAAGGTGTCTCAAAAGATATCTATAGCGGATTAGTTAGAGTTGGTTATTATCCGACGGATGAGAATCCTCCCTTGCCTACCATGAAGGAAAGGGTTCAAGAAATGGTTAAGGCTGGCATGATCATATATGCTGACCAAGCTGGAACAGTGTCAACTATCTCCGAAGTCGTCATTGATTGGGAGAAGGAATTTGCTAAGCTAAGTGCTGAAAAGAGTGAACCAGATCCATTGATCGAGGACATGCCCCCACTTGAGGACGCCTCCGACCATGAAGGATTGATAGTGGAAGTGCCTTCAACTGATGAAGAAATAATTATTGAGATGCCCCAGCTGTATGAGTACAAGGATAACAAAGCAGTCCCTTGGTCATACGAGCTAGATGTTGACCTGATTACAAGGTCTGGTCGGACCTATGCTCAAGCTAATGCCCAACCTGCAAAGCCAATTACTGACGAAGAGGCCAAGGAATTTCTGGCTATAATCAAAGCAAGTGAGTATAACGTGGTCGACCAGTTGCGGAAATTGCCTGCTCAATCTCTTTACTTGAACTCTTGCAAACATCTCCTACACATCAAAAGTCTCTAATGAAGGTTCTAAGCGAAGTTCGTGTACCGAGACGATCGAGGAAGACAGGTTGGAGGAATTTGTAGGATCGATTCTTCTTAAGGATTTAATAGCCTTTTCTGATGAAGAATTCCCTCTTGAGGGGAGGGGACATACTAAGGCATTATATATATCCGTCAAGTGCAAGGCTTCCCATGTGGCTCGAGTACTCATTGATAATGGGTCTGCCTTGAATATCTGTCCATTGGCAACTCTTCACCGCCTGAAAATAGACCCTTCAAAAATAAGTGCTGCAAAGACCTCCGTCCGAGCTTTTGATGGTACAAGAAAGGAGGTGATAGGGGAGACCCACCTTGATCTGCAAATAGGGCCGGTGATGTTTAACGTCCTTTTCCAGGTGATGGACATTCCTACCGCATTCAATTTTCTATTAGGGCGTCCTTGGATTCATACTGCTGGAGCTGTGCCATCAAGTCTCCACCAAAGTGTGAAATTTGTTGTCAAAGGAAAGCTAGTCATTGTTCATGGCGAGGAGGATCATCGGATCTATCATGAGACGGCTATCCCCTATGTCGAGCCGGAACGTAGGGAGGAGTCGAGCTACCAATCATTTGAGCTTGTATCCACTATCCATGCATCTCGAGGATCGAGAGCACCCATCCCTGATGTGTCAAATGCAGCAGTTATGGTAGCAAGAGTGATGGTTGGAAATGGCTTTATTCCTGGCCGTGGACTTGGTAGACAAGAACAGGGCATCCGGAATCCTATTGAAGCCCCTCGAAGGTTTCGTTCCGCCGGATTAGGGTACCATGGAAGAGGTGGAGGACATGAACAAGAGAGGAGAAACTCATTACTCCTCGATATCCGCGAGACATTCCCGGGCCCGCTAGAATGATGCATGATGAGGGAGGAATGATCGACACCCGAGGTATCGTGCTCGATGGATGGAATGGCATGGACGACCCGACAACTTCAAAGACAGAGGATCCAGATGATGGGATGGAAGGGATCACGACTCTATTCGATGATCTCCTCATAGGTGCCATTGATGAAGAACCATCGGAGGAAATGGGTGCTAGCCCACAAGAGTAACACGTTTACTTTTCTGCACTCCCCTGCGTGGGAATCTTATCTCTTTTAGGATTTGATGTTTTCTAGGGTTTGCTTATCGTATTCTGCATGTCGTTTGTCGAGTTGATGTTTGCTAGGGTTTGATTGTTAGGGTTTCGTTTCACTTTGATTGCCGTACTTTTCAATCCAATAAATGTAATTTGGTTGATGAATATCAATTATGATTACAAGTTTTATTTTGAGGGCATGATGGGGTATACCAAACCAGCCCGTTGATGATATCCAACCGATGAAAGAAAAGAAAAATCCAAGGAGAATTCTCGAGGCCCGGGCTTCATCATGCTTCCTCGTGTCAAAAAGTTTTTCCAAAATATTTTGCCAAAATTCTTTAAATAAAATAAAAATTCAAAAAAAAATCAATCAAAAAAAAAAAAAAAATTCAAAAGGAAGGAAAATTCAAAAAAAAATAGAAAAGAAATTCATGCCTTAGCCCTGTTTGTCTTTTTGAACTATCCATTTTATGTTTCAGGAGCAGCCTTATGATAGGCAAAGAGGAGAAAATGGTCCAATCCAATGTCATGAGCGATGACGGTGATGACCCTGATGATCCAAATGGTGACTCCATTGGAGTACAACAAAGTTGGGAGCAACATGAAAAACCCAAAGTTCTCACCTCGAGCAAACCGTCACTATCAATCTGAGTGATGCCGAGGAGCCCAAAGAGATAAAGATTGGGGCAAATCTTCCCAAAGATGAGGCCGAGCACCTGACTCAATTGCTAAAAGAATATCAAGATATCTTTGCTTGGACATACGCTGATATGCCGGGTTTAGATCCATCGATTGTGGAACATTGTTTGCCCACTAATCCAGACGTGCACCCCAAGAAGCGAAACTTCGGAGGACTAAACCGAGCTCTCAAAGAAGATAGAAGAGGAAGTAATGAAACTTCTCAAAGTGGGATTCATCGAAGTCTCGCAATACCCCGAATGGGTGGCCAACATAGTACCGGTCATGAAGAAAGACGGTCGAGTCCGAGTGTGTGTTGATTACCGGGATTTGAACAAGGCCAGCCCAAAGGACGACTTCCCATTGCCACATATCGATGTTCTCGTGGATAGTACTGCCGGATTTGAATTATTCTCTTTCATGGATGGTTTTTCTGGCTACAACCAGATAAGAATGAAGGATGAAGACAAAGAGAAGACAGCATTTATCACCCCGTGGGGAACCTTTCATTATAAGGTCATGCCCTTCGGACTCAAAAATGCAGGGGGCAACTTACCAACGAGCCATGGTTACGTTGTTCCATGACATGATGCATGAAGAAATCGAGGTCTATGTTGACGATATGATTGCAAAAACCCGGCCTGGGAAAAGTCATGTTGAAACCCTCAAGAAGTTATTTGATCGACTCCGTGAATTCAAACTCCGTTTAAACCCCGCCAAGTGCGTGTTCGGGGCAACATCGGGAAAATTACTTGGGTTTATGGTGAGTAGCAAAGGGATCGAAATTGACCCATCTAAAGCCAAGGCAATATGTGAGCTGCAACCTCCGTCGACAAAGTGAAGGAGGTCCGGAGTCTCCTAGGGAGACTGAATTACATTGCACGATTCATTTCCCAACTCTCTGAGACCGCTAAGCCATTCTTCAAACTCTTGAGGAAAAATGTACGAGTTGAGTGGAATGATGAATGTCGAGAGGCGTTCGATAAGCTGAAGCAATATTTGATGAATCCACCGGTTCTTGTCCCACCAATATCGGGGCATCCTTTGATTTTGTACCTCACAATCCATAGTGAGTCACTTGGCGCGATGTTAGCTCGAAAAGTCCCGTGGATCGAAGGAACGAGCCATTTATTACCTCGCAAAAAGTTCACTGTCTCGGAGCTAAAGTATTCGATGCTGAAAAAACTTGTGCTGCGTTAGTATGGGTATTGCATAGACTGCGACACAAGACACCTTGCATTACCAGACGTTTCTCGTGACTGAGAACGATCCCATCAAGTATTTATTTAATCAACCAGCTTTGGTGGGTAAGCTAGCCAAATGGCAGGTCTTGATTTCGAATTCGACGTGCGTTCATGCCACAAAAATCAGTTAAAGGCCGAGTAATTGCTGATATATTGGCTGAGAATCCTAGAACCTTCAATGATGATGATTGTCCTCTGGATGATCGTATTTTGGCCATAAATGAAGATGCATGGTCCATGTTCTTCGATGGAGCTGTGAACTTGTCCGGTTCTGGTACTGGGGCAGTACTGATATCCCCAGACGGACAACACCACCCAGTAGCCGCGAAATTAATATTTCCATGCACTAACAATATTGCTGAATACGAAGCTTGTATTCTCGGACTTCAGGCCGCAATTGAAATGGGAGTGGCCAAATTGAAAGTATATGGAGATTCTGCACTGATCATACTCCAAACCGTAGGTGAATGGAAGACCAGGGATGCCAAATTACTGCCATATCATAAGTACCTCGAAGAGTTGGTGAAGGAGTTCGATGAAATCTCATTTGACTATTTGGCTAGATCTCATAATCAGTTTGCCGATGCCCTGGCAACGTTGTCATCTATGTTGCAAGTTACTGATGGTTTAGAAGTTGAGCCTTTGAAAATTGAGGTTCTAGCCAAACCTTCTTATTGCATGGCCGTGAATGAAGAGCTTGATGAGAAGCCATGGTATTATGACATCATGAACTATATTCAAAAGCAGGAATTTCCTGAAGGGAGCACTCCAGCCGATAGAAAATACATAATGAAGATGGCCTCAAAGTTCTTTGTCAGTGGTAAGAATTTATACAAGAGATCTTATGATTCAGTTTTATTGAGATGCGTAGATGAAGCAGAAGCTACCCAAATCATGCAAGAAGTGCATGAAGGAGTTTGTGGCCCACACATGAATGGGCACATGTTGGCCAAGAAGATCATGAGACTAGGTTACTATTGGCTTGCGCTGGAAAGTGACTGCATACAGCATGCATGTTAGAAGTTGCCATCGTTGCCAAATTCATGGAGATAAAATAAATGTTCCTCCAACGGAGTTGCACCAGCTATCTGAGCCATGGCCTTTCTCAATGTGGGGGATCGATGTGATTGGCCCAATAAATCCCAAAGCTTCAAATGGGCACCGATTCATATTGGTGGCAATAGATTATTTTTCAAAGTGGATTGAAGCCGCATCATATGTTAATGTCACAGCTCGAAACGTGGTGAAGTTTATCAGGCGTGACATAATCGCCCGTTATGGTGTCCCCGAAGCAATTGTCACCGACAATGGGACAAATCTGAATAACAAGTTCGTTGATGAGTTGTTCAATGAGTTCAAAATCAAGCATTTGAATTCATCACCTTACCGCCCACAAATGAATGGAGCTGTTGAGGCAGCTAATAAGAACATCAAGAAGATCCTGGCTAAGACAGCCGAGAATTATCGAGATTGGCATGACAGGTTACCCTTTGCTCTAATGGCGTATCGGACATCGATCCGAACATCTACCGGGGCAACCCCTTTCTCCTTAGTTTATGGCATGGAGGCAGTCTTGCCTGTGGAAGTAGAAATCCCCTCTTTGAGAGTCTTATCCCAAGTGGAATTGTCCGAGGCCGAATGGACACAACAAAGGTTCGAGCAGTTGAACCCGATTGATGAGAAAAGATTAAAAGCTCTTTGCAATGGTCAGACGTATCAACAAAGAGTAGCCAAGTCTTTCAATCGAAAGGTACGGCCGAGACACTTTGAAGTGAATGATCTAGTTCTAAGAAAGGTGTTGCCGATTTTTCCAGATCCTGGAGGCAAATTTGCTCCAAATTATAGCGGCCCGTATATGGTGAAGAGGGTACTCCCTGGAGGTGCCTTAATCCTTACAGAAATGGATGGTCGTGAGTTTTCTAATCCTGTTAACTCTGATGCTGTGAAGAAGTATTACCCTTGAAAAAATTTGTTGTGAATTGAAGGAACTCATTTCTTCGTTGAATTGTGTGGGAATGGATTGAATGAGATGAGAAGTAGGCCCTGTTCCATACACATATCGAATTCATTTGATTCGGTATATCAGACGTGTTGACCCAGTGTCAGTTCAATTAAATAAAAAAGGAAATGCCCTGAGGACACCACCAGCGCCTCGGCCTGGTGGCACGGGGAATGAAAAGGTCCGAAAGCGACCAGGGTTCGATCCCTGGAAATGGCAACAAGTTTGCCAAAAAAAAAAAAAAAAAAAAAAAAAAAAAAAAAAAAATTTTTTTTTTTTTTTACCAATCCTTTTCTTTCTTTTTGAGCTGCAAACTCTTTGTGTTCAAAGCTGATGAGTTCATGAAGTAATTGTGACCTTTCAAAGGAGAATTTTGCATGATAGTTTTACCTGTTTAATTACCAATTTCACTGAGGATTGTCACCATCGATCAAGTTAATGAATGATGTGGAATGAATTGAACATGCTAAATGAGACATGTCGGGATGATGAAAGGCAAGCCTTATCCTATACACAGTCCCTTGCTCATATACTGGTGAGATGAGTGTAGGAAATTCCATGTTTCTAAGGTAAAGAGTTTTCTCGCGAAAGGTACGATGATCGAAATGATGAGAGGCGGTTCATTCTCTATCCCAAACACTACGTGATCATCCATTGTTTAAACCCTTTTGAGCCCACACACGTGGATAATTTTTAAATTACCCCTGTCAAGAACCACCCCACATTGGGGCAAGCTGGAGGTAAGACGACATCATGAGGTGAGGAATTTGATAGGAATATTCTTGCTCTCACTTGCATCAATCTTCAGGTATTGCTATTACATTGAATTCATACGATAATTCAAGTGCCTTAGGATGATGAAGAGCAGTTCTTTCTCTATCCTACACACTTTATCCATTGCGTAGCCCCTTGAGCCTGTAAATTCGTTTCATTTAAACCCAATTGGTGATCATCCCCCACACCGGGGCAAGGCAAAAGGCAAATGTTCAAGCAGCAAAATCCCGAGTGCTGACAAAAAATGAAAACTCCTCAAGACCCAAATGTTAAAGCATTACGTGGTTATTCAAAAAAAGAAAAAAAGGGCATGAAAAAGCAGTGTGCTTGGTAAAAGCAAGGCCAATGCCCATAAAAAAAAATGAAAGAAAGAGCCAAGATAAATGATTATCAGTTGTAAAAGGGTGTATTCCCAATGGAGTGGTACTAAAAGAACTCAAATGCCAAGTTTTTATAGTACCTATGAGGAAAATCCCAATGGTGAAAGAAGAAGATTGGTGACAATGCCAAGATGATCACCAATTCTCATCCCCCTACACACATTTTGAGCCTAATGATCCATTCACATGAACTTAACCTACGTCACGTCCCTTAGAAAGTCTCTTCAGATTAGGGCACCGAAATTAACGTAGGAATTCATATGCTTAAAAGCATCGCTCGAAGAAGTGCGAGCAGGACCATTGCTATCTCATTTCGCAGGTTCCTTGACTTGTAAACCCGAAGATGGTTGCGAAGTATTGTTCTTTCATTAGCCTTGACTCGAAGGGTCCCTCTTTATTAAGCCATTGACCAAGCCCACATTACGGTCCCGATAAAGACCTCTCGATTGACAAGGTCGTACCGCTTGCGAGAATACTCGAACCCTTGTTGACATGATGAAAGTAAGATTGAGTGATTCCTGTGATCCCACATTAATGGTCGGGACAAAATAGCCTTCTTAATGAGAGTGAGTGAAAGTCCTTTCTAACTGAAAGTCTCTCATTTGGTATTCTTGAAAATCCATGATTCTCCCCAGTGGAAATTTGGTGGTGCAAATATGGTAAAACCATCACGCATAAATCTTGATTGAATGGATAAAAGCTTCAGTGAACTTTGGAGTGTGCTAAATTGCTTACTTCTTTGGCGAATGCATGTATTTTTGCGCTAATCATGCCTGATAGGTAATGTTTCCTTGAAGACCCAAGAGCTCCTGACATTTATGTTGCCTTTCAGAAGCCTCGAGGTGAGAAACCTCCATGAATATTTGAAGTACATCCTCGATGTTCCAAAACTACTTTCTACAAAGAGGTAAGTGACCTTCAAGAATATCCCAGGTTTGTCCTAGGTATTCCCAAATTCTTGATATATGCTCAAAACTCTTCGTTAAGCATTTCACATTTCACTGGATGTGAATGCTTTTCGATCTTTTCGTTATACCTTAGTCTGGATCTAGGTATTTCGAATCTTCTTAATCCAATATTCATCTCACCTAACATTGAGTGTTTATTGGTTAAGTTCCCAAATTCTTGACATCTCTCGGTATGTCTCCAAATCTTCGTTAAACATTTCACTCTGGATGTGAATGTTTTTCGGATGTCTCAAAACTCTTTGTTAAACATTTCACTCGGATGTGAATGTTTTTCGATCTTTTCGTTATACCTTAGTCTGGATCTAGGTATTTCGAATCTTCTTAATCCAATATTCATCTCACCTAACATTGAGTGTTTATTGGTTAAGTTCCAAAATTCTTGACATCTCAATCTGGATCTGGATGTCTCAAAACTCTTCGTTAAACATTTCACTCTGGATGTGAATGTTTTTCGATCTTGTTCGTTATACCTTAGTCTGGATCTAGGTATTTCGAATCTTCTTAATCCAATATTCATCTCACCTAACATTGAGTGTCTATTGGTTAAGTTCCAAAATTCTTGACATCTCAGTCTGGATCTGGATGTCTCAAAACTCTTCGTTAAACATTTCACTCGGATGTGAATGTTTTTCGATCTTTTCGTTATACCTTAGTCTGGATCTAGGTATTTCGAATCATCTTAATCCAATATTCATCTCACCTAACATTGAGTGTTTATTGGTTAAGTCCCAAAATTCTTGACATCTCAGTCTGGATCTGGATGTCTCAAAACTCTTCGTTAAACATTTCACTCTGGATGTGAATGTTTTTCGATCTTTTCGTTATACCTTAGTCTGGATCTAGGTATTTCGAATCATCTTAATCCAATATTCATCTCACCTAACATTGAGTGTCTATTGGTTAAGTCCCAAATTCTTGACATCTCGTCTGGATGTCTCAAAATTCTTCGTTAAACATTTCACTCTGGATGTGAATGTTTTTCGATCTTGTTCGTTATACCTTAGTCTGGATCTAGGTATTTCGAATCATCTTAATCCAATATTCATCTCACCTAACATTGAGTGTCTATTGGTTAAGTCCCAAATTCTTGACATCTCAGTATGGATCTGGATGTCTCAAAACTCTTCGTTAAACATTTCACTCTGGATGTGAATGTTTTTCGATCTTTTTCGTTATACCTTAGTCTGGATCTAGGTATTTCGAATCTTCTTAATCCAATATTCATCTCACCTAACATTGAGTGTCTATTGGTTAAGTTCACAAATTCTTGACATCTCAGGCTGGATCTGGATGTCTCAAAATTTTTCTCTTTTAGGCGACCGTAGAATGGTACGGGTCCTAGACAAAACCAAGCAATGCTATACGGGGCGACCGTGGAATGGTACGGGTCCTGGGAAAGCAGTTTCTTTGTAAAGTCATGTTACTATTCTAGGCGACCGTAGAATGGTACGGGTCCTGGACATGTAACACCAACTATCTCGAGTTACTCTGCCCTCCCCGAAGGTAAGTTATTCCAGGTAAGTTCCTTTTATCAATGGCATTAGCATTTCCATGCATCATATAAATTGCATTTAAAAAAAAAACAAAAACAAAAAAAAAAAATGACCCTGCCAAAATATCATCCATTGCATGTGCATGGTCAAAATTTAGGTATCATATTGTCTTTGAATGCAACCTCTGCGAGCTCACCTTCAAAGAGGGGCAGCTGTTGACACCTAAATTTTGACCAATCATTTAGTAATTAATTGCATAAAAATTTAGGGATTAATCTTTAACCCCTAAGAAAAAATATTAAAATTGCATCTCATGTAGTCGCATTTGCATCGGTACCAAAACGCAACCAAACACGGCAGCTCGCGGTCAATTACGTGCACAAAAGGTGGTCTCTCTCTTGCTGAAAGAGAAGAAAGAAGAGTTCTTCACGTCCATTGTCTCTTCCTCATTAATGCATGCACCATGCGTGGACAAAATTCGGTGGACGTAAAAAAAAAAATTTCTAGCCGCATGCGTGAAGAAAGCAAAGAAAAATCCACTGCGCACGCGAGGATCCGGGAGAAAGTCTGCAAAGGCATGGGCTCACCATTTTATAATATTTTATAGTGAGAATTCTCTCCTTCCCGGAGAGCAAATCAAGAAAGAAGAAAAGAAAGAATAAAAAGTCCATTGTGAGGGGGAAAAGGGAGCATAAGTTTTTCTTTCAAAGGGGACAAGGTTCGAGAAAATAAAAAAGTTCATTGGCGAAAAAGGTGGTGGAAGTCGTGCAGCAAAAGGGGGAAAAGGGGAAAAAAGCAAAAGAAAAGAAAAAAAAAGTGAAGTCGAGAAGGCGGAAAGAGAAAAGAACTTGAAAGGAAAACAGAGAACACTGTAGGGAGATCTTCCCCATATAAAAAGAGGTGCCGCTCCTCATGCCGCGGGGGATCTTCGAGAAGAAAAAAGGATTACCTTCTTCTTCCGAACCCACCGCATCGCAGCCACCGAACCCCGCTCGTCCCCGTGCCGGTCGCCCCTGCAGCCGGAGGCTGGTACCTCCTCGCCGCGTCAACACCGCCGGCAGCCGGCCCGCGCCGCCCCCAGTCACCGTCTTTCCGCCAGCCTCCGCCTTCGATCGACGCCAGCTGCAACCCAGCTCTCGCGCCCTCGCTCCACGCTCGCTGCCCTCGCCGCTCCTCACCCCGTCGGCCCAAGATCTGCCCCGCGCCCGCGCCCGCTCCGCGCTCGCCCGCGCGCGCACCACCGTCTCCACCTCCCCGCCACGCCGCCACCACCGCCGCCACCTGCGCGCGTGCTGGTCCACGACGTCAGAACTGGAGGCCAAGCTACCACGACCCGGAGCCCCACTCACCCGTCGCCGGCCTCAACCCGACGACCCGCGACCTACCTCGGCCTGCAACCCGCATCTCCGCTTGTCCCTGCAACGCCCATCCACAAGCCCGTGTCGCCCACCGCCTCTGCCATCACCGATCTGCGGTGCCGGGCGCCCGACGCCGCTCCTCCGAACCTCCCCGCCGTAGCTCCGGCCGCCCCGACGTTGCCCGACCTTCCGCGCCGCACCACCGCGCTAGTTCCAAGCCGTCACCGCTCCCTCCGCCCGAGATCCAGCCACGACGCCGCGCCGCCGCACCCTGCGCGCCGTCGCCACCCCTCGCCAATCCGCGTGCTGTGCCTCATCTCCGATCCGCGGTCGGTTCGTGACGCCGGAGCCACTCCTCGGCCGCGCGCCCCGAAGCCATACGCCCCGAACTCCGACCGGTGCACAGCTCACGCTGCCCCGTTGCGGTCTGCAAGACACCGGAGTCCCGCGCCCCGCTCTCCTCCGTCCCAACGCCGCCTCGCTCGGCCCGCGCTCACCCGCGACGACTAGGTGCCCCCGCAGCCCTACCGCCTCGCCTTGGCCGCTCGCCGGCCCCGGTCCGCCCGCCCGACGCCCGTGCTCCGCCGCCCGCCGCCCTTCCGGACCCCGTCACGGACCGACGGCCGGCTTCCGCCTTCGGTGACCCTCCACGAGCAAACCGTGCGTGGGAAAAGAAAAAAGAAGAAAAAAAAAAAAAAAAGAAAGAAAAAGCAAAAGGGGAACATTAGGTAGTTTATTATTATCATTATTATTTTATCCTTATTTTTTAGTTTATAGCTTGTTTTTATATATTTTTTTAGTGTGATTATCCATTAATGCATGATTGAAGTTCCAATGTGAAATAACCCATCAAATTAGGGATTAGGAGTCCAATTTTCGCGTCCGAAATCCGACTCATAATCTTTTGCAAAATCGACAATTCAATCTCATGCCCGAGATTTGATTCGCGATTTAATTTAAAATTGACCGACCCGATCTCATGCGCGAGATATGGTTCGTCAATTTTGGGTATTAATCTTATCTTTGGATTGGGCATCGGGTTATTAGAATTAACTTTTGTTTTTGCAAAAAAAAAAAAAAAGTTTCAAAAAATGCAAGTTATATTAGGGCTAGGTTAGTATATTTAGTTATTTCGTTTTTTAAAAAATAACCAAAAAAAATGCATTTAGGATATTAGTTTTTAGAATTGCACGTGTCAATCTAGAATTAGACTTTTATTTCGAATTTTTAAAGCAAAAATCTCCAAAAAAAAAATTAGTTAATTTAGGATGCTAGTTTTTTTAGGTTGCATGTTTAATTGTGTGCAAATTTTTAAAATTTCGAATTTTATAAAAAAAAAAAAAAACAAAACAAAAACAAACAAAAAATCGTCATGCATTTTAGAATAGAATTGCATGTCTCATTTTAAGTTTAGATCAATTTGCATTTAGGTTAGAAATTGCTAGATTAAAATAACGTCTTAGTTTAAATTAGGATTTAGCATGACTTAATCCTAAGTTTAAATTGGATGGAATTTTACTTTAGCTAGGTAATATTTGCATTTGTCTTAATTTCGAATAACATGAAAAATACAAAATTTGTCTTTAGATAAATTAGTTTCAATTTTTAGGATAAATTGCATTTTTAGGAATAGAAATATCATGTGCACGTCATGTAGAATTAGGCTCATTTAATTAAAAATTGCCCGTCATTATAATTAGGTCATTTTGATTTGCATATTTAATTGTTGCATGTTCATTAAGAAAACACAAAAAAAATAATAATATTTTACTCATGTCATGTAGTTTAGAACACATTGTCATGCCATTCCATGCTAGATTAGTAGCATGCATTGCATATTAATAAGTGAAAACCAAAAAAATGGGAAATTGCCTGTTAATTAGAAATCACATCTAGGTTGTTGATGTGAATTCTGATTTAACATTGCGATGCTTTCGTTGCTATGAGGTAATCCTATCATTTATTCACTGATTTATCTGGGTGTTAAATTGGTGGTTTGTGCATTCACATGATCACTTCACATGTTAGGGAAGTAAATTAAAATCAATTCAAACTGCCTGCAAAACATTTTTTTTAAAAAAAAGAAAAGGTACCGAAAGGGCATTAGACAAGTCTAGTGTAACCAAGTCCCCGAACTCATTTAATCTCTGGTTCGTAGGAGTGAAGTAATTCTCCCATTACTTTACTTGGGTTTCTAATCGACCCACCAAAAATAGATTAGTGGCGACTCCTAATTGAAAATCAATTGCATGTTAAGAACTTAAACCCTAAGTCGCGAATTGGTATGGGCTTGGGAGAGCTCGAGCTAAGTCTAGGCTTAGCAATCCATTAGCCGAACCCTTAGGTGGTCCAAACCCGCTTCGGGGAGGTCGCGACAGCTGTTTTAGGAGAATCACTTAATCTCACCATCATCATATCGACAAAGGTCCAAGTATTCTCGCAAGCGGTACGACCTTACCAAACTAAGAGGTCTTTGACAGGGACCGTAGTGTGGGCTCGATCAACGGCTTAACAAATGGACTCTTTGAGTCAAGGCTATTGAAAGAACAACTCTTTAATCATCTCCGAGTTTACAAGTCAAGAACCCTGCAAAATGAGAAAGAAATAATCTTGCTTGCACTCCTTCGAGCGATGCTTATGACATGTGAATTCATACGCTAATTCAAGTGCCCTAATTAGAAGAGACTTTACAAGGGACGTAACATAGGCTGGGTTCATGGATTGAGAAATGAAACGATCATTAGGCTCAAAATATGTGTTAAGGGTGAGAGTTGATGATCATCTTGGCATTGCCACCAGTTTTCTTTTTCACCATCAGGGATTGCCTTCATGAAATGCCCCATTGATTGTAAAAACTCAACATTTGAGCTCTTTGAGTATTACTCCATTGAGATTTAATTCTAGCAATTGACAGTCATCTATCTTGACTCTCTTTTTTTCATTTATGGGCATTGGCCTTGCTTTTACTAGGCACACCGCTTTTTCATGCCCCTAGTTCTTGTTCATTTTTTCTTCACTTTTTTTCATGGGCATTGGTCTTGCTTTTACCAGGCACACTGCTTTTTCATGCCCCTTAATTCTATTTTGATTTCTATGCATATGTCAAGTAATTACACTTTGAATGACATTCAAACTTTCAAAGGTCTTCATCTGTCTCTTGCCTTGCCCCAGTGTGGGGGATGATCACCAACTGGGTTTAAAAGAAATGAAATTGCAGGCTCAAGTGGGCTATACAAAGGATATAAGTATGTAAGATAGAGAAAGAAATGCTCTTCGTCATCCTAAGGCACTTAAATTACCATATGAATTCAATGTAATAACACGACTTGAAAATTGATGCATGTGAAAGCAAGAAAATTTTAATCCATTTTCTTCACTTTATGGTGCTGTCTTACCCTCCAATTTGCCCCAATGTGGGGTAGTTCTTGACAGGGATAATTTGAAAAGAATTTTCACAAGTGTATAAGGCTCAAAGTGGTTAAGCAATGGATCACCTGTAGTGTTTGGAATAAAGAAATGATTTGCCCCTCATCATTTCAGTTATCGTACTTTTCGCGAGAGAACTCTTTACCTTGCAGATTTGGAACTTCCTACACTCATCTCACAAGTGTATCAAGTGAGGGACTGTGTATAGGATAAGGCTTGCCTTTCATCATCCTGATACGTCTCATTTAGCATTCTTAAACATTGATGCCGCTCCATTAAGTTGTCTATCTTGATAAATCTCCACATGAAATTGGTGAACTAAATAGGTAAAATCACTATGAAAATTCTCTTTTTAAAAGAGTTCAACAACTTTAAGCATGAAAAGCTTTTGTGGCTTCAAACAAACAGTTTACCATACTCAAAAATTCTCTTATAAGTATGAAAACATGATTGCAAGCATTCATTCAATCAAATGTCCCACGAAGGGACTATCTCGGCAATGGGTGTCCTTGGATTGCCCCTATCAAAAGGGAACAAACATACAAATTGATCAATCAAGGATGAAAAATCCGATCTTTGATTCAATGAAATCTGGCTTTTGCCCCTGCACAGAACAACGTGCATGAATAGGATATTATGCATCATCAAAGTAAATTCAAATTGCATAACTATTTTGGCTCGGATCGAGATTTTGTCTCAGTCACGTCACTACTAGAATCCATAGTGTCCCAATTCGTCATTTGCAAGGAAAAGAACAGAGTGTCAATTCCAAAATTGATTATGTTCATGAACACAATGTATCCATTTCATCCAAGACGGATGATTCTCTTTTGACTTGTTCCAACATTTTCTCATGGAAATGGCATCACACACAAATTGTAAAGAGATGTGACATGCATCACACTTTGGAATCTAGATGATCTTCTTCACTCTTGGGAGATGTCATCAAGATCAGTTAGGAAATGATCATTTGCCCCCACGTCTATTTTTCCTCTCGGATGTATGTTCCCAAATCAATGGGCCCACTATCATTGGAAATTGACGCGTTATTTTCAAACGCCTCTCTGTTATGCTCTGAGACATGAAGTAAATAAGTTAGAAAAACAAACAAAGGTAACCTAATGCATGCTTTTGGAAATGACTTCAAAAATGATTTTTTTTTCTTTTAAGGAATATTTTGGATGAGGAAGCATGAAGAAGCCCAGTCCTCAGAATTTCTTCATGGATGATATTTTCTTTTCTTGTTGGATATCGTCACTGGGCTAGTTTGGTATACCATATCATGTCCTCAAAACAAAACTTGTAATTTTATTGATTATCATCAATCGAATTACATTTATTGGAATGTGATGTTCAAGCACATAAGAAATTGAAATCAAATCCTAAAAAGCGATAAAAATTCTCACGCAGGGGAAGGTGTATGCCCCTAATTAAATGAGAAAATCGAACTATTTAGGACCATGAATCATATGCACTTGAATTCTTCACCCTCATTGATCTTGTGATGTGAACCCCTCAGGTTGGATATTCTTCCATCTAGATATGTCACTAGTTTCTTCATGGTGGCTACCTAAGAAAATGAGACAGTTCAAAAAGTCTTCTTGGCTCTCTTCCTAGAGTCGCAATTTCTCATTGAAGATAGATCAAAACATTTTTGCTTGACGAGATAAGCTCTTTTTGATTCGTCATTTTAGTTCTCGATCATGAACAGATAGGTGAGCGGGATTGTTCCATAATCACCTAATTCAAATAAACGGGAACATGTAAGCATGAGGGTAAATAGAAAGTCGATCTATGACAATGATCTAATAGATTTTTCCATTTTTCCATTTATTCATGAAAAGTTCTTACAAGAAGGGCATTTCCTAAAAATGGACTAGGAAAATAAAGATAGACACCCTGACAAGACCAAATTTCCTAAACATGAATTGAAAACAAATTCTCCAAAGTTTTTTTTGTTTTTTTGCAAATGATTCATTGCATGGCAATTTCCTCATTTCATTTCTAATTGACAAATGAATTAGATTAAATGACTAACCTAGATTGTCATGGATGGACCAAAAGTAAATTGCATAGTATAGGGATAGAAGACTTACTTCACCAAGGAAAATTAATGGCGATCACATAGACATGCGCATGGTAAGTGACTCGATTTCTACTCTATAAGGCTTATCAAAGTGGAGCCACAAGGATGATCGGACTAGCCACGGGCTTGTGGACTATGTCGGGTCCTCATGACTCCAGCTTGGTCAAAGAGCCAACCCGGGTCACGAGCTTGCGGAACGAGATGGGTACTCTTGACATCATGAAAGAAACTTCAGGATTGAGATGGGCGACTCGTACCGCGAGCATGCGGTCGGAGTGATATCCATCTCAATACCATCATAAATGATCATATGCGACCCAAGTCCGGCGGCAGGTTATGTGTGCAATAGTGTAGTGCTAGATGCAGGGCATGCACATCAATTTAAATCAAACAACACTTCAATAGCTTGAATTTAAAACATTCATCCCCAACTCCAACCTGCAAGACAAGGGTTAGCAAAGACTACTCCCATTATATCTCCCCATCTGCAAAAACATTTAACACATTAAATGTTAGGGACGTACCTGGAATCCTTGCTGCCAAACAAAAACATTTTTCAAAATATAAAATTGGCCTAAGTCCACTAAGAGTTTCAACTCAAGTCCCCAGCGGAGTCGCCAAGCTGTCGCGACCAATTTTTTTCGGGGCATGAACCACCTAGGGTTTGGCTAATGGATTGTTAAGCCTAAACTTAACGCGGGCTCTCCCAAACCCATACCAATTCGCAACTTTCGGTTAAAGTTCTTAACATGCAATTGATTTTCAATTAGGAGTCGCCACTAATCTATTTTTGGTGGGTCGATTAGAAACCCAAGTAAAGTAAATTTTCGGTTAAAGTTCTTAACATGCAATTGATTTTCAATTAGGAGTCGCCACTAATCTATTTTTGGTGGGTCGATTAGAAACCCAAGTAAAGTAAATTTTCGGTTCAAGTTCTTAACATGCAATTGATTTTCAATTAGGAGTCGCCACTAATCTATTTTTGGTGGGTCGATTAGAAACCCAAGTAAAGTAACGGGAGATTTTCTTTACTTCTACGAACCAGAGATTATGAGTTCGGGGACTTGGTTACGCTAGACTTTTCTAACGCCCTTTCGGTACATTTCTTTTTTATTTCAAAAAAAAAATGTTTTGCAGGCAGCTTGGATTGATTTTAAATCTTTTTCCCTAATATGTGAGGTGATCATGTGGGTGCGCAAACCACCAATTTAACACCCAAGTAGAGCAATAAATAAATTGCAGGATTTACCTCATAACAACGAAAGCATCTACAATGTTAGACCATAATTCACATCAACAGTCCTAGATATGATTTCTAGTTAACACGCAATTTTTATTTTTTTGTTTTTATTTTTCACTTATTTAGTGAAAATCATGCAATATGCAATGCACGCTATTAATCTAACATGAAATGATATGACATGGCAGTATAACTTAAATTATATGACATGAGTAAAAATGCAATAATTAAATATGCAATCTAAATTAACCAAAATGACCTAATCTTAATGATGGGCAATTTCTAATTAAATGATCCTAACAAAAATCACTAAATGACGTGCATTTCATGAACCTAATTCTATATGACGTGCGCATGATATTTCTATTCTAAATAAGAATGCAATTTATTCTAATATGCAATGACGTGTAAAGAATGCCCTAATTCTAATTTTTTTATTACGAAATTCGAAATTAAAATTGCCAAATAATTAAACGTGCAATTCAAATTTAAAACTAACATCCTAAATGATTGCATTTTTTTGGATTTTTATTTAAGGAATTCGAAATAAATAAATTTCTTATTCTAGACATGCAAAATAATCCTAAAATAAGTAATATTCTAACATGAACCTAATCTAACTCAAATATATATTTTTGGGTTTTTCTTTTAAGGGAACAATCAAATAGAGGCATCAAGAAGGCACGGCACCAAATCAAGCAAGATATTATCCATGTCCATTTAATTTTAGGAAATAAATTGACGAATCGTATCTCGCGCATGAGATCGGATTGGCCAATTTTTAACAAAATCACGAATCATATCTCGAGCGTGAGATCGGATTGGTGATTTTTCCGTACGATTGCAGGTCGTATTCCGAGCATGAAATCAGACCATCAATCATATGTACGTTGTGAAATTAGGAAGATTTCCCAATTTGAAAGACTATTCGGGGAACACGGGACAAGATAACATCATTCGGGGGTTTAATCAAGAATGCAATACCGAAATATTCAAGAATTAATTAAGATGGGCATTTTACCTACCTTGATTGTTGTTTCCTAGTTTGGACGGGTTTCAGATCGTAGGAGTCACGATCAACTTTGCTTCACGGTAGCTGGCTCACGATAATGGAGAATCGCTCGCGGCACTCGACGTGGAAAGGGCTCTTGGCTTAGTGAGGGCTGGGTTGATTTTGTCAGACACAACCGAAAGTCTTCAAGTGGACTTTCCTGTTTGCAAGACGTCCCCTCTTCGGATTGCCTTACTATATTTTAATATAACCCCCACTAGAGCTCTTTTGACCACCGTTTGAAGTTCTCCTCTTAACCTGCAGAGGCACAAAAAATTTAATGCGAAAAGCACCAAGAGGCTTTCGGTGTGACACCTAGCAACGCCGTCGATGGAGGATGGAGCAGCTACAATTTTTCTGGTGCAAGGTCACGGGCAACTCGGTCGTCACAATACGGGTCTTCTCGAATCAGCACGAGTAGTAAGGACGCCTTGAGGCTGGCGTGGATGGAAGCTCAACAAGGATCAACAAGCAATAACTCGTCACGGACAAGGCTCGGGATGATGATCAGAGCAACAGTGCGGTGGGGCAACAATCTCGATCGTCCCCAGCGATGGAGGTGGGTCACGAGCAGCAGCTATTCGCGCTTGGGGCAGCGGCACAAGTAGTGGACCGGCAGCAAGACTCAGCAGTGTCGGTGTGAAGCTCGCAACAAGAACACAACGTCGGGCTGTGGAGATGGATGAAGCCAATCGCGGTCCTCTGGGGAAGAAAGACGATAGACTTCTCCTCCCTCTTCCTCTCTCTCAATATGCCGTGTTTTGAATGTATAGTCACCTGAAAAAAAAAAAAATCCCTTTTGTTCAATTCTGTGGCCTTCCCTTTTATACTGCCTACCTTGTATTGCAAAAGAGGAAATTTGTATAAGAAAAAGAATCGTTGAAATTCACATTTCCTCCATTGCCTCTTGCATGCGTATCCTGTGTTTCCCTCAATATTTTCCCTTGCGTTACCGAATTGGAAATACCAATCAAAGTGAGCGATATTTTGTCGTCGCCTTGCTTCTCCTTCACATTCTATCGGTACGAATTTATCTTGACTTGTGGGAAGCATAATTTGTTATTATCTTATTTCACGGTTCCCACACCTCTTGCACTTGGCCGAATTATTCAGTTGCCCTCTTTGCTTCAAATCTATTCAAGACAAACCGGATATACTGCTATAGATATGCGTGAAGAGAATATACATTTAGTATCTCCAAAATTTCATTTTTCTTCGTTATCTTCCTCAGTAGAAACATTGGTCAGCCCTTTGGATTTTTTGATGCCCTAGCCAATTTTTAAAGTTCATGCGTGAGTGGGCTCCTTGTCCGCAATATTGAAGTCCACTTCCGAATTTCGCACAAGTTCCATGCAATGCAACTTTGCGTGGACTCATTGTTATGATAATGCTCCTAATGTCCATGCAATTAATATTTTTTTAGGGATAAAATTGACCCCTAATTTTCTATGCAATAAATAAATGACCAGATTGCCAAAATTTATGTGTCAACAGCTTAAGCTGTCGCGACCAAATTTTTTCGGGTGTGAACCACCTAGAGTTTTGGCTAATGGATTGTTAAGCCTAGACTTAACTCGGGCTCTCCCAAGCCCATACCAATTCGCGACTTAGGTTCAAGTTCTTAACATGCAATTGATTTTCAATTAGGAGTCGCCACTAATCTATTTTTGGTGGGTTGATTAGAAACCCAAGTAAAGTAATGGGAGTTTTACTTTACTCCTACGAACCAGAGATTTGTGAGTTCGGGGACTTGCTTACACTAGATTTCTCTAATAAAAGAGAAACACGATCAGATTAGTCTATCCATTTTTAGGATATCCATTTCTCGTATGATCGTGTTTCTCTCTCACTCTCTCTCTCTCTATTTTATTCCCTTCTTGCATCGCACCGCGCCACCATCCGATGTTGCAACAACTCGGACGCCCGTGAAGCCGCTCCGCCTGCAGATCCGTGACCCAACGCCACGGATCCAGCGACTTGACGACCCGGGGTTGCTCTTCGTCTCGCTCGTGACCGACGCCGGGAGATCCGAATCTCTGCTCCCCCCCGCGACACCGCTCGCCGATCTCGCCGTGCCACCCACGACACTCCTGCTGCCTCGCCACCCCGACGCCGTCTTCACCCCGCCCGCCCGGGCTCGGAGTCCCTCGCCCCGACGCCCGCACCCAGCCAGACCCGCGACGCCACCGCACCGATTCCCAAAGCTCCTGTTGCTGTGCCGCCGTCACGCCGCTCCCGGTGCCCTCGCCGGAACCCTAGCTGGAGATCTCCCCTCACCGGACCGGCCACCAGATTTATCTTTTTCATTTTCTTTTTCAGAAAAAAAGAAAAGAAAAAAAAAAAAGAGAAAAGCAAAAGAAAATTTGGGTATTTTCTTTATCTTATTTTTGTTTTATTATTTTTGCTATTTTATTTTATCTTTTAATGTAATTATTCCTTTAATGTGAAATTGAAATTCCATGATATGAAATTGCCTTGGAATTAGTGATTGTCAGTTCGATTTTCAAGCTCGAAATCCGACTCGCAATTACTTAAAAAAAATTGCCAATCCGATCTCCCGCTCAAGATCCGATTCGTGATTTATGTGAAATTGGCCAACCCGATCTCATGCTCGAGATATGGTTCGTTGATTTGGGTATCAATATAGCTTGATTTGCTGTGGTGTTACTTAAATTAATTTTCTTTTGAAAAAAAAAATCAAAAAATGTAGTTTTAGGGTTTGCATGCTCATAATAGATATTTTATTTCGAATTTTCAAAAAAAAAAATCAATTAATTTAGGTTGCTAGTTTTCTTTAAAACTTGGATTGCATGTTTAATTATTTGGTAATTATTAATTTCGAAATTTAAAAAAAAAAAAAGGAAAAAAGGAAAAGCACAAAAAAAAGTCATTATGCATATGTCATGTAGAATTAAAGCATTCTTTGCACGTCATTGCATGTTAAGCTTGCATATTATAGGTTTAGATAATTTCTCCTAAATAGATTGCATGCTTATTAGGAAAATAAAAATCATGTGCACGTCATATAGAATTAGTTTCATACAATGCATGTCATTTAGTGATTTTTGTTAGATACATTTAATTAGAAATTGCCCATCATTAGAATTAGGTCATTAGATTAATTTAGATTGCATATTTAAGTGTTGCATTTCTTTAATTTCGAATCTCATGGAAAATACAAAAAAATTATTTTTTAGAATAAATCCATCTCATGCTTCAGGATAGACTACATGCTTATTTATGTCATATCGCTTAGGTCATATAGCTAAGTCATGTTGTCATGTCATATCATTTCATGTTAAATTAGTGGCATGCATTGCATAAAGCATGATTCTCATTAATTAATTGAAAACGAAAAAGAAAAAAAAAGAAATTGCGTGTTAATTAGAAATCATATCTAGGGTTGTTGATGTGAATTCTGATCTAACAACGCAGATGCTTTCATTGCTATGAGGTAAGTCTTGCAATTTATTTATTTGCTTTCTTGAGTGTTAAATTGGTGATTTGCGCACCTGCATGGTCACCTCACATGTTAGGAATTAAAATCAATCCAAATTGCTTGCCAAACATTTTTCAAAATAAAAAGAAATGTACTGAAAGGGCGTTAGAGAAATCTAGCGTAATCAAGTCTCCGTACCCAAATCTCTAGTTCGTAAGAGTAAAGTAAATCTCCCATTACTTTGCTTGGGTTTCTAATCGACCCACCAAAAATAGATAAGTGGCGACTCCTAATTGAAAATTAATTGCATGTTAAAAATTTAAACAAAGATCGCGAATTGGTATGGGCTTGGGAGAGCCCGAGTTAAGTCTAGGCTTCACAATCCATTAGCCAAACCTTAGGTGGTTCACACCCGAAAATATTGGTCGCGACAGGTCCCAAAAGCTTACGATAAATATGCTCGCACAAGCTAATAATATATGCTCTCACAAGCTGATAATATATGCTCTCACAAGTTGATAATACACCGAGTTAAAAGTATCCGATAAAAATAATCGTGTGTGAATACACGGTTGGCCTAAGCCAAAATTTCAATATCTTTCTTTTAAAAAATCCCACTATTTATAATAGTCCATAAACACATTTTTGGCGTTATAAACCGATGTCCGGTATTTTCTAATTAAATACCAAAATCACACAATTTGGGATAAATACTCAAATTTACCAATTCCACTCAATTTGCACAATCTAGCATTCAATTAAATAAACCAAGCATACCATTGCAATCAGCACGAAATTTCGGTCACCAGCTATCCCAATATAATTTTCGAAAATTAATAAATAATTAAATAAATACAAAAATAATTAAATAAATACAATTAAATGCCATAAATAGATAAATAATACAACATGTCTAGTGGCTAATTAAGCCAATCTAACCACCTAACACGCAATAACAAGTAATTGAATCGCTAATATGTTCTAACTAACCACATAAATCATACTTAGCATAAACGAATCAACCATTAAGCATCATTAACTCTCTAAGCAGAGTTTGGTGAGTAAACTCACCGGTTTTACGATTCGATGAGTCCATAGCGACGGCAAAGTGGAGATGGGTGACAAACTCCGAAGCAGCAACACCCTACGAGGCCCGAAAGCGGTCCGAAATGGGCCTCGAAGGCCCACGGCTGGCTAAGGGCTTTGGCTCTGGTTGCTAGGCCAAGAGAGAGGGCTAGGCGACGGGCTAAGCTGGAAGTGGCTAGACAGGCTGGCGGAGGCTGCTACGGCCAATGGCGACACTCAACAGCGACTGGACGACGACGGAATGACTCAGGCGGTTGGACGGAGGCTTGACATGGCTTGAGGGATCGCGAGAGACAGTGAGGCGGTGGTTCTTGCTCGATATGCTTGGGAGAATATAGGGAGGGCGACTTCTTCCATATGAAGTGTGTCGACCCGTGGCTAAGATTGCACGCCACATGGCCTGTCTGCAGAAAGTCGTCGGTGGGGCAACTAGGCCAACCTAGACTTGAATCACAAACCGTGGTTGTGCCGGTCAACGGTGATCTTCACAGCGGAGACAAGTAAGATAGGTAGTTTTAAGAAAATAGGATTCAAGATGCAAGTCCAATTAAAAAAGAAGTTTAGGAATCCCCCACTCAACGCAAACAAAGGGAGACTTTGTTCATCGATTTCTTAGGGTATCATACATTTTGGCAGTGTGGCCGAGCGGTAAGACAGGGACTGCAAATCCCTTTTCCCCAATTCAAATCCGGGTTCGAAAGGTGGTCCTCCGGAAAAGGATTAGGTGGAAGAACACGTCTGTAACATTTACCAAAAGAAAGCACTGATGGTCGTATCAAATCCTCCATTTTTCAAATTACCCTCTATTTCTTTGGCTTCAACAGAGCCAAACCTCTTCTGATTTTCTCCTCTGTGTATCCACTTGCAAATTTTTATGTGACGAAAAAAGGCTGCAATTGGAATTTCTTTCAAGAGGGTCCGCAAGACAACTTCTGAGAGAAAGAAAGGGAGTGCTAATTCCAAGGATCGGATGAAGGAGATGATGATGATGATGATGATGCTGATGGTGGTGGAGAAGAAGTTGACCAAATTTGATTGGCCGTGTGATGAAAGGGGAGTCGCTACCGAAACCCATTTCGATTCATACTTTATAAAATCTGGCAACGCTCCTCATTTTGTCAAATTTGATTTTACACATATGCAAATCATACTATTCAAACCTCGACCATCTTTCTCACATAAAGAATATGAGGTGGAGGATTTGAATCCCTACTTTTTCATGAAATTTGGGATAGAATCAATTTAGTTTTGAATGTGGATTTCAATTTTCATGTCTTCGAAGGAGACGGACAAAAATTTGAGAATGAAAATTAAAATAAGAGTAGAGCAGAATTGACAAAAAAAAAAAACTCGAATTTGGGATTAATTCCCCAAAAATTCTCAACCTTTAGATTTAGTCCTAATTCTACCGAAAACTATTTTCATCTTAAAAAAAAAAAAACTTAAATTTTAAGTCTAGTCTTAAATCTACCATAATTTTTTTTTTTTTTGTCTTAGAAAAAATCCAAAACTTTACATTTAGTCTCAAATCTACCTTGAACTATTCTTTTATCTCGAAAAAACCAAAAACTTTAGGTCTAATTTCAAATTTACTCCAATTTCTTTAAAACTTTTCACCCTAATTCTACCCAAAAAAAAAAAAAAAAATTGTCTCATAAAAAATTACAAACTTTAAGTTTAGTCCTAAATCTACCCTAAATCTTTTTTGTCTTAGAAAAAAAAAAACCCAAAAATTTGTGTTTAATCTTAAATCTACCTTGAACTTTTCTTTTGTCTCAAAGAAAAAAAAAACCCCAAATTTTAGGTCTAATCTCAAATATACTGTGATTTCTTTGAAAGTTTTCGCCCTGAGTCTACCAAAAAAAAAAATTATCTCAAAAAATCTCAAACTTTAATTCTAGTTTTAAATCTACTCTAAATTATTTTTATCTTAGAAAAAAATCCAAAATTTTAGGTTTTGTTCCAAATCTATCTTAAACTTTTCTTTTGTCCAAGTAAAAATCCTAACTTTATGTCTAATTTCAAATTTACTCTGATTTGTTTGAAACTTTTCGTCCTACTTCTACCCAAAACTTTTTTTAATCTCAGAAAAAACCACAAACCTTTAAATCTGCTCCTAAATCAATGCTAAATTTGTTGTCTTAGAAAAAATCCAAAACTTTCGGTTTAGTCTCAAATCTACCTTGAACTTTTTTTTTTCATAGAAAAAAAAACTTTAGGTCTAATCTCAAATCTACTCCGATTTCTTTGAAACTTTTTGCTTGAATAGTTTGTGCTCGAGAGTTTTTCATATCTTAGTAATTGACGAGAAGTTTTGGACAGATGGTTGAACAAACTCAAGTAAAAGTCTATATTTTTTTGTGAGACCAAAAAGAAAAGTTTAGAGTGTAATTGAAATTGGAACAAAATTTGAGGGTTATTTTAGGGTATTAGGCCTATGTTTAACGGAGAATGCATAGAGTCTCCCCCCAAAGTTGTATGCCTAGCCCAATGGGCCCATCATGGGAAGGACAACAGAAGTTACGGCCCAAGCCCAACTCATCAGAAGCACCTAGAATTTCACGAAAGTCACCGGCTCTCTCTCACTCCCATTTTCCCACTTGCGATCGCCGACTTCTAAATTACAACGCAAGGGCTCTATCATTTTCTTTCCCAAAGCACCGACTCTTTCTTCACTCCCCCTCCCCTCCAGCGTCGGTTCCTTCTCTTCGCACGCGGTATCTTTGCATCTCCGTTCGCCGTCGGTTCAACCGGGAATTTGCGTTCAGGTAAATGAGTATGTCGTGGGTTCATTCGTCTTTTACCTCATCGGTGCAAAGAAGGAATCTCCAGGACCACGTTCTCTGGTCTTTATGTGCCGCTGGTCAAATGAATTCCGATTTTTTGGCAGATCTTTGGTGGTGGATCACTGCAAAAGAGGGAGAATCGCTGAGCTCAGATGCTGGCCGCCACCGCCGCCGTCCAAAAGGAGGCAATTCCTCCTCCGTACGTGCTTCTTGATTTTATCTTTTGGATATAATTTAGCTTGGTAAAAGAAGACAGAAAGGGATAAACCGGCTTTATTTTCTCTGGACTTCAGATAAATTGGGCTGTATTTGATTGGGAAAACTGTCTAAAAAGTTTTAAATATATTGTATTTTTGTCAATTCAATCCCAAAATTTTCAACTTTACCAATTGAGTTCTAAACATTTTCACATTTTGTCAATTGAGTCTATCCAATCAATTTTTGTTAGAATTTACTGACGTAGACGTCGGTGTTAACGTGGACAATTTTATTAATTTTTTAATATATTTTCAATTTTTTTTAGTTTTTTTATGCTTTTAATTTCTTTTTGATTTTATTCCTTTCCTCTTTTCTTTTTTTTTTTAACCAGTCACCCAACCTTCCATGACTAGTCAAAGCCCACAATTGGCGAGGGTTGACCTCGCCAACCAAAGGCCACAATCTAGCGAGGGGTGACCTAGCCAGCAGCGAGCAAGGCTTGCTCTTGCTAGGATCAAGTGAGGGGCGACCTTACCTGAGGCCCGTAGGGCCAACCCTCGCTGGCCTCAAGAGAGGGCAAGCCTCGCCTAAAGCTGGCGAGGCCGACCGTCGCTAGTTGTGGCTTTTGGCTAGTCGCCGAGGCTAGGTAACCAACTAGAGAAAGAAAAGGAAAAAAAAATAGAGAAGAAATTAAAAAAAGAAATTAAAAATACAAAGAATAATTCAAAAAATTAAAAAATAATAAATTTTGTCTACATCAACACCGATTGTGCTATGTAGAATGGTTGGTGTCCACGTTAGTGAATTCCAATCAAAATTGTCCGAATGGACTCAATTGGCAAATATTGAAAAATTTAATATTCAATTGGTAAAATTGAAAGATTTATAACTGAATTGATAAAAATATTATAGGTTTAAAACATTTTGAACAATATTTCCATATTTGATATATTCTACCTAATGACTTAGATGTACTCTCTGCGCATACATTAGATATACTTTACAATGTCGCTTTTGCCTCCGAGCTCCATAGTATTGGCCGCAAAGTTTATGATTAAAAACGTCACTTCGCTTGAAGCCCTTTGGAAAGTATACATACGATGTAAATGAATATTCTTTCTGCCTATGGATCTACACATTTCCAGAATAGAGAATAAAGGCGTGTCCGAATTGACTTCGCGGTTTCAACTTTTGAGGAAACAAGGCAAAAGGATAGCGAGTGGTGCCAGATGTTTTGGGTTTTATGCATTTGACCGAGTTAAAGCGATTGAATCATGGTAGGGGAGATGATTTTGCCCGGTTTATTTACTATACAGTTAGAACTTGAAAACTATTGAGAAAGTTTTTAGCTGTAAAAGAGGGAGAGATAACTCTACATTTGATTAGCTCTCAAAACTTCCTTCCGACCAGAGACAGGCATATGATCTCATCTTCATTCGAATCAAATGTCTAGGTGTGGCTATGAATACATATAATATTCAACAAGTAGTGAGGCTATCTAGCTCCAAATAACTGACATGATGACAGTATAAAAGAATGTAAGGAGAGGTAGATTATTGCAGCCATTAGTGTTTTTCCTAAAAATTAGATGTGCACCTATACGACGTTATATTTTGATGCGATGGTATGTTTGTTAATTTGCATGCTCAATCGAGCTGCTGCTATTTGATGTTTTCCAACACTGTTTGGCTGATCATTGTTATGCAGGCTTGTCTATCATTCTTTTGGGCATTTATGAGCAGACATGATTGTTCTTCATTGTCTTTTAGTAGCAGTTGGTACAACCATCTCGCTGAACCGTTATTCAAATCTTGTAATTTAAACAGGCACTCACGGGGTTGGAACAAGACCTCCGGGAATTCCCGTCGTGTAGCTTGGCGTTTACTTGCGACTGTCTTTGGCCAAAAGGGCTTGTATTGTCAACCAATGTCGAGCTACGACCTCAAATATCCGAAGATGCATATTTGCTCTTCATGCCTATGTATACTCCATTGCTTTGAACGGATTTAATCGATAATGAGGCTAACACAATGAAGGACTAGTATTCTTTACCTGAATGAATGCGCTTTTTCCAATCACCTTTTCGCTCTCGAATTGTTTTCGATCCTCATTTTCTGCCGATGATGGTGAGGAAAGGAGTAACTAGCTGAATATCTTTTGTTGTAACAATAAGGAAGATGTAAGATTCTATGATTAACAAAATGAGTTTTTCATTAAATAGTTTCTTGATACTCAATCAAGGTTATCAAAATATTTTGTTCTGTTGGACTGCTAAAAGTGATAATGTTAACATTACATTTTCAAGGTTTGCAGGTCAGCCTCTTTTGCGCCTGTCCTCTGCATCCACTGCATTGTTCGGCAAGGACCCAAGTATGTTACCGTCAAGAACCAGAAGGTGCGAATGCCCGGCGCCTCCAAAAGTGTACCTGGACTATCCTTTCAGCATCCCTTATCCTAAGATCGTAAGGAAGCGAGAGTGGTCGTGGCGGACCTTGGCGTACATTCCATACCTGATGGCCCTGCAGACCTCTGACACGGCCTTCTACTTCCAGCCGCTGATGGAGCAGTACGAGCAATTTGAGTTCCTGAGCTACTACATCCCGGGGGCAATCCGTCGCCTCCCCACCTGATTCCTGATGGTGTCTGCTTCGCCATGTACCTCTGGGTCGTGCGGAACCGCGAGTGGCCTCACTTCTTACAGTACCATGTGATGATGGGGCTCCCGCTGGAGAACATGCTGCAGATCGTGTGGTACACGAGCAACTTCGCGCCGCTGATCCACTACGGTGGCCGGTTCGGCATGTACTACTGGGCGATGGTCAGGTCGGCCTTCACAGTCCTGCTAATGGACGGCGTGAGGTGCACGGTCGTGGGAATTTACGCAAGCATCCCTTCCATCGGGGACGCCACGTACATACGCACTCCATATGTAAAGAGAGATGATTGATTGGGAAAATTTTTCTTAGCTGAATAGATTCGTTGGAAGATAATAATAGTAAATTCAATGAACTTCTTGTGCTGGATCCCTCTCCAGCTAAAATTGTCTTCAACTTCACGGCCATTCGAAAACCGCGGGGACTCCTTTCTCTTGTAGGCTTCGGCTAAATGAAGAAAGCCCTGGCGTGGGTCCCACCGTGACCAACAAATTTCGTATCTTCCTTTATTTTGTAATCCTTTGGAGACCGACGAAATTTCTTCTTGGCTTAGGAAAACTTTATCAATAAAATTCGATTTATTCGAAATCAAAATCGAGACATAATTTAACATATGTAAAGAGAGATGATTGACTGGGAAAAATTTTCTTAGCTGAATAGATTTGTTGGAATTCAAATTCTTGTGCTTTTAATTATTTTCCATAATATGGAAAATAGTATTGATTTTATAATAACGAGAGGGGTCGTTTTCAAATTATTATATTGCTCGATAATTCGATTTCGTTGCTAATACGATAGCTCCTTGTACTTGTTCAGCCTTTTGACCCTCACGTCTGTCGTTACAACTGAAGTAAAGCCAACCTTTCTTCTCCCCTCTTGTTTTCGAACGCTCGCAAGAACATGAGCAGCAGCAGTTCGAGCAGCGGCGGTGGAAGCCCGGATGGCAATGGGGTCAACGTCAGTCCGCTCGTGTACACCATGATGTTCGCAATCGGTGTCGCCGTCCTCATCCTTGTCATCACCCTCTCCTGCTACCGCTGCATCCGTGCCAGCCGGGCGGTGGGAAGGGGGATTGTCGAGGCCACGCTCCAGACCTATCCGACGGTCCTGTTCTCGAGCGTGAAGCACCATGAGGAGATTGGCGGTGATTCTTGCTCCATATGCTTGGGAGAATACGAGGAGAGCGATGTTCTGCGGCCGCTGCCGGAGTGCAGGCACTTCTTCCATATGGAGTGCATCGACCCGTGGCTGAGACTGCACGCCACATGCCCCATCTGCAGGAAGTCGCCGGAGGAGCAGCTGGGCCATCCTGGACTTGAACCAGAGACCGTGGCCGTGCCGGTCGACCGTGATCTTCACAGCGGAGACAGTTAAGGTAGTTGGTTCCAAAAGGTGGTCCGCCGGAAAACGATTAGATGGAAGAACGCCTCTGTAACATTTACGGAAGGAAAGCACTGATGGTAGTCTTGAATCCTACATTTTTTAAACTGCCCTCTATTTCTTTGGCTTCAACAGAGCCAAACCTCTTCTGATTTTCTTCTCTGTGTATCCATTTCCAAACTTTCATGTGACGAAAAAAGGGTGCAATTGGGGTTTCTTCCAAGAGTGTCTGTAGGACAACTTAGGGAAATAAAAGATGTGCAAATTCAATGGAAGAGATAGAGAAGAAAAGACGATGATGGTGGAGAAGAAATAGACAGGCGTTGACCAAATTTGATTGGCCGTGTGATGACAGGGAGTCGTCATCAACGCGTATTTCGATTCATACTTTATGAAATCTGGCAGCGTTGGTTTTGTTAAATTTGATTTTATACATATGCAAAGCATACCATTCAAACTCGAGCCACCCTTTTCACATGGGAAAGGAGGTGAGAGTTCGAATCATCACATTTTCATAAAATTTGGGATGGAGACTATTTAACTTGAGATGTGAATTGACTTTCATGTAAATCTGAAGATTAGAATTAAAATACAAGTACCAAAAAAAAAAAAAAAAACACCTTGAGTTTGGGATTTCAAAACTCAAACTCTAAGTTCAATTTTAATTCTATCGAAAAAAAAATTATCTCAAAAGAAACTTTAAATTTTAGGTCTAGTCCTAAATCTGACCTAACTTTTTTTTTGTTATAGGAAAAACCCAAAACTTTAGGTTTAATCTCGAATATGCTTTTAACTTTTTTTGTCTCGGAAAAATCCCAAACTTTAGGTCTAATTTCAAATCTATCCTAATTTTTTTAGTCGAAAATAAATTCATTAATTTTTACTCTGGTCGTCAATTCTGTCCAAAAATTGCGGATAGTCGTCCTTTATATCCTTAAGTTCCATGTTCGACGGAGATTGCATGGAGTCCCTCTCAAAAGTAGTGTGCCTGGTGGGTCCAATGGGCCCATCATGCGAAGGACAACAGAAGTCACGGCCCAAGCCCTACTCCTCGGAAGCACATAGAATTCCACGAAAGTCACCGGTTCTCTTTCTCCCATCCATTTCCGCACTCGCGTTCGCAATTACGACGCTGGCTCGCTGTCGTTTTCTTTCCCAAAGCGCCGACTCTTTCTTCCTCCTCCTCCTCCCCTCCAACGTCGGTTCCGTCTCCCCGCGTGCAGTACCTCTGCATCTTCGTGCCGCTGGCTCGACCCAGGATTCTTCGATTCGACTAGGAATTCGCGTTCAGGTAAATGACTATGTCGTGGGCTCGTTCGTCTTTCACTCATCGGTGCAAGAAGGAATCTCCAGAACCATGTCTTCTGATCTTTATGCGCTGCTGGTCAAATGAATTCCAGTTTTTTGGCAGATCTTTGGTGGAGGGTCATTGCAGAAGAGGAAGAATCGTTCAGCTCAGATGCCGGTAGCCGTGGCTGCCGCCGTCCAAAAGGTGGCAATTCCACCTCTGAATGTGCTTCTTGATTTTCGCTTTTGGATAAACTATAGCTTGGTAAAAGAAGACAGATAAAGATAAACGGGCTCTGTTTTCTCCGGACTTGAGGTAAATTGGGCTGTATTGGATCTGTTCCGCCTATCGACTTAGATGCACTCTCTACGCATACATTAGATATGCTCAAAAACATCGCTTTCGCCTCCGGCCTCGATGGTACTGGTGGCAAAGTTCATGATCAAGAACGTCCCTTTGCTCCTTGGAAAGTATTTACCATTATTCATGAAAAAAGCAATCTCATGATCTCCATAATTGGAACAAGAACACATATAATTCAATTGAAAAATTAACATACTTGTTTTGAAATCCATCGTTATTGATGCAAAAAAATAATGATCCAAGCACAATGCTTCTCCTCTATTTCCCTTCACATTATTGACTTTAATGAGACGGTCATTTACTCTTAACCTTTAGTAAATACTTCTTTGTAAGGATAATTATGTGTGTTAAGATAAATAAGAGACTTAAGCACTATTTATAGAATTTTCAGCCATGCCATTTCATTATAGCTCGGGCTTAACTGAACCCACACTAACTAACTCATATTATATTAAATAAAAAAATTTTATCTCACCTTAGACTAATCTCATAAACGGTAAATTACAATATCAATTAATGTAACACACATCAAAAAAACTTTTACATTCTCCTACTTTAGCTATATTAATTGAATTGTATTGTATGTGCGCACCTAAAGATAATTTTTAATAATCAATCATTTCTCATAAAATTTAAAACTAAATCATAGTGGTAATTACATGTATACACAGAGTCTTTCATGATTATAAGTGCTTTTAACCTTATTGATATTGATTCAATATGATAATGTGACAAATGTATAACAAATCTCACAGAAAGTAATATATTATGTGTTATTTCCTTTGTTAATCAACATTCTCTTGTCTTAAGTGTCATAAAACCTATGTCACTAGAAAATATGTTTATGGTTCAATGAACTCACATTTGTCTTTTCCTTACGGTTAACATTTATTTATATGTAACAAAATATATGCTCAAGACCAATAATTAAACGCCCTTAACTTTCACTCTAGGTTTGTATAATACATTAAGATTTTTATTATTATGCATTCAACAAAATAACAAAATATTCATAAATATTTTATTAAATGTAAAATTTAATACATATCAAAATGTTATTAAATGTAATAAACACATATGTAAATTTTATTATAGAAAAAAAAAAAAACAGCTCCCACTAAATAACAATATCCAATGATGCTCATAAACCCATTCCAATAACATGTCACTTAAAACACACAAGGGAGTAGGTTTTAGTTAGTAGATCTATAATCACATCATTTATAAAAACATGATATATTATAATGTCACCATTTTATACCATCTCATTTATGGTCAAAAACTTGACTATCATGTGCTTAGACCTCTTAAGACCTCTATTATTATTAATAAATAACACTACAAAGTTTGGTATAATATAACTATATGGGCCTATCTATAAAATCAAAAATGGTTAATTTCTTGATGATGTTATGGAGCCAAATAGCCTAAGTGGCAACTGAAAAGCATGCCACAAATTCTACTCATATGGTAGAAGATGTTTTTATGTTTCTCATTCTTCCATGATATTGTACCTCCTGCCAACATAAAGATGTATCATATCATTGATTTCATATTATCGTGAAAGCTAGCAAAGTCTGCATCCGAATATTCTATTAGATGCAAGTCCGGAACATGTATATAAATCAACATATAGTCTCTTGTCCTTTTTAAGTATCTTAAAATCTATTTGAATATGAGAAGACAAATGGCTCGCATTGGGAGTGATCAAAGGTCCAATGAATAAAGATGACCCTGTGATGGTGGCTAAACTAATTAATGAAGAAATACGGGGTTGGAATGCAAATTGAGATTTAAAATCTTTTCAAAGATCGAGTGGTCAATGAAATCCTAGCTATTCCAATCAGCCCTAACCCAAAGGAAAATAGTCTAGTGTGGACTGGCAACAAATCAGGGACTTGCACTAGGGGTGTGCATGGTCCGGGCAGGCGGTTCCCGACCTAGAACCGGGAACCGCCCGCTAAGGACCGGTTCCGAAAATCGGAACCGGGATCCACCCGTTTGTTGCGTGGATCCACCCGGGAACCGGACCGCACCGGCGGTCCGGTTCCCGGTGGATCCATGGAACCGATTTTGACGCCAAAAATTTTGGTTTTCAACAGCGAAACAATTTTGGTTTCCCGAACCGCCGGTCCGGAAGTTTTGAGCTCTAAAATTCCAAGTTCCAATCTCCAAAAACTACGATAATTAATAGACGAATTTATTTTGCATTAGTCCTCCCTCAAATTTGCTACGTGGATCTAAACACAGCCGAACTCACTTTTAGAACGACGGGAATTGACAAATTGAGCAGAATAACGAGATGCCACGCACGAACTCGTTTGTACCTTTGGTTTGGTGGTGAGGAAAGCAAGAGCTCTGTAGGGTTTATGGCGAGGGGGGCGGACAGCAGAGGCGGAGGAGCAGCGGTTGTGGCGAGTGGCGACCGGCGCGAGGGGGCGGACAGTGGCGGAGGAGGAGCAGCGGCGGCGGCGGCGTGGATGCTTGGTGAGGAATCGAAGACGAGGAGAAGAGATTGAGGAAGAAATAGAGAGATAATCAAAGACTGAGGAAGAAATCGGAAGAGAATCAAGAGATGAGACGCAAATTAGGGCTTCGTACCTTGTTGAGTGACGGAAAAGGGGCTCGCCGGCTCGGTCGAGAGTTCTTGCGAGGGCGGAGGAGCAGCGGTTGGCGAGTGGTGACCGGCGTGAGGGGGCGAACAGTGGCGGAGGAGGAGCAGTGGCGGCGGCATGGATACTCGGGGTGGAACCGTGGAATCGAAGACGAAGAGAAGGAAAGGAACAGAGAGAATCGAAGGCTGAAGAAGAAGAAACGCGATTAGGGCTTCGCGAATTAGGGGCAAGGGGGCTTCGCGACTTTTGTTTTTTTTTTTTAATTATAAATAGTACCAGTCCGGTCCGGGTGGGCGGGCGGGCGGATCCGCCCACGGGCAAGAACTGGACCGTTCCCACCGGTTCTCAACAATTGGACCCGGGAACCGGACCCGGTTCCCTCAAGAACCGCCGGTTCCGGGCGGTTCCGGTCCGGTTCCGGGTGGTTCCAGTCCGGTTCCGGGCGGTCCGGGCGGTTCCCGGGTCCAATGCACACCCCTAACTTGCACAATAAGAGTGGTTATAACAAGGTTTGTTCCTAGAGTACAAAAACAGAACCAAACAAACTAAAATTTGGAATTTGTCTGTCTCCCGAAAATGTAGACTTTTCTTTGGAGCCTCTATCAAAATAAGGGAAAATCCATACAAGAGGGAGGTTTTACCTGACCTCATTTGCCTGCTCTATGCTACCATCTAGAGACAACCGAACATCTGTTTTTGCTTTGCAATTGGACAAAACAAACATGGTCAGACCCATGAATTAACCTTGGCTAGAATGCCTTCACTATAACTAGATTTGAAAAGGGGCTCACGGAAGTCTTTGAAGAGGGCAGAGAATCACCTGAAGATGAGATGGTCGTGGCTGTGCTCTGGACGATCTGGAAGTCACACAGCAACTGCATCTTCTGAGCCAAGCGACGAGATCCATGACCCCTCGTTGACATAGCTCACGCACAAATGATGAACTTCAGCTGATGACAGAGGAAGAAAGGGTCGAAGAAACCGAGCAAACCGAACCAACCTATCAAGTGAAAACCGCCAGAGGGTTGATCGGTGAAACTGAACGTCAATTACTCGTGGGCGCAAGGAGAATTGTTGAGCTCAATCACCAGGATCTTGCGTGATTCAAATGGAAGAGTCGTCAATGGATTAGTGCGTGAGGTTCAAGCATCATCCTCTCTACAAGCAGAATCCCTAGCTCTATTGCACAAGCCGGAGAACTTGAGGCAGAAGAAGGAAGTGCATGTGGGAACAGAACAGGTACAAATTGAGAAGTGGGAGTTTGAAAGTGATAGCTTGTCTCTGGTGGAAATCATCATAGGCTGAGGCAAAGATCTGGAATGGAATGTATCGACCAATGCAAGGGATTTTAGCCCAAATGGAATCTCAACTAAGCTGGCCCACTACCCAAGGCAGGCCAACCAAACCTCGGATTAGATCACTAAAGCTCACCATATCAAAACTCTCCTTCTAAGGGTCTGTTTGTTTTGCGGAAAATAACTTCTAGGAAAATGTTTTCCAGATTTTCTAATGTTCATTTCACGGAAAATGAACTAGTAAAAAAAAATGTTTTCTATCATTGGAAAAAACAACCTTTAAAGTGAGGAAAACATTTTCCATGACTTCTTTCCTCTTACTTCTTTTTATCAATACATTTTCTTTTTATTTTGATGCTTTCTTTTTATTTTTTATTTTTTTTAAATCGAGTTTTTAATTTCTGTTCTTTTCTTTTTTTTTTTTCCTTTTTTTTCTTTCCTTTTCATCTTATTATTTGGTGGTGGCCGACGACCGGCCACGGCGGCGTCCGTGGATCGGCCGCAAGCCGGCGGCCGGCGACCTCGCCGGCCTGGCGGAGCTCGTGGCTGGCCGGATCCAGCCGAGCTAGGCGGGGCTCGAGCCTCGCCCGAGCTCGCCAGATTTAGCGGCGGAGCTCGGGCTCCCGATCCAAGCAAGCTTGAGCTCGTCGCCAAAGCTCAATGAAGCCCGCGGCGAGCTAGCCCCGATTTGGCCACCAGGTGTTGGTCGGCCATCGGGCGGCAGCCGCCATCGTCGGTAGGAAGGAGACGGCGGCGGCGGCGAAGTAGGAGGAAGGAGGAAGGAGAAAGGAGGAAGGAAAAGAAAAGAAAGAAAAATAATAAATAATAAAATTTTCGATTTTTAAAAATATAAATAATTAAAAATTCATTTTAAAAATAAAATTAAAATTAAAATTAATTTTTTTGGTCAATTAAAAATATTAAAATTCAATTTTTGATCATTTTTCTCAAACAATTAAATGAGCTAACGAACGGTGAAAAATATTTTTCACTCAAATTTTAGGTTTTAGCCAAACACCGAAAAATAGAATAAAATGACTTCCAAGAAAATGGTTTCTGGAAACATGATAATTTCCGCAAAACGAACGGACCCTAAGTCGGGTGTCTTTTTCCCCTTTGTCTCTTTCAAAATTTTATATTCGGAAACTTATCTATCGTATTTTTATAGTTCTCGTTTTTTATGAATGAATGAAAGAACCATCTTCAATTCCAAAAAAAAAAAAAAATGATTATATTACTTGATAATTCAATTACGCCGTTAATACGGTAGCTCCATGTGCTTGTTCAGCCTTATGACCCTCACGTCTGCTATTACAAAACTGAAGTAAAACCAATCTTTCTTCTCCTCTCTTGTTCTCGAACGCTCGCAAGAACATGAACAGCAGCAGTTCAAGCGGCGGCGGTGGAAGCTCGGATGGCAGCGACATTAACCCATTCACAGACGGCATGATGTTCATGATCGGTTGCCTCGTCCTCGTCCTTGCCATCACCCTCTCCTCCTACTACTGCATCCGTGCCAACTACCGGGCAGGCATCCTGGCTCAGATCACAGGCCGGCACCTCGATGCCTTGTCGATGACCGGGGTGGGCGGAGGGATCGACGAGGCCATGCTCCAGAGCTACCCAACAATCCTATTCTCGAGCATGAAGCACCACGAGAAGATTGGCGGTTATTCTTGCTCGATATGCTTGGGAGAATACGAGGAGAGCGATGTTCTGCGACTGCTGCCGGAGTGCGGGCACTTCTTCCATATGGAGTGTGTCGACCCGTGGCTCAGACTGCACGCCACGTGCCCCGTCTGCAGGAAGTCGCCGGTGGCGCAGCTGGGCCATCCTGGACTTGAACCAGAGACCGTGGCCGTGCGGGTCGATGGTGATCTTCACAGCGGAGACAGGTAAAGATAGGTAGTTGGTTCGAAAGGTGGTCCGCCGGGAAATGATTAGAGGGAAGAACGCGTCTGTAACATTTACCGAAAGAAAGCACTGAAAGTCTTGAATCCTCAATTCTTGAAAGTGCCCTTTATTTCTTTGGCTTCAACAGAGCCAAATCACCTCTCATTTTCTCCTCTGTGTGTTTCCATTTCCAAATTTTCATGCGATGGAAAAAGGGCTGCAATTGGAATTTCTTTCAACAGATGATGATTGTAAGACAACTTCTTTCTGAGGGAAAGAAAAAGAGCGCTAATTCAAAGGATCATATGAAGTAGAGACGATGATGATGATGATGATGATGATGATGATGATGATGGTGATGGAGAAGAAGACAGACGGGTTGACCAAAATTGATTGGCCGTGTGATGAAAGGGAGTCGTTATCAAACCCATTTCGATTCGTACTTCATGAAATCCGGCGGCGCTACTGGTTTTGTCAAATTTGACTTTATACATATGTAAAGCACACTATTCAAACCCTCGGATTTGATAATCCATTTGTAATCCGTTGACCCCGCCTTGTGGACAAGCATTGTTCTTTACTTTGTTCAAAATGTAGCACCATCGTCTGAGCCCACATCTTGGAAATATAGGCAAAAGTTGCACAAGTGTGGACTTTTGTAGATGTCAATGACAGTCTACCTCAACAAACAAAGAAAAAGACATTGCTTGTAGAAATCTCATGAACCTTCCAACACATCTCGAGGTTCAAATATGGTGCATGGACTTCACTGAGTTCTAGTGCATTAAGCTTGAGCATTGCAGGTCTATATAAGGGTGAGCATCAGTCTAGGGTCAATCCTAAATCGACTTTGGACCAGCCTAACTCTGTCAGTCCTAGTCCGATTCTCAGGGAAACTGGGTCGGTCCTTGATCCTAAAATTCCTGAACTAGTGTCTATGCAAGTTGATCCTCGATCCTAGGAATTTAAGGTTGGTCCAACCCGAACCAATCATATATTTATATTATATATATATATATTTTTTTATATAAAAAAAACATTAAAATAAACGATGTCAACAACATTAAATAACTATTTAATAAGTAGTTCGAGTAATTTTACATTATTCTTTACTAACTTAGATTTTTTATGTCTTTTATGACGCCAACAATAATAATTTATGAAAGAAGAAAATGTTTTTATGAGAAGTCTTCACAATGTCCAAAATGGCATAAATAACTTTTTACAGTATCATCCTCTAGTACTCATTATCTTCTATCTTATTTTTCTTTTTAATCTTCAATTTGCCAAAATCGAGAAAAACAACTTCTCCACTCACCACCCAACACTTGCCTCACTCGCTTTAGGTCACTCGTGCTGCTCACCACTCGATCCTCCCTTGGCTTGCTCCCCACTCGACAATCGATGCTCACTCTGATTGATGCTCAACCCACTCGATCCTCACTGCTTGCCTTTCTTAGCTAACATTGCTTGTCATCAAACTCATTAAGTCGGTCCGATCTTTAGTTACCATTTCAAGGAGTATAAAAAAATCAAATAAAAATTTATTAGTTGGTCCTAGGTTGAACTTGGAATTGGACCAAACCCATTAAGTTAGTCAATCCTCAATTGCTTTTTCAAGAAGTACTAAAAATAAAATAAAAAATTATTGGTTAGTCTAAAATCGGACCGAACCCACTCAGTCGGTCTGGTCCTTGGTCCCAAACTCTATAGGGTCAGTCCTTGGTCTCAAAAATTAAGGATCAGTATTGTGCGGGTTGGTCCTAGGGTCGGGGTGGACTGGCCCAACCCGGACCATGCTCACCCTTAGGTCTATGCCATAATCGGTCCAAAGGAAAAAGGGCAGATGATCATGGGAAAAGAATTGAAGAAGCAGAGCGTGAAGACTCTGTACACAGAATTTTAAGGACTTAGGACCAAGAATACCGATGTGTCGCTACATTACCAACGTTCAACATGGCATAGGGTCTACCAATTAAATCTCGTCCGGTTACCTTCACGATTCATCTCAGGACTCACGTGGAGGCGAGCCCTGTAATTCAGCAGCAGAACATACAATCTCATCTTTCTACTGGGTCCAATAATCATCTTACTATGACAAATTTCCGCCTCAAAGTTAAACGCCCAAATAATTTAACTAAAAGGGTCAGCTGTAGTCAAGGAGCTTCAGCTGGAAGAAGCTGAGTGGCAAGCTCCAGCACCCCCCACATGGGAAAATCATTCTGTGAAATAAAAGTGTAAAAGACATTTAATGCAATGTGAATCACAAGACAATCAAGATCACGAAAATAACGAGGAAATTTTTAGGGAGTTAGTCTGACTAACCAGATAAACCACGTCAAATGCTTTGCGGTAGCTATCGATGGAACCATCAATATTGTCATTCCTAAAAAAGATGTTCACACAGTCAACGAAGTAGATAAATTCAGAGAGAACAGAGTAATCTAGCAATGGCCACTTTTTAAATCAAGGAAAGTGAAAACATAGAGCCATCAACATGGAAACATCAGATCAGTCATTTCACCTCTACATTGACAGTTTTAACTGTTTCCATCAGTGACGGAAAAGCTATAAATATAGCAAAAAATTGCATGAACTTCCCAGAAGATTATCATGAAATACATCTGGTAGACCCTTCTGCTACAGACCACTGCTAAAAGTCTGTGTGGTGCAAGAAGTTTCTTCTTTCTTTTTTATAATTCCCTTTTTGGTTAAGGTGGAGCCTCAAAATTTGATGTAAACACTCAGAACTCCTGCATATGACAAAGGGAAATAGACTTACAAGAATCCCAGTGATATTCGCGTTTCATAGTTCAGACCATCAGACATCCCCAAGTCCCCAATAAGGTCCCCAAGCAGCAAGACATTGGTTCTCATCTTCACTGAGACACTATCATCAACTGGTCCATTAGCATCCCCTAATCGCTCGTGAAGCGGAGCAGCCATGTCAAGTGCATGCTCATTTTTGTTCAGACTGTGAATTGTCCTCCCTGGACATGTCGACATATACACAGAAAAGTAAAGCTGGATTCATCTATTGGTAAGCACATACTCAAGCAAACTGAAACATTCACATCACAGGAGACAACAGTGATGTAATCCATGCCTATATTAAGGGTCTTGTTAACAAGTACCCCTAGGGCGCTGGTTAACCATGCTTAATAAAGAAATGTTTTTCATTTCCAATGTACTAATTACATGTAACCTGAGAAAGACAATGTATTGGCAATGACAAACTTTCTTTACCAAGGTGTTTAAGTGATCGCAAGGTACTTAGTAACAAAATCCATATAAATAGCAAAGGTCATATGAAAACTGATGATGACATCTGGAGAATAAGCAGCAAAAGAAGAAAAGTCTACTCCCAGTCCACCAAGTTATATTACCACATCCCAAATGCATCAAATAACCACCATGTAATATAAGTAATCCATTAAGCTTAAAAGTAAGAAGCTAATCCTCGTATAAGTTATATCAGCTTCAGTAGAGTGGTCAACAACAAGAAGTCAATTACTCTTCACCATAGAGATAATATCATAAAAAAGAAGATGGCCAAAACCAACCACAAGTGCATCCAGAAGTAGGTCATTAGATAAGAATTATAATAACACAAAAAGGATTCAAGAAAGAAGCACAATATTTAGCTAACAGGATCTTCAGGAAATCAGGGAAGTACTGTCATATGAATACTTAATTCCAAGTAATGCATAACATTTGACATTTCTCTGCAGCATGAAATTGTTTAACTGATACCTTTGAAAGATATAAGGCGACCATCATTGTCAAACTCCATCCGGTTTGAGACAATCCTAATGTTTCTGAAAGATCTGTGGAGCTTCTGCCTCAAGACCTAGTGTCAACATAGAAAAAAGAACCAAATTATACTAGAAAGATACTTACTTAGAAAATAGTACCATAATTGTTTTTCTCTTTCAGTATTAACCTCCTCTATAATATCTGCCAGCCCTGCAGAAAATATAAGGATGGGAATGCCTCTTTCCTGCAACCAACAGAGAGAATACTGAGACATAACTAGCGTAATTGCACTCAAGGCACTAATACCTATAAAAAGATGCTGAAAATAATTATTTGCTCTGATTCTTTGATGACATCTACTCCACTGGAAGAATATAAGCACTTCACACACTCTAGGAGGCCTGTTACAGCTAGATGCAGTGGTCATTCCATGAAAGTTGAAATTTACCTCCAAAAACTCGAAGAGTTCCACTACACCCTCCCTAAAAGCAATGTTAGCGCTAGCAACGGACTTCTTTATATCATCATATGAGAGGCCACCCTCAACAAGAAGAGCATGAGTCTTCTCCCACCTGTGTTGATTACAGTCATTCAGAGAGAGCTGATACTATACTGTGGCATTTTGGTGCACTAATTTGCAACTCAAAAATGAGTGTTTTACTTCATGCTAGGATACTCAAAACCTACGTTACTTGATGTCAACGGTACTTAAAAACTTAAAACATAACAAAATCCCATTGTACAACAAGCATAAATAGTACCATGAAGAGCAGAGACATAGCTTACCACTCTTCCATGAGCTTTGTCTTTTCATCAATTGGAATTGTTGGTGAGAACTCTAGTGGATGGTAATATTCATATAGTTGCTGCCTCTTAGCATCGTATTCCAGATTCCCCTGTTGCAAAAGGCCATGACTGCCTACTAATATTATTAGACATGACAACCAGGAGAGCACCAACAATGAAGCAGGAAATAACAGAACATAATCCAAAACAATCAACGGGGACTTACTTTGGCCCCGGCGGCCATTAACCCAGTACCTAGTCAGTGTTGCATCAAAATCTGCAATCACCTGCCAATAATACTCATTACAACCCAAAACTATGTCTGATGCTGCATAAATTGATGACACGAATGCAGGGGAAACTTCCATGTGCCAAAAAGAGAATTTAATAAAAAGATATGAATTCCACCAGCAGTGTGTCAAAGTTAAACGCATTACAAGATAGATATCACAATTCCCACGTACCCACATTCCTAGATAAGGTTGTGCCAAAATACAGATGCACGCCCTACCATTTAATCTACATTGACCATCTTTAAAAAAACTTGGCTCAAACCTGTTTACTTGTATGTCATGCGTCGACGAATTGCGAAAACTGGTACTACTTTATCAGCAGAAGTGCGTAATTCGCCATTGCCGGCAAGGGATCATCGTACGGACTTTACCAAGCGCAAAATCTTCATCGGTTTTTTCACAGTATCACCACCATATTTGACTACAACTTCTCGAGGAGTTTTAGGTCGACAAATTCCGCACCTCAAATGACGAGCAGGAATAATTAAAAAAAAAAGAAAAGGATTTTTCTTATAAAAAAAAGGACCTGGAGCTTCTGAGGCCCGGCCTTC
Source organism: Eucalyptus sideroxylon (assembly GCA_014182405.2). Classification (NCBI taxonomy): domain Eukaryota; kingdom Viridiplantae; phylum Streptophyta; class Magnoliopsida; order Myrtales; family Myrtaceae; genus Eucalyptus; species Eucalyptus sideroxylon. The sequence continues at coordinate 56,520,170 of CM024554.2, read as the reverse complement.
CGGATCGCGTCGATCTTCCGATCAAGCGACTGCCGATCGTCGACGACCACCTCCGAACCCTTCGACGGACCATCGTCGCCCATTTCCCCGCGATCTCTAGAGCTGCAACCGCCGCAGGAAACTCCACATTACCGTCCTATTCGCACTCGCGATAGAGCATCAGGCGGAAGATGACGAACGCAGGACGCGGGACGTACGCCGAACGGACCGGAAAGCGACTGGTTCCGTTCCGTTCGAGGACGGCGAAGCCGCAGCGACGGTGCAGGCGAAAGAGGAAGAGAGGCAGAGAAGAGAAAACCGTACCTCGAAACGAGGGAGGAGAAGAAGGCGACGAGGCGGGGTGCCGGAGCGCGAGCTCGGCCGCGGCCGCGGCCGCTGCAGCGACCGGGAACGGTGGTGGCGGTGGTGGTGGTGGCGGCGGTGGCGATGAAGCTGTGGTGGAGCCGTGCACACACCATCACCAGAATCCCAGCTTTTATTATTTTAATTACCGATAGTGCCACGCTGATGATTTCATGCCTTTACGCTTTGCTGAGCTGTACCTTCCTTTTCTGGAAAAAAAAAAAAAAAAAGCCAAAAAAATCATAACCCGACCGCTAATTCAATATTAAATATTTCTAGGGACGAGCATAATTTCAAAATAAAATTGGTTCTCGGGGAATCGAATCGAGAACCAAACCGGAAGAATCAAGAAGCGAATGTAGAACAAACATAAATCTTCTTTTTGCCATAAAAATATATGAAGTATATTAAGAGTGAAGTACAAAGTGAGTATGTTGAGTGATGTAGTATACTAAGGCCTTGTTTTTTTTTTTGGTCAAAGATAGCTTACTATTGCGTGATTAAAGAGGAGTCTTACATAGAGCAGATGGGGAAAGATCTGCACATAAAATATTCCATAGTGGAAAAGGAAGGGATGTTAGCCAATTACGTGGTAGGGATTGTTGACGATGCTTTGTTGCTATCCAATCTGCTGCTTCGTTCATTTGGCGTGGACAACAGGTCAACACAATATTTGGGCTTCTTCTAAGCCCATTGCGGCACCTCTGCACTAATTCCTTTAGATTCCAAGCTGTTTCCGTCCGGCCCATAATCATGTCAACGACAGAGGAACTATCACTTTCAATAATCCACTTCCCTGTTCGAGTTCCTGCGGCTTGCACGTGAGAAGACTTGACTTCATGCGTATAGGAGATCCCGTGTAAGATTGCCTGGGCTTCCGCTTCACCTGCCGAGGAAACCCTAATCGTTGCAGCGAAGCCCTCAAGGAGTCTTCCTTCCCGATCGCGAACAAGCCCCGCCGCGGATCCGAGAAACTCACCGGAACACCACGCCGCATCAACGTTTAGTTTCAATTCATCTCCTTCTGGTGGTCTCCATCGGTCAATTTTTGTTTGATTGGTTGGGTTTTTGCCTCCGTTTATCTTTCCGCGGCTGAAGAACTCTTGTTGTTCTTTTGCTGTGCTCAACAGATCTGTGGGGCTCGGCTCTTTTGATCGAAATATCCAGGAGTTTCGCGCCTTCCCGGATGTGCCACGAGAACCATTCCCGTTAGTTCTCGAACGGGTAAACCCTCATCTCGGTGGAAAGCTTTGACAATCCAGCGATCTGTTCGACTTATGCTTGTTTCCAGTCTGATCTTGTCAAAAATCTGTGCTTCCCATATTCTCTTCGTCCACTTGCATAGAAACAACATATGTTCTGTGGTTTCAATCTTCGACCAACAAAAGGGGCATAATGGATCGGTGACAATTTTTCGTTTATATAGGTTTTCCCTCGTCGGAAGGGCGTTCTGACATAGGCTCCAGAGGAAAGATTGGACTTTTGGTGGTACCGTTAGGCTCCAAATTTGAGTCCATAAGGTACGCGGAGGTTGATAAGAACAAGAGGGTCTGTTTTGATCTGGATTTCCTGTTGTTTCCCGTGCTCTGTTGTATCCGCTCTTAACAGAGTATTGCCCTGTTTTGTTGCCTGTCCATATCAACATATCTGGTTTTACTTGCTGACATATTGGGATTGCTAATATCTCATTTGCGATTGCTTCATCATAGAGTTGGAGGATGAGCTGTTGTTTCCATTCTCTATGCTCTGCATTTATCAATTCAGATACCAATTTAGGCTCTGTCTGATTGGATTGGCCTCCGATTACCCCTTGCATTAGCCATCTGTCTTCTCTGATACGTATAGATTTTCCGTCCCCTACTGACCATATGATGTTTTCCTTTATGGTATCTCTGCCAAGCAACAAACTGTGCCATCCCCATGAGGGACGGCGTCCCTTCGAAGCTGTCCAGACATTGCCACTGGGGAAATAAATTCCTTTTAGCACTCTGCTCCATAGAGCTGAAGGGGAGTTGGCTAATCGCCAGAGTTGTTTTCCGAGCATGGCTCTATTGAAGGTGAGTAGATCCTTGAACCCTAAACCCCCTGCATCCTTTCGAGTTTTCAATGTTTCCCAACTTTTCCAATGCATCCCTCTTTTTGCTTCGCCATTTTGCCACCAGAATGATGCGATGCGTTGTTCTATGGCTTTGCAGATTGATACAGGCAACTTGAAGATAGACATTGCATAGGTGGGTAAGGATTGTACCACACTTTTGATGAGCACTTCCTTTCCTGCCTTTGTCAATAGCTTTTCTTTCCATCCTGCTAATTTTGAGTCGACTCTGGCCAGGATCCATGCGAACAGCTCCTTTTTGGATTGACCCCATTCAATAGGTATACCCAAATACTTTCCTGTTCTCTGTAGGATAGGAACTCTCAACTCAGTAGCGAGATTCTGTTTTAATACTGCTGGACAGCTGCTATCGAAAGAAACTCCAGATTTATTTAAGTTGATTACTTGGCCCGTAGCATAGCAATATTGGTTTAGTAGTTGTGCTACATTCTGACACTCTGATATAGTTCCATCCAGAAAACATATGACATCATCAGCAAAAATTAGATGTGAAATCTTAGGGCAATTTCTGTTGAGCTGTATTCCTGTTAATGTTCCATCTTCTAACGCTTTTTTCATCATCCAGGTTAGCACATTTGACATTATAATGAAGATATAAGGTGAAAGTGGGTCACCTTGTCTAAGACCTCGCGAAGGACTGAAGAAGGAGGTATATTCCCCATTAACTTTTACACTGTAGGTAACCGTTGAGATGCACTGCATGATTAAAGAAACCCATTTGACATGAAATCCCATGTGCAGCATAAGATCTCTCACAAAATCCCATTCTATCTTATCGTATGCTTTCTGCATATCCAGTTTTAAGATAGCCTGATGCTTTTTCCTCCTTGTTGTTTTGCGTAGATGATGCAGAACCTCCTGTACGATGAAGATGTTGTCCTGAATTTGCCTTCCTAGGGGACAAAAGCTCCCTGCTCTGGTTCAATGATAAGTGGCAGCCATCTTTTGAGTCTGTTAGCTAAAATTTTTTAAATCACTTTGTAGCTAAAGTTGCATAGACTGATGGGTCTAAATTGACTGATATTTTCAGGTTGTTTTACTTTGGGAATCATCACAATATGGGTCTGGTTGATCCGAGGGTCTAGAAGACCTGTTCGGAAGAAGTTATGTACTAGCTGTAACGGGTCAGATTTTAGTGTTTCCCATGATTGTTGATAGAAATTACCGTTGAAACCGTCAGGGCCAGGTGCCTTGTAGGCCCCCAACTGGAACACTGCTGCGTGGATCTCCTCCGTTGTTGGTACTTCCACCAGACCTTCGTTTATATTAGCAGTTATTGGGGTTGGGCATTGATTCAGTATAGGCTGGTAATACCTCTGACCATCAGTCTTGTATAGTTTCTCATAATAAGACTTAATGTGTGCCTGTATCCTCGTGGGATCTCTACTCCACCTTTTTCCTCTACTTGCAGCATTGAAATACGGTTCTGTTTTCTTCGGTTGATTGTTGTAGCATGAAAAAATCGTGTATTTCGATCCCCCCAATGAAGCCAATTAATGCGTGATCTCATTCCCCAGAACTGTTCTTCTTGTTTTCTGAGAGTGTCAATTTTGCTGATAAGTTGCTGTCTTGAATTCTTACTTGGAAGGCTGATCTGTTTGATTCGTCAGACCTGTTAATGCTTTCTGGAGTTCTTTTATCTCTGAATAAGCGTTTGAGAAATGCCGTTTGCTCCATTTGGTTAATGCTTGTGATGTTTGCCTTAGTTTCTCTGCAAAAGTGACTGTTTGACATGAGTTCTCTGCCCATGCTTGCTTAATAACTACGTGATAATCTGGATGTTCTGTCCAGAAAGCTTCCATTCTGAACTGCCTAGTCTTTTTTCTTCCTCCAGGGTACAGACTGAGAACTAAGGGACTATGGTCCGATCCTATGGCTGGAAGGACCTGGACTTCGGCATCATGGAAGGTAACTCGCCATTCTAGGGTGCAAAGTGCTCTGTCAAGTCGCTTTTTAACCAGCTCTGCCCCCTCCCTGTTATTTGCCCACGTGAAAGAACAGCCTTGGCTTTCTACATCCATTAGGGATAGATCATTGATCATGGTTCTGAACGCTGCTATTCTTCTATTATCTGCTTCCTTTTTACCAACTTTCTCCCATACATACAGGATCTCATTAAAGTCTCCTATACAAAGCCAGGGAATAGAAGACTGAGGCTTAATATATCCCAGCACTTGCCACAATTCCTGCCTCTCCCCGAAATCAGTAGATGCATGGACAAAGGTGATCTGCATAAGCTGTTTACTTTCAGGATCAATACACTGCACGTCTATGAGTTGTTTGGAACTTGCATTTACCTTTAACTCAATTTCCTCTTGCCACATGATTGCTAACCCTCCTGCTATCCCTATTGGATCAAACAAGTGTAGTTTCTGAAACTGAAGTTTTTTACAAGTCTTTTCCACCATGACTGCTTTATTTTTTGTCTCCATGAGGAACAGTAGTTTAGGCCTTTCAAGAGCTATTAAAGCTCTCAGTTCTCGGATTGTCAGGGGGTTGCCCAGCCCCTGACAATTCCAACTGACAATTTTCATGGCTTCTGTGGTGGCTTATTAGGGCTAGCCACCAAAGCCCATTCTTGGCCTTCTTGGACCAATTGCACCGGGGTCTCCATGAGTTCTATGTCATCTGTAAGGAGTGGGGATGTTGCTGGTAAGCATTTCTGTTTTTTTGCCTTTTGTACTTTCATCAACTTCTTACTGCTATTCCCAACTTTTGATAATAGAGGTTTCTGAATTTCAGAGTGTTGTATCTGTTTTCCACGATCACGGACTTCTGCTGCAACAGATCCTTCTTCTAGATTTTCCTCCTTGTTTGAACTGCCTACTGTTCGCTTTTTGCTGCATGCTACTATTTGCAAATTTGATGCTGGTTCTTGTTCACTGGATTGCATTCCCCTGGGTGGATTAGATTGAACAGGTATTGTTTCTTCCACCACTAAATCTTCCTCCATATTCCCATAAAATGCGTCCTAGTAGGGACTGTGATCGCTTGTTTCTGCCTTCAACCAGGGTCCATATAACCCTTTTTTGTTCATTGCCCAAGGTGAAGTTGCATATGGGATTTCAAGACAATCAGTTGCATAGTGGCCAATTCGGCCACAAGAGAAGCAGAAGTGTGGAAGGCGTTCATACTTGAACTCCACCCAAAGCCAGCTGTTGCCTATATCCATTATAGCACCCGACTTCAAAGGTGAGTTCAGGTCAATCTCGACTCTAACTCTTCCTCCTCTGTTTTGAACAGTGTTTTTTGAATCGAGTTGAACCTCTTTTACATTTCCCACCCGTTTCCCCAAATCATTAAACACTTTTTCTATTCTCCATCTAGGGGGAACTCCTCCAATTCGTACCCAGAATTCATCCTTAGTAAAGTCATAGCAGTGCTCAGGCACTTGAGGGAGACATTGTTTCAGGACTATCAGATTTGTGGAGTAAGACCATGGTGAGTTCATCTTAATTCGCTGCTTTTCCTCCTCCGTTGGGAATACAAAACTGAAAAACCCCGGTTCCTTCTGGGAGCATATAACCTCTTCTGATTTCCATGCTTTTTTCATTGTAGTGACGAAAGTTGGATAGTTGACATTTGGTTTAGAATACAATTTTCCGAAGAGGGTTCGACTGCATTCCTCTCGTTTCTGTTGAGGTATTTCATCAGACACCTAAACTACATCTTCTTCAGACCACAAATGCCCCAAACTTTTACATAATGCAGCCACTCTCATTTCATTTTCCTCCTTACTCTCCATTTTCTCTAACTGTGGAATTTATATTTTTGTGGCAACTCAGGTCCAGACTATCCGCCTCTCCATGCCTACCCAGATTCACCTTTTCTACTTCAGTAACTCATCCGCCAATCGAAGACAGAGAGGAAAATTGCATCGGACAATCAGGATAGATTGATTTGTTACTAATAAACTATACTGGTGGCATCACGCATCTCTCCCACCGGAAAGAAAAACTTACGATCATGCTTTCGGCTGGTGTAGATCCCGATGCCTCCAGATCTCTGAAGGAAGGTTTTCGGTGAAGCAATTATCCGATGGGATCCAGAAGTCCTCCGGAGAACGGATAACATGCCATATTTTTTGTTTTTTGTGTATTTTCCATTTTTGGAGACTGAGCAAAGAGGCAAGAAAAACCGATTAGGGTTTAGGGTTTGTAACAGGAAGCGGTGTACACTACCATGAGGTAGAGAGAAGCTCGTGGTTCAGTATTTCTAATCTCTTATTGAAATACTAAAAGCCGAAAGCAGGTGAGGACCTACTTTTATGCTTTCAGCGTTTCGAAAATGCAAGTCCACATGTACTATTCATCTGTTGACTTCTTTTTCTTTTTCTTTTTTTTAAACCGATCATCTTTCTCACATCCAACCGCCATTGATCGGCGATGGAGTTTCATCGATTTTACTTTTATATTTAAAAATAATAATAATAACTATTTGCAAATGTTGGGTTCGCCTTTTTTTTTTTTGTCATTTTTATCTTTTAATAATCAATAGCCCAATTTTTTATCAATACACTAGAATGATCACTAATTAACGAAGATGATTAATACTATAATAATTAAAAAAATTATTCAAAGTTGAAAACAAACCTAAAAGAACCCTAGGCCAAAAGTTGAGCTTCGCATCTAATTTATAATTAAATTCTTTTAATATAATTTTTAAATAAATTTATTAATATATATCTTTTACATTACTTTCAACATGAAAATGTAAAAGGTTATATGGTCATTGTTTCTTTTTGCAATTTTAAAAATACCAAAACAAAAAAAACTTAATTTGGTTACACTAAAGGACTTTTCGAATATATGTTTACCAAACAGTCTTGCATTTCATCAAAACACTTTTCAGTTATAGTTTACCAAACAGTCTAACATTTCGGAAAACCTCTTTACCTCAAAGATATTTGCATTCTTCCAAGGGCATTTTCCCAAAGCCGAACCAAACGAGCCCTAAGCAAATTGGATACACATGATTCGGTATAACAAGTTTGGAAACCATCTCAATAGATTCATTACCAAGCATCATTCAACTAAGAAATTAGGATATCTTTGAACTAGAAATCAAGTGCCAAACTGTTCTCCACAAAAACCTATAAAAGAAGAAATGCGTCTTCCTTAAGATTGATGTACAGATATGCTTCTTTTACTTTACCATCTTCCCAAATGAATCTTTTCAGATGGTATTAGTCAGAGTAGGTCTTCAAACTGAACCTCAACTATTAGCGGCTGAATCTCGTTTCCTTTTTACATTTGAAGTAATCGGGGGATGACTTAACCTTGGAAAAAAGTGACAAGACTAGCATATATTTTTGTTTTTGCTTTCGGCAAATGGGAAATTTTTCTTTTTATTAATACACTCACTTTCATTTTATTTAACTAAAAAAAAAACAACAAAAAAGGGAATTGGTTGGTTTTTAAGTAAATTCTAGAGTAGACAAGGTAAGTTCTTTATTTTAGAATATATAAGGTAGGTTTCAAATTTCAAAAAATAGAGAATTAATTCCAACGGATAAATTCTAGACTCCAGGTAAAATAATGATAGAACCTAATACTACTCACCACTAGAAATTTTCATTGTGTCAATTTCATTTTAAACATTTTGACAAATAATCAATCTAGTTCTAAATATTAACATTTGAAAGATTTGCCAAGCCTTTAATCATAAAATAATGAAAAATCTTATTGCTTCATATGGATTATCATATGAGTCGAAGCCTTTCTGATTGCAATTCAATTGACTTCCTCCGAATGGACTATCCTAACAAAATGGCTTCGATTGGATTTTTATTATTATGAAGAAAAAATAGTAAAGAAATTCAAAAAGAGAATTAATTTCTAGGTCTCTTCTACTCCTACAGTGTACTCCTAAGCGTGGAAAAATATTCAAAAATTAAGAAGAGATTTTAAGCTCTCTTTCTTTTGGAAAGTGGAAGATGGTCGATTGGTCTCACTTTGTTATGACAATTGGCACCAGAAAGGCCCGCTAAGCCTTTTCCTCCAAAATCTCTTATTGCTATTTCGAGTCTTTCTCCACAAGCAATAGTTGTTGAATTACTCTCACCGGCGAGGCTAGAATCTTCAATATCTTTTGGATTGTTGGGATCTTTCTCCTCCAACCCTTACTCGGGCCCCTGATAGGTTCTCTTGGCGTGAATCATCCTCCGGGATCTTCTCGACGGCCTCAACTTGGGAGGTTCTAAGAACCAAGAAGGATCGAGTTCCCTAGGCCCACTTCATTTGGAACATGTCAATGGCTCCTAGGTTTCAATTTAACTTTTGGTTAATTACTATGAATTGCCTACCTACTCAGGTTTTTCTTTTATCCTATGGTAGAATTAACTATGAAGTATGTGTCTTTTGTAATGTCACTTCGGACTTGATTGATCACCTCTTTTTTGAGTGCCATGTCCCTGCGATTCTTGCGTTTTTCTAGACTACCCGATATAATCTTCCTTGGCAAAATAGGCCTTGGGCGGAGACCATCCATTGGACCCTAAGGTTCCTCTCTAGGAATGATTTTTTTACTCCATTGCCCGGTTTTCTTTTGGGGCCATGTGCTACTTAATCTGAAAGAAAATGAACAGCATCATCTTTCAGGGCGAAACGCTTCATGTCTCTGCTTTGAAGAAGCATCTTATTAAAGTCATTAAGGATAAAGTTCTTACCTTCAGCAAAGTGTCAGACAACCCTAGGAATAGGCGGCTTCAACGTGGATGGGGCTTCGACCCTTCCATTTTTGACGGAATCAACACTCATCTCACCTAGTTAGGTGGATTGCTAGGTTGTTTTCTCTGCGTAGTGGCGTTTTTTGCCTAGGCTTATGCTGCTGGGTGTTCAATTGTATTTTCATTTTCCTTGCTTTAACTTCGGCTCCCTTTCACTCATCCTGCATGTTCACATTATGAGTGAAAGTATTTGGCGCCGGATTTTGTGTATCTTGACTTTCTCTATTTAATTACACTGGCCTTTACCAAAAAAAAAAATAGTAAAGAAATTCAACTATTTATGAGACTTGAGAACATTTTAACCCGCTACCGGTCCTTCCGGTTTCCCCAGTGACTTGTAAAGTAACGACCTTTCCATCTTCTCTCCGCCGTCTGAAATCCTTCTCTTCCCTTGCAGCTCCCAACCTCTGTCGGTCTTTCTTGCCTCCATCCTTTCCTTTTTCTTGGAGCCTCGGAAGGTTTCTTGGCGTGAATCCGTGTTGAATTTTGCACCTTTTTGGGCGTTGTCGAGCTCTGGTCACGTCAAGTTCCTCGCATTCAATGGTAAGGTGCGTCCTCTTCGCTCTCATCTGCTTCAACGAGCTCGTGGGTATGCTTTGTTCTTGCTTGATCGAGGGCTTCGCTCACGCCCTCTTCTAAGAGTCCCACGGACTCGGAAAGCAATGAAAATGGCCGACCCATCATCAGATACAGCGGCTGGATTGACTTTCGTACCGTCGCTTCTCTTTGGCCGTGGCTTGATTGTCGTTCCGGCGGTGTATGATTTCTCGATGACGTCTGCCGATGTTATCGACTGCCGAGACGAGCTTGATTCCCGCGATTTGGACCCGCTAAATTTTTTAATTCGACTAGAATAATGTCTGCCCGGTTGTGCTTTTGATCACGTCTAGCTTAGATGTATTGCTAGTGTATTTCATTGCATTGAAGATATTGAAATCGCCATGTCGTCTTTAGATGCTGTCATGGCTCGGTGTTTGAAATTAGAGCTAAACTCCAAATGTTGTGGGAAAAAAAAAATTATTCATAACTTGCTGCGCCAATACCTGGATTTGGTCTAGTGTGCTAGGGGTTGTTAGGTTAGAGAATGTTGTGCCCTCGTGGAATGCAGTGAAACATGAAGGTTACCTTCTGTCTACCGGGGGAGATTACTTGTTGTGGTTTATTTCCTTTTCTGTTTCTTTTTTCTATAAGCTAGCCAATTCTATATACGTGTTTTAAGGGGGAGCTTGTATATTTCTGTGTTAAGTGGTATACCTAGAAAATTTTTCAGGGACATAATGCCAGTTTCAAAGGATATGAATTGCTAGACGGATATGATCATGGAATAAAATGGAGTTATCAGGCAAATCTATTGCGTTGTTAATGTTTGCATCCAAGCAGTGTGTCTCCAATTGCCAAGCAAATTTATCCAAAGGACTCTGGTTTTTTCCATATCCAATTAAAAAAAGGAAAGGCTTATTTGGATGTCTTTGTGCCATAAACGCAAAAGTACTATTGGATGTGAGAACCTGATTCTTTTATAACCCAAAACTTGTTTTTCCCATCTTCTTTCAGATGTCGATGATGGAACGTCTTTGAGAGGATCTTGGATGTCTTTTGTCAGTTTCAAGGTTCAGCCCCGCATCACTTCCAGGTCTGAAGTTATCCAGGAAGATTACTAATCCCATAGCTGAATCCTCCAGTCCCAGAGGACTACATTGAAGACTGTAAATCGATGCACATTGATTGATCAAATAATGGCAGAGATATATAGTTACACAGCCTACAGACAGTTGTCCCAATTACTCTTGTCAATTATCTTCTTTCATGGGTCTGAGTATATCCTTGCAGTGGCCTTTCATGGACGATCAAATGTAACTCTTAAATCCCTCTTGATCAGCCGAAATTATCTTCTTGCAATGTTCTTTTCACTGGTGGAGTATTTTGTTGAAGTTTCTCTATTTCCATCTTGGAAAGAATGCTGGTGGATCAGCAATTTCAGCTTAGCCCTGATTGTAGTTGGGGAGATCATTAGGAAGATGGCAATTATAACTGCTGGGCGGGCATTTACGCATTTGATCAAAATCTATCATGAGGATGATCACAAGCTGATAACTCACGGAATCTATCAGTTTATTCGTCATCCTGGATATTGCGGATTTTTCATCTGTTCGGTTGGGACTCAAATAATGCTGTGCAATCCCATGTCTATGTTTGCATTTGCAGCAGTTGCTTGGCATTTCTTTGCAAAACGGATACCATATGAAGAGTTTTTTCTGAGACAGTTCTTTGGGCGACAGTATGAGAAATATGCCCAAACTGTCCCCTCAGGGGTTCCATTTGTGAAGTGAGTTCTACATCTCAAGTTCTTGGGAGAGAGTGTAGCATCCTATGCAGCTACTTGGATTGGATCCAACAATGTTGAGGCTTCTATACATTAGATGAAACTCTTTGAACCCTCCAGGTACAGATTAGACTATTTATCAGTTGTAGGCACAATTTTACATATTGCGAAATCTTCTTTGCTCAGCATATTTGTTTTAAAAATTATTGTGCAAACTTGACAACTTGCTACTCAAAGGCTCGTCATGCTTGTCCTTGTGTTATGCTTGTGTTGCATTTACGACATGTCAAAATGGTTTTTCTGCATAGTTGACCTTTTCACCCCTTGGTGGTGGAATGGTGGAGTCGTAAATGTACTGAGTTCCAAAATTCAATCTTCTGTTGCAAGATTTTGTTGCTGTTCAATGATGTCAGTTGACTCTACAATATTTGCATAGTTGTTATTTGTGTTTCTTTTTGGTTTTCTTGCTTATGTGGAGGAAGTAGGAACTATGTGGCACGGTCATCCTGTTCAACCTACCAATCACAAAATGAAGTTCCGTTATTTTATTTCTTTTCAAGGCGTTATTTGAATTTTCTAGCTATTTTCATCACTTCTTAGAAAACCCAATGTGATGCCATTGTATGCTTTTTGGTCGGTACAGCAACTAGCCAGTGGCCATGTGCTAGTGGCTTTATGAATTACACTTTGAAATGTTCAATTGTTTCATGTCTGAAACTGGCAACTGTTCCATTGTCCACTGAATTCATACCAATTTTATCTCTAGCATGCACTCAGGGCAAACTATTCTGTATATAGAAAGATGTCATTTGGGATAGCATACTTTTTCATAGTTGAAGGGAAAATCTATTCAAAAGATCAGTAACCAAGCTGGAATATGCACATGAAAGTTGCCAGTAACTCGAGTCTTAACAACCTCCAACAAAAGAAAATAGTTCAAGCTGATGATGACTTCATGCGATGCACTTGACGAAGAGCAATGAACTTCGGGTTAAGCTTGTCATGGGGTGGTCAACGATCTTTGATTATTGGAGCATCTGAGAACTCTTTCAACCATGCAAATAGAGGTGGAAACCTCTCACCATCAATCACTTTGAGGCTGGATATCTCCTCAAAGACCCCAAAGTGGATTGGCCAACCATCCAAGCGCAATGTCCAGATATCCGATGTTGTCTCCACCAGAGAATTTCTTCCCTTTAAACTGTTCTTCCACCTTCTGCAGGTGCTTACTTGCCTCTGTAGGAGCTGCTTCTTGTTTGCCTTCACTTATAAAAGCAGTCCATATTGATGGCATAATCTGCAGAATTCCAAACACCCACCCAAAACAACCCAAACAGAGTATTAAAGAGATAACGCCATTTGGATATTATGTTTGCATTTAGATCTTAACATTGTCTCCGACTTCTCTAAAATCACATAATCTGATAAAGTCAACGGACCCAACTCTTTCTTGTGATTTAATCCATGTGCAAGGTGCATTTAGAGAAACAAACACTGTGCGGCGCATAATCACTTACATTGTCATCGCCGAACTTGGCCCAGAATCGCGCCATGGCACTTGCATAAGGATCCTGTGGGAGAAGTGGGCATTGGTTCCATGTCTCGTGTTGACGTACTTGAGAATTACCAGGGCCTTCGAGATCGCTCTCCCTTTGTAAAGAAGCACCGGTACCTTCTTATAAGTGGGTTATGATGAAGAAGGAGGTCGCTTTTGTCGGAGAGATCTTCCAGGACGGGTTTGTATCGAATGCCCTTGAGCTGCAGTGCCCAGATGACCCTCAAAGCACACGCGCTCGACCATGCCTTGAGCAGTGTCACCTCCTCAGCCTTGTGGTTGGCACGATCGTATGATTCACTCCAACCTTCCAAGGAACCTATAAACAAAACACGCCTTCTTGTACTGTGTGTCATCTTTGGCTTATCCTTCTCTTACCTGGTCTTGCGACGTATCTCTTCTTTTCCCGATTCTCTGCATGGGAACCACCTGGATGTCTAGCTTTGTATTAATGTCACCTAGAGTTTGTACAGAAATGTAGCAGGGAGATCATAATTTATGAATTTGAGGACCCATTTTTGTACTCATTTACTTGGATGGTTTGACATGGTCGAAAAAGGCCAAATTCCGAGAACAACCCACAAATTTTTACTGAAGTGATAAAATATTCCCCCATGAACTTTTAGGTGCCGTTTGGAAACTCTCGGGGAAATACTTGTTTCTATTCTTTTGTTCTCCGAAACAGAAATAAAACAAACGTGTTTAGTAATTTTTTTGTTCCTAAGAATAAATTTGAAATAGAAACAAGAAACAAAAGCAAAATTGTTTCTTGTAACCGAGAACAACTCAATAAACAAGTTTTTATTTTCTCTTCATTTCTTCCTTTCTTTTCTTTATTTTTCTTTTTCCTTTCTTTTTCCCCTAGCTAGTTGTTGACCTTGGTGATGGTTGGCAACCGGCCAGACGAGACCTGACGACCTCACCGAAGCCTCACCGACCCCCGGCGAGGTCACCCCAAGCTCGCCAGCCATCGGTGAGTCCCCCCACGCCTCGTCATGGTTGGGCAAAGCTTGACCCAATTCAGTTCTAGCAAGGCCAAGAGGAAAGAGAAAAAAAAGGAAAAGAAAAAAAAAAATTATTAATAAATTAAAAAAATTGTAAGTTACAAAAATATTTGAAGTCATACTAAATATATTTCTATTTTGAAAACAAAATTTTATATAATTACCAAACGTCTTAAAATATTCAAAAACTATTTCCGATATCAGAAATAGAAAAAAGTGTTTCTAAAAAAAAATTATTTCCGGAAATGAAGATATTACCAAATGTGTCCTTAGTGTCCCTCTAGATAAATGTTCTATTTATCCAATCTAATGTGACACATGACACGACATGGCTAAAATGTTGACCTTTACAAAAGACACATTAGTAAAAACAAAAGACGAGGTAGGTATGTCAACAAAAACCCATCGTTTCGACCACTAGCCCACTAGACCATATCCAAGCACCGGCACGCAAGTTAAAGTCATTGTTCTGTCTACCAGGGGAGATTGCTGTTGCATTTTGTTTTACGTTCTATTTTCTATCTCTATAAGCTAGCCAATGTTACGTACATGTTATGAGGGAATTTGTACATTTCCTTGTCAAGTAGTGTGCTTAGATAATTTTTCGGGGACAGAATGCTAGTTTCAAAGAATTCGAACTGCCAACAGATGTGATCACGTGAAATGGAGTTATCGGGTGATTTATTGCATCGCAAGCGTTTGCATCCGAGCAATGCGTCTCCAAATGCCAAGCAACTCTATCAAAAGGACTCTGGTTTTATCAATATATCCGAGTAGAAAGGGAAAGAGTTATTTGGATGTCTTTGCGCCATAAACACAAAAGTTAGATGCTAGAATCTGATTAGACTCGTTTCTCCCATCTCCTTTCAGATGTCATTGTGTTTTCAGAAGTATCTGGGATGTTTTCTTTGTTTTGAGGTTCAGCCTGGCATTGCTTTCGGGTCTGAAGTTATCCTGAGAAGATTCCTGATGCCAAAATTTCACAGCTGTAATCTCTAGGTCTCCGAAAATTAGATGTCCAACGAGTCCGATGGGCGTCAAACAACGGTAGAGCTCTTATGCTCGTTTTCTCTCCATCAATCCGTCTTTTGATTCATATTGTTCTTTTCTTTTTATTTTTCTTTTTATCTATCTTAATTCCAGGTATATCCCACTTCCTAGGTGGGATTTTTATATCCAGTATCCAGACATATCCAGATTTCACGTCCCAACAAACACCAGATAGGATATAAGTTGTCCTATTTGGAGTTACACCCAGTCCACCAGACATAGCCTAAATGAAAATGGAAACGTTCCCAATCCTGGCAATGGTGAGGTTCAAATTTCAAACCAAAATTGAGCAGGTAACCTCAAGTAATTAGTTGGTGGCAAAACAATGGCACATTAAACTTGTGAAAATTAAAATTACAAACCAAAATTTAACATTAGACCGTCCCATGTAACATCTGCCAACTAACGAATAAGTATCCAAATCTGAGAATCTCTTGTTCCCAATCAGCCAAAGTGAATCGCAACTGAAAAATGCCCTCCACTAGCACTTCTTAGCTTCACCAAGCAATCTACATGGCCACAAAACAGTAGCAGCTCAATCATCAAGCTTTCTGCGGGCCATAGAACTTCCTCTCCAATAAGCTATGGAAGAAAAAGCAGTGAAAACCAGCCTTTTCACTTATGGATGGTACTCACTGAAATTAAGCATCTTTTGCAGACTTATCTTTGCTGATAAATGTACCCACTGATTTAAACCAACGCATCAGACCCCTATGATCCTTGACATAAAGCCATGCTTGAAGAAATGGGAAGAGACTCTCATTCACCCCCCGTTCCTCAATGTAACTGTGAAGCGCATCCCTCACCTTTTCATCAAGGTCTCTGCACATTCGTAAAAACTAATTGCATCAAACTCAGCACGTAAATAAAATGATAGCAACAATTGGTGAAAGGTTGAAAGCACCCTGAAACAAATCCAGAGCACAATTTAACCATCAAATGTATGCACATATAACTTTTCCCTCTAAAAATTGAGACTGTAGAGTCGCCACCTTTTGTCGTGCAATACTATGATTTCTCAAATTCTCTCAATATCTTCCAACATCAAGCTATTTAGGACAAGATAGTGGCTAGCAAGCTCATGTATCTGTTTTAACAGCTCAAACTGCAGTTGCATCTCATCTGAAGCTCTACTTTTTTTAGGGAGTCACACGGCAATTTTCTGACTGAATTATGAGTCTCTGCTAATATGTACGCACCATCAAAAACGTATATCCTCTCACAAAACAACAAAAGATGCACATTCAAATTGAACATTATCATTTTACATGATTGTCATGATATAACATTTTAAAACATTATAAAGATTCAACGAAAAGTCATAGAACCATCAAGCCATCATAACCCAACTAGACACGACACCCAATAAGAGAGATCATTAGATAGATTTCAAAGAGGCTACTAAAGTTCTACCACTTATCATTTCACAGACTCATTCATTCACCTGCCTACTGAAATTTCCCTCAAACTGTCTGATAAAAATTTGTAGAGCAGACTGATTATTTCACCTCAGAAGAATAACAAGACTCCCTCAATTTCCTGCTTTGATGGTCGATATGTAGAGCTGTCATTAGTCTTGGCACAATCTCAAAGAATCTCGCAACTAATCATCTTGGCGACAGAAAGAATGACTCCTTCGCCTCAGTCTAAATAACTAACCTTAATTTTAACGCTCCTACCTCTTACCGCATTTCTACACCGAAGAAACTAGAACTTAAGGGCACCTCCATACAAAACCAATGCGTACAAAAGCCCCTACTAAACGTCCCCAAGCTTCATAATGAAATGATCAGAAACTTCAACCTCTCCATCTTATTATAATTGGCCTTCTTTCAGACAACTCTATGCCACACCCGAGCCAAGAAGTGCATAAACAAAAGAAATGCCAACACCCACTTACTCGAAAATGGGGCCATTGTATTTCTTCGGAACCACGAGGAAACCCGTCGTCTCGAGCTTCGGCCTCATCGAAACAGAGTGAATCCCCAGCGCGTCCGGATACAACCCGCACAGGAAATGCAGGGCCTCCTCCTGGCCAGGCTTCGCGATGCTCACGTGAAGGAACAGCTGATTGATGTCGTCCTCGCCGTCGTCCTCTCGGCCGCCGCCGGGGACCAGATTCGCCAGCCGCATGACGTAGAGGCTGATCTCTTCGTCGTTGTAAGTCCGCCGGAGGACCGGACCGTCGGCGTCGAGCGCGCCCTTCACGATCGTGAACGGCGACGGGGGATTCACCTTCTGCAGTTCGCAAGAGCAGTGGCGATTAGGCTAAAACCCTACCGACTGCGACCCTTTCCGGAACCTCTTCCGAGGGTTTAAGGAATGGAGAAAAAGCGGAGGTGGGAGAGGAAGAGGGCGTACGGGAGGAGGAGTCATCTTGGAGACTTCGAGGTAGTGCTCCTTGAGGGAGCGGAGGAGGATGGAGTTGACGGCGGAGGCGACGGTGGGGTGCGCGGCGGCGGCGGAGGCCGCGGCGGAGCGATGCGGGATGGAGCGGCGAGGGAGGGGGAGGCGCAGGTGGCCGCCGGAGACGAGCCTCCGCCACATGTTGCGGTCAGAGTCGACGGAGATTCGCCGCTGACTTTGTCGTAATTCGTTACGAGCTCTCTCTCTCGCCGGCGATCGATACGCTGAAGTGCTTCTTATTTGCGGGCGGCGGCGGGTTCAAATAATCGGCGACTCTTATGTGGGCTTGGTGCTGGGAGTGGCGGGTTTAAACGCGCTTCGTTACGTTGCTTTCATTTGTTTCTCTCTTTTTTTTTTTCTTTTTTCTAATCAACTTCATGTTCTTTTAATTTGAGAAAATCTCAAATATAAACCTAAAATACCATTATTTTCTCAAAAGAAACCTAAAGTGAAGGTTATGTCAAATAAAAATCCAAAGTAGTTATTTAGTCTCAAAGAATGACTTGACTCGCCGGCTAGTGAACAGACCTAAAATAATCATTTAGCATTAAAGAAAGATTTAAGAATAGATGCATTGCCAATATGTATTCGAGTGGCCTAATTATGTTGTATTTTCATCCAAAAGGTATTCTTTTTTCATATTCCTTTTTCCCTATTCATCTTCTTCCATGGTTGTCCCTATTCATCATCTTCTTCATTAATGTTGAAGATTGATTGGAACACCAAAATTGGAGAAGGATCAACAAGGGCTCTGTGACCCTTGTTGGCCGTTGGTAAGGGCCAATGAGAGCTTGACACCCATTGTCAGCAACGGGCAAGGGCCATGGGGCCCTCGTTGGCCGCAAGCAAGGGTTGCTAGTGAGGGTGAGGCTAGCAAGCCCTCATCCACAGCCAGCAAGGGCTTAATTGCCCCTGCTCGCTACTAACAATGGGCATCGAGCCCTTGCTAGCTACAAGCAAGAGCTTGCAAGCCTTCATCGACCCTTACCAGTGGTTGGCAAGATTGGTGAGCTCCTCGCTAGATTTGGTGAGGGTTAGCTTGCAAGCCCTCACTTGCTATCTGCAATGAGTGTTGAGCCATTGCCTACCCTTACCAGTGGCTATCAAGGATTGTGGAGCCCTCACTGAGTCACTAGCCCTTCCCCAATTCCGGTTTTCTTGATCTATCTTCAACATTGATGAAGAAGATGATGTAGGGACAACCATGGTGGGATCAAGAAGAAGATGATCAAGGAAAAAGGAAAATGCTAAAAATATATATGTATTGCACGAAAATACCCCTGATCAAAAATACATATTGAAAATGCATTTGTTTGCTAACCAAGTCCTTATTTGAGACAAATAACTATTTTGGATTTTATTTTATACAAACTCCACTTTAGATCTTCTTTTGAGAAAATAATGACACTTTGGAACCCTATTTGAGATTTTCATTTTTAATTTAGGATTGATACCACAAAAAAAAAAGTCAAATTGATTCATGTATGACAAATTTACCAAATTAATATTTTGACTACAAAAAATCTATAATTGGTAAACATATGATAAATTATACCCTCCATTAATTTTCATTAAATTTTATAGTCAATTTGATGAGTTAAATGACATGTTGTGGTTGATGAGTATATCAATAGTGTACTAGTTTATGATTTTTCGTGATATTTATATAATTTAATGGAAATGGAATGGAAGATAATCACAAAAATACCAAATTGAGATTTTTAATAGTCTAAAAATTAATTTAAGATAAATTTCTCATATATATATTAGTTTGTGATTTTTTGTGATCAAAAAATTAGTTTTGAATAAATTTATCAATAAGATGTTAGATTAGAATTTTCCGTAATATTAACCCTTTAATTTATAAGATCAAGTTATTCCACTTCAACAAACTCTTTAGCCAAATTCGACTAGAGTTCAGCCAACGTGGCCGTCCGACAACAACAAAGTATGACACGTCTAAAATATTTTGATGTTCATGCAAACGTGGTGAAGCGACACCGGAGTTTAACATGGGTTAAAGTTCAAATATTGCGAATACATGGATGTCCATATTGGAAAATTTTATGCACGTCTAGAGCACTGTTCGGCTGCTAGGTCAGTTGGATTTGTTCACATCTGATGTTGGAGAAACTTCACTAGAAAAATTGGTGAAAATCAAATGGGTTGATCAGAAGATGCAAGAACATAAATTAAAAAAAGGCGTGAAAATACAGAGACAAAAAAGTCGAATTTTAACTTATGAATTGTCACACTGCTCAGGGTTCACAAAAATATTGAGCATCAATCATCAATCATAATATTTGGTAATCCATGTTAGAATGAAAATTATATCACAACTTAAGCATTTGATATATAAATATTAAAGCGTTCATCAAAACGTTTCAAAGTTCTTTCATAAAGAATTGCACAAATCCTTTTCCAAATAATCATTCAAATCGAATTGGAAATATAACTCATTCTTTCAAACAACAAAATAGTAGTAATAGCTCAATCTTGTTTTATACAATAAAATATGCATTTTTATCAACTCATAAAATATATAATCCATTATGTTTCTCAAAACGTGAATTTAAAATACAAAGAAAAAATAGTGTCATTCAACCAAAAATCAATTATAATGGTGACTCAAGTCAACGCACTCAAATTCCTAACAAATAATCGAAAAATAATACTAAAAGACCAAATAAAATGATATTCTAATAACGACCGGACTATACTACGTCTATTTGTCGATGAAGTGACACCTATGCGCCAACAAAAGCTCGCATTTAAGAAACCTATTGTTTTCTGCTAGGCGCGGCCCACATGCTAACTTCGTCGCACTATAATTTCCTCCACAAAGTTCCATTTTAAGCGTTCTTAGAAAGCTCTCTTGATGTACTAAAACAGCCCCAACTCAACCAGCCCAAAACAGCACCGAAAACAACAAAAAAATCAGGCTCAAAGCTACTGTTCGATACAGTTCCAGACATGCACTTCCAACTTTAAAATTCCGTTCCCAATAAACTGCAAACTCAAATCACAATCCGTAAAATGCTATAGCTTCACAACATCCTAAAATATCATTTCCACAAAAATACATAGCTCAACGACTTAAAAATTAAACTTTGCCGCATAAATATCCAAAAATCCGAATTTTGAGCCCTAATTACGACGATTTGTTCAAATAGATGATTAAAAAATTTGATCACTTACGGGCATTGTAAAATGGAGTTGAGTCGGCTTGGTGAGGTGTTCGGGTTGTGAGCGCGCCACAAAATTTTCTCTTTTTCCTTTTTCCCTTTCTCTTCTTTCTCTCCTCTCCCCTGTTTCTTTATTTCCCCTGTTTTCGGATCTGATGAAGCCCCCCCTCCCCCAGTTCCACTGTTTCCTTCACCTTCTTTTGTACTTTTCAAACCCTTTTTTTTAGCCCATATATTACATGAATATTAAGATCTGCTTAGAAAAGAAACAATCCGGCGACAGGAGCCGCATGACTGCGAGTCCAACCCCGACGTCGACAAGGAAAGGGAAAAGATCACTGACCACATACCGGACACCGGCGAAGTGTATAAACTTGCAGCACACAATCTTTTTGTTCCTCATTTCCAGAACTCGGATCTTGAACCTTTCATCTCCTTCGCTGGTCCTGTTTCGCCCGAACAGTTCGTGTTCCAACGGCAGCATGAAGCTACCACCGCCGGGACCAAGACTTGACAGGCCACTGCATTCAGATAAGCTTGATGTGGGTACAAGCACGATCATGTTATCAATACTAGAATGATGGATTCTGACCTGCAGACATGGTTATCCAAGAGTAAGCCTGGAACGATGATGTGCCAGGGACAAATTCAATTGATCCGCCCACGAACAAGTGCACGATCGCAAGAACACGAACCCACTGGGATTGATGTAACTCAAATATGCCTCTTAGTGTCTTCTGGTCAATGCCTTAGGATCTTCTGAAAGCCAATCGGTAGAGATTCGCGGGCATTTGTGTAAACTAGAACAGAGACCTCAATCATCGTGTTTCACGTGACCCCTGGAATGCATAAACCTTATGGATGACTTCTTAAGATTGGATTAGACTGTTTATTATCACAGTACTCAGGATAACCCACTTGATGTTGTTGCAAAGTGGATCACATTAGGTACATCTTTACGAGAGACGATCCAACGCTCGAAATTTGGAGGATTGGATTAGTAGTTCGATGGTTCAGCTCGCCACCAAAAGGATAGAGATCAGCCCAAGACGGAGCGGAGGCTCAATCCAGCTCGTCGCTTGGTCGAAGCAGCTGCGGCTGTGGCTGTGCCAAGATGGATAGTGGGACTAAGGCTGATGAAGACACGTGAGCCCAGTTTTCCGCATTTGCCGTAGCAGCAGTGGCAAAGGCAAGCAAGCGTGTATGGCGGATCAGGGTCTTCAAAGACAGGCGTGAATTTAGTGCCGAAAAGGCGAAATTGGAGGAGGAAGTGGAAGAAGTGGATGATGAACTGGTGATCCCTCCCGAGCTTAGCGTGAGTTATAAGTTATGCAAAGCCAGATGATGGAAGTGAATGAACTTAACTCTGATGCAAGATGTTTTTTTGGATCGGCAGGCGTTTACGTGAATCCCACGCACAAGCAACTCCACGTCACCTAAAAATAACTCCTTTTCGACCAAATGTCGACAATTATGATAAGCTTTTGGCAGCCACCTAGTCTTTCTGTTCCCCCTTTTTCTTGTTGTCTTGGTTGTTCCGACAACACGAAATAGTGCAAAAGATAATGTAGAAAGGAGGAAAAGAAGAAAAGAGAGGATTCAAGAATTCGTGTTAAAGTCATATCAGCAAAACTTTTCCCAGAATACCTGCAAAAGGATAGTTATAATAACAGAAAACCGGCTAAAGCTTCAAGGGACACTGATCCAATGCATTTGCATGGTCTAATGTATGTATATGAGCCGAAAGCAAAGCCGCACAGAAGGAAATTATAAGCTGTATCATGGGGGGAAAACCAATAACTTGACCGAGAAATACAACCATTCTATTTCTTTAAAACAACAAAGAACCATCCTGAACTGGAAAAACACAATACAGCCAGTTACGGAAGTCTTCCAACATTGTGTGGAAAAAAGAAGCAAGGAAGGAAAAAAGGTTTGGGTGTGAAAAACGGGGTGAAAAATCAATCTCTATGTCCCAAGAGTAAGGACATGAAACAGGCCTTGCCAGCGCTGGTTCCACGAGTTCTTGATAACTCTAGTTCTCATCAAGGGGAAAAATTGTGAAATGACTAGGAAAGATTACATATTTAAGAGAAGGATACCAAGGAAGAATGTCACCGCTGCTTGTGCCACTGGAGTTTTATATAGCTTATCTAAGTGCGATGCTGAAACTACTTTCTAGGCTTTTCCTGCCAAAAGCAGCTGCATTTGCAAACATTGCATTTCCTTGTTGCATCATCGCCACAAACTCATTGTAGTCTATCCGTCCATCCTGCAAAATCAGCAGGTGCCTAGTCAATACGCATTGGAACTGCCGAACATCAACCTTTAGGACAAAAAAACACCATAAAGCATATCACCGAAAGAAATTACAAGACTTCTCAAGTGTTACCGAAGAAACCCATGGTTAATGTTGCAATCTGACCTTGATGACCATTGAAAGCAACTTACTGGAGTCATAATAGGCCAATAGCAGACGGAATGCAGCATCACACAGGTGAGTCAGCCAGATTCTTTTGTTATTGTCAGCAAATTAGGTCTATGCGTACCTAGTATATGTTTTCTGTTACCTGTCCATCGCTTATTGAGCTGAGGGTAAAATTTACTATATTAGAGACATGACTTACGTTGTCCTGATCGATTTCCTTGATCATTTCTTCCAGGCGTACATCCTCGATGCCGAACTCCTCGCAAGCTTGTTGAAGTTCATCCTGGGTGATGTAGCCACTCCCGTCCTTGTCGAAGTAGTTAAAAGCAGCGAATAGATGATCTTCTCGCTCGATTTTGTTTAAATGCAACATGGCAGCAATGAATTCCCCATAGTCAATCGTCCCGCTGTTATCTACGTCCGCCTACAAATTTCAAGACCAGCTGTCTGATCAGTCATCTACCAGAAGGGAGATCCACTGGCATTGCCATTCTTTGATCAAGTGTTTAAATTATGTGTTCACGATAACCGTGATTATCAAAAGAGTAACTCCTCAAGAGGTGGGTCAGCATCAACACCAACTTCACACAATTTTACAGAATAATCCAAATATTCCTTTTCTTCATCTAGTCTGAAGCTAACAGATAACTTGATAGGATGAAGTATGATGTAGAGAAATAGCAAGCAAATGGATAGAGTAACCATTAGACCAACAAATCCAGATGATACAGAAGGCACCACAATAAAGAGCTCGCTTGTCCTAATAATACCAAGAACCAGCTCTCTAAGAAATATGGCTTAAGTCATCTAGGCCTTTGAACTTTGTTCCCACGGCAATGTAAGATGTAGTCAGGCATGTAAAACTGAAAGGTTTGACGCTTCAAAAACAAGCATGTAAACACAATTCAGGCCATTCGTAAAGAAGATGTTACACTTTTCACTGGGACATTGACATCCGATAGTGAAAGTAAATGCCAGATGAGGTTTTGCATGCTTTTCTCTTCTTTCTTCATCTTTTCTTTTGTGTTTGCCTATTGATAACAGTCCAACAAGCTAAGTCTTTCAAGTAAGCTGGGGTCTACTGCAGTATGACACTGTCTTACTGGACAGGAGCCTAAAGAGAGGAGCACGAGTGAGGATGGGTTTAAAATGTTCATTCATTATCCAACACTTACTGCTTGCATTAAGTCATAAATTTCTGACTCTTTTAGATTGGCTCCCGCTCTTTTCAATCCTGCCTTAAGCTCTTCGAAGGTAATCTGGCCACTATTATCTGCGTCTATCATCTTGAACATTTCTTTCAGGCCGGCGATTTCTTCGTCAGATAAGCTCTCTGCTATAACCTGCACAGGTATCAACTATGTGAAGACACATTGCAGTATCAAATTGGACGTGCCAAGCCTATCAAAGGTGTTCAGAAGCCTACCTAGTAGGCTCTTTATCTTAATGATATGTTAGTATCCTTGCATCTTACTAGCTTAAGAAACTTATCTTTTGAATCCAGAGACTTACTCGAAAAGCCATTTTCTTCAGCTTGTTCATTGCTGAAAATTGCTTCAAGCGAGACAATACTGCAGAATCAAGAGGCTTGTCGGGAGCAACACCATCAACCTGGATCCATGGGTGGCCTATGGGAAATAGAATTCTCATCAGCAGCTAAGCAAATGCTCGATCTTCATTTCACAGTTCATGTTGTCGGAGTTCGAAATAAAGGCCATAAAAGGCAAAAACTCACATTGCTTTACGACTCAAAATAAAAAGGAAGCAACTCACACAAAACTTCATGAGCAGTAAGCCGCCTTCTAGGATCTCGAACAAGCATCCTCCTCACCAAGTCTTTAGCACTTTCTGTGACACTAGGCCACGGGTCTGACGAAAAGTCAAGATCCCCATGCAGGACTTGTTCGAATATCCCTTGCTCAGTCTCTTCGTGATTGGTGGAACAAAAAAGGATCATAAAAGATGTGGTTGACAATGTCAGGATCGCAAACATGTTAAGAACATGCAAACACAGGAATCGTAATCTTGAAGAAGGGAAAAAAAAAAAAAAAATCTCACCAGCCCAAAAGGGAGGAACTCCACTCAACAGTATGTAGAGGATAACCCCTGCACTCCAAACATCAGCTTCTTGTCCATAACGCTTTTTGAGAACTTCTGGTGCAACATAATAAGGGCTGCCAACCACATCTGTGAACTTGTCACCTGGAAGAAACATCATTCGTTGTCACTCATGGGAAATGTTTATAGCATTGCTCATGAGCAAAGACTTAAAGAGAGTAACGCATACTACAATTTACACTCTACACTTCTTGCCAAGCCTGTCGCTGTTTTTTCACCCTTCCAATAGATGAGTAATAACTCTACACATGATCCTAGTATTCACATTTTAGGAAAGGAATAACAAGCATGTGATTTAGACCACCTACAATTTACTCAAGTTCTATATACCAAATACACTTGAAATAGGTATGGGTGTTGGATGCAGATTTTTAGGACTTTCCTAATTGGTTCTTCCTGGATACAAGTTACCCTATCATATCTACAAGCAAAGAGCATTCTGAGCAACACAAAAACAGCCGATCCCAAGAAAACTTGAGAGGAGCAAAAACCAGTTGAACACACCTGGTTTGAAGAATACTGACAATCCAAAGTCAATTGTCTTCAGCAATGAATCCTCCTCCTTACTAACAAAGAGAAAATTCTCAGGCTTAAGATCGCGATGCATCACGCCCAGAGAATGACAAGCCTCAACTACACCAACTATAGTCCTAGTAAGCTCAGCGGCCTTTCTTTCAGTATAATGCCCACGTTGAATGATCCGATCAAAGAGCTCACCACCTGCACATAACTCCATGACCACGTGGACGGCCACTGCATCCTCATAAGCCCCCTTGATCGATATAACATTTGGATGCCCCGCCAAGTGGTGCATTATCTGAACTTCTCTTCGCACATCCTCGACATCCTCTTCAGAGATCAGCTTCCTTTTGGCTATAGATTTGCAAGCGAATTCTTTTCCTGTGGCTTTCTCTACACACAAGAAGGTAGTTCCAAATTGCCCTTGCCCTAACTTCTTCCCCAAGTTATAGAACTCCTTGAAATTGGCGGTTCTCCTTTGCAAAACTGAATCAGTCTTCAGTCCTGCACTAGACACCCTCTTCATCTGAGGCTTTTTCTTGGGCTTGGGAGGACTTTCCGGTTTGGGCTCTGGCTTCGGCATTGTTACTGGCTCAGGAGGCTTATTTTGCACCGGCAAAGGCGATTCGGGCTCTTTGGCTGCCTCCTCATTCACAGTCTCCGCATTCGTGTGTACCGAATCATCTGGTAGTCGGGACCGCCACATCGCGGCAGAGACTGATTGGAAGAACCCATTCTTCGTAATGCTCGGTCCCACACAGGTATTGCCCATTAATATATCTACTGTGTAATCTCTAGTAAATCAGTCGATTACCCTTGAACATGAAGATCAAATCACCTCAAACGCTACTAACTACACTCTACGCAAGAACCCGACGTTGGACAGCTAAACAGATCGATCAAGTCGATTCCCACTAGAGCTACCCGGCGTTGACTCTGAATGCGGCGGGCGAAACCCAAGCCCAGAAAGTTTGAGAAGGTTTCGAAAACGCGGCTCGCAACCACGATCCAGAGTCAATCAAGAAGAAACCATCGGTTCAGCTGCATGTATCCAACTCTTCAGTGTTGACAAACGAATAACGGGTCCCTCTATTGACGGAACACGAGCAGAACGATTGATCCAAGAAGTGGGTTTGACCAAACGACGGCAGATAAGGAAGCTCAACTTCCAAGGAAGACAACAGCAGCCAGTAGACGAACGATCAGACAACGTGTAGTAAGACCTTCAAGCTCACCGAAAAAACCGGAAATCGGACCCGAAAATTACCAAGCGAGCAATCCAGAGCCTCAGATCTCGGCCATTCGAAATGGGTACCCACGAAAGAGGGAGGTTAGCTGGGAAGTTCGGGCCTTTTACCGAGTCGCTCCGTTGAAGATGGGAAAGACGAAGCAGAGGCTGGTTTCTTCGGGTTTTTTTTTTTTCTTTATTAGCCAACGAAGGAGTCAAAGGCCGAGCAGAAGAAGACAGAAAGAGAAGTCGAATGACAAGAAACCCAGAGTAAAAGAAGAGAAGTAGAAGAAAGGGAGAAAGGGAGAAATTCTCTTCCGATTTTCTCTTTGCACTTTCTGTGGATAAATTAATGGGCAAAAAGGCCTGCTGATGCCGCGAGCGGACAGGTCGCTCCGTGCCGGTGGTGGCCGGTCTCGGACAAAGACGGGTACGGGCCAACGCGTTTCCGCCGGACATGTCGATCCTCGGACCGGGCGTTCTCGGGGGAGTCGCGTTCTTGTTCGCTCCGCACGACGTGTGTTCCCACCGCGGTCGCACTATGTGGCTTACGTGTGAATCTCACGGTCATCGACTTAGGAATTTTTTGAGATTTGTAAAGTGTTTCGCATTGAATTGGATTGAAATAATGCGGGTCGAATTACCCCGACCGTGATATGGATGTCGGTTGAGTTGGTTGAAGGCAATCTTCGTGTTGGGCTTCGATATGATGGACCTTCAAAGTCGATTTCGATACACGAGTTATCTTATGAAAGAAGTTGGATTTAAGAAGTTTGAATATCGATGAATGGTATGTAGATGTTTAATGGATCTAAAAAAGTAAACTCATTTTGTACGCATTCATTATAGCGTTAGGACCTTTGATCTTAAAATTTATAATCCAAGTTAAATGAGAAAAAAAAAATCAACCCTTTGAATCCCAATCGTTGAAGGTAAATTTTTTCATAAAAATTTTATGTATGGAAACATTTTCTTTATTTTCCAAAATTTATATCGTTTCTACATGAGTTAATAGAAATTATCTTTTTAGGAAATGTGGAAATTGACACCTAAAATTAGGAAAGTGACTTATGATTTTAAAAATTAATAATCATTTTTCAAGATAACTTGGTTGATGACTATAACAACATTGACTTAAAGATTCAATTAAGTCATAAAATAACTTTTTTTTAGGTGAGTAGGAGAACGATTTCTTTTCCTATAAGTAGAAACAATAATTGACTACAAGAGTAGAGCTAGAATTATGGCAACATTATTCTCTATCATTAAATAACCGTGCTTGTGAAATCACAAAGTCCCTTTCAATACACTAAAAATACACTAAAAAGGACTATCTTAATGAATTCGAATTGGGTCAAGTCAAGATCAATCGAGAATTATCTTTCAAATTGTATTGCATGAAAATGAACTTAAGCAAAACATACAAATTCGGTCCGCTTAAATATGAGCCACACAAAATCTGATTACTTTATAGTCCTCACAGCCACTGGTCAAATAAAATCTGAAAGTCCCTTGATTTATTTTTACTTTTGGAGCTGGTATGACATCATATAAGTACAACCAATTTAGGGACCAAAGTGTCAATTTCCTAATATTATATGTAATTTTTAGAAAATTAACCAAAATGTAATACGGTGAAATTGTGGACGTAATTTCCTTCATATCGTCGAAAGTATACAGGGAAACATCGATCGTGGATATACAGCATTGAATTCGAGATTATCTCCCCAATCAATGCACCTGGATATATGTCCTCGGTTGCATAAATATGAGATTGTCTCCCTAGTTAAGCCATAAAAAATCATCGTATGTCCCATTTTAGCAACAAGCTCAGTAAAGGAGATCCAGAAAGAAAAGGGACTCCCGAGCAGTATTCTTGACCGCAGTTTAGAATCTAGCCAATTACATTGATAAAACCTACCAATAATGATCACAATATTCAGTGATCGATTTTCAATTACAATCAAATAACCTTTCTTTTTCGAGCCCATTAAAGAAAACTCAAACTGAAAGTAATGACGCAATTAGTCTCTAATTTTGATTTAATATGCAATGTTGTCCCTGAACATTCAATTTGTCCAATATAATTTCCGAACTTTGGTTCAATATTCAATGTAATCTCTACACTTTTAAGCATTTTCATGCAGTCTATGAACAATATCAAATATTTATTAATAGTTTAAGGACTATATTAAATAAAAAATAATTCAAAAATAACATTTCAAGTTAGAGTCAAAATTCACAAATTACATTGCACGAATTAAAAGACAGACCTGACATGATATATTGGATCCATGTTGGGGGACTAGTGGGGCCATTACCCCCTTCTTTATTACTTTTTGCTCTTATCCGTACAGGGGTCTGTTTCTTTATCCCAAATCCACTGCTGTTCAATGTTTCCGCCCACTTTTGTTTCGCTGGGTGTCGCCTGGTGCGGTACCCTTTGAAATTCCACGCGGTTTCGCTTTCTCCTCCTTCAGTGTGCGTCTGTCGCGGCGGGAAATGGGACTCGTGCACGCCCGCATGCATCGAATGAACATTGGAGAAATTGTTTGATTGCGGAAACTCATCTTGAGTTTTGCAAAGCGATCGGCAACATTGGAACCCTCGCATTATTTCTGTTCCTAAACCATGCTGTCTACCCAGCATGTCGGCTCGAGCAATCTCAAGATCATTTAATAGCATAGGAGACATGGAAAGGGGGAACGAGACCATCTACTCAGCGTGTCGATTTCGTCACATGCATCCATGCCATTGATCTATGTGAATTGAGAGGGTTTTAAAATTTATGATTGATTTGTCGATGATTGAGATTTATTAAAGTATTAATGGGTCGGAGGATCATTGTCTCCTTAAGAGCAAAGGGTGCTTATGGTTTAGCTCTATTTGGTTTGGAGGTATTTTAACTCATCGATTTCCAAAATGTCTCAACCGAAACTCAAGTCAACCCAATAAAATCATGACTCAAATCACATCAATAATTTTAGATGGTCATGAGTTACGATATTGTTAAATAAAAAGTTCGATACTACTCTCGCTATCTATGAATAGAAAACAAAATAAAACACGGCATTTTAAAATAACATTAAAAAGAGCACCATTATTATTGAAGCGATTAATTCTTCATAACATATTAAAAATAGTTAGTTTCAACTATATATATATATATATAATATGTGTGTATACACACACATATAGGCTTGAATAAAAGGGCTTTGAAAGATGGGATTTGAGCATATGAATGGGCTTGCGACAATATGGCCAAGAAAAGGCCATGGACGAGTGGAAGCCTACGAATAAGAAGAATCCAATTTTTTGGGTCATATGATTCAAAACACCAGCTACATGGGCCAAATTAGAGCATAAGCAGTTAAGCACGACTCATGAGATCTTTCTGTGATCGATTAAAATAATGATTAGTTATATCTCTTCAAAAAATTAATCAATTAAAGGCATTTTAACCATATACAACGATTTATGCATAGATGGTTTCATGGATGATAAAAATATTTTTCATTCACATTATTATATAAGTAGCGCAAGCAATTCGTTTTTTTTTCCTATGAAATTGTACTCCGAATCATGGATTTCGAAGATGCACCAATGATCTATATATCATTTTTTTTTTTAGTATTTGCAAATCCATGCTATAAGGCATCATTTGCTTATTCATGGAAGATGGTTTCGTGTCACAACCGCGAATAAGGAAATATTCTTATAAAAGAAACTAACGAGTATTCTATATATATGTATGTATGTATGTATGTATGCATATTCCCATGTATCATTCAATGAATTTAGTCATCCGATCATTGATAATCTATCATAGCTAACCATAAATATATATGCACTCACCATAGGCACAAAGAAAATGCATTAATACGTCACAAATTGTTCACATCACGTAGAACGAAGCACATATTGTAAATGCAATATCTTAATCAACAATTGTGGGACACAATTCGCGGAGAAAGTTCACGATGAGTTGTGGGATTGGTCTAATTAGACATGCCTACATGCCATCATGCTCGTGATCTTAGTATCAAATTAAACAATAAAATAAAGTAAATTTAAATGATAATTAGAGCGCTTATAGCTAAACCCTGTATTCGTTTATATTTTCTCCATTGCTCGTGCCTCTCGGGTTTCGATCCCGGGTCGGATTGGTATCAAAATTAGCCGTGAACGTGTAAAGGGGAGAAGGAAAAGTTCCTTGTATTCATTCATCAAAAGCATAGCCATCGAATGAGGTGGAGTTACACTATTCTGCTAATACTATTGCAACCTTTTTGACTTTAAATAAAGCAAGACCGAATAAAATTTTAAAAAATTAGAAAAATAATAAAATATTTAAAAGAAAGGAAAAAGAACCTTCCTAGCTAAGCTTAGTCGACTGAGATTGGGAGAAGACAAACTGATGGCGGAGCAAAGGCAAAAGTAAAATTTCTGTTTTATCTCTTCCTGTTATTATAATAATATTGTTATCCCATAGTCTTTTATAAATTTTCAGGAGAGATTGTGGGTACTTTTATAATTATTATGCGGAAATAAAAAGGCTACCCAGAGCTTTTTTTTTTTTTTTTTTTTTAAATTAAAGGTAACTCAAGCTGCCTTATATTGGGTAGGCAACAGAGCAGATAACACTATTTAATCCGAAAAATTAGGAAAATTTCGAGTATATCAGGGTGATTTCTACCTATTTGAATCAATTGTCCCTCTTGAAGGTTCCATCCTTCGCCTCTGGCCATTTCACAGGCGTGGATATAGATGGGATGGACTTTCCCGATTTTCGAATAATACAATGGTTTGTGTTTAACGATCGAAATGAATGAATCAAAACTATAGATATACTTTGAAAGCACTTACCATTTTCTATGCATAAGTTATTTCAAAGCAAGTATCTACAATAGTGAATCACACCTCACATTATTTGGATTTTGGAGCAATTGTGTCCACAGTCCCTTTCATCACATAAATATAATTTATTTCTTCTTAACTTTAATCCTACATGCAATTCACATAATTTTTATTGAAATTTTCTGAATAACATTTTGCTCAAATACTAATGAGGGGATTCATGCTTAGAATTAGTGAAAATTGAGTAAGCTGTACTAAGTATGCTATCTCATAATGTGTGAATATTATGTTCAAACCTTTTAGAGATTGTATTTTAACTGCAAACTACCCAAATTTTTAGTTCAAAGTATAACATTTCTAACTAGTTGAGCTGCATTTGTCAAATAATCTTATCAAGTCGAAGAAAATGAAATGGTAAGTGACTTGAGGTAATTGGGAAAAAAAATTCCAAGTCAAGAACCTTTTTCCTTTTATTCCTCGTACGTGACGTGACGAGTAAATACATTATTTTCGGAAATGAACCGCCGACAATGTCCTATGAAGGAGAAATCAATCGTTTCCCCTCATTTTGCGAAATTTATCGAATATTTCAAATTTTCCGAAGAAATAAAAAAAAAAAGAAGGAAAAAAGAGAGAAAAAGAAAAAAATAGCTCTCGAGTCTTCGCCGAGATTGCGAATCACGGCAAGAAACGGAAAAATGGACCCCTCAAAAAAAAAAAAAATCGAAAGAAAAAGAAAGTGCCCTGTGAAATACCATGAGGTAATTTACGTTGCAGAGCTTCCTTCTCTCTTTCCCTCTTCATCATACTTCGGTCCGTACATCATCACCTCTCTTCTCTCTCCAGATTCAGCCCGATCGGCGATTCCGGAGACGCCCGATCGCCGCCGCTGCCCTCCGACCGATGACTCTGATGACTCCTCCGCCGCTAGATGTAATCGCCGTCCTTCCTCTCTCTCTCTCTCTCTCTGTCTCTCCTTCTCCGATTTTGTCACTGGTTGCGACTGCCAATTTGCCCCCCTTCGATCTCTCCCGCGATTCGTTCCCCTTCGCGATCGACGCCTCTCTCTAGCTGCTCGCCGCTTGCCTAGGGCTCGCGTAATCCGATCCGTGGTCTCACGCTTCACTTCTCGTGTGGTGCTTGTCTCTTTTGCAGCAGGAGGACGACGAGATGCTGGTACCGAACACCGAGTTCACCGAGGGTCCTCAGCCCATGGAAGGTACTGTTCCTGGTCTATTTTCCTTTTTTTCTCCTCTTTTTTTTTTTTTTTTTTTTTGGTTTCGGTTCGCAGTGAATGCGTGGGAATTCTGTTACCTCTTCCGGTCGGTTTGCGCTCCGCGCATTGAGGCGAGGGATTTGCATGCTTTCGAGGCTAGCTTCTTGGATGAGGTTTTCTGGAAAGCGAGGGATTGCCGGATCGGTGTTTGTTTCGCTTGATCGTCGAGTGAGCTTGGAGCATTTCGGGAGGGTTGATTATATGGATACTGGACTCGTGTTCCTAATTATAGTTTTGGGAGCTGCATTGAGTGGCTCCGTACATGCTTCATTTTTCTTTTCGGGTAGCCTAGAAATCTGAGGAAAGAGTGGCGAGCAGAAGGTTTGATTAGTCTGTCGCTTGTTGTGCTTGCAGTTTCGTAAAGTTTGGAAACTTGTTACTGTGACATGTAGTTGTAATGCTCTTGGAGGCTGAGTGCTTTGTCCTCTTTTTAGTGGCATATCAGCTTGAGATTTTCATTTGTATATTGTGCGTTATTTCTTGTTTTTGGAGTTGCGTTGTTAATGTTTGGTGTTGGTTTTGTAGTTCAAGCAGATGCTGCAGGTACAGTCGAAACACAAATTGCTGATGATCCCCCATCGGGAAGGTTCACTTGGACTATAGAGAACTTCTCAAGGCTTAACACCAAGAAGCTCTATTCTGAAATCTTTTATGTTGGCGGATACAAGTGGTATTTAGCTTTCTCCAAGTTTCCTTGAAGTTCTATTTTAAACAATCAACAGTTACTTCGGTTTCTTTAGTTGGTAAGATTTTATTTAATCTTATATTTGTTAGGCGAATTCTTATTTTCCCAAAAGGGAATAATGTGGACCATTTGTCAATATATCTGGATGTTGCGGATTCTTCAGCCTTGCCATATGGTTGGAGTAGATATGCGCAGTTCAGCTTAACTGTTATTAATCAGATTCACAACAAATACTCTGTGAGAAAAGGTACTAGCTATATTGATTTCCTTTGGAGTAATTTCCTTTTGCCAATTTAGTTCTTGCGCTTCACTTTGATGCAATAAAGGATTTTTCATTTTCTCATCTGCGTATTTATTAGATTTGCATTCCTATGGATTCCAAAATTGCCCTGTATTTGGACTAAGTATCTGATTAAATTCAGTCTGTGCTAAAGAGTTAGTTGATAAGTAGTCCTCTGCCCGAAGTAACACCTGTGATTGGGGATCTTGTGCTCATAAGTTGTGCTTAATAGTACTAAATGTCATTAAATGCTGAGGTTAATTGGCATTGTCTTTCCATGGTTCTCATATTGGAGTCCTCATATTGTTCTTGTTCTGAATTGAGAAAATATTCTTGAGCTTCATTTTGCAGTCTTTTGATTCTGCAGAGACACAGCACCAGTTCAATACACGGGAGAGCGATTGGGGTTTTACTTCCTTCATGCATCTTAGTGAATTGTATAATCCTAGCAGAGGTTATCTGGTGAACGACACGTGTATTGTTGAAGCTGATGTCGAAGTTCGTAGAATAGTCGATTACTGGTCACATGACTCTAAAAAGGAGACTGGTTATGTTGGTCTTAAGAACCAAGGAGCTACCTGTTACATGAATTCCCTTCTTCAGACATTGTATCATATACCTTACTTCAAAAAGGTAGCAAATGTACTGTCATTCATCTCCTTTTAAAATCATAATTTGGGAGATATTCATCTGGACCTGTGGTTTCAGGCAGTGTATCATATGCCGACGACAGAGAATGATATGCCTTCAGGAAGCATACCGCTTGCTTTGCAAAGTTTATTCTATAAGCTCCAGTATAGTGATACCAGTGTAGCGACAAAAGAGTTGACAAAATCCTTTGGGTGGGACACTTATGATTCATTCATGCAGCATGATGTGCAAGAGCTTAACCGGGTTCTCTGTGAAAAGCTCGAAGACAAGATGAAGGTATGAGTTTTGGTATGAAAAATCTTTGCTTTTGTTGTTATTTATTTGCTGTTCTGGGTAAAAAGGCCCAAGAGAGGACAAAAGGAAATAGTGAAAGGAGGAAGAGATGATAGCAAGCAACTTTTTGTTTCTTGGCAGAGGAAAATAAACGAAATAACTGCATGAAATTTCACTAAGTAATCTATCTTTAAAAAAGTCAAAGTCTCTCCCTTCTCTCCTTGAACTGGTAGTGAGAACCGAGAATGGGATTTTTTCAATTTGTAATTTTTTTCTGGTATTTCCTGACCTTTTTATTACATTTTATAAAGATGGACCGGCCTATATTTGTCCCTAGCTTCAAGTATGCAGACCTGTCCTTTCATCTGTTTAGGGAACTGTTGTGGAGGGTACAATTCAGCAGCTGTTTGAAGGTCACCACATGAACTATATTGAATGCATAAATGTGGACTACACATCAACGAGGAAGGAGTCCTTTTACGGTATGTATTCTTAACTCGTAGTCTCTGAAAACATGGGGAAATTTTGATAATGGAAAGAAATTTATATATAGAAATCAGAGTACATATAGCGTGCCACAAAAAGATGTTCTTGCAAAAAATATCGCTGGGCATTTGATTTTTTTTTTTCCCTAATACAATTTGCTTGGGTGAAAATAGATCTTCAGCTTGATGTAAAAGGCTGTCGAGATGTATATGCTTCTTTTGACAAGTACGTGGAAGTGGAGAGACTTGAAGGTGATAATCGATATCATGCCGAACAACATGGTTTACAGGTGAGACAGCATCAATTATGGTTGCTTCAATTTTCATCTTCTTTTAACCTGTTTATAAAAAACTGTGCATGAATGAAGCGGAGGATAGTTTCTTAGAAGTTCCATGCAGCAATCATAGTTGCAGCCTTCTGATGGTTTTTATGATTAATAATAAAGGGTCATGTTTGTGGTTTTTATTTGTTAGTGGTATTTGTTAGATAGTTGTATATGTTTTGACTGGTGTCGAGAATCACTTCTCTTTCATCCTCTCTTATTTTTCCTTTTACCTG
The DNA here is from genome assembly GCA_014182405.2 of Eucalyptus sideroxylon. Taxonomy (NCBI): domain Eukaryota; kingdom Viridiplantae; phylum Streptophyta; class Magnoliopsida; order Myrtales; family Myrtaceae; genus Eucalyptus; species Eucalyptus sideroxylon. The sequence goes on along the minus strand of CM024554.2, from coordinate 56,484,103 downwards.
GCAATAGCTGTTCTCATGATTATGGAATATGTTGCTTATGCTTGACTGAATGAGTATTGTTGTGATGAAATATGTAACCTTTGAATTTGCATGGGTACTTGCTTGTACATTTGTCAGGATGCGAAGAAGGGTGTACTATTTATAGACTTCCCCCCTGTTCTTCAACTTCAGCTAAAAAGGTTCGAGTATGATTTTATGCGGGATACTATGGTTAAGGTTAGTCCTCAAACTTTTGTTGCCTTGAGCGAAGACTGATGCTGTGTGTATCTTTTATCGTATTGTTAGATAAGAATGTCAGACAGAAATCTATAAGGCAGAGAGCTCGGTTTGATGCTTTTCTCTCGTGAACCATGTAGATTCAGAAATTGGTGCCAAGGGGGTGCTGGCTAATTTAAAAGTCATATAAATGCTACATCATTGACAGGACCTGTTATTGATGTAGACCATTGTAAATGAGCGTTTACATTTTGACTAACTGAGAGATGCAGATAATCACCTTTAATCAAGCGTGTCATTGTCCTCACAGCCCGGGGAAAATTTATTTTTTGGGGGTTCATTCGAGACTGATCAAAAGAAAGATAAGAAGTAACTACCTCATAATGAGGGTAGTCCACCAGGAATAGATTTCAGAGGTTTTTGGACAATTTTATGAAATTAATTCTGATTAAGTCAAGATTTTGTACGGCTTATCTTGTCAATGAAAAGCGTTGAGAGTCAAGAAGATGCATTTCTAACATTAAATTTTACGAAGGAGATTTTAAGCTTCACACGTGCAACATTCTTGTACTTATACTTTGGCTATAGTGAATAAGCTTCACATTTTGCGACTTTTTCGTGCTTTTATTTTGGCTGTTCTGAATGGTTGAGTCCAAATCAGGACTCTGCATGTTACTCAAAAATTTAATTCCATTGATTGCATGAAGTTAGCCCCTATTGTCAATGACATGGAAAATGAGATATCTGTCCTTGGTTTCCTAAGGTTGGAGAAAGCTAATGTGATATCTAACTATTAATAAATTAAGACAAGAAGAACAGTAATAGTACGACTTCTGAATTGCTGATTTGGTTTTTTTAAATCTAGGAATTATGGTGATAGCAAATAGTAAATCTTATTTTGCTCAGTGTCTCTTTTTGCATAAAGACATCTTACATTGCAGAGTAGTCAGGTTAGAACATTTTTTTAAGTTCCACTGGCCCATAAATCCAACTTTTATGAAGTGTATATTCATATGAAGAACTTTTCTGTTTATGTGGGATCAGCTTTACATTCGTATGCAGCATGACGTGCTTTGGGTTGACTTGCATAGCTTTTAGCTTCAACGTTCTGTTTTTGCCACACTGTTGAAGTCACCAGTATTGGGAAACGACTGAAGCATTCAGCTTTAATCTTGCTGTATCAGCTGTAGCTATTGTGTCTGGCCTTTCCGACATGAGAGAATCTGAAACTTTATTTTTAAAATTTTTTTAATCTGACTGAATGAGGAAGAAAATTTCCTGTCTAGAAGTGATCCATTCAGCATTGTGATTTTGAAAGTTGGAAAGCTGGTTGCTTGTAAAAGCTTATCATCATTGTTATCATCGTTGAAGGTTGAATCTGATGTGCTTTTATATTTAGCTTGTATGGAGGTCAATTGGCTTTCTCCTGTTTTTTTGGAATCTAAATTTTATCTTGGTGTTCATTGATTGACAGTAAGTATGACAAGTTATTCGCCTTTCGTGACCGGTTATAGTGACCATTGGATATCGAGTGGAGGGTCTTTAATCGTGCAGCTCTCTATTCTCATGTTTATAGCTCTGTGGTGGATAGCTGATGGTTCTTATGTTTGACAATAAACAGATAAATGATCGTTATGAGTTTCCTTTGCAACTTGATCTCGATAGAGAGAATGGAAAGTATTTGTCACCTGAGGCTGATCGGAGTGTCCGCAACCTGTACACACTTCACAGGTATTACTGACGTTTTGTTTCAGGCTACCTTGTCGGTGGCTGCTTGCAATATTTGTAGCTACTTTATACAAGATATCAAATGCTATACCTGGTTGAATTATCCGAGCATACTCTGCTGATTGAAGAAAAATTCCTGTTTAATTGTGACGTGCTTATGAAGCTATTTTCTTACCCCCCCCCCAAAAAAAAAAAAAAAAAAAAAAAAAAAAAAAAAAGAAAGGAAGGAAGGAAGGAAGGAAAACTTACAAAGCTTTTTCTGTTTCTTGGCTGATTTATTATTTAGTACAGCATCAATTCTTCATCTAGCTTCACGAGAGGAAGATTCTTTCCTCTTCCCTCTTTTCAGCAATAATCCTCCGTTCAGTTTGGGATCCGAGGCTCTCTGTAGCTGTGGAATATTAATTTGATGTATTTAAAAGGATTTAATAAACACATGAAGCTCAAGAGTGGATAGGTGTTTCATTGTTCATAGATTCCTATCGAGTGAAATAAACTTCTATGGTTGATTCTCCTTGATTATCTTTCATTCGCTCAAATTAGATGCATCAATAATTTAAAATATTTTAGTAAACATTCCTAGTTTGAGGATTATCCTTTTGCTGTGATTTTTGCCATGTTTATTCATTAATAAATTATATTATGGCCAATGAGTTGTCATTTTAGTGTCTCAATGCTAAACACTATATTTTGTTACTTTTGGTTGAGCTACTTACAGATAGAAGAAAACATTTGTGTTACTTACTCTTTGCATTATCATGATTCAACAACAGTAGCTAATTTTTTTTTTTATAAATATATTGGTGGCAGTGTTTTGGTTCACAGTGGCGGTGTGCATGGGGGACACTATTATGCTTACATTAGGCCAACCCTCTCAGACCAGTGGTATGCATCACAGTTTTTGAACTTCTAAGTTGCTGTTGTCAATATGACCATTTTATTACTGATCGTCTGTGTGGAAAAGGATTGTTGTATTCTGATTGGCAAAACATGGAATGTGCTGCCACATGCACTTTATTTGTTTCTATCTTCATTTTGGCAATCATGTAACTGCAATTTTGTTATCTGAGGTTCCTTAATATACATGTTGAAGGTTATGCCTCTCGAGTCGTGTACCTGCATGGTGCAACCATGTAATTGATTATTTGCTTTCTTATTTTTCTTCAGATGGCATATTTTACCTTTGATAACTTGGCAAGGTTTGCTTTATGTAGGTTCAAGTTTGATGATGAACGGGTGACAAAGGAAGATATTAAGAGGGCATTGGAGGAACAATACGGTGGAGAGGAAGAGGTATTTCATTCTGGACATTTATTTGATCCCTTCATTTACTTGTTGTTTTGTTCTTGATAGCTTCCTGCTCCGCTTATTGCATTCAACAGTTACCACAAACAAATCCTGGGTTCAACAGTTCTCCATTCAAGTTCACAAAATACTCAAATGCGTATATGCTAGTATATATACGTGAAAGTGACAAGGACAAAATTGTTTGTAGTGTGGATGAGAAAGACATTGCTGAGCACCTTAGGGTAAGGCATTTGCCATCTATTAAAAATGGGGTAACTGAATAGTTATGATGCCAATGATGCCAAAATATGCTTTGTCTCCAGATAAGATTGAAGAAAGAGCAAGAAGAGAAGGAAAAGAAGAGAAAAGAGAAAGCTGAGGCACATCTATATACCATCATAAAGGTAAATGTCTACTGGAGAAATTGCATTTTCTTGTAATGTGGTCCCTTGCCTTGGCTGCGTTCAATTAATGTACTACATCGGCAATGCTAGGTTGCTCGTGATGGGGACCTACACGAGCAGATTGGCAGAGACATATATTTTGATCTTGTGGATCATGATAAAGTACGAAGTTTTCGTATTGAGAAGCAGAAGTCCTTTCAGGTGCTCAAGGTACTCACCGTCTCTACTTTTTGCTCGTAAAAATTGTGAATGAACTCTCCACTTTTTGATTGCAAATTGCAAATCATCTATTTGCAATGTTATCATTACAAGCTTTCTGCCTTTTGAGGATGATGTGCCCTCATATGTTTGGAATGACGTGGGGGTAGAACCATTGCATGAGCATGATGTAAAGACATAATATTTCTTGCTGAAGGGATTTCTGTACCCTCCATGCTTAAATTTCTTGTTCATCAGGATCCGCAACTACCCAACACAAACCAGTATTCTATGCTGTTGATCCTCAATTTTGAGTTTTAGTTTGTAGTTGAAATGATATCAATTGACTCAATGAATATATCTTTTGGCATTTGTTTATTTCACGGGTCAGTCAAAATGGCATAACAGTTTTTTTTATTCATTTTAATTTCCATTAGATTAGAAATTTTCATGAAGCCTTAGATATTATGCTCTATTAGTCTCGTCATGACAGTAACTATGAGGTGGATTTGAAGTCATTTATTCCTAATTAGAAGGGAAGCTGGTATTTTTAAGAAGGCTTTGAACTTGAAGTGGACTAATAAACGATTTGAAGTCACTTAATGTTCTAAACAAATGCTAAGCAGGATAAGGTTTCCTTATTTTCCGACTCATCAATTGTCCTCCTATGTTCATACATCCGTTTACTATGGCTGAAGAGATAGCACAAGAAGAAGGCAGAAAGATGGGTGGATTGAAGTATCTGCATTTCCATCTCTTCTCAAAAGAGGGTATAACCAATATTCTGCAATATAGCGAATCTGTTGGTGGTCCCAATTAGTGGCATTTGGCCAACTACTTACTGGTTTGTGGCACTTTGATGGTTCTGGTTACTGAATTTGATTGCGCAGTTTCCATATGAGTGCATGGAGATGTTTGCAAATCTGCCTGTCTTTAGTTTTTGTTATGGATGTAAATTGCACCTTGAGCATTTTAGTTGAAATCCTTCTGCTTGTTTTTGTTATTCTTTCTACGTTTCTTGAGTACATTCATGCATGTTAATTTGTAGGCATTGAGTCTGCTTGACTTAGGTTTCTCCAGTGCTTGTTGTATCTACATTATGCTGTGGTGATGGCATGTAAATTTGGGTGTTGATATGCTTTGAGTCTGTGACGGATCTGTCTCATGTTTACTCCACAATAGGTGATCGTGGATGTCCTTACTTTTACTCGCCCTTCTCCTTAGTTCTGTTAGATGACCACTTGCTGCAGGTGTTCATATACGGCATCCTCTTAAGGTCAAACTGCATGGCATTCTGGCATCCCGACTTTTAAAATACCTTTTTGTTCTCCTCTTTTTGTTGTATTATCTAATTTATGTTTCTTCTTAGGCGGAAGTTTTTAAAGAGTTTGGCATACCTATTGAATGTCAACGGTTCTGGTTGTGGGCAAAGCGGCAAAACCATACATATCGTCCTAATCGGCCACTGTTACCTCAGGAAGAAGGACAATCCGTGAGCATTTTATTTAGATTTTGAGCCTTTTTTTCCTCACTTCGTTAGGTCATTCTCCTTTCTAGTTGGGCCTCTATTTTTTTTTTTTTTTGCCGTGATTGCAATATATATACTTATCACTTCAATTTAATTGGTTTGCTTTGTGTAAAACTTCTTTTAGTCATGCTGGGGCTTAATAGGAGGTTGATAGAAACTAGAAATGCTGACTTCATCAATGTGTTGTGATAAGTTGGTTAGCATTTTCAAATTGTTAGATCTTGAATTAACACTTCATTTAACACTTTGAGTTGTGTTGCGACATCTATATTTTGGTGGGCACAGGTTCTGTTAGATTGAGTCAAATCTTTTTCTTGTCAAGATAAAATATCATATTTTTGTTTTGGCTGCTCCTCTTATGGTCGTGTATACTATTGTAGTTTGTGCTCTTAGGTGATTTTTTAACTGTCACTTGTGTTGGAAGTTAGTGGGCTGATTTAGAGAGTACCTTTTAGTTGGGCAAAACGTCCACCTCTCTTCTGAGTGTTATTACAAAGCAATATGATTTGTAGGATGACATTATATTTAAATGCGGTGCACCACTTCTCTTAACAAGGTAAGTCTGGACTGCTGTAGGTTGGGCAATTGAGAGAAGTATCCAACAAGCAAAGTGCTGAATTGAAACTGTTTCTGGAGGTAGAATTGGGGCAGGTAATCTCATCTTGTCTACTGCATTGTACTTCTCTTGAGGTTGGGTAGCGATTTTTTTTTTCAGTTATTCTTTTAAGCAGTGAATCCATAGTTATTATTGACTTGACTCACTCAAATAGATCCTTATAGATGGAACTTCACTGATTTTGTAAATTATTCAGGACTTGCGCCCTGTGCCGCTGCTGGAGAAGCTTAAAGAGGAAATTCTTCTCTTCTTCAAGCTCTATGACCCTTTGAAAGAGGAACTTCGGTACTGAAAATTTCTGGAATGTTATTTATATGAATTAAGGAGGGACGCTTATGCTTTCTCTTGTGTTTAGGTACGTGGGAAGGCTCTTTGTAAAAGTAAATAGTAAGCCAGCTGAAATACTTGCAAAACTAAATGAAATGGCTGGTTTCTCTCCGGATGAAGAGATTGACCTTTTTGAGGTTTGTTTGTCTTTATTGATTATCTGCATTCTCTTTGTACTTGGTTGTATAGTTGGTGACTGTTTCATAACCGTGTTCAGGAGATCAAATTTGAGCCTAATGTCATGTGCGAACATGTTGATAAGAAGCTCACTTTCCGTGCTAGTCAGGTATGTCTTGGATGCACTGAATTATCTCCTTTTTGGACTCTTAATTAAATCAAAACTTCCTACTTTGGTTATGTAGTTAAAGTCATTGTTTATCTGATTCATTCTTCACATCTCTCTCTATAGCTTGAAGATGGAGATATAGTTTGTTATCAGAAGTCTAAAGCTAGCAGTGCTGAACAATATCGCTATCCTGATGTTCCAGCATTTATGGAATATGTGCACAATCGACAGGTGGATAAAGATTCTCCTCATTCTTCTTTTTTACCTTCGCCTTTTTAATTATCTAAAGAAAACTTCCACCAATGGTCACCTGGTCATGCTGGCTAATTTTGTTTTCAAGGACTAATTGAACTATGGTAACTGGCCCAGTTTATGTTTCTCATTCCTCTTGTTGCCAGAGGGCATTAATTCATGATTTGGTAATGAGTGATTTTACTATTGAGTTGACAATGGTTCAGAGTAACAGTGTGAAGCCTTTGAATTTGACTATTTTAAGGAATTTTCAATAGCATAGAGTCAATGTCAAATCTACTCCAAGGGTTGTGATTCTTGGCTTAATTTTGTACTCTGTTTTACATATATTTTATAAGTTTGACACAAGTGCATTACCGTGTGGTGCTAGCTACTAATGTGTTGTGACATTCATTTGTCCAATCCCAGGTTGTTCGTTTCCGATCATTGGAGAAACCCAAAGAGGATGAGTTCTCGCTTGAGTTGTAAGTTCGTGAATTGAATATATTTGATCTATGATAGTTGCCCAAGGAAGGGGTAGGCCGCTTGAATGGCATGATGACTGATTGACTGATACAAACGTACATAACCTTCTTCTGAAAATCATGGGTTTATTTGAGAAGGCAAAAGATGTAAAATTTTAGAAAATGGATTCAAATGCTAAATGATTGGTACAATTAATTTATTAGGACACAAATGGGGACAGATAAAATTTCATTGTGATAATATACTTACATTATAGAAGGAGATATTCAAAGTGCCAAACACTAATATATGATTAAAACTAAGGGTAGTTTTGGTTGTACTCAATAAATTCTTGTGATGAATTAAGTGAGTTGAAGACAATAAAAAACTAATGTTATTTTTGTGTCGTTTGTCATAACAACTTAGTTAGAATTGAATGTATTCAGACAAGTGAAACTAAAACTGAACACAAAATTATCTTGATTCTATATATGCATGTGCAGTTATTTTTGTGGACAATGGGTGTTACTTTGATAGGTCTGTCTCCCCCACTTTCCCACAATTTTCTTCATGTATCAGCTCTATAATCATTTCCCAAATGAAAAAGCTTCACAATGAACAAACTTTAGAAGACTCGTAAAGCTTCTTGTCAAACAGTATTGAGATCTATGTTAGCTTATCAGAGACTTCTAACTTTTCTAATATTCTACTTTCACATCGCATTACTGGAATTCAGTTTTTACAAAGAAAATATTATGGAGTGTTTGGTTCATCCTTATCACGAGCCAGAAAGCGCATTTGGCCTTTTCATGAGTTTCTACATGAATTTCTACATATATTATTACAAAAGAAACTTATGTTGCTTTAAATGTTAATTTCGTCACGTTTCAAAAGATTTGAGGTGCCCCATTTAAAAATCTGTTTCCTATTCTAAAAGTTAGAGGAAAGCTGTACAAACACCTTGTTTTGGGTAAATCCCACTCTCTCTCTCTCCTTTGAGCCAAGTGCGTCTTGTCTGCATAGATGGGGCCATAAAAGTGGGGTCAAGGGCTGCGATAATGTTTTCAGATTTTTTTCCACTTTTAATTTTGTAGGTCGAAGCTTCATAACTATGATGATGTCGTGGAAAGAGTGGCCCACCATCTCGGTTTAAATGATCCATCCAAAATTAGGCTAACGCCTCATAATTGCTACTCCCAACAACCTAAACCTCAACCAATCAAGTATCGAGGAGCAGAGCACTTGTGTGACATGCTTGTTCACTATAATCAGGTTTCCTTAAGACTGGTGTAGCTTTTGGGAGTTCTTTCAGGTTTATTTGTTATTCTGTAGACCTTTGTGTTGTGGGAGCTGAAAGGGACTTTGCTTGTCTTTTATGTTGCTAGACTTCAGATATCCTTTATTATGAAGTCTTGGATATCCCCCTGCCTGAACTGCAAGGTTTGAAAACTCTGAAGGTGGCTTTTCACCATGCAACTAAAGATGAAGTGAGTGCAGTCTTCAAGATTTACATTTCTATGTTTACTTTCTATGTCTGTTTCCCTAGCTTGGTCCTCTATTAAAAGTGATCCCCCTAATAGGACCTTGTATTTTCAGGTTGTTATTCATTCCATAAGGTTGCCAAAACAATGCACTGTTGGCGATGTTATAAATGACCTTAAGACAAAGGTAATCCAAGAATTCTTTTTCTAAATATTTCTGCTTTTAAAGTCATAAATGTCGTGCTTGATCAGTTCAAACTTCAAATTCACATCATGTTTATATTTGCAAGCATGAAGAGTATTTCCACTCTACATTACTTATCTAATTCATGTCTGCAAGGTCCATAATTCTTTCTTGCACATGTTCAGGAGGATTTTGGCTCATTTTACTAATTTCTCATTCATGCAGGTGGATTTATCCCATCCGAGTGCCGAACTGAGGTTGCTTGAAGTTTTTTATCACAAGATCTACAAGGTCATTAATGGGACCCTTGTCAAAGTGTTTGCTGTTGGAGTTGATTCTAATCTTTGTGTGCTATTTAATTTTCTTTTCCTCATTGAGAATTGCAATTATGTTGCTTGCAGATTTTCCCACTTAATGAAAAGATTGAGAATATAAATGACCAATACTGGACTTTGCGTGCAGAGGAGGTAACTTGCAAACTATGTTCATAAGCATATCCCTTCTGCTATTAAACTGCTCCTCCTCACACAGAATTTGTTGTATGTCCATCCGGTTTTTAACTTTTTCCTGAATCTAAATTTTGTTTTAATCAGTGGAACTTTGGAAGGTAGGTAGAAAAGCATATTAGATTGAGTATTTATTTATTTTTTTTTTTATGACAAGCAATCTTGTGTTATTTTGCACATTGTTGATTCTGTTGATGGTCGCCCTTGCTTATGAGATCAGTTGTCGGTTTATCTGGGTGGTTATTAGGTTCCTGTATTATGTTAACATCACACTTCATCTCTGCAGATTCCTGAAGAGGAGAAGAACCTTGGTCCTCATGATCGTCTTATTCATGTTTATCATTTTATGAAGGATACTACTCAAAACCAGGTGATGATGAGTGGACAGGCATATTCTTCCTTTGGACACTACTCAGATTTTTGATCTCATGCAGTTCTTCTCCATTGTGCCTTGTAATGCTTGGTATTGAATCATTTTTTATTTTTTTATAGGTTCAGAATTTTGGGGAACCCTTTTTTCTGGTTATCCATGAAGGCGAGACCCTATCGGATATTAAAGCTCGTATACAGAAAAAACTGCAGGTTCCAGATGAAGAATTTGCAAAGGTACAGTGTGTTGAGGTTAAGGTAAACTGGCTCATAACGTGCTCAATTGATGAGCTGAGATTTACTGTCAGGGTCGGCACTCTTGATGGATAGTACATAATGCACGTCATGCCTTTCTACTCTTCTTTTCATGATTCATCCCTATCACTGGCCATCACATGATTCTCTCTTTTTCTTCTATAATGTGTCAGTGGAGGTTTGCATTTCTGTCATTGGGTCGTCCGGAGTATCTTGAAGACACTGATGTTCTTTCTACTCGTTTTCAGGTTCTCTATCTCTCTTTCTCTCTCTCTCACACACACACACACACACACAGAAAAGGAAATCCGACCATTTGTCTTCATGCTTTCTTTAATTAAATGCAACTTTTGGAGTCATTTAATGACTACTGCTCTGTGATTTCCTAGAGGAGGGATGTCTATGGGGCTTGGGAGCAGTATCTTGGACTGGAACATACTGATAATGCTCCAAAAAGGTCATATGCTGTCAATCAGGTAGTTTTTCACGAGCTCTGTGTTTTTTTTTTTTTTTTTTTTTCGGGTAAAGGAATTAGGATATGGGTGATGAAATGATACGCAAAGGACATATCTTTGAGGATCTATTCTCCCTTGCTTAGGTACTAGATGCTTTTTCCGAAATAGTCTATTGTGCATGATCAAATTCTGACCAGTGCAATGAACATCGAAAAATTGCTGTTTTCTCTTGGGGACTTAAATGAAGGTGGGTAATGGCATGTTTGATCCGGTTCCCCCCCCCCCCTTCCTCTTTCATATGCTTATTTGATAGCTGGGAGTGATACCGATGAGCCTTGGTGGCCTTTACTGAAAGGGAACGTGTTATAGATACAACCCAGTAAGGTTGCATTGATGGTTCAAGGAACAGGTTTTTTTTATTCTTTTTTTAGGAACAGAATTGAGTTGTGTGGTTTAGGTGCATAGAATGAGTTCGTATTCCGTCTAACACCAAGTGCAAGCAACCTTACAACCACCACTGCCTGGCCTCAGTTACATTTTATTTGTATCCAATCCGCCTAAAGTGGGTTCCCCTTATTTTGCTCAAAGCTTCAACACTGGCCGTCAAATTTGCCTTCACACTTATCCTTGTCATCCTAAGTTCTTGCACTATACTTTAATTGGTCTGCCTCATTGCCCTTTTCTGTTATCATTCTGCTTTAGTTTGCTCGTCTTATCGCGTAGGATCTGCCCTTCCTACCTTTGATAGCCACGCTGATTTTCCATTGACCTGCTACTCTAACCCCACTATAACAATTTCCTAAGATTTTAAAATTTGCAATGGAGAGTCTTATGGCATTGTCGATTACTTCTACATGATGGAATTATTTGGGCTAGATAAACAAAAACTGGATTAGTGTGACCTCTATGCAATAGCAGCGGATTGAAAATCTCCTTTTCCCTCTGCCAAATAAAGAAAATTCATCTCATAAAAAAATGGAAAGAAAAGAAGCTTATGAGAATGTTCAATTTTGCAGAATCGTCACACGTTTGAGAAGCCTGTGAGAATCTACAACTAGAAGCCAAGCCTCCGCTAGTTCATTGGATGTGTTGAGGGCAGTGACATCTCACGTTGTCAGGAAGGAGCTCCACATGTTCAAGCTTAGACTCTGCCATTGGAAGAGCTAGTGGTGTATTATGGCATGGTGCTGAAAGGACGTGATTGATGGATTATGATAATCTCGATACTGGGCCTTCTTTTGCTGACCTTTAGGCATCCCTCTCTGAGATGAGGTTGGTGGGGTTGGTTTACTACATTGTAATCGATGAATACCAATTTTGGGGTGGGTGTTGTATAGAGGGTATAGGTGTGTGTTCTTAAATTTTCAATTTGATTCTTTGTTTGTGTCTATGCCCCGAATGTATTAGTGTATGGGGGGTTTTGTAAAATTGTTAATGTAGGATGCTGGTTCTTGTCTTCCAAGAAAAGCTTTACAGTCGGCCTGCAGAATTTGCCCCACCACCGATCCTCTCGACAGTTAGCTTGCTGTAAAAGAGGTGGTTTGGTCATTCACACTGCTTAAGAATTCTTAATGTCATCATGCCATACTAAGATAGCAACGCTCCAGCATGTTCAATAGTCTTGAATTTTTAGTCTGCTGCTTTTAGATCTTTTGTGCATATGAATTTGATACGAAGGCGCAGGTAGATCTATTCGGGCCTTGGTCATCTGAATCGAAGATGATCGAAGGTGACCATACGTTCAAGTTCAAATTTGATCCCCTCGGTTGCTAGGTGCGGTTCCGCTGGAGTGAAATCACTAGTACCGTAGACCACGAAGCATATTTATGCAGAATTAGGTCTAAGAAGGTGGCAGGTGGGCCTCAAGTCGACTGTTGATTGACCGGGAATGTTCTCGTCGTCAGCAGTTCTAATTTGTCGTTTTACGTAACCATGATCACCGGCAAATTAGGTTGGTGCAGTGAGAAGGATGACGAGGCCTATGGAATGGTGTTGCGGTGGGTCGGGGTGGTACCATTTTTCGAGTTTCCATTTTCGAGTTTCCGGGTGATGGTTGAGAGATGTATCGATGTCGCAGAGCATGGTTGAGAGATGTATCGATGTCGCCGAGCATCCTCGAGAGCTGATTTAGGCCTTACGGTCGAACCATTACGTGCTCTGCCTCCACCCAGTTATAAGAACAGATTTTTCACACGACATTGCAGGTGAACGCGAGTTGAAATTTTGCGTCCGAACGCAAGCAAAAGAATTGCACATATAGTCATTACACCTTCTACTACTACCGACTTATCCTGTTGACGGTGTTGCGGGTAGTTGAGTTCTTATTTATTAGGAAACAAGTCATCAAAAATTTTAAATTTTACTTAATATGACAAATTTATTTTGAATTTTTTTGTGATACAAAAACTTCAAACTTTATCGGCTTTAATATATTTACCCCATTCTATCGTTGAAGGGCATTTTTTGTGTTTTAATTTTTAGTTTTTTTCTTTTCTTTCCTTTTTTTTTTTTGCTTCTTCTCTCTTCCCTTTGCCATCGGCGGAGGGAAGCTGGCTCGGGTGAGGGCGGCCCTCATTGGTGTCGGAGGAGGGTCGCCCTCGCCCCACCATGGCCAGTGGAGAGAAAAGAGGAGAAAAAGAGAGAAAAAAGAAAAAGAAAAATTAAAAGATGAAAATATCCTATAGTTTGTAGTAAATGTGTCACGCGAGTATAAGTTTAGATTTTTTTGTGTCACAAAAATGTCATAGTTGATGAAGTTAGGGATTTTTTTGTGTCATAAAAAAAGTGTGAGATAAATTTGTTACAGGTAAAGCTTATGACTTTTTCTTGGCATTTTTCCTATTTATTATCCACCAATAACTTTCAGCATTTTTCCTATTTATTATCCACCAATAACTTTCAGCCCACGTGCACTTCCTGTTCACCACACACCCCAATTCCAATTGAAACCAGACTCACCACCTGGCTATCAAAGAGTCATCTTGGCCGCCGCAGAGAAACACGCTAGGGAAGGGATGGTTATATCGACGATACTGAATTTCATATACCCGCCGCCTCCGTCGCTGTTCACGACGGCCATGTCGGTGGTGACTGCGGCCTCGATGGCGAATGCGGGCTTGTCGGAGGTGAGAGGAGTTCACCTGCAGTACTCCAAGTTCACCCTCGCTGCCAACAAGAAAGTCCCTAGCAGGACCGGGATGTTCGTCCTCTATTCGCCAGCTTTCCTCGCAGGCCTCGCTTCCTTCGCGATCTTCCCCGGTGGGGGCCTCAGGTTCCTGGTCCTCCGATCGGCGATCTCCCTCCATTTCTTCAAGAGAATCCTTGAGGTAAAGCTACAACTTTCTCTCTCTCTTTTCTATTGCTTCTCCAAAGCAACCTTCGAGGCCGTTTTGGTTTTGGACAGATTTGATTATGTCTTTGGTTTTTGCACTCTAGAGGGATTTGTTCGTTGAGCATACAACTGCCTTGAGGCACTCTTCAAGGATACGAAACCCTTCCTTCTTTGAAATATGTTAGCACTAGAGAGTTATTTGATATGTGGAATTCAGATTTGAAAACCCTTTTGAAAGTGTTGCAAAATGAAAAGGAAGCAGGGAATCCGGCAACTTGTATAACTTCTCGAGCAAATTCATTTCAACTGTAAAACTTTTCCTCAGGTCTTGTTTGTTCACAAGTTTAGTGGAGGAATGGGTGTGGACTCCGTGGTGCTCATCTCTTTCAGCTACTTCCTCTCAACCGCGACATTGATCTACTCCCAGCACCTGTCCCAGGGTCTTCCCCATCCACCGGTCGACCTGGTTTATCCGGGAATAGCGCTATTCCTGGTCGGGATGGCTGGCAACTTGTACCACCATATACTCCTCTCCAGGCTTAGGCGAGAGGGCGACAGAGAGTACAGGATCCCCACGGGTGGTCTGTTTGGCCGGGTCATTTGCCCGCACTACTTCTTTGAAGCCATAGAATTTGTGGGGATTTCGTTCATTGCCCAGACGGTTTATTCTTGCTCCTGGACTCTGGGCATACTTTTCTACTTCCTGGGCAGGAGTCATGCCACCAGGAGGTGGTACACTTCCAAGTTTGAGGATTTTCCTGAAGATGTCAAGGCTCTTATTCCATATATTTTCTGAACTGCTGAGAGTGGTGATTGGAAGGACACTGGTCCATTGGATTTCCGTTTAGAAAGAGTCATGCGCAGGCTTATACCCGGTGTTTCAATCTGAGTAAGATTGACGCATAATAAATTTTTGAGTTGCTAGTGATATTGATATGACATCTTGTACCTTATTAACGATCTACTCAATTACAGAAAAAGTTTACTGATGTGGTCCATCATTGCTTAAAAAACTAAATTACAAAGAAAACAGGCTTTCGATTAATCTTTTTTGACCTTTTATTTTATGGTTTGCATCGTGTATGCAAGTAGAACGCAATTAGAACAGTGTGAGGAAGTTTATTTTTATGATATATGTATATAGAATCGTATAAAAAGTCTCGTAGATTCAAAACAGTAACTAACTCGTCGATATCCACAGTTTAATTACCGCTAAGAAAATAAAGGATAATTACTTAAAACCCCCACAGATTGGGCATCGTTGCACAATAGCCCCTGGATTTTTAAAAGTTTTAAAGTACCGTTCTCAACTGGGCCACCATAATACAATAGTCCAAAACGTTTTAAAGTTAGCGATTACCCTCTAAATTTTGTCTTTCGTTGTAGTCGTTAGTTTTTCTATTGCATAGCCGTCAAATATCTCCTGAAAATGGAGCTATTCAATTTTCTTGACAAAAAAGGCGCCTCTATTACATGGTTAATAAAGTTAAAAGAACAGAGAGGATGCATGGCTCATGAAATTAAGAATATTTAAGAGATGTTATTTTAGCAAAAGAAATTGAAGGAGCGATATTTTACTACTAAAAGACAAGGCAGATAATGGATTAAAGAATGTTCATTTTCTAAGTAAGAAAGCCTAAAATAAGAAGAACGAAGAAGGGCTTCCACTACACGGTCAGTAATAGAAGAAGGAGCAAAGAGTCTGCTGTAGCAAATCTACTTTCGTGTAATACTTAACAGCTAAGCTGACGAAAAATTAGAGACTACAATACAAGTCAAAGCTTAGAGGGGGGAAATCAGTAGTTTGTCAAAGTTATAGGACAATAATGCAATGGCACCAAAATTGAGGGAGATAGTATGTAACTTTTCAAAGTTCGGGAACAATTGTACAACCATACTAAAAATGTAGGGACATTTTTGAGCATTTAGCCCCAAAACATATTCTCTTTTAAGTTCAATCAAGCTGGGTAAAAAACATGTGAATGATATCCAGTATGGATCTCATTTTGTCTAGTCTGAGTGGTGTCCACCGACCGGCAAGCGGGTGTGCACCATCTTCAATGCCCCGTCTTCAATAATACTCTCATGCCTATCGCTTTCCATCTCGAATCTCATAATACTATCATAAAACCGTCTGGTTTTAATTGTTCTAATATTTGTAGAATCTCAATTACATGTCGATGCTCTTTCGCTTTTTCTGATTTCGGTTTTTTGATGTTCTGCACGGAGGTCGCTAAGGAAGAGCTGAGAACGGTTTTTTGCATTTTTAGTACATGAAGCTATGCTATAGATTGGTTCAATTGCAATTTACCCACGACTTAAGTCTATCACCACATGAGATAAGAAATTGAATTGTATATAAGTGGGTGGTAGGAGCATTTTAGCGGAAATGTGTAGAATTGTATGGCTGATAGATTGGTCATAAGAATTATATAGGAAGCTGGTTTTTTCTATGATTGTCTAGAGTGGTAGCGACATTTTGCTCTTTATTATGACAGACCGTTGTATCCCTTTATAAATCATTATAATGTAAAAACAATTGAAATTTAGACGTTCTAATCCAAGTCATGCATTTAAATCAACGATTGAAGAGAGCATCCAGCTGAGCTTTGGCTTATTTTTGTTCTTCCAATGCAACAAGCTATTCATGATTATGTACCGTGATGTCGGTGGTGCTATTCGAGTACTTTATGAATCGATGGTATTATGGTGGTAGTTGGTGCAGCTTTCTGTCTTCAGTTTTGTGGGTGAGAATTGAAAGACAGCTGGCCATGACAGCTACATCGGATCGAAAACGACGGTAAGTGTCCTGGCTGGCCGATCGGGGCGTCCGAGTATTTATGACATGCTTAAGAATGAAAGCAAAATAATGACACGGATAGGAAAATCCGTTTTCAGAGAAGGTGACATTTTCTATATATGGAAACTGCAGATGTGGGCATAAAAAGGGAAGCCTCGGACACAGTGGCCAATTAACCAGCTTTTTCTTGGGTTTTTTCTGCTGCATACTATCATTCGAGAAAATATTAGGTACCTCTAAATTAGCCAGCACAAAGGATCTAAAATGACGACACGTATCCGAAGTGGGCTCATACGTCAGACTTTCTTGCATGCACTCTCCTCTCTCTTCTCTCCTCTTCCCTGTCTTCACGTCTCTCTCTTTCTCTCCCCTTCGCCTAACGCCTTTTCCCTTCTCCGACTTGAATTTGAGCCTGACCTCAGACACACCGCCTTTGCTTGCCTCCATCTTTGCCCGCTTCTTCTCTGACCTTCAGGCGCTGCCGCCTCCTGTTCAAGTCCTCTCACATCCTCTACATTCACACCTGCGTCGACCAGGAGATCGAGGTCCTACACGCGTCGATGAACCACGCCATTGTCTCCACCTCACCATTGGCCTTGAACCAAACCCAGATTTGAGGTCGAGCTGAGCTCTAGATCACAAACCTAGGGCTCACTCCACCTTAGATCTAAAATATGAGGCTCAAGTTTGCCGGTCAAGCTCGAGCTCGATAGTGGAAGATTGAGACGGCAGCAAGGTGGTAGACTGAGACGAGCAATCAAGTTATAAAATTTGTCAAATTGATTGATTCATATTCTAAAGTTATCATTACCATTTAGACTAATGAAAAAATGCTGACATTGCTTTTTTAAATATTTTTTCTCTCTTACATCATGATAACGTGGCTTCAATAAAATATTTTTTTTTTCAAAAAACAAAAAAAATGAAAAAAAAATGAAACTACGGACAAGGGTGATAGGCCCTTGCCGCCGCCACCCCGTCACTAGAAAAGGCTGGTGAGGGTCATTGGGGCCAGCAGCCCTTACCGACGGTAGGCAAGGGCCCCCATGCAAGGGTTGCCAACCCCAGCTAAGGCTTTGGCCGACCCCTATAGGCCCTTTTTGCAATGGGGGCAGAAGTGACAAGGGCTTGCCGCCCTTGCCTGTGGTGGCCAGGGCAACCACGATCCTTGCAACTATTTTTTGTTTGCAATTTTTAAAAATTATTTAACTTTTTTTTTAGTTTTTTAGTTTTTATTTAAATAAGATTTAAAGTAAAAAGTGATTAAAAAATGTCATGCAAGAAAATAAATTAATTTAAAATTTTCATTAGCATTTTCCTTTAGATAAATTGACAGTGCTATTAAAAGAACTCAATTACATTAATTTGAGAAATTTTAGGATTTGGTTGCATTTTTTATAAGTTTTAGGACTTATAGTATAAAAAAAAAAATGAAAAACAAAAAATAAGACAAAACAAAAGAGAGAGAAAATGGGTCGGGCGGAGGAAAGAGATAGAGCAAGAGTGTTGGAATATAATACACAGATATAACAAAATCTTGCAATTTACGTTAATGCGAAATTACTAGAGAAATAAACGAGAAATAATAAGGATACCAAAAATTCACGTGGTTCGGTTTGAGTATCGGTACCTACGTCCACGGAGAGAGCCAACAATAAATAATCTACAATAATTGGAGAATCAGAATTTACTATTACTCACACGCTCAAGTGTTTTTTCCATATCTAGATTTAACCCAAAATTCAAAGTATTTATAAACTCACTGCACAAAAATCACCACGTGTTCAAGCTCAAATGAAAATGCTATACATATGTCAAAACAAGAACGTCGTCTTTTTTTTTTTTTTTTACGTACCTATCTTCTTCGTAGGCTTCAGCAAGCGGCGCACCTTGAGTTTTTTAACGTGCAGAGGGCTTCGGCAGCTTCACTCTTCTACGAAGGGTCCACATCCCTTTTATATGTGTTCCTTCTGTTTCATGTGCAGACTCTTTCTTTTGTTTGCATGGCCGAAAAAGAAATCCAGGCGTGAAAGTTGTGTGCGCCGGCCTTGACTTTTGGGCCTCACCTGGATAACGCTTACGTAGAAAAGAAGAAATTCGTTTCTTCTTTTTATTTCCTCCTTTTTGTAATCCTTTTGCGGAGACGGACGAAGTTTCCTCTATTTAAAAATTTTTTATCAATAAAATTCAATTTAACGAATCGTCATCTATATTCAAACTCGAGATATTAATTTAACGAAAAGGAAGAGAGGGTGAGGGAAGAAGACATTAACTTGTGTGTTGCGTGCGTGTCACAGGATCAATGGATGTTTTTTTTTGGCTGAGTTGGCCTCAGAGCTGTAGCCACGAGAAAACTGTGAGTTCTCATAATCAACTTACGTAATTCAGTTCACTTGTTCATTCCCGTTCCACCACATGCCGCAGTTCCAACCCAAATCACCACCCGCTTATTAAAGAGTCATCATCGCAGCTGCAGAAGAACACATTAGAGAAGGGATGGCAATGTCGACCGTACTGAATTTCGTATACCCACCGCCTCCGTCGGTGTTCACGACGGCTGCGTCGGTGATGATCGTGGCCTCGCTGGCCATTGTGGGCTTGTCGGAGGCGAGAGGAGTTCACCTGCAGTACTCCAAGTTCGCCCTCGCTCCCAACAGGAAAGTCCCGAGCAGGACCGGGATGTTGCTCTTCTACTCGCCGGCTTTCCTCGCGGGCCTCGCTTCTTTCTTGATCTTCCCCGATGGGGACCTCAGGTTCCTGGTCCTACGATCAGCGACCTCCCTCCATTTCTTCAAGAGAATCCTCGAGGTAAAGCTGCACTTCTCTCTTTTCGATTACTTCTTCCAAAGCAATCCTCAAGGCCGTTTGCGAAACCCTTCCTTCTTAAAAGTATATTTGGTACAAGAAAATGAGATATGTCGTTCGAAATTGTAAGACATAAAATTGTTTCATCAGTCTGCGCAGTTTAAAGCTTTAATTCCGATTTGGAAACCCTTCTTGAAATGTTGCGAAATGTAACTTTAGGACGACTCTTTTCGGTTCTCAAATGAAAATAAAAAGGCGAATCCTGAAGAACTAAACTGGCCTAAGCTTCTGTTTCGCTCCTGTAGTTTCTCGAGCAAATTCATTTCAACCTAGTCCTTTTCTCAGGTGTTGTTCATTCACAAGTTCAGTGGACGAATGGGCATGAACTCCATGGTGGTCATCTCTCTCATCTACTTCCTCTCAACCGTGTCGCTGATCTACTCGCAACACCTATCCCAGGGTCTTCCAGAGCCACCGGTGGACCTGCTCTATCCGGGAATAGCACTTTTCCTGATCGGGATAACCGGCAACTTGTACCACCATATCCTCCTCTCCAAACTGAGGAAAGAGGGTGAGGGAGAGTACAAGATTCCCAAGGGTGGACTGTTTGGCTGGGTCATTTGTCCACATTACTTGTTTGAGGTCATAGATTTTGTGGGGATTTCATTCATTTCCCAGTCAGTATTTTCTTGTTCCTGGACTCTGGCCACATTTTTCTACCTTCTGGGCAGGAGTTATGCCTCCAGGAGGTGGTACACTTCCAAGTTTGAGGATTTTCCTGGAGATGTCAAGGCTCTTATTCCATTCATTCTCTGAATTGATGAGAGTGGTGGTTGGAGGACGCTGGTTCAATGGATTTTCGTTTATAGAAAGAGTCATGTAATGTTTCATTCTGAATAAAATTGACACGTGAAATTGTCCAAGTTGCTAGGGACATTGATATGACATCATGTGTCTTATTAATGATCCACTTAATTACAGAAAAAAAAAAGTTTGCTAGTGCGGTCCATCATTGGTATAAAAAAACAAATTACAAAGAAAAACAGGCTTTCGATTAATCTTCTTTGTCCTCTTATTTTTTTATTTACGTCCTATATGCAAGTAGAACGCAAGTAGGACAAAGTGACGGGGAATTTATTTTTGTGATACATGTATATAAAATCGTATAAAACATCTCCTAGCCTCAAAAGTAGTTATTAACTCTTCGATATCCATAGTTTAATTTCCCATGAAGAAAATGAAGAATAATTACTTAAAATCGTCATAGAGGGAAAAGTATCAAAAAAGTTCTAGACCTATGTCATTAATATCAATTCAGTTTTAAAATTTTAATTTAATCAATTAAGTCTTAAACCTTTTCATATTGATACCAATTCAGTGGCAGAAGTCCAGCACAAGTGCCATAACTTCAAAACAAGACACTTAAGTGTCACTTTTTTTTTCTAGTGGGACACTTAAGTGCCACCTAACTTGCCGGAAATCAAAAATATTTTATTATTATTTTTTGCCTACGTGACTACTTGAGTTTGAGTTGGCTACACTTTTACACTTTTTTTTTACTTGTCTAGTGGGACACTTTGATAAAATGTGCCACCTCTCAATTTGGCAACCCTTGCTTTTGATCGGAAATCCTACGATGAAATGTAATATTTTATTATTTTTTTCCCTTTTTCCTTTTTTTTTTTTTTTTTTTCGCTTTCCCTCCGCCGGAGCCGGCGGGAGGGCCGGCGTCCGGCGAGGGCCGTCCTCGCCGGCGTCTGGGAGAGCCCCTCGCCGGCGTTTTTTCTCCTACGTGACTCGCCCGCTTGCGAGGGACGCCGGCGAGGGCCTCGCCCTCGCCCTCGCCCTCGCCCTCGCCCGACGCCGGCGAAGGGCTCTCCCTGGTGAGCTGAGTTGGCTCGGCTCCAAAGTAGCATAAAAATTAAAAAAATTTTAAAAATAAGAAATTTTAAAAAATTAAGAAAATTATTTAAAAAAAAGGGGGGGAGAGGTCGAACGGGCGGCTGACCCTCCCCCTCCGTCACCGGCCCTTCTTGGCGGCGGTGGTGAGGGCTTAGCCCTCAGCCGCCCGTTCGACCTCCCCCCCACTTTCTTTTTTTTTTTTTTTTTACTTTTTCTTAATTTTTTAAAATTTTTAAAATTTTTAAAATTTTCTTAATTTTTTAAAACTTTTAAAATTTTCTTAATTTTTTAAAACTTTTAAAATTTTCTTAATTTTTTAAAAACTTTTAAATTTTTCTTAATTTTTTAAAATTTTTAATTTTTTTAAATTTTTGAATACTTTATAATTTAATTAATTTTTATATTATTATTTACATGTAGACACGAAACGACGTCGTTTTTGCGTTTTCTCCTCTACGTCGGCGTGCAAAATGACGTCGTTTTGGACTAAACTCGCTGGAAAATTGTCACGTCAGCCATTTGATCGGATTTTCGCCGGAGTGGCACTTAAGTGTTCAATTTTACTCCGATATTAGCACTTAAGTATACTATTTTAAAGTTATGGCACTTAAGTGTCCCTCCGTGCCAAGTTATGGCACTCCGGTGTCCTCACCTCAATTGGTATCGTCGGGTCGGGCCACCGCCAGGCCAAAGCCAAGCTTCGCTGGTGGCTAGGTGAGCTCGGGCTCGCTGGATTTGGGCGAGCTCGGCTCGCCCAGCCAAGGTGAGGCCGAGCCTTGCTGGGGGCCGGCGACGCTCCGGCGAGGTTGCCGGCCATGGCCGAGGCCAGCGATTGGCCAAAGAAAAAAGAAAAAGAAAAGAAGAAAAAAAAAAGAGAAGAAAAAGAGAGGAGAAAGAAAATTTGTTTTTAAAAATTATTCCAGAAACACGTTTTTCTTGTTTATTGTTTTTGTTTCAAATGTGTTCCTGGGAATAAAAAAAAAGATTTGGAACAAAAACACAAATAAACGCGTTTCTATTCTTTTTTTGTTATTTGGAACAAAAAAACAGAAATTTTGTTTATAAACAGAAACAAAGAACATTAACAAACATGCCCTAACACTCTCTCTTCTCTTTTGGGGGAGGTGGGGGGTTTTTGTTATTGGGAATTTTTATTATGTTGCCATTGTTTATTTATTTATTTTTTTTCAAATTTTTCATAGATGCGCAATATTGCTTGCTGATTTGATCGATTTCTATCTTATGGAAGAGTTATGTACATATACCTGATGTTCCGTGGTAGTTAGATTGCCTCATATGAATGTTCCAAGCCCTTAATGATAAGCATGTCAAAAGGAACTGTCCTAACTGAAACCTAAATTGAACAAAAACTTTCAAGTTCTTCTGGTCAAGTTTCCCTTCAGTTCGGTAGTAAGTGAAACAACGAGCTTCCGACGGGGCAGTTCAGTTTTGGATCATAAACCCCATCCGACTCGAAACACATTGTTGGACTTGATTCAAAAATAAAAACTATAAGAGTCTTGTCAACATCCTAACGCACGGCCTTGAAGCCCGACTATGGAGAGTCCACGGCCAACAGCAAGCATTTCGCCTGTTAAACTAGTTACTTTCTCCCGTTAGCATTTGCCCACTTGATTATTCATGATGACTAGAAGCAAACATTTCACCTTTTAAACCTATTACTTGTCTGTGTAAATTACATTTATGCATCTGCAGTCTCCTTTTTTGAAGATGCATGAATTGAAGATAACATTTCGCCATTCGTTGTGGTTGGTCGGCCAACATAACAAGGAATGAGCTGTGAAGTTTGAATTGAAATGCATCATTGAAGAGCGAAGCAAATACGGGGGAGTTGCAGGTTGTAGTTTGCCTTCTTTCTTGAACAAGGACAGGACAGGAGCTTCAGAGACAACAAATTTTTCACATCACGTGTTTGCATTTTGTCATCCGATTTTCGCCATTCATTCGTTGTTTGGTGGAGATCCAAGTCCCAAAAATGGGTACAGAAGTTGCATCTGAGTTGCAATCAACCAGTGGGGATGTTATTGAATGGTGTTTTAACTCTTCAAATTTGGGTTGAGATGACAAAAATAAAAATAAAAATGAATAGACAATTCAAAAGGAAGAAAAAGAAGAAAAAGAAGAAAAAGAAGAAAAAGAGAATCTGACTCGATCGGAACCGTTTTTTTTCAGTTGGGATTCTATGCGAATCGGGTGACAAAGATCTATAGCCAATTATAAGAGGGAACCCCAACCAAACCAACCAATTGACACATTTAGTTAGGGAGAAGTACACTAATTGTGCCATAAGTTGTGTACGACGCTCACTTTGGTACCAAAAGTTTCAATCAGATCACTTTAGTACCAAAAATTTTGAAAAACGATTACTTTGGTGCCATCGCTGATTTGGGTGGCCGGAAATCCGATGTGGCAGTTTTTTATTAATTTTTGATGCCGACATGGATTGCCGGAGAATATAATCAGCATACAAAGAACAAAACGATACCGTTTACCGTTTTTCCCAAAATAAGAAACCCTAAATTCCCAATTTTGATTAGAACTGAAAGTTGAAAATCCTAAATCCCCATTCGATCATTTTGAGTACATACTTCGATTTTTTCCCAAAGTTATCAGCTCGCTCTTGCAAATGGAGGACAAAAGCTTCAGTAGCGGCTCACATTCTTATAAGAAAAGTGAATTAGATGGTAAGTATTACTGTTATTGTGGGTTACTGAGTCCGAGAAGAACATTTTGGACTCGGTTGAATCTCGGGAGAAGATTCCATGCGTGCGGCAGATATAGAGAAGGCTCGAAGTGCCAATATTTCAAATGGATTGATAGAAAATTCTCTGATCGAGCGACATAGGTGATATTGGAGTTACTTGAAGGCTGAAATCAACCTCCACCTATGTCAATGGACGAGTTGGAGGATGTCGACTCAATGCAAGCTCAAATGAAGGGTTTAACATCTCTGGTGGACCATTTGAAGAGGGAGGTTTCAAGATCGAAAATCGAAAGAAACTTTTATCGAGCGTTGATTGTGTTCTTATTCTCTTGGGTAGTTTATTCAAATGTAAAATGAGTAATATGAAGAAGTTTGTATGTCTACCATAGTTGAAGATGTGGAATATGCACTTGTATTGGATTATTTATAAGTAAAATGCGTTTTTTGGTTTGCTGCAATTTTTGTATGGAGTAGAATGTTTTGTTGTTGTAATCTATGGGTAGAAATACAAGGTTGGACTTGGAATGCATTAGTTGTAAGCACTTAAAAATTTTGTTGTTTAGTTGTGTATTGTCAATGTTTGTTTTGGTTAGTTTTTGCTTCAAATATAATGGTTTGCTGCATTTTTTATTTGGTAATAATTTGCTGCATTAAAAGCTTTTAGTAATGGTTTGCTGCATTTTTTTGTTTGGTAATAATTTGCTGTATTTTTTATTTGGTAATGCTTTGCTGCATTGAAAGCTTTTAGTAATGGTTTGCTGCATTTTTTTGTTTGGTAATGGTTTGCTGCATTTTTTTATTTGATGATGGTTTGCTGCATTTTTTATTTCGTAATAGTTCGCTGGTTTGCTGGTTTGCTAGTTTGTTGATTTGCTGGTTTGCTAGTTTGCTGCAACTGTAAACCATGGCCGAAATTAAAGGATGGTGGCAAATTCACGATTGACCATTTCAGTGCCATAAGTTGTAAATAGTGATCACTTGAGTGTCAAGTTTTTATAAAAGTGATCATTTAAGTGCCAGTTGCGATTACAAAGTGATCACTTATATTGCATAAGTTTTTTAAAAAAGAACATGTTAGTGCCAAACGTCACATTCCAAATACACCTTGTTCTTGCACCTTGTTCTTGCACCAGTTGAGTTGCTGGTGCATCTTCTTACACCAGCTCAGGTGCAACAAGATGTACCAGCACCCAAAGTGTTCTTGTAACAACACATATAATCAGAACCCCACAAATTCGTTATAATCCACAACTTTAACCAACAATGCTGACAGCAACAGTGCAGCAACAGCAACATTGCAGTAACAACAAAAATAAAATATACAGCAGCATAACCGACTTGCTAGCATTCTAGTCGAAACCAACACAAGGGAAAATGAATAGTCATTCTAGTACTTGCCATTAACATTAATTGATTGTTTACAAAATAAAAGAAAAGCATATATAACTTCACTCCCCAATCATCGAAAGTTCAACACTCTCTTAAAAAAAAATAATGGCATTGCATGTAACAACTACCATCAATCCAGCACACTCTTAAAAAAAGAAAACATGAAAAAGACCAGTCCAGCATCACATGAAAAAAACCATGTCCAACATCATATAAAAAGAGACTATGTCCAGCACCCTCCCATCAGTCAATATTGACAACACATTGATCTCCTTTTACTTTTGGAGCTTTGAATTGATTCATAATCCAAGCACTCTTTCGAACTGGATGTACAGGTTCTTTAGCTCGGCTTTTTGTTACCTCATTTTCCTTTTCCTTGTTTTTGACGGCGGCTATTTTTGTTTTACCACGTGTCATGTGTTGGTTCATATCATCACTACTGCTCACAATTGTTGGTTGAGATGGAATTGGTGCTGGGTTCTTTTTGGATGGCTGTTTCGCAGTTGTACCCGATGTCTTCTTCTTCTTTGGAGCACTCTTCTTTGACTGCGCCCTTGATTCTTAAGTTGGCCCACCTTGAGAGAGAAGTACCTCTGAAGTTCTCCTAGGCTACAAGAACATAGTGATATTGTCAACAAAATGAATTGAAATACAACAAATTAAATGCATGAGGCCTATAAATCTTACATTCAAAATAGTCATTCCAATACGTTCATCTGTGTAAATCCCATAACCATATTGCCTTAATCTTTTTCCAAGAGCCCCTCTTGTTCACTGTGGTGCATCATTTTCAGCAGTAATAATTCTTATAGCAATCTCTACAACTTGTGAAATTGCTCGTCTTCTCACCTGAGAAACACATAACCAATGTAAATTTTAGTCCATAAAAGACCAAACACAGCGATGTACAACTTACAGGATATTATTTTCTTGTTTGTTCAACAGTGGACTTCAGTTGTTGTTGTTGCTGTCCTGTCCATTCCAATCCCTATTCCTGCACTTGAGCCTACAACATGGCCTTTTCTAGCCCTTTAGTATGCCTTACAACAATGTACTATATTAGGATTATGACCAACAACACTATCGAATAAGAATTGTAAAATTACTAAAACAAAGATGATACTTACCTTACAACATGGCTTTTTGTTTGCCCTTCAGTAGGCATTACAGCAGGGCCTTCTGTCCTCCCTTCAATAGGCCAAATAAGAAACTCTTTAGTAGGTCCTGTCCCTAGCATTGAATCAGCCATTAGATCTTGCTATTGATGCTGCTTTTTCAGCTCACAACCTTTCTTATTGTGCCATTCCTTGCGGCAATAGGAGCATTTCATCTTTGATCAAATCCTACTCATCCTTTGGCTTGATGCCTCTTCCTGCTACATTTTTCGTCTCTTTTTTGGCCTTCTTATTTGCTTCTTTAGCGGTAAAGGTAGAGGGCTTTTATAATTTGTTGGCTCCTAAAATTTGCTGCTTTTGATAGGCTACATCATGAACTGATATGAAGTAAGGTATTAGCTTTTTTTGTACCAATCATGTAGGTAATCATTTGGGTTTTCTTGCTTCATCTAAATAGCACAAATGTCATGGGCACAGGGAATTCCATTCAGTTGCCAGGCTCGGCATGAACACTTTCTTTTATCCAGGTTGACAACATACTTATCTTGATTTTGAATAATCTCATATCCATTATCTCCATTCCAAACTGGATGACAAAACCTACTAGCAACAATATTTGCATCCAATCTCTTCACAATCCTAGGGCCACAGTCTCTACTCCATTTTGTAGTCTCATCTCTTTATCTATGCAGTCTAGTCATAACCATAACTCGAATATCATCAAGCATGCTCATGATTGGTTTGCACCTGGCCTCTAAAATTCTACTATTGAAAGCTTAACTGAGGTTGTTATCAATGATATCGCATTTGAACTCTTCGCTAAAGAAGGCCCGACACCAGTGCTTAGTTTATGTCTAGAAGAGTGTATCAAAACCTTCATTTGTCAGCTGCAACAATCCTTGTTTGGCTAATTTGAAATCAGTCATATTCGTATTCTTTGCTATCTATCAGAATTGCTTCTGCAGCCTATCCCCTTTGAAGTTCCTTGACTAGTTTGCATATATGTGCCTCACGCACATTCTATGCTCAGCATGTGGCATCAATTCAGCCAATGCATGAATAAGTCCCTACAAAAATTCAAACCAATAAATACAAGTAAAGAAAAATATGCAAGTGACTAATATTAAAATGGAGTGAATTAATTGACAATGAAATTACCTTATGTTGGTCACTCATGAATGCCCATCCTCCTCCATCGTTTATCTCAAGGTCAGCCATTAAACTTTTTAGGAACCAGGACCAAATATCCTTGTTCTCTATCTTTACCACCGCCCAAGCTATCGGGAACATTTGATTATTGGCATCTCTCCCCACAGCTGCCAACAACTCCCCCTCGCATAAACCCTTTAGAAAGCATCCATCAAATCTTATAACTCTTCTACAACCAGCCAAGAAACCCCGTTTACATGCATCAAAACAGACATAAAATCTATCAAATCTAGGCCCAAGATCAGGGAGTGGCCTCTCCACAACTTCTATATATACCCTACTAGATGGGTTTTGAAACATACATTTATCAACATAATCCCATACCTGCGCATATTCTTTCTTATATCCACCCATCAATATCTTCATCACCCTCACCTTCGCTCTCTTATATTGATTCCTCGACACATTAACCCCCACTTGCTCTTTCACTAACTGTTGAAATTGAGGACTCTTGATCTCGGGCATTGTTTTGATAGTATTGAAAAAATGCTTTGATAACCACACACTTGTTACCCTTTTATTATTAAAGATAATTGGACAAGTATGCTCCTTCTGAAAAGACCTAATTTGGAATGACCCATTCTTACTAAGAGCAGCATAGAGTTTCCACGAACAATTAGGTTGTGAGCACTTAACTCTCACAAACTCCTTCGTGTTTCTAATGAATTTAACGCTCCTTTGTTCACCAATTGAATTCTTCACAACAGCTTCCTTGAACTGTTTGGCATCATCAAATCTCATGCCCACTGACAAAACAGGTTTATCAATAGTTGGATCATAGCAAGGGTACTTATTTTTTCTTTGAGGAGCAGGTTCTTCATCATCATTGTCAAGCTCATTTTCTGAACCAGTAACTTCATCGCCATAGCTTTCTTCATCTTCACTTCTATTACCTTCAGCTGGATCTCCATCCCTATTTACTAGCTCGGACCTTTTTGCTGAAGCTGCAAGTTTTTTTCTCAGAAATTCCCTTTGCTTTTGTCTTGACTGTGCAAGTTCATCATCATCTTTGTCACTTGAGAAATTTACTAAAGCCAAACATTCATCTTCCGATTCACTAGATAAAACAATTTTCCATTCTAATCCAATGAAGTCTTCATCGCCCACATCTTCACCCAAATCTTCATCCAAGATTTCAAAACATCTCTCTCTTTGTCCATATCTATCAATATGACTTATCTCTCTATCATTTTGCCCTCCATCTAACCTAAACTCATCCCCAACCTGATTACTCGTTTGAACAGGATTCCTCACTTCTCCTCCTTCAGTGGTGGTTTGCTCATCCCCATCCTCATCCTCATCCTCATCATCACTATAATAGTCAACATATACCTTAACTTCTTCACCGTGAAGATAATGGTAAATGATATCATCAATACCATTATTGTCATTAAAAAATCTCAACCCATCCTTCAATTCTTTCCCAAAAACACAGTAATGTAGTTTTTGCACTTTGCATCGTAAAAAATATACCAAATCCCTCATAAAATCAATATATGATGGCTTCCAAATATTGACATAAATAGTACTTCATTTCCACCACTATATTCCCAATCTTCAGTGCCAATAACAAACTCTCCACCATAGCAAACAATGACGCCTACCTGATTTGCGTCCATGTCGATGCTGCACCAAATGAAAAAAAAAATAAAAAGAGTCATTGTCGTTTTGTTGGAAATACATGACAGAATCGGCAACTTCACATACAGGTTTTTGTCGTTTTGTTGTCAAGGAATAAATGCGACTAAAATTTCCCTAATTCGGTGCATTTACAGAAACAAAAGAAACTGAATTAAATAAACAAAGTGAGGTCCCCACCACCCATTTTTCAATTTAATCACATTCACATTCAGTCCCCCACAAAATCAGTTCAATTAATTAAACAAACAAATTCGGTCCCACCATTGTTTCCATCCGAGTCAAGCCCCTCCGCACCCTGTTTTTCTATTCGGTCCCCACAATACAAAGCGAACGAACGATGGAAGAATTAATTTTTCTATTTCGTCCTCATAAAAGTGACATCCCCACCACTTTTCCAACTACTTTCCCCCTGAGCTGAGCCCTCAATTTGCCTTCCGTGCCCTAACTTGCCCGTCGAAACCCTAAATTTTTCGCAAAATTGATTCACATAGAGAATATGACAAATCTGAATGATCGTGAATGACGGCGCAACTATAGCGATAGCCGAGCGACGACGGGCGAGCAATGGCAGGCAAGCGAACGGCGGTGGGTGAACGACGGTGGGTGAACGACGGTGGGTGAACGACGGTGGGTGAGCAAGCTACGGCCAGCGTCGAGGAGAACCGTATACGAACCCTATTTTACTCCCTCTGCAATGACATCGTTTTTTGCTATGGAGCAAGGCGACGTCGTTTCTTATGTGAATCCACGATGGATGGCAAGAAACGATGTCGTTTATTACGAAGAAAGGAAAACAGCGTCTTTTTATGCTATCCACTGTGGACAATCTTAAGCCACATTGATTTTTTTTTTTTAAATATAAAGGCCACGTAATTATTTTGGCCGGAATTTCTCGCCGGTGGCACCAAAGTGATCGTTTTTCCTCCGATTTGGCACTAAAGTGATCTGACGGAAACTTTTGGCACCAAAGTGAGTACCGTACACAACTTATGGCACCATTAGTATACTTCTCCCCATTTAGTTAGCAATAGACCAATGTGGAATTGACTACTGGAATTGGTGTGTTGCACACAAATGTAACTAGTGACATTGATGACATGAAGTACCTTATTATTGTAGAAAAAAAATTCATTAGTGCAGTCTGTCATTGGTGAAAAAAGAATTTTTCTCGCATGATTAATAAAGTTAAAAGAAGGGAGAATGCATAGTTAAAGAAGATAAGAAAATTCAAGAGACGTTATTCTGGTAAAGGAAAAAGAAAGGGGCAAATCCAATTTCAGCTAATTTAATACTTTCAGCTTTTACGTAGACGAAAAACCAAGGACTATAACGAAAAGTCAAAATTTAGGGAGAGGCAAATCTGTAATTTTCCAAAGCTCTGGAATTATTGCATAATAATGGTGTCAAAAGTTGAAAGAATAATCACTGAGCAGCAAGCAGGTGTATGCCACCAGCCATGTTCAAGATTCTCTCGTTGCCCATAGCTTTCCATCTCCGATCTTATCCTCGTTCAATTACTTCGTCGCTCGCCCCATTCGCATTCTCCTCTTCGTTCGACTCGTCTCGCATCGCGGGTGGTCGTCCCCTGATAATTCCCGGACCGTTCTCCGGAAGCACAAATTCCGGAAGAAAACAGGTGGGTATCCGTGAGTAAGCCCGTGTTTTTGGTTGGCATTCGCAAAGAGTTCCGTCCGGTTCGATTGTTCCGATCTTTGGAGGATCTTGATCCCCCGCTTCGATGCTCTTTTGGGTTCTTCTGGTTTCGCTTATAGAGTATAATTATGCGTGGAAGTTGCAGAGGAAGAACCAAGAACATGTTATTTGCATTTTAGTACTGGGAGGTGCGGTGTACTTGGTAGTTATCCCCATAAAGAAAGGGTCTTTTCTTTTTCTTTGTTCTGCGAATGTATTTTTCTATGAAACCCAACTGGGTTGCTTTTGAAGGAAATTCTAGTCGAAGTGGCTATGCATTCTGTTCAAAATATAGTTTAATGCGCCGAGCGCACATGATGGATTCTCTTAGGACTGGCGTTGTTGGAAATGCGCTCAGCGATTGATTAACCATCGCGTGGCTTACTAGCTGCTCTGTTGCTGCAATTTCGGTTGAGCCAGGCTGGACTTTATATCTGGGAATGGAGCAATCGAGTTTGGTTATGCACTGTCAGATTATAATTCGCTTGTAGGATAGTATTCTACTACCAGCGTATTTTTTTTCTCGTCATGGGATATCTGAGAACTTAGCTGATGAAATTGGGTAGTTGTCGAGAGTAAATTCAATTGTTCACGAATGGTTGCATCGTCGAAAAACCATGCATTTCCTACATAAGACGTTCATGGTGTGCTTGAAGTTTGAAACAACAAAGATTTTATCATAGTTTGTAACCAATGGATATAGAACATGGCATTCGCTTCCTCGAGGATAACCTTAGTTTGAATTTCCAATCTTTAGGAAGTATGAATCAGTTTTTGTTAGTTTACAGTCATGGAGAGCTTTTGTCCTGTTTAGGGTTCAGATTTGCTTACTAATTCTACTAGCAGTTGCTTCTGTTGCCTACTTGTAGAGTTTGTGCATGAAAGTAATGGATCGGCTTGATGGTGCTGCACGCCTCATGATAGTATCGGATTTGGACTCTACCATGGTTGGTAGCTTTTCTGTCAGTTGCACATCAATTTCATTTTCCTTCTTGTTGCAGAATTGAGATACTTTGTTGCAGGTTGATCATCTTGATCCAGAGAACCTCTCTCTTCTTAGGTTTAATGCATTGTGGGAAGCTTTTTACCGTGATAATTCTCTGCTAGTCTTCTCCACTGGAAGGTCACCAACAAGTTACAAGCAGTTGAAAATCAAGAGGCCCTTACTGACTCCTGATGTCACGATTATGTCTGTGGGAACTGAAATCATGTATGGTGAGGCAATGGTACCAGATGCTGAGTGGGAGTGTTATCTGAATCAGAAATGGAACCGCGATATAGTCACAGGAGAGACAGCTAGGTTTCCTGAACTTACTCCTCAGGTATGTATTCTAGCTTGAGATTGCTTTCTGGTTTACCGGATAGGTTCCTGAGCTTCATGAGCTGCATACTGTATGTGTTTCTCCACAATCACAGTTGGAGACATCCAACTTAAAGTCAGAAAGTGTTGTCCGTGATTGAGATTAACCTTTCTATCTAATTTTGACAATGGCGGGACTGAAATTCAGCCAGAAATAGACCAACGGCCTCACAAGGTCAGCTTTTACGTGGAGAAGGACAAAGCCATGAAAGTGATAAAAGATCTTCCACAATGTCTAGAGAAATATGGGGTAAGAATGGAAATATAGTCATATCTGCAATATGAGAAATCCAATGTCATAACAACATTGCTCTGAATTTTGTTTCTTTACCTAGAATCTTATTAGTTTGGTATTGTATTTGATTGACAGCTAGATGTGAAAATAATTTACAGCAGTGGAATTGCTTTAGATGTATTGCTCGACGTGCTGGAAAGGGACAGGCACTTGCTTATTTGCTTAAGAAGTTTGAAGCTAAGGGATGTGTCCCTTCTAATACTCTTGTTTGTGGTGACTCTGGAAATGATGCTGAGCTATTCACGGTCCCTGCAGTACATGGTGTGATGGTTCGTAGCATTTACTAGTTTTAGTCTAAAATCAGAGTCCTATTAGTGAATTGCACGGTGTAACTCCTACCACATGCAGGTCAGCAATGCACAGGAGGAATTATTGGAGTGGTACTCAGAAAATGCTAAGAATAACCATCAAATTATTCATGCAACTGAAAGATGTGCTGCTGGAATCATCCAAGTGATTGGGACTTTCAGTCTCGGTCCAAATGTTTCTCCAAGGGACATATGGGACTCTCTCAAATGCACAGTAGAACTATGCAATCCTGGTCATGAAGTAGTGAAATTTTATCTGTTCTATGAGAGATGGCGACGTGGTGAAGTTGAGAGGTCCGACCATTTTATTAATAATTTAAGATTACACTTTGTAAGTTTGATCCACCTTTTCCCCCATATCCTGCGTCCACTGCATTTGTTGGGGTACACTCGGCACAAGTCTAACCTTGTGTATCCACAGTCTTAGCTTCTTTTTTTAAAGCTAATTAATTAATGAAATTTGATGGAATTGTGGCGGTAGAAAACACATGATTTTAAGTTCTTGGTATAGGAATTATGCATTGTCCTGCATTTATTAAGAGTTCAAATGGAAAGAATAGACACATCCTTCATGTATATCATGCCACATCAAGCAAATCTGGAAAAGTGAGCTTTAATTGTCAATTATTGGCCTTGCATCATAGTCAATTCCACTTACTGCAATTAAGAAAAAATGCATTTTCTCCTATAAATCAAAATTTTTCTTGATTCTACAGTAATTTCATGATGCTGAAGCTTGTCAATGCAAAAGCTACATGTTCTATGTTTTGAGCTCATGTGGCATCTCATATTGCATGTTGTGGGCCTATGACCTCATTTTATCTGTAAATTCAAGAAATCTTGCCATTTTACTTGGTGAAAGAAAATTTTACTAATTTTCTGTGCAGAATTCAATGGGTACTTTTGTACATCCTTCTGGAATAGAGATTCCTTTCTCTCAGTGTATAGATGAGTTGGCCAACTCATATGGAGATCAGCTAGGAAAGCAGTTTCGAGTATGGGTTGATAGAGTCTCTGTAGCTCAGATATGTTCAGACACGTGGCTGGTGAAATTTGATAAGTGTGAATTATGTGGTATGCTACTCATTTCTAACCATTCTTCCGTCTGCATATTGTTATTTATTCTCATCCGATCCCAGTCAACACGATCTGGACTCAGGACCAATGTAGTGCCTGGGGAAGCATAAAATCCAAAAAGCTAGAAAGGGGTAGCAATTACTTAAGTGGAGCTTCACTACACTGAACTCAAATTCTGACCTTAAATTTTCTCTCTAAATCACCTGACATTGATACTTCGTCCACAATTGGATGCACTCGTCATATGCATGAAATATGCTTGGCATGACCTTGAAGTCTGCAGTTTACCTAAAATAGAGCATTGAATCTTGATTTATGTCATTTTGTACCTAAGCACACTGTCAGCTGGAAATTGACCTTGTATTTTAGCTTCAATTTAGTATGCAAAATGGTGAGTAGGTGTATTTCAATTAGGATTGATATCGGTTACAGCCGGGAAAATATTGCAGCTTCATTCAATCTGACTGATCATGTACTGGTGAAGCTTTTTAAACCAAGTTGACCCCTAAAAAGCTGATGGTATAGGCAATTACCATAATATTGAGTTCTAGGCTTGAAGAAATGGTTTTGGAATGTAATGTTCTTGAAGATCACAGAATAAATAAATTCAAGACACTAATACAATTAGATCTGCTCTTCCTAGACAAACTTGGGATTTGCAATTTCTGGTAACATCTGTTTAGAATCATAAGATCCTTTTTTATCAGATAGGAAGGGCCGTTGCACAAAATGTACTTCGTTCCTTGCGATATGTAGTTTGTTCCCAAATCTAGAGGGGTACTGTAACTCCAGTTTTGCAAAATAATATTAATGAGAACTCATGTGACTACAGCCTATAAAATGATGACAATTTCGTGGTTGGTTGGAAGTATAGTAGTTGGTTAAGCCACCGAGATGAATAAGTAGATGGTAGTAACATGTGATAGCAGCAATTCTATCCTGTCAAATGTGATGCTCTTGAGAAGAAATACGCTCAGTAACTCTACCTGAAATTCTTTTCTTCAATATGGTTCTGAGTTCAATCGTTCTGCAGGTAAAGATAGAGAATGCCGCGTGACAACAGTCTTGCTCAGTTCAAGGGTATGGCTGAATAAATACCATTGATTTGTGTTTCATCCTCTCATGATCTTATCTTAACAATGATCGTGATTCTATTTATCCCTCTCTTTCATGAAATTCAGCATGCCAAACTTCCAGGTGAATTTATGTGGATCTACATGCATCAGACTTGGTCGGACGGCTTGTTCTCAGGAGAGGAGGAACAACAAACACCAAGGCTTTTCTGAACGCCCGGCCCATTTACAGAGCAGATCCATCACTTTGAGATTGTCTTCTACTTTGTTGTACAAATTAATCTGCTGCAGAGCTCTTGAGCAGATAGGCCGGAGGCATATAATTATTACCCACGGATAAGCAGCCTCCGTATATCCATGAAATTGTGGTTTTATGCTTTGCCATATTATCCGTGAGAATTCGGGAGGATGTCAGAACGAAATTTTAAATGACATAAATGCTCACAAGAAAAAGATGAAGCAAGTATAAAATCGATTTTTTCTCATCCACGAGGCAACACGTATTTATTAAATGACATATGCACGAGGCAATACGTATTTATTGGCGAATATTGAATTTTTCTTATCGGTGAATATCGATTTTTTTCTCATCCACGAAATAAAGGAGGAATGGAAAATTAGTAAAATAGATAAAAGTTGGAAGGCCAAAAAAGTCGGGTTGGTGAGATCGCAAAATTCTGTCCTTACAAGGGACCTGACAAGAGTTCCTGGTGAGATCTCCAAATGGTGCGGTGCACATTAATTGATAGATTTTTAGAAATTGAAGAATTTCCGCAAGAAGTCATGAAAACCAACTGGTCTGAAAACCAACTTCAAGTAGAAGGAGAGAGTGCAAAGACTAAGCAGCAAATCACGGTCTTCATTTGAAGATTACATCATAAAAAAACCCAATATAGAAGCAAACCGAGGTTTGCGCCCGCCAGATCAAAAAAGTCCTCACAATCAATCATGTACATCCCTGAAACCATAAATTCAGTTACCCTCTACCTCACCCACAGCCATTTGGTTTTCTGACAGCACTCGCAAAGCCGGTCTTGCACTCCCCAGTTGTTGCTGCTGCAGTTAAACATTTGCAAATCAGTTAATCATAATGATACATTGTTACCAAACCACAAAGCAAGTGGAAAACATCAAGAAGTATAAAATCAGGATACCTCAGTAGCATCTTTCTTCCTTTCGGTTTCGGGCACCGCTAATTTTTCCTTGAACATCTTCTTCAACTGCCTGAGGCTTTTCTTCTGCAAGGACTCCAGCACTCTATCCTCATCTGTAGTGTTCTCTTCATCGCTCTTCTTTCCTCGCCTTCTCTGTATTTGGCTCAACTTTTCTGCCACTCTTCTGCATATTCTCTTTGTCGTCACTGAGCAAGGTCATCTTTCTCAGTGCAGACTGCTGCTTGCTTGACGATTTCACTTGCCCGGGGAGTAGCTGGTCAGCTACGGCAAATGGGGAGGATGGAATATCCATGTTTTCTTTGTTGTTGTCCAGCTTATTAGCCATCTTTCTGACCGTGGACTGCTTCTTACCGGACGACTTCACTAGCGCAGGAGACTTTGGCAGTCGGTCAGCTGTCAACGGGGAAAGCGCAACTTTACCTTTCACAGCAAGAGGAGAACGTGCGCTTATTTTGCTAACCAGAATTGGAGTCTTGTCTGCGATGGCAGATGGAAGCAATTCACTAGCTTCTTCGACAAACTCCACTTCTGGCATCACATGAACATCAACTAGATCTTGAAGATCAGCATATTCTTGAATGTTTGGTGCATTCACTTCTGATGATTTTGCAGCCGCAGAAGTTTCGAACAATGATTTGTGCCACTCACGGACTTCCATGGCGAACTCTTCACATTCGAACACATCGACTTTGAACCAATTGCTCATCCTCATGCTTCTCTGTCTGAATTATTGGACTAACAAGACAAGGAGACATCAACTGGTCAAGCTTGATGCTTTCTTCTTCCTCAGCAGGAGCACTGTCCTGAATTTCCAAATCATTGTCCCCAACTGGCTCCTGAATATCATCGCAGTGAGGGACTACTCGATCTGAGTTGGCCATGATATGAGGAACTAGTTGATCTGAATCATCAGAGGTACAGATGATTGTCTCAGAAATTAGAACTCCATTTTTTTTTTCCACAATCTGCTGAGAGTTCTGCTCTTCGGAAAGTAGCAGATTCTCTAAACCCTTTTCATCAGTTTCCTCATTATTGCCATCCTCCTCATTGTCCTGAATTATTTCATTCAGTAGCAGCTTCGCTTCTGTCTCGCATTTTATATCAACATCAATATCATCACTTTGGTTGTCCTCTCCAAAAGCTGAGTCTTCAGAAGTCTCATGGTTAGTTGTCTTTTCTACATGATGATCCTCAATCATCACTTTCACAGCCGAATTGTCTACTGGTGGCGCATCTTGTTTCAGCGTTGACACTACAAAGCAATTTGTGTTGATTAGCATGATACCGTGATTGCAGAAAATAATGTACCAGAAAATATGCGATAACTCGACTTACCAAGAAGGTTATCATCCAACTGATCTGACTTCTCATCAAGGACATCATCTTTCAAATCATAATCAGAAAGGGGACTCAGGCAATCAGATTTGCCACATTCAGCTTCGAGGAGTACCTCAGAGCCGGAGAGCTCCAACGCAACCACTCTCCACATTCGCATTCATATCACTTTCAAGTTCTCCTTCCTTCTCCTCCATTCCAGTTGACTTCTCAACAGGAACATTTAAATGATCGGGTTTCTCTGAACTCTTCTCTTCTGCAGCATGGGAATCGGCATCTGCATTTACAGCATGAAGCATTAATCAGAACTACCATTCATTTGAATCTATGACACTAAGTGACTGCTTTTACAAAGATGACCAAAAGTATACCTACCAAGTGTCTACAACAAAGAATAAACCATGATGAATAAAAAGTGTCATATGATTTCTAGCTCTTTCCGACCATAACTCCTAAATCAACTTCCTCTGTAAATTAGAACACCTACCAGGTGAATCCTTGTTCTCTTCAATTTCTTCTAGGACTTCGTCTGATTCTTCTTTCAAACCCAGGTCATCCATTTTGATTGGCTCCATTTCTGAGGTTCTTTCCTCTGACACCTTCAACTCAGACATGGACTTCCCCAACAATCTCACCGACCTCCTTGTGCTGTATGCCCTTGGCGCTGCAGCTGCTCGGGCCTTACTCTGTGTGCTCTTCACTGCCGGAGCCTTTGGCACACCCCGATTTTCTTCCTCATTCTTCTCATCTATCTTCACAGACTCCGGTTTTCTCCGAGCCGAGGCAAGCCCGGTTCTTTTTCCGGTCATTGGCACAGCAGTAGTATCCGGCAGATTGACTTCTTTGTTCTCCTGATCCGCAGCATGCCTACTGCTTGTCGTGCTGCGGCGAGCACGAGACACGACCTGCGAGCTGTCGGGATCCTTTGTAGTTTTGGCTCTAGC
The DNA here is from genome assembly GCA_014182405.2 of Eucalyptus sideroxylon. Taxonomy (NCBI): domain Eukaryota; kingdom Viridiplantae; phylum Streptophyta; class Magnoliopsida; order Myrtales; family Myrtaceae; genus Eucalyptus; species Eucalyptus sideroxylon. The sequence continues at coordinate 56,445,391 of CM024554.2, read as the reverse complement.
CGAGGCTCGAGTTGCAGTTCGAGGAGCTGGAGTTTTGGGTGGTGCTCTCTCGGGCGATTGCATCTCAACAGTAGGTTCGGATGGATTTAGGAATTCTTCCAACCCCTCGACCTGTTGCATAAATTTCGAGAATATGAGCAAAGCCAATTAGATAAAATAGTGGAAAAACAATTAAAAAAAAAAAAAAATCATCTCTTCACTCAATTTTCGAGCAACTTCATTCTATCGAAAACGACTGAACCATATTCAATACTAAATCCCATTAAAATCATTCTCCATTAAAAACAATCTACTTTGGAAAATAAGATCTTGACCCACTATAGATAGATCTGAACTGGATACGAATCAATCCATTCTCTTTTGAGTCAGTTCAGCCCTAATTGAAACCACAAAGCCATCTGAAAAATTCCCAGATTCTTCTTTTCAAAACGTTCATTCTCTAATCCCGTGATTCATCAAATCAACCGGTGGCGAAATCGACGGCGATATGCAATCAAACCGTCATCGGAATCACTGAGAATGGCGAAATCATAGCTATACGCCTTCGGAATCACTATGAAGGAGAAAGGGGGGGATCATCAATTACATGTTGGAGGGCAGCGAGGGCATTGGCCATGGCGACGTTGGTCATGTTGGCAGGGATCTTGTTCTTCTTGCACAGAACCTGGAGATCCCTCCTCAACATCGTGTGGAAGTCCATTTCCACCCTCAGAAATTGCGACCGAGATCGGAGAAGATCGGAGAGAGCGAGAGGGTTTCGAGCGAAGTGAAAATCGATTTGCGTTTGTCAAAACAAGACGTTTTGGGCAATCTGCCAAAAGCAGGACGGTGAAGAGAGTATTTGTAGTCGTTGAGGGGGAGGGAGACGTTGGAAACCCTAGGGGAAAAATATGACCGTTGGAGCGTGATTTGAAATTTGAAAATCGTCGGGAAAAATAAGGAAAGAAATCAATTTTCAGTCGTGGACCTGCAGGAGACTGCCGCGTGTCACGTGCCCCACCAAGGATCGTCCATGGGTTATTTTCCTATGTGTCTCGGAACGAGGGCTTGGGCCTTCCATCTGCCATGGCTGTGATGATATTCGGCCCAATTCAGGAAAAATTGTGTAGAATACTGAATCAATTGTTAAAGTAAGAAGGGTTAATACCACAATTCCTCAATTTTTGTTTGTCACGAAAGACCTTAAATTTTCCAATTGTGATATAAATATATATTTTTTTTTTTTTTTGTCTCATAAGAAAACTCGAACTTATACCAGTGCGACAAATAAGATCTTGGATCAAATTGTAATATAAGGTATACATATCATGCATATGTAGCTTTAGGGTTTTAGTGACAAAAAAAAATTAGGAATATTTTTGCGCAGTGGCAAGTTTTAGGTTTTTAGCAACACAAGAAAAAGGTGTCATGATGAAATAATTTGGGGCTTTTGGTGATATTTGTCCAGGTAAGAAATTAAGAATTTGCCATTTATTTACAAATAATTCAAAAACCCCATAAACTGAAATCACCGACTTTTCAAACATTGTCGGTAGTTTTCAAATAAATGGTAGTAGTTTTTCAAAGGTGTTAGTCCTTTCTAGTATTACATTAGTAATTTTATAAGCACGTGAGCATGGAAAAACCATCTGAGCTAGGACAATCATCGCCATTTTGTAAATTCTTTGAGATGATACGTGCAATAATAAAACAGTGCCGTTTTGCAGTGATCAAGGCTCCTTTTTGTTTATGTTCGGCGATCGAGCTAGAAAACCCGAAATGCCGGGGTACGTACAGTATGAGCTTTTAAAATCCGATATGTCCTATTATCCTCATTGACCTCCGGTCAGTCATTAGAACGAAAAATTTTAATCTCACAGGCTCGACACATCAAATCCAAACATGGAGGGTACAGCCTGGCGCTGCAAGTTTTTCAAGGATGATCGTGAAATTCCAATGATCAAAACAGAACTCAATTACAGGAATTTAAGGAGTTTCGAGTCAAACTGTACCGATAAAACTGCGCTTGTGCACAGAACTCTGGCTCTTGAGAGCAGGGAAGAATGTATAGATACACAAAGCACAGAAGATCCCATCAAGTTCTCCAATATATAGTTCTGAAACCCGAGTCATTACAGTGTCAGACTGCAAAGTTGGGGAGGGAGGAGCTATTTTGCTCTCATGAATCAAATAAGACTAATAGAAGATACAAGGAGATGAATCATTTTCCCCCTGGTGAACATACAAATGAACTACAGAAGCTACATCTTCTACCATATCAATTAGAACTTCGACGCCCGCCACCTATAACCTACCAACATCAGAAAACAGAGGACAAAGAAATCAACCGATCGAAAGCAAAGTCGAGCAACATGCCACAGAAGCTTAGTATGGACAGTTAGAATTCATGTCAACATACCTGTGACATATAGGCTGATAGCTAAGCAGGCTGTGACCATTAGGAGGCGTGGTCCCCATCAGCACCATGTGAGGTAGCTCTGTATAGAGAAATTAAATTCAGCACAGAAGAACCGGGTAATAGCTATTACTTGCACTTCAGGATTGCATATTGGTAAATAACTCATCATCATCGACAGTCATCATTGCGATAAATTCAGCTGGAGCATATCACCAACACTCTATCAAAGAGCAACTTCTTCGAACAAAATGAATATCAGATGCCACATAAATGTTGTGGAAAAAAATTGAATGATTCACATGGCAATTCAAAAAGATCTAAAGTAGTCATGTCTCCAATAAGCGCTCAACCACATTTGTCAATTGCCAACACAAATTAAAGGTAAGACAGCATAAGCCAATCAACATAATCTTAATACCAAAGCAATTTTAATTTTGGAGCTCGCTCCCTTAGAATGAATTCAGCCATAGTAGTTACCTTGCTACAAGGCCTGGGACAGACTCAGTTTTAAGTCCAAAATCAAAAGGAAAGAGTGGGTCATAGTGCAAATCCCCAAAATTCATTGGGAGTTGATCCACAGATTTGAACCATGTCCTTGGAAGCTTTCCACTGAACCCATAGTCCCCAAAAAGAACATCAGCCACTCCCTGACCTTCAGTGCCTGGTAACCATGCTGCCACTAGGGCATCAATTGAAGATATATATGGTTCAATTACGAGAGGTCTTCCTGAAACTACGATGACCACACACTTCATAGCCTCACAGACATTGGTAATGGTGGTGGGACCGGGGTCTGCCATTGTAAGTGTCGTGCTATCTCCGGCGGTCTCTGCATAAGGGTGCTCACCCACAACAACAATAGCATAATCGAAATCAGTGGACTTAACAAAATCCTTGTCAGGGTTTTCTTGGTAGACTACTTCTGTGCTCAAATCAACTGTAGAATTTATGGCACCGAGGATTGTAGTTCCTGCAGCAGCATAAAAAAAACCCATCAATACAAAAGTTTCCCTTTAGTTGACTTCAAAGGAACCTGAAAGATTGTACTTCATGTATCCTTAGTAACTGAAAACCAAAAGACCCAGAACAACAGCGCTTAACATCACCAGAGGAGATCAAGGCAGGACAAGGATTGTGCTCCAATAGTATGTAAACTCTGGACTGAACCAAAGAGTTTTCTTAATTTAACTTTAGGCAAAAATTAGATGACACAGTTATTAGTGTTCAAGTCTGCGCAGAAGTGAACAATGCTAAATGCCCTCAGCAAGTTCAGGCTTCAGTGATAATTTCTTTCTCCTTTCCTGAGAAGCCTAATGCCACCATTACCTTTTCCAACACAACAAGGAAACAAAACCAAGGTACTTAAACAAATGAACTAGATCTTCACTTTACCATAATGCATAACTAGTCTGTCCAAAGAAATCCTCCGCAAACTTTTTAAGCTTTCTTCATTGCAAAGCTTGCTGTTTAGATGCTTATCATGCTGTCTCATTTTAAAAATAAAAGAAAAGACTTTAATTGTTCAAAAAGACGAAATGCCATGATGTTCTACAACCCTTATAGGTTAATATTGCATGAGAGAATTTTTGAACCAATATTTGCAATTAGTCCTCAAATAGAACTGAAGAAGACACAAAGTAGTAGTAGTAGTAGTACCTCGGGTGTAGTTATTTCCACTAAATCCTTGCCAGGTGATTGTCCATCCACCACACTGATAACCCAAATCATCAGCATGACTACCTGCAACTAGGATCTTCTTTGGCTTCTTTGGAAGTGGCAGTAAAGGATCAGTCTCATTTTTCCCATTCTTCAGCAGCACAAGAGATTTTCTCACAGCTTCCCTCGCCAACTCTCTGTGTGCCTGGTAAACTTACAGGACAAGTAATTATCCATGGTGATGTAAGTTAGCTTACTTACAATAGCAGTGGGAGCAAACAAAGAAATTTAAGCATATATAACTGAAAAAAGACAGTGGTTCATAGAATATGCCAAGTAAAATGCCCGACCCTTCGTAAAGTGTTTTTCATTTGCCTTAGCACCAAGACACCAGCAGGTATATCTAGTACAGAAATTTGGAATGTTCATTGGAATAATAACTTTACTGACCTGGCTTCCAAGTTCGTTCACCAGACTAAGATCAGCCAGAGGATTTTCAAAGAGGCCCATGGTGAACTTGACAGACAATATTCTCTCCACTGCATCATCAATTCGATCCATAGGTACAACCTTCTCTTTAACTAGGTAAGTTAGATCATTAATAAATTCTGTAAAATTGAAAGGAACCATAACCTGTTGAAGACAAAACCAAGACTAGGTATTAACTACATTTGCTTTGATCTGAACTTGAATTGTCAAATGACAGAGCCATCTCTAAAATGACAGTTGAGAAAATATCAAATAGCAGAAGAGAACCTAACCATGTCGATTCCAGCTAAAATTCCAGCTTCAACAGAATAGGTATAGTTTGCATGAGGGGGAGAAGTGATCCTGTCTATGCCTTGCCAATCTGAGATAACAAAGCCCTAAGATTCATCGAAATATCCAAGAGTAAGTGCTTGATATTCTGTGATGTAAATATTTTACAATGAATTAATACACAACACCCGAGATTTAACCACCTTCAAAGGGATCCACTTTATATATATATATATTTTTTTTTAATAGCTGGGATCCACTGTCAACTACATCTCAATAAAGTATGTCTTCCAAAAGGTGATCATGTGTAAATAATATGTCGCAGAGCTAGTTTGTGGCAGAATATGGGTGTTAAAGAAGATATTTGGCAGAAAGGCATCTTGTCGGATAACTGCGATCAAGTGCATGGCAGTGTATGTTGTTCAGCGACCAAGAAGTTAACTATTCAAATATTTTATATATACAAGGTTTTGACGTTAGATGAGTAGCACTGATGGAACTAGAACATAAATAGATAGAACACAGGAGATATAGATGATGATTAGGCCATACAGAGAAACAGATTGCTAGGCCATATACTTCTTAAGCATCAAGTTTGCACCGAGCTTGAAATATTTTTTTTAAGCAAATTAGTATATGATGGCATAATTTCATATGAACAGAGCATGAAGAATGTAGGTTGGCAAGTCTAAAAGATGAGTACTGGAAAAATGAATTTTAATCGGACATGCCAATTTGATGGAGGATCAGTATTGAAAAAAACTTGCACAAACACTACAATGCTAGGAATAACAAAAGCAGAACTCTTTATGCACATCATGTGACCACCTAATGCCATATATAAACCTTTGTTCCCATCTCAGGACTCTTAAAATCCTTCGCCTGAGGGCACAATCTGTTGAGCAGCACAAAATGCTGCTGTGCTGTACATAACATATAGCTGAAACAATGCAGAGTGGATCAAACCTTGAATTTGAGGGTGTCCTTAAGGAAACCAGTAACTAGGTCACGATTAGCATGCATCTTTTCTCCATTCCAGCTAGAGTAAGAGACCATGACCGTTGAAACACCCTTAATTATTGCATCTGTATAAGCAGGCATGTGGATGCTAAGCAAACCATGCATGTCACCAACAGTGTTGTTCTCATTGATCCCCTTGGTAGTTCCTCCATCACCCACAAAGTGCTTTGCACATGCTGCAACCTTGTTCCTGTGGAAATTTTGAAGTAAAAATCAAAGAGGAAACTCTTCCAAGAAAGACGATTTAATATTGACAACTGACAACAATAAACAAGAAAAGAGCAAAGTTGATGAGACTTCAATACTAAAGACAGCATTTCTTAGTAAAGATGGAGCCAGAAGATCAGTAGTGATTGACAAAGCGAGGAACTAATCACAGAGAAACATGACACGAGTTTTGGCAGATCAGAGAGAATGCACTTTTCAAGTTGCCAGGCATCACTTATGGCATATCAGGTAAGCATTGGAAAATGTTGAACTGCTGAAAGAATATATCGCAATAACTCCACTGAAAAAAAGGTACCACCTAGACATATTAACTTAGCACATTACAATTTGAATCTGCAGTCTACACTAGAAAGTCATAGAGTCCATACTTTCCACCAACATATGGAACTCCTTTGCGAGAGCCAGAAGGAATATCTCCTTGTAATCCAGGTATAATCTCAGTCATTTGTCGCACAATTTCCTCATTTTCACTATAGCTTTCATAACACCTGCCCCACCTTGGATCTCTGCAAACCTATCACAATAGTTTCAAGAAATAAAATTCTGAAAGTCCTCTAAAGATGCTCTGAAAGGCATATATGACAACTTTAGAAGCATATATCGGATATGTTTTTGCTTAATTCTGTCAACATTTAGTTTAAGCTGCTTACAGCAATGCAGGGGGCAAAGACATAAGGAATCCCTGTGGCTCTGACTTCAAGGGCTGTGGCAGCACCAATCTTTTTCACCAATTCGGGGTCTCTGCACATGAGGTAATAATCGATGAAAAATTCCACTTAGATAGATCCAGAGAACTATTTTAAATGTTCTGGAATAAATAGCATATCAGGTAAATATTTTGCCCTGACGGGAGTACAGGCAAGCAAGTTCAAACCGAATGATAGTGATTCAGATTACTAAACCTATTAAGTCAGAAGCTGGTATTTCAGAAATTGATATAACATTGATGCAGTACAAAATTGGGCAGGACACTACCTCAGAACTCTATACCACATCAGAAGTAATTTTTAAAGCTAAAACATTACTATATGCAAGAAGCAACACTTTCTTTACCTTGTTGCACCAAGACCAATATTATGTGGAAAAATTGTGGCATTGTACACATTATTGTGCCCATGAACAGCATCTATTCCATATATCATTGGGATACCCAATCTACTGGACAAAGCACCTTTCTGATAGCCATTTATCATATTGACCCAATCCTCTGCACTTGCCTCTGGAAGTGGCGTGCTCCCACCACCACTCAAGACACTCCCTGCAACATGCCAAATGACATTTCAAGAGTCTGCCAATTGAACCTGTCAGTTTTATGGGACCCTTTCTTGATGTTAAGATGATGTCTCTGTAAAAACTATAAATAGATACTAGTTATTGCATTAGTTATTTGCAAACTTCTCAGAGTTTAAAATGTGAAAAAATATAGGTGGGGGGCCATGGAGTCAGTAACACATCATAATCACATCAACCAAAGAATTCAGTAGATGTTCTAGGTTATTGATGCCTCTTAAGCATCCAGAGTAGCATGACTTTAGGAGGCAGGGTCTCTGATGTACAAAATGCATGAAGTATGTGTAATTGGTGTAGCTTTATCTATGGCAACATCACACACAGATTTACTACAGAGAAACCATATCATGTGACTTCGAGGGATGTAAACTTCTGAAGAAAAAGATATAGGATTTTTATATTCCTATTCCAGATTGTCATACTTACAAGAAGGATTGCATGAGTAACAGTGGAAGGACAATTGTGCTTTTTTTCAATTCCAAGATAGAAGTCCTGCTTCTTTTATAACATTGAAATGAATTCAATTAATATGAGAGTCTAACTTATGGCTAGAACCCAGATTGTACATTCATATGTGAAAGAGGTTGATCACCCCTTGCGTCTCTTGTAGAAAAATAGAGACTCCGTGATCCCTTGCAAAATGAAACCAAAATGAATCATGTCCATGGCCGCATACATGAGTTGATACCGCTAGGATTTTCACCTGGACTAAAAGAATCAGAAAAAGGTAAATGCTCATTCACCACAAAATATTATCTCAATGACAGTCAGGTGGCCACCTATACACTGCACTGGATAACTGGAGATGAACAATTATCGTGACATAAACAAATTAAACTTCTAGATCATGTGCCCCTCACTCACATAACAGTAGGTCCAACATGCGTGGAGCCCAGACATGAAATATATTGACACCTGATAACCTTTGCAATGGTAGGTCATTACTTAAGGACCAAACTATTGCGCCTTAAAAAAATGCAAACTTTATGGAACGTATAATAATCCAAAAACAAACCCACATACCAAGTGCCCCAAAAAGAAACACGAGGAAGAAACAAAATAAAGTAAGACGCACAAGCATAAGCAAGTTGAACTGTTCTATTTACCGATCGAGTAGGTTTTCATGAAGTCGTTAGTCGCCACCATGCGATCGATCTGTGTCATCTGACCAATCTTCTCTTCCAGCGTCATTCTACTCAAGAGGTCCTTCACTCTTGCGGCCATCGGTTGCTTTGGGTCCTTGTACGCAACGTACTCCGCGGATTGAGCCATTACCGATGCCACAAACCACCATAGTATGAGCACCCCAAGCGTTCGAAGAAAAGCCCCGCCCATCTCTCAGTCCACACCACCCGACCCACAAGAGCCCTGGTTCAGTCCTACATCACCCAAAACGGGAACCTCCCATCAGTTTCATTTCGAGGGAAACTGCTCTGTCCGGCCGCGCTGAGAGCAAATAGGCAAGAACACCACAACAGCTGGCGACGGTATGCTTCTCTCATCTCTCGTTAAGCTACCGTGCGCGAGAATGAAAAAGGAACCATCTTTTCATAGCCCTTCTCGCCTAGTCATGCTAAAGAAAAGCTTGAAGAATCCAAAAGGTTCGATCCGCTAATCCCATCCCCTGTTCTCGAGTACTATTATAAGCGAGAGCTAAAAAGACCACTTTCCAGATTCTTTTATCAGAGCAAAAAGCCACATTTCAGAGAGAGAGAGAGAGAGAGAGAGAGCTTACAGTGCAAAAGAAGAAGCACAGAGAGAGAGAGAGATGATTACAGCTGAATGTGACCGAAAGGGAGTAGTGATGGGAAGGCACGTACATATACAGCAAAAAAGGAGCACAAGAAGTTAAACAAAAAAGATGATGGAGAGAAAAGGAGAAATGGTCAGTGGAGATTGGAGAGAAAACGGTGACGGAAGTAGTCTAGTCAAGTGAAGTGAAGTGAAGTGAAGTGCGGGACGATGTTGTTGTCCAAGTCTTTACCGGGTTGGGTGGGCTGCCCTGCCGGCGATTCGTGGGAACTTGGTCGTGGCGAGCGGGAGGCCTTTTACTGTTCTATTCTGGTCCTCCATTTCTTCTGAATTCTCATTTTGGGCCCCCTCTCAACATCTGAGAATCCTATTTCCGAAAAGGGTCTTGAGCCACATGATATCAAACACAAACACCGCTTGATATGCCCAACAAAAAGAAATTATTTATTTATTAAATCGGAGTCCTCTCTCGACATCTAAAGAAAAAGATAAAAACCATGTCATTTGATGTCTGTATTGCGTGGAAAGTTCTCTTCCAGGTCAATTGCTTAATGAGAGAGTCGCAATTGCTCTAACATTTAAGCGATGTCACATGAAAAAGTGCAAGCCTTCTATGTAAAATAACTAATTACCCGTAATATGTGACACCACGATACTTAGGGGTGAGCACGGTTACAGGTAGAATCTGAAACTAAAAACTAAATTGGTGGGAGCCGGTCTAATTTTAGGTTCTAGGGTATGTAGATTAAGTTTTAAGTTCCAAAGGTTATGAAATCTATTTCGATGTGTAGGTTCTAGGTTTTAAGGAGGTGAAACTTGAACCTAAAGTCTAGAACTTGGAACTTGGAACTTGGAACAAGTTTTGTGTTTTTTTTAGTCTATGTTTTCGCCAATTTCATGTTCGATGATAAATGAATAGTTTGAAATCACTAGTTTAAGTTTATGATCAAGACTTTTACTTTGTTAATATTTCATATTTTTCTTGTATTTAAATATAAGTTGTGAATAGAGAATTGTAACAACAAGTGGTGGTAATTAAACTTGAGGATTTATTGTGATTTTTCAATTAATAATATAGGTGGAACCTAGGACCTTGAAACTGATCATCGACATTGTGAAAGGATAAGTTCTAAGTTCCAACTTCTAAAAAATGAGGAATTTGATCTAATGAGTGGATTTTAGGTTCCAGGTGTGTGGAACTGCTCACCATTAACCGCTCACCATTAACGATACTCTTTAAAAAAAAAGAAAAGCGAGTTCATCCTTGTGCGATCTATGTCTCACTACTTTGTTATTGTCTAGTCAAGTGCCACGTGTGCCATCCCCCAAAAGCACCCAATAACTTCTTGACGGGTTGGATTGGTGTTCATACACATTCCAGTTGTATTCGAGACAAGAATTGTCTATATATTTTAATGTTGGGTTCAGCTTTTGTCTATGGATTCTCTAATTCCCAAAGACTCGTGCAAAAAGCATGGGAGGAGTCATCCTCAAGTAGGGAATTTAAAATGGGAGGGATGGGATTGGCTTAGAGCACCAAAATGGGACATGTCGTATCGCCTCTCACGTAGGCGAGGCGTAGAGGCTAAATAAGGAACTTTGCGCTTTGTTTCTCGCAGAAGCAACGCATTGCCTTGTTGAATTTGACTCCAGAAAGCCATCGCCGAAGAGACCGACCGAAGCAATCGACAGGGACGAACGCACGAAACCTACGTACGCCACAAGCATTACCGATACCGTCGAAACAAGTATATATACGGACCAACAGCGCCGAGTTAAATGTCCATCTTACGATCAAGCAAAGAGACGCACTACACAGATAACGATATCGGTCGATAATCTTGGAAGGGAAGGAAATATAGGATACGTCAATGGCGACGAGGCCGAGAACGTCCGGGACTGTTGCTGGCAGGGTGGCGCAAGCCATGGGAATTCCTGTGTATGAGGATTTCGAGCCCAGGTTCGAGTGGCAGGAGGAACCAACCGCGAATTTCTTGAGCATTTCTCTTCCAGGTTCTGCATTCCTTCTTCCTTTTCGGTATCTATCCTTGTTCTGCCATCAGCAGTTGTCCCCTCCCTTTCCTTGCTTTGCCCAATCCCGGCATCAAAGTCGAATCACGTCTATAGTTCGATTTAGTCTAGTACGTGTGTCATGATTTCTCGATTTCAAGGACGTGTCCTGAGATAATGAGATTCCGTCGAGCGCAATTGGTTTGACCGACTGTGATGAAATCGATATTTGCATGCGAATATGTTTATACGCAGGTTTTGCGAAGGAGCAAGTTAGGGTCACATATATTGAGCGACCGCGAACTGTGAGAGTCCGCGGAGAGCGTCCTCTCGAGGCCAACAGATTCAGCCGTTTCAGCAAGGATTTCGAAGTCCCGGAGAATTGCAAGCCGGGTGAGATCAGAGGCAAGTTTGACGGCGGCGTTCTCGTCTTAACCCTGCCAAAGAAAACAATCACGCAAGTCCCTCCTAAAGCAGCACCGCCCCAGGTGACGGCGACCCAGAAACAATCTCCGAGCACTGAAAAAGAGCCAACGTCTCCTAAGGTTGATCAACAAAATGTTCCCCCGAAGACCGCTTCAAGCGAAGACGTAGGGAAGAAGAAGAGCGGCAATGAGGTGGTCGCCGGCGCAAAGGGAGCCGTTGAACTGCCAAAACATCAAAAGGGTCAAGAAGATGCCCCTCCAAAAGCGACCTCAAGCAACGCCAGCGACCCAAATGCGAGCCAGGTCAAGCCTCAAGAAGCTGCATCAGATGCGAGGCCTGACCGTGCTGCTTATAGAGTTGATGTAGGCTTGCGTATTGTACCAAAGGAGAAGGGCGATGGACCTACCGACAAATCGCCCAAAACCGAGAAACCCAAAGATCAACCGATTCCACGTGATACTAGGGGCAAAACATCCTCGCAGAACGAGGACAACGCGCAGAGAAACGGAGCGATGGAGGTTTCGAGGAAGAACAAAAGCGAGGCCAGATTGGATGATGATAAGCAAAAGCTCAGCATTCCAGAAGCCATCTCGGGCAAGAAAGCGGATGGAACCGAGGATCTGGCGGTTGTTGTGAAGAGGGCGGTGAAGGGACTGACCGCAGGTTTGAACGAAGATAAGCAACTGGTCGTGAACATGGGGATGGCAGTTGTGGTGATTGTAGCTCTCGGGGCCTATCTGTCCTACAGATATGGATCTTCCACAAGAGCCAAGAACTAGCTTCTATCGACAGCATATCGTCCTCAAATAAGAGAAAGTTACTCAATTGTCATCATCGGGTTCCTCATGAAATGAAATCCATCGTCCAGTCTGTGAATAAATCTCATGTATAGTGAACTTTTAGTGAATTTAAACGGAGAAAGTGACATTGAACGACCTACATCAGCCATCTCTTTCGTTTAATCTGAACTGAGGATGAGCAAAAGCAAAACTACGGAAATCTCAAAATTTGAAATAACGAAAAGTCACCACTCCAGATGGATCAGAAGCACTGGATCGACATGAGGCACTTGTTCAAATTTCCCTGGTTTCAACTCGTTCGAGCATTTCTAACTTGATCAATGACGAAAGAGCCAAAACTATGTCAGAATTTAGTTAAGAGTAACAGCCATTACTAGACACACCAAAACACCTAAAAATCTACTGTGTAGCAAGTGCTAAGACGTGAAATCTCTGCCTCAGTGGACCCAGCGACTTCACTCCATGATGAACAGGAGGTGATTGCAACCTTCTGGCTTGAGCAGTCATGATGATATGAACTAATAAAGTACCAGGTGCCGGGACTGGTTGGTGTTATCTGGTCATTGCCATTTGCTTTTCCCAGGGTTGCTCTCCCTTTAGATAGGATTTTCCATGGTACTACGCACAAAGAGTGGCGCTATACTTGGAAGTTGCGGACGGTTGCAAGTTTTCCACAGGTTTGTGAAGGAGAAAGCACCGTTGCTGAACTGTGGGCAAGGCTCAGTTCTCTCTACCTGGCGAAAACCTTGATGAACTAACTACTGCTGAAACTAGGTTTGTTCTCACTATGCATTGCAGAAGGTATTTCTGTAGAACCCCATATTAATGACCTGATCAGTGCTGCTACTTGAACTTAAAAAGTTGTGATACCACGATCGATAGAGTGAGAATTGTCAAGCACTTCTAACGTTAAAAGAGTGGAATTCAAGTTAACATTCCCCTGGTTTCTCGTCATTTGAGCATTTATACCTCGATCAATGACGAAAGAGCGACTACAATGTCTGAATCGATGATATACATTTGAGAGGCAGTTCTGTAACCCCAAGTGGCTTTTGCATAGCCAAAATGATGAACAAGGTGGTGAAAGGCATCTTTAACAAGGTGATTGTTATATATGAGCTTCAGGAGCTTAAAAAATCCGGAGATAAAAAAGGAAAAATGTAGTAAATCAACGGATTCAAGGATCAGTAGGCCTATTTTGTTGATCCTCAATTAATCGGGCAAAGCAGTCAGAGCATTTTATTGAGACCACTACATGCCTTAGTTATCTAGACGATTCCAACATCATTTCTCTACTTCATACAATGGGAAAATTGGAAAGTAAACCAAAACAGTGGCACATGTGCTAAGACCGATGAAATCCTTGCCCTGATCGACCGCATTGACTTCATTTCACGGTGAATAGACGGTGACTGCCATCTTCTGGTTAGCGAAGTCGCAGTGATACGAGCAGATGAAGTACCATGTGCCGGCGCTTGTCAGTGTTATCTCGTCATTGCCACTAGTATAAATCCCGTAGTTCGAATTTGCTGAGCATGTGTTGTACCCATTTGCATCAACGGAGACCACGTTATGATAGGTGTTGTCGTAGGTGAAAACTGTCCATTTACACGAATGGTTAGAACCAGCTCAGTCGAAGCCATTAGTACAAAAGATATAACGACATTCCTGTTCATCCTATTGCTGTTGTTCACGCGAAAAATGGCTATGCGATATATCCCAATCTTAATGGAAGTACGATCTCGACAAACCATGCATGATAATTGACATGTGCATAGTCGTTCGGCATCAATAAGTGATGTCCATGCAGATTATATGCCATGCCGCTTGAGCAAATTCATGGTCACGTGCAATTCCTACTCTTATAATGACAACGGTAAAATCATTTACCTAAAACATCAACATAGAAAGTCTTGTCGGCAGCCCACGAGTCGAGATCAATATTATAAGACCAGCCATATGTGTCCCCTACATAATACGTAGCGGCATAGCTCAGGGACGGAAGAATCAACATCGACATCATCACCACCGCCGCGACATTGAGAAAGCACTTTCCAAGGCGTGCCATTTCCGAGCTATTGTGCAGAGTGAAGTGCGTTTCTACAGAGATAGGAAGGTGTTTTGTGTGCGTCTGTGTCCGTGTCTGCTTGCATTTATGGGAGGGCAGTTCGTTGTACTTGGTGATTTCATGCGCGAAGTGATTACGCATTGGAAAATGCTTTAGTTTACTCACCATGGCGATGAGATAAACGATGCAGAAATTGGCTCGAAGTGAGTCGTCCTTTCTGTGGAAGGCGGTTGAGCCCTTAATACTAACCTGAAACAGTCTAATGCGATTTAGGGACGTGAGTCCAAGTTCATAAGACTCAAAGGGCAGGCATTGACGAATCTACGTACAGCGAGCTGACTCAGCCTTGGCTCCATCAATTTTCGTCAAGTTGAGTCGAGAATAAGCCGACCTCAAGCGCTGTAATGCTTCAACAGGAGCAGTGCTTGCTCAAGCCTAGTGGTATTTACAATGTTGCATACACGAGGTGGAGGCTTTATAGCTTCAAACTCGAGCTTCAATTAAGATCAAATCATGTTTTGACCTGTAAGAACATCAAGTAGCTTAGCTTGATGCTAGCTAGAGGGCCGAGCTTTAACTCTTGTCAAGGTCGAGTTTGAGGGGTACGTCGTCCTACGTTTGGACTCTGAATTCATGATTTAACGCGTATAGAAGGTCGCTAATCGAATGATGACATGAATTTATCAGCAAGAAACTATAAAGAATATGATAAAAGTTATGATTAGCCCTTGAAAGATTGCAACCGAATCTGCAAAATCAATGATTTCAGTTAACGAATTTTACTAATGTGGAGATTCAAATTGCCAATATTCTTGTTGTACTCATAGAGTTTTTTTGGGAGTATTGTTCAAAAAATCCTAAACCTATTGAAAATTTGTCAATTTAGTCTATTCAGTCATTTTTGACCAGAAATCATTTATGTAGATATTAGTAATCTTCCGTGATATCGTCAATGTTAATGTGAATAATTTTTGTAATTTTTTATTATTCCTTTTTCATTTCCTTTAAATCTTCGCTCACCGGCCATAAAGGCGTCGCCCAATCTGGGCGAGGGCCTTTGCCGATGGCGCTGCGAAGGCCTTGTGCGAGGCCATCGTGGCCTTGTTGGTCATGGGCAAGGGCCTTAGAGGCCCCATTGGCCACAGACAAGGTGGCCCTTACCCACAGCTGACGAGGATGTGAAGGCCCACGTTGGATCTGGGTAAGGGCCACCTCATCTACGGCAACGGGGTAGTGAAGGCCCTCACTCGTGATTGGCGAGGCTGTTAAGGCCTTGCCTAGGGCCGCCGACAATAGCCGAGATGGCCCTCATTTAGTCTAGGTGAGGTCTTTGTAGTCATCAAGAGTTGTTGGTGACCTACTACACAGTGAAAATACAGGTAATGGATTCAACTTATCCCTAAAACTTGCCAATCATGGGTTATACCTCTATATGGCATCTCCTAAAATGACATGAATTTTTTTTCTATTTATCCATAAAGAGTAACAATAAAAAAATTATAAAAAAATTATCCACTTTAGCATCAATGGTGCTATGAAGGACGATCATTTTCTACTTTAATGATTTTTGGTCAAACTTAGCTAAATTGACAAAATATCAAAAAGTTTATGATTCAAATGGCAAAATGTAAAGGGTTTTTAGATTAATTAACCAAAGTGCAATGTGTTCACGATTTTGTGGACAACTTTCCCTAGAGTATTCACCACATACAATTAAGGTACATTGCACCTTTATGCATGCTATTCTGACATTCCCCGTATGCTAAGGCAAAATCTTTTACTTGTACCCTTAACGAGAAGAATGAACATTTTTCTCATTTTCCACGAGTTGATTATATCCAACTGAATCACCATCGAGGGCTCAACTCACTCTACTTGACGAAAACTTTTATGAACAAATTACTGTTGAAACTACCTTTTCTATCGCTGTTGTATGGTAGCAGGAACGTCTGTAAAATCCCATATGAAAGGACTGATCAGTTCTGCCATTATGGACTTAAAAAGTCGTGGTATCACGATTGATATAGTGAGAATTAGGCGATGGTTTGCTCTCCCTGTATTTCTAAAACATTTCCCTGGTTTCTCTTCACTCGAGCATTTCTAATTTGATCGAGGACGAGGGACGACGGAGCCAAAACTACATTAGAACTTACGGTTTACACTTGAGAGGCAATGCTTTAAGCCGGAGTGGCTTTTTCATAGCCAAAATCATGAACAAGATGGGGAAGGGCATCAACATAGTGAAATTTTAATTTTTTGACAAAGGCCACATTTATTTCAGAAAATGAACAATTTGTAAAAAAATTTCCTAAAAATGATTATTTATATTTCTTTAAAAAATATATTGCGAAATAATTAATTAATAAAAACATTATCATTATCAACAATGATTTGTTTTAAACATTTTCATGGACGATAAAAATATTTCTTATTTGTTCATTTTGTAAGAAATAGGGGTAATCGATTTTAAGAAAATATTTTCTAAATTATTTATTTTTCACGAAACAAATGGAGTCTATAAGTTTATGGAATGTGAAAAAATTGAAAACAGGATTAATCTCAGTTCTCCTTCTGCTTCAAGATCCAGATGCACACAGAGGAAGAGGTGGTGAATCGATGGAAGGAAGGATAACTAGACCTCTACACAAAGCACTCAAAGCATTCTGTAGAGGCCACAATCCCACTTCATACTCTGAGAAAATTGGAAATTTAACACACCAAACGAAAGGGCCTTGAGAGTAACCCCCAGGACTAAACAGACCAAAACACCTTGAGATCTACCGTGTGGCCGGTGCTAAGACTGGTGGAATCCCTGCCTCGGTAGACCACATTGACGTCGCTTCACGATGAATTGACATTGACCGCCATCTTCTGGTTAGCGTCGTCGCAGTGATACGACCATATGGAGTACCAGTTGCCGGCTTTGGTCAGTGTTAATTGGTCGTTGCCACTAGTATAGCTCCCGTAGTTTTTCTTCGCTGAGCATTTGTTTGTTCCCGTTTGCATCGACTGAGATCACGTTATGCTGGGTATTGTCCTAGGTGAAAACTGCCATTTGCAGGAATTCTCAGAATCAGTTCAATTCGAGCGGTAAGCACAAATAGATATAACGACACTTCCATGAATCCTATCGCTATTATCAAGATAAGAAAATGGCATTCTCATCTATCCAAATCTGAATAGAAGTTGATGATCGATACATGCGTAGTCCCTAGGCATTAGTAAGTGATGTTCATGTTAAAATATGTAATATATTTTATTATTCTAAATATGATTCCAATATTATATTCCCAATAAATACCCAATAAATTCCCTATATAAATTCCAATTATTGCCCAATTTATTACCCACGTGTATTAAGTGATATTTGTCCATTATTATATTACCTTAATGGTCTTGATGGGAGATATCGGTAATGTAACCAACGAAATAAAAACGTCAGGTCGTCTGGTTCAAACCCTTTACGAAATATGATATTTTACTTGCAACCAATGATAAGGGATTGTTATATGAAGTGAAACAATTTTTCTCTAAGAGTTTTGATATGAAAGATATGGGTGAAGCATCTTATGTCATTGGCATTAAGATCCACAGAGATAAATCTCGAGGTATATTAGGATTATCTCAATAAACCTATATCAATAAGGTCTTAGAGAGGTCTCGGATGAAATATTGTTCATTAAGTATAGCACCCATAGTGAAGAGTGATAGGTTTAATTTAAACCAATGCCTGAAGAATAATTTTGAAAGGGAACAAATGAAAAACATCCTATATGCTTATGCTATTGGAAGCTTGATGTATGCTCAGGTTTGCACTCGACCTGACATAGCATTTGCTGTGGGAATGTTGGGAAGATACCAAAGTAATCCAGGTATGGAGTGCAAACCTGACATAGCCTTTGCTGTGGGAATGTTGGGAAGATACCAAAGTAATCCAGGTATGGACCACTGGAGAACTGCAAAGAAGGTGATGAGGTACCTTCAAGGAATAAATGGATGCTTATGTACAGACAGACAGACAACTTGAAGGTAGTTGCTTACTCGGACTCAGACTTTGCTAGCTACATTGATTCCCGTAAATCAACATCGGGATATATTTTTATGTTCGCTGGTAAAGCTATATCCTGGAGGAGTGCAAAACAAACCTTGGTTGTCACTTCCACTAAAGAGGCAGAGTTCGTTTCCTATTTTGAGGCCACCTCACATGGTGTGTGGTTGAAAGGTTTCATATCGGGGCTTAGAGTTATGGATTCCATTACTAGGCCTTTAAAAATATTTTGCAATAATTCAGCTGCAGTTTTTATGGCTAAGAACCACAAAGCTGGTAGTCAAAGCAAGCACATCGACATCAAGTATTTAGCCATCAGAGAACGTGTTAAAAAGAAGAAAGTGATCATAGAACACATAAGCACTGGACTGATGATAGCTAATTCTTTAACTAAAGGCATGCCGCCAATGAGTTATAAGGATCATGTTTTTAGAATGGGCATTGGTCAAATCATGTAAAATTTTCTTTATATGGAAGAATTTATGAGACTTTTATTCATTTATAATGTTTTTCTCAATACAGTTATATACATTCAGTTATTATGAGAAAAATAATTACGTTTGACCTAGAGTAAACATAAGGTTTATTCATTAAGTTATTTGATCACATATGGGCTGATGAAATACATTGTGATACACGGAAGACAATACTCGCTCTAAGAGGACTCATCGCCATGATTCATGTATTTTATTTCAGTATGAAGTTTTGTGGGTTTGGGTTAATAATTCATTTGAAGGAATATTGGGATCAAGTGGGAAAATATTAAAATATGTAATATATTTTATTATTCTAAATATGATTCCAATATTATATTCCCAATAAATACCCAATAAATTCCCTATATAAATTCCAATTATTGCCCAATTTATTACACAAGTGTATTAAGTGATATTTGTCCGTTATTATATTACCATAATAATCTTGATGGGAGATACCAGTAACGTAACCAACGGAATAAAAACGTCAGGTCGTCTGGTTCAAACCCTTTACGATAAAGAAAAACACACCATCAGGTATTGAAAGGGGATTGACTAGTAGAACAGGACGTGCGTTTTCTATATTGCAAATCGCTCGTGCTGTGTGGATCCATCAAAGATTTTGAGGTTTCTCACTTCTAGATTTCATCAATGGCTTGAGGTATGTTGGTATTTATGTTTCCGCTATTCGATTCCGAATTCTTTATGAATTTACCTGTAATGGATAAATCGAGATCTCCAAGTTTTGTTTATATTCATTCTAACAGTTCATGCATATCATACATGTAGATGTGATGCTTTAGTGAAAGCGTGCTCAAATGCATTTCCAACTCTTATCATCACTGCGGTGAGATTGATTACCTGAAACATTGCTGACATGGAAAGTCTTGCCGGCAACCCATGAGTCAAGGTCGACATTGTAAGTCCAGCCATCCTGGCCCCCTACATAATACGTAGCAGCATGGCTCGAGGACAGAAGAATCAGCAGCAACGCTGTTAATTTATGAGTCGCGTTTGAGATTTACTGGACTTTTCACGGATTTACAAAAGATGAAGCTTCGGAAGACATCCTCTTCGCGCGAAGAGGAATGTGGTGGAGCACAAGGTCAAAGGTTTGACCATGGGCCCACCACCTTTTAATCTTCACGCAGGGACTCCGCCGCGATCAAGAAAGCGTTTTTCGAGACGTGCCATTTCTGAGCTGTCGTGCTAGTGAAATGTGTTTTCTATGGAGATAAGTAGTTTTTTCGTGCGCGTGCGTATGTGTGTTTGCTTGCTCGTGTATATACTACGCGAGAGGGGCTGTTTATGTATGCTTCGTGATTCCATGCATGAGGTGGTTGCCCGCTGGAAAATGCTTTGGTTTACTCACCGGGGCGATGTGATGAACGATGCAGAAATTGGCTCAGAGTGGATCATCTTTTTTTTGTAGAAAGCGGTTGAGTCATTAAATCCTGATCTCAAACGGCCAAAATCGAAGTCTTTAAACCATGGGCCGTGTCTATAAAGATTGCCGCTTTCGTGTGGAAATTATCTGAAATGTCTTGAATTTATTACGTTTTTACCAATTCGATCTTAAAACTTTCATGTTTTATTAATTAAGTCAATCCAGCCAACTTTTGTCTAAAAGTCAATGATGTAAATGCTAGTCATCTTACATAATAAACCAACGTTGACGTGAATAATTATTAAAATTATTTTAATATGTTATTCAATTTTTTATTAATATTTATAATTTTCTCTTGTCTTCTTTTTTCTCTTTTTCCTTTTTCCCTTTGTCAACCATCGCTAGGCCTCATCAATGGCCAATAGAGGTTGCCAACCTTAGGCGAGGGTTGCCTTACTGGATCAAGTGAGGGTAGACCTCACCGATGGTCCAGACCAAGCTCGAGTGTCCCTTGCTAGCCATTGATGAGGTCCAAACAATGGCTGGTGGAAGGAAAAATGGGAAAAAATAAAAAGTAAATAAGGAAAAGAGAATGAAAAAAAAAAAAAGAAAATTTGAAAATTAAAAAAATCATAAAATATTATTAAAAATTGTCCTTAGTGTCAACCATCATATAAAATAGCCGATGTTTTCCTCGGTGATTTTTAGTCAAAATTGACCAGATAAAATCAATTGATACAATTAAAATGTTTATAATTGAATTTACAAAATGCAATATGTTTACAACTTAGACAACTTTCCTCCAATTTGTTAACCCATTAAGAAGGATCACGAGGTTTTCCTTACCCAATGATCCTGGAGTGATGATGCAATTCAGTGACATTACTCCAAGTACGTTAAAACACAAGAGCATGCAGTGACAAATCTACGTAGAGGGATCTTATTTAGCCTTGGCTCTGATCGGTTTTAGTCTAGTCAAGTCGAGAATGAGCCTATCTCAGGCACCCGCTAGCTCGGGCCTAGTGGAGAAGTACGCGAACCATGAATACCGAATAATTTTCGACGTTTGTATACTTGAGGTCGAGCTGAGTCTGAATTTACAGCTTAACTTGAGAGATAGATCAAGTTCTGACTCGTTAGGCACATCTGGGTCGACCTCAAGTAGCTTGACTCTGTTTTGAACCATTCTACAAATCCGTGACTTACCAACACGTCTAAAAAATTACCAACAACATACTGAAATCACTAATATGTACAAAAAAAAAAATTACCAATCGAATCCGACAACTCCAAGATTTCAGTTGCCAGGCATCATGAATTTTGTGCTCGAAGTTATCCTTATCCTGATCGCACATGCGGATTCCTCCTCACAGTACACATGCATACTGTTCCACACACCCATTTTGACAAATTGGATAACGGCAATTTTTTCAAGTCTTCCCACCAATTTTAACTGAACAAGAAGAAAACAAAGAACTTGGTCGATTACCGGATCAACACCAAATGTAACCATGGTTCTATTGTTGGAAAAGTTCAAGTCCAACAGTGAGAATTTCAAATGTTCCAGTGAATCGGTTGACGGCATTCAAAGCCTAGAGTAGAGATCAGTAAACATTGTGTCGAGCAGGTGAAAACGAAACAAATATCGCCAGAGGCAGAAGAAATGAGAACTGCAATTTAATCAAATCAATCAGAACCATCATCTCCATATACACCATTACTAGAATCCGGATCAATCACAGGTTTATTAGTTTTTGACAATCTACCAGATGATTTCAAAGGTTTCACAGGTTTCTTGACCTTCTCAGCCTGCAATTCCAGCCCCTTCTCCGAAGGTTTGCGTTTTCTTTTTAACCGCACTCCGTCTGTGTCCTCAGCAGTTGAATTCTCCATAGCTGCACAAGTTAGACAAGTCAAGAGGAAAATCTTTCAGCCACACCTGAACTTGAGCCTATTAACTTCCCTATAAGAGACAAACACAAAACAGCCTAGGCATCACTTACCTTTTACGTGCCTAAAAACCATTAATCACTTATTGAAACTACATTTTCATCTACAGATTCCCACAACTAGCTCACTACCCCTCCTCCTCTGCCCTAGTCCGATTAGAAATCTTATTTATGCTATACCTAGGCTTAACATCCATAAATAGTGCGCCTATTTCGTCAGTGAAATTTTCATCCACACATCTTATGTCTCTTCTGCCTCATTGCCATGTCAGAGAAAAAAAAAATTGCATTACCAAGATTCCTAACAGTTGCTAAGCAAATCTAGCCAATAATTAAGTGGTGATCAATTTATCATGCAGATCTTAAGTCAGGCGTCTGCTTTAGGTAAGAACAACAGTCACCGGGACAACCTAATTGCTATATTGCAGGAATTGACAAGAAAATCCAGTCAGTACAAGGGAAGAATCTGAACACTCGGAAAATCCAGCAAGTGGGAAAAGAAAACTTACGTTCGAGAGGGCTTGAATTATGGTTGCTCGCATTTCCATTCTGACCAGCTTCTACTGAAAGTGGTGATCCAGAATGGTTACCATCTAGCAACTTTGAACAACTGCCAACACACTTGTCTAGCTGCTCAGGAACATCGAGACAAGGAACTGCAGGCAAAAAGCATAGTTCCTCCTGGGACATATCTGAGTCACTAAAAACTGAATCTCTCTCCACAGTCAAAACATCAACTTCATCATCTTCATGAACATCTAGTCCTTTTACCTGTATGCATACACATTTAATAGTTGTTAACTTTCTAGCAAATAAGCCAAGCTCATAATCTGCTCATTTACCTTTTCAGTTTCAGGCACCAGATCAAATTCATCTTCTCGTTCGACATACTCCTCATTCTCCTCGAGCTCTTTGAAATCTGGAGCAAATGCACTCCAATTTTCAGTATAGTCTTTAGCCCATATATAAACCAAGCCAGTCAAAGAAACAGAAATGATAATGGGATGAACAGGATGCCATGCCAAATCCATCAATGCTTCTTTTGGGCCTTCAAGAATTTTAACAAGATGCCCGGCCCTATCCCATATATAAATTTTGTGCTCTCCTCTGCTTGCAGCACCACCAATCACCCACTCTCCATCACCACTAAAACAAGGTGCTTTCCACTGGACCCTAGTGATGGAATCTTGAAACTCATGGAGAAGTTCTAAGCACTTCGATCCAATAGCCTTCAATTTATCCACATCATCTGATTCATTGAAGCTCTCATTCAATTCATCAAGCATCTTTAATCCATCTTTAGGAGGTAGAAGATTTTTATAGATTCTAATCAGCCGGTCATTGGAATTTGTCAACATGTACTGTCCATTTCTACTAAACACGACATTTTTTATAACTGCGCCACCAGAAACAAGGACGATGGCACACACTCTGACATTCTTGTGATCAATTATAAGTATTTCTCCCTTCGATGTTCCTGCATAAACCAGATCCCCGTGCTTGTTAAAGCAGGCATTGCATGGAGAGTAAGTTACTGATGTATCTGATGTCTTGTTGCGGGACAGAGGAGTGGCTCCATTGCTCACATCAGCAGTCAAAACTGGAAGAGCTGTTGTGCTTCCAGTGTTCAAGTCAACAATCATGGGAGCAGATGAGAAAGGGCAGGCCAGGCAAATAGATGGAGTTGAGGAACCAGGATGAAGACGAGCTTGTAGAACGGTATGCTGAAGAGTCGTATGTGCTATCTTCTCTCCACTTAGAACATCCCAAAGAATAAGAGACTTATCAGAAGCAGACACAAGTATGCAGTGACCATACTTGGACCAGCAGACACTCGTAATTGCAGCAGTGCATTCTTTGTCTCGGAGCTCTTTTGCGACGCCCCGGGTCTCAAAGTCCCATATAATGCAACTTCCATCGGTGCATCCAGCTGGAAAAGGAAATCAAACCGAGTATGATTCATTGATAGCACAATCAAGAACCACAGCGATTCCTTCATAGGACAACAGACAGAAATGTCCAAAATTTTCAACAGAGGCGTCCAGAAAATCAAACAAAGATGCAGATATTTACAGATCACTCCCGCTGTTTTGATCACAGGACTTCCAAAACCAGCATTGAGTAAAATGAATGCTAAAATCTAAGAATAGGACTTGCAGATTGCATTCAAACCTAGGAACTAGAATTCCTTCTCCAAATTAACATTTACCTGATGGATGCACCAAAAGAAGAATCACCACATGCCACAACTTGCAAGAAGAAGAATGTCTGCACTGCAATTCTAAACTGTAGCCCCAAACTTAATAAATCACCAAATGGTCGGAAGACCAAGATTCTAGTCATCAATCATATGTATTCCAAAAGTGAGAGATCTATGTTTCAAACTTTCCACTTTATTTAGATATTTAACCATCTTTAATTGTGTTCTATTAAAGACTCAAAACAAGTCAGAACAATTCTCGGATAAAGCAGCTGACACATTCAAACTACTTTTAACTTTCTGGTAATTTTAAAGCTTCCAGCATGCCCAGATTGTAAGAAAATCCAAAGGCATTCTCTAAACTGAGTAAATGGCGACAAAATATGACTCCACCCAAAACAGACCAAACAGTCCGGACGAGGTGAGGATAGGGATAGAGCTCTCACGAGCTCCACCAACGACAGAAGTACCGAGGTCAGGACACATCTTTACCCAATTGCAGAGCGTCCAGCTTAAACAGCAGCTAAAGAGAACTCACACCTTCTCCTTTGTCACAGATCAAAGCTTTAGCGGAACGCGAAATTAAACACGCCGTCAGAATGCAACTTCAGAACAATCCCACACAAACACCCCCCCCAACACCCACACCTAGAGTCCAGTTAAAACAGCAGCCAAAAAGAACTCACCTTCTCCTTTATCAAAGATCAAAGTAGCTAAAAATCAAAGCTTTAGCGAAACGCGAAACTAGACGCACCGTCGGAATGCAAATTCGAAACAATTCCACCGAGAGAGAGAGAGAGAGAGAGAGAGAGAGAGAGAGAGAGAGAGAGAGAGAGAGAGAGAGAGAGAGAGAGAGAGTACCGGCGAGGAGGGTGCCGCGGCGGTTGAAGGCGATGCACTTCATGATGCCATGCTCCAAGTACTCCTCGATCACTTCAGGGAAATCTCCCTGCAGCGGATCTGCTCATTCGAAAAAAACACGCACGGAAACAGCGTCAGCCCAGCTCCTGCCACCGGAGACGAAAGCACGGGGGGAACCGGAGAACAGAGCAGCGCACGGCGAGCCAACACCGCGCAATCGAGAGAGAGAGAGAGAGAGAGAGAGAGAGAGGAATACCGATGATTGGAGCCTCCATGGTCGCCGCCGTATCGCTTCAGCAGGCAGCGCGTGACTCCGGCAACGACGCCATCCACAGTCGAGGTCGGGAGGAGAGAGAGGTTGGGAGGGAGAGAAGAGAGAGAGAGAGAGAGAGAGCGCAAAAACCCTTTCTTTCCGCTATTTCAAGTCTCGATGGGGGGCTTTTCGTAGGTTTCCTAGTTCGAAGGAATCCGACTCCGAGCGCTGTTAATATTAATGAAAAAATATAAGAAAAAAAACACGCTAAATGAAAATCTGAAGAATTATTTTTAAAAAATTCAGATTTATACTGCATAATATCTGAGAAATACTTTGTTTTTGAATTATCTACATTAAACGAGAGTTGAAATGTAAGCACCGGGAAGTATACAGCAATTTGAAATGTTAGAAGTAAATGTCGCTTTTGGGCAAATTGTAATGGCTTCGTGGTTTATATTAAGCAGTTGATTTGGAATAAACGGTAAATTGATGCTTCGAGAATAATTCTAAAAAAAAATCACATTACTCCAACGACTACTATAGCGAGATCATTATGTTAAGATGATGAGCTCAGTGATCATGAATTTACTAACACTCTTAAAAAGTTAGCCATGAAATATGGAGATTTACTGGCTCGAAATTTTAACAAGTATTTTTATTGTGTGTTTGAAGAAAAGGTGAAAGATAGCAAGGACTCTAAAACTGGTTGTATCACAAGAATATCATTGGAACCGGAAATTTTTATTATATGCATTCAAATTCTAAAGCTTATCATAATAATTTATTTTAATCGTTTCATCAGCCCTGCTAGGTTTTAGTGGATAGAAATTTCCAGCACATTTTTTTTTATCAAGAACGACGTAGGATTTTGAAAAAAAAAAACCTTTGTGAAACTTTCCATCCACTTCATTTTGACGGAGTTAAAAGGAAGGTCTCGAGTACATTAAAGTTGTCAGTTTTAGGATTTAAATGCTTGGAATATGAATTTTAGGATTCGAGTGCATTATCGCAATAAGTTTGGTCTCGAGTACATTAAAGTTGTTAGTTTTAGGATTTAAATGCTTGGAATATAATTTTAGGATTCGAGTGCATTATCGCAATAAGTTTTAGAACTTGCCCCGTGATTATCCTAAAAAAAATTCAATGCAAGTCCAAATGCCGTTCACATAATTAAGAGAATTAAACTCAAAAATTCAACAATCAAGCAAGTTAATCGTGACATCTACTTCTTCCATAGCCTTTCCAATGATCATGGAAAACTTGGAGCACTTACTGATCAAGTTTTGCCTTTCACTAAATTAGGTTTGCTCCTTTTCTATTTCTTCCATTAAATCTTGCATTCAATCAAGATAAGAAGTTAGGGGTCATCAATTGTCAAAGATGATCTCCCGATAAACAATTATCAATTCCACCTATTGCCTATGCTAATTTCATTGGATCAATTGACTTCAAGGTGTCATATGCAAAATATGTAGCTCATCAAGATAAATCGATTTTTTAACTACTGGGATTTATCTTAGTGATCACATTTCCAACATGGAAGGAAGAAGGTAAGGGTTCGAATCTTGAAAGGGAGAGGTGGGAGGTTCAAATCCTCACCTAAAAATGAATTAGCTTTAGGAGTGGATTTTGACTCCCAAGTTTTATAAGGAGGCATAACAAAAGTCTAAGAGTAAAAGTTAGAATAGGAGTAGAGTAGGACCAACTAAAAAAAAAGATAAATCAATTTGGCTTCAAATACCAAAGAATAAGGCCACAGGAAAAACACGGCGAGACTTGTCGAGTCCTCGGGAACTCGATGCGGTCGCTTCACATTCCTCAGAAATTTCTGCCCAACACTTTCACAGAAATACAAGGCCAACTTTTCAGGTTTCGACAAATGACTAAACACGGTGAACAAGGAAAAAAGCGAACACAAGAGTTTGATAAATTCGACCCATCTGCCTCGCCCCCAAGACTATATGCCAAGAAACAAGTGGAGGGCGCAATATTTACTAGACTAGTTCACCAAAATTCTATTTTGGGTGCATGCAGCGACCGCACAAAACCCAAACCTCAGTAGCTTCAAAACCGGCTTCAGAATGAGTAATCCTTCAAATCTGATCGCGAGTCGTCCAAGTCCATTTCAGCCATGCACTCTTCTGCTGAGAGAGGAGGAAGTTGCCTGGTCTTACGCCTCAAATTGTGCTTGTGCCAGTCGCTCTTGAAGTGCTCCCTGTACTGCTTTGCATCCCCTACCAACGCATTGCATGTGCTGCACTTGTTTTGCTTCACCACCTCCTCGGTGCTCTCTTTTTTAGACGAGAGCGTTTGTTTCTGCATCCTCTCACTTAGGTGTACTACCGAATCGGGTTCAGACTGGGATGGGATGTCCTCATGATCATCATAGTGGTCCACTTGGGTATCCCCTTCAGCATGCACAGAGTATGCAAGAACTTCCACTCTCCCCTGCAAGTTTCTTACCAAGGCTTCACAGTCCCGATAGAATCCTGGTTCAATTTCGCCTATCTGCGTAAAATGCATGTGTTGGTAAATAAAGGCAAATCATACTGAAGCACACAAGACTAATCCCTATGGCACAGAGCATCACTAAATTACGGTTTTACCACATCATCTCAACTTATCTAGAGCAGATCTGCAATGCATAAAAAAGAATGAACTTCCCGTCATCCTAGGTGCAAGAAAACAATATAGAAGAGATCCAAGTTATTTCCAATAAAGAGGGGTTTTGGATATTACTCCAAACTTCATCACCTGACAAGAAAATTCTAGACTTGCAGAGTACACATAAATAGAGGAGTATTGTCTCTAGCCAAACATTTATGCACATAGAAGACATCATTAATTCTCATACTAGAAAAAAATGAACTGCACCGAGTATAAATTAGAGAAACTGGTTATTGAAGAGCCTATCCTAACAGAAGCAGGAGCTTAGCTAATATGTGAGAAAAAAAGCTCCTAAAAGGGGGATAAAAGAAATGAAAAACAATAGTCAACAAGAAAGAAGTCATCTTTAAACTCTCTTCATCCAATGTTGAAAGTTAGTATGTTGCAATCGTGCTATTAGAAATACTCTGAGATTTCAGAATCATGCACTTTATTCTGTGATGGGGCGATACAATAAATGTATGGAAAAGTGAAGAACACAATTTCGGAGTTCAAGAATTCATATATGTTTTCATGTGCGGCTTCTGTAGTGTAAGTGCAACTCTTCCAAGATCATGTTTTAAGACTTACAACAAATATTTGACCTGCAGATTCATCCTTTGAAATGATACTAGCATTCCAGGTATTGAGCTTTTCCAGGAGAGAAGAAACATTCTGTTCAGTGACAGTGAATCTGAGCCTCATAGGAGCTCGTTTTATGGGATAATGCTTTTGAAGTTCACGTATGACTTCCAGTGCCTGCATGAGAATTTAGCATATAAGCTTATTAAAAGTTACAGTGTGAAAAGCTGCAAAAGATTGATTCCTCCATTAGGTTTTGTATTATTAAAAGTTTGCATTGATACGAGCAGTGATGTCAGGTCTTACATATCTTCTGCATACACAGTTCAAAGCAATAACTGTCCAAAAGTTCCTCTATAAATATGTGAAACTGGGAAAAGCAGGTTATAACAGAAATTTAACTGAAAAAGCAAGGAAAAAGAAAAGAAAAGATAAGAAAATCCAACAGTAAAATATAATGATACTCTAAAGCTGACAAGCCCTATATATGGTATGAAAACAAACATATTTAACACCAAGTTTGTGATATTCTAAAAGTTTAATTGAAGCAAAACATTATTCTGCAAGTCCCAACATTTTTAACACGATTTCTTTTATGAGTCCATCAAAATTGAATATCTTGATACCTGCTTCTTTGAGTTGCTATTCGGATCAACAGCAAAGTGAATTTCATGCATTAGTCGTTCAATCATGCTAATAGTATAAGGGCGTTGAGTTTCAGGATTGATCGTCCTCTGCATAACGATTGTGGCAATATCTCGAAACTGACTTGCGAATTGGATCTCCCTCTCCTTTCCAGCAACTTGAAGCTCTCCTTTATCCAAAATCTACGAGATCATTAGATGCAAAAAACACAAGTTTTAAGACTTGAGAACAGCAGACATCTATTCCAATTCACCCCCAGAGAATATTGTATGTACAAACATAATCCTCCACTCGTCACTGACCTCCAAACATATTTTTGTCTGATCATCTGTCCCAAAGGATTTCGTCAGGTCTTTTGACTTGGCAAGAACTCCTTTTGAAACATTCGAATACACAGTATGCGACTGGAGTACTTCATCGACATCCTTCTCGCTGTTCCAGATTATCACGAAAAGCAAGAACTAAGTATTTACATCGCAAAATGCTCTACAGTTGGCATCCTAAGTATTTGCTTCTCTTCTATATAACGTTTGAAACATAGAAGCAAGTATCAAGAGGGAGTCTTCGACAATTGGAGTGAATATGAAGAAATATCAATTGAAAACACAAAGAACTTATATTTTTTCTCCATCTACAACACTCTCGATGATCATATACATATAATTCAAAATTAAGTCGCCATTCAAAATTCAACACAGCAAGCCGTGTATACGTCCATTTAGACTCAACACGGCACCAAAGAAGCAGGCAACTCACACGCCAGAGCGCCAAGACAGGACTTTGTTCTTGTAGCAGGCGATCTCGAAGCGCATCCCGTGTTTCTTGAGCCGGACCACGGCCACGTTGGTCAGCCTCTTCTGCCCGATGGGCTGCACCAGCGTCTTCGACATGCCTTCTTCCCTTTCCAAAACGAGCTCGAATCGATCAGACCCGCAACAAGACAAAGAAACGAAAAAGCCGTGCCGTCACGTAACCAAACCCGAAAAGCCGGAACAATTTCAAAACAACCTAAATCATTTCACAGATAGTAAGGGTTACATGCCAAAGTCACAGAAGCAACACGGCCTCGATCGAAGCAGCATCACGTGCAGTAATCACCAAAAGCTAATCCGCATAGTTACAGAGCAGGACGACGAAATCAACAAGATAAGAAGAAGAGGAAGAGGAAGAGGAGGAGGAAGAAGAAGAAGGGAAGCAAAAGAAACAGCCGGTATTCAAATTACCGGAAAACAACTCGAGGCACGAGGCACGGACGCAGAATTATAGCGTCCGGCGAGGCGACGGAAAGGGGAATAAGATAGGAGTTCGAGCGTCTCACCAATTCGATTCCGGCGAAGTAGGCGTCTCCGGTGGTCGGTGCACGCTGCGCAGTCAAGAGGAGAAGGAGAAGAGGACGTCGGGCTCCTGTTTTGCTCTCGTTGCTGCGGTTGCAGAGCTCTTTAGTTTCTTCCCAAAATGGGCCGATTTAATTTGGGCCTGCCATGGCCCATCTTTAGTTAACCGATTCAGGGCTTGTTTACAAGGGGATCGGTCAAGTTTTCGGTTCCAAAAACCAACCTTGACTCGTTTGGTTCTTAATGCCATATTCTGAACCAGTCGTTTGTATTAGAGAATCTAAAACTCTGAACTTGCAAGGTGATTTTAAAGGTAGAACTTAGAATCAAACCGACTTACCCTAACTTAAGCAAGTTCATTTATCCCTTCTTTAGAGTAGAAAACCTTTGTTAAGATTGAATATACTTGACACATTATTTTCACGCAAAAATTATTGTATTTAAGTTCAACAAATACATATTGTGTATATAATAAAATGAAACAAGAAATGACCAATTCTTGAGTCAACTTTCAAACTCGCTTGGCACCAACTAATTACTTTCTAAACCGGTTTTAGGGGCAACAAAGAAAGAATGGGTTTTCATGTTTCGAAATCCTTCCAACTCCTTACCCAAATCTTCATCATCATTTTCTCATGGCATTCTCAGGATGAGCAAAGACACTAATGTCAAGGAGCAATACAAATCAATGGCCCATTAATGACGATTTATTCCCGGGAACAATTTTCAATCGAAAATGATTTTTTTTTTCGAAAACAATTTCTAAACAAAAGAATGTGTTTGGAATCGTAAAAATTATATTTCCGAGATAAAAATGCACATGATAAGATTCTTAATTTTTTATTTTTAATACTTTTATTATATTTTTCTCTATTTCATTTTCTCTTCTTTTCCTCCTTTGTAATCGGTCATTAGCCACCGCTATGACCCACAATCGATTGGGTGAGGTCCAGCGAGCTCGCTTGGCCAAGGCGAGCCTCCGGTCTTGCTGGACCACCGCTAGGCCGAGCCTCACTCGACAGTAGTTGGGCAAGCTCGGCCTTATTAGATTTGGGCGAGGTCAACTTTGCCTAATGACGGCGAGGTCAAGGCATTGGGGTTAACAACACTCCAGTGAGATTGTCGGCCCTCATTTGGCTGGTTGTTGACCATAGTTGAGACCAACGACTAACCAAAAGGAAGAAGAAGAAAGGGGAAGAGGAGAAGAGGAGAAGAGAAAAGAGGAAAAAGGAAAAAAATAGAAATTGATTATAGGAATTGTTTCCGAAATAAGAAATATTTTTATCTATTTATTTTTTATTCTATTCTCTCGAAAATAAAAGTTTGGTAAAATTTTACCAAACGAATTTATATTTTTTTTCGTTTAAGGGAATAAAAGAACAGACTATTCGGACGATTATCAAACATTAGCCCAAATGACTGATACTTCCTGGAGCTGAATGAACCTGACAAAATTGCTTGTTTCCCCGGGAAAAAAGTTATTATTTTCACATAGGTCCTTGAACTCTCGGGTAATTTAGGATTAGTCATGCTAATTTGCAGCCGCGCTCGCCGGTAGGCCCACGAGAGAGTATTCCCCTTCCAAAAGGGCCCGATCGAGTTCGCACTCCGACGGCCGAAAGTTCAGCTTCGTCTTCCTACTCCAGTCTCTAGAGAGAGAGAGAGAGAGAGAGAGAGACTGCCAATGCCTGAAGAATTGGCGTTTTTGGCTCTTTAGATGGAGACGTCTCAGTCGCCTTCCTCGGTAACATGCCTAGCATCATGCTAAGATGCGCTCTCCTGGGACGCGCCCCCAAGCCCACGCCACGCCGCGCTTCCGTCGACGGGCGGAGCTGGGCCTGCAGCTCCCTGTTCGGCCTGTTCTCTGAGGCGGCGCTCTGCCAAGGGAGGTCTCTTGCGGCGAGGCGGTGGTTCTGCGGTTACACCGCGGAGCAGTTCTCGGACGATGAGTACGAAGTCGACTTCGAGGGCCACAAGGTTGTCCTTGTCTCTTCTCTCTTCGGTCTTGTTCTTTTTGGTTTCCGGTTTCGGTTGAATTTAGTGTTGGTGTACAGTTTTGGGAGATGGGTTTGGCTTTGATGACGAGAGGGTTGCGATTCTTTTGAAAAAGTTGTGTTTTTTTTTTTTTTTTTTGGGCGGCATTCTTTGGCTTTCAGGCTTGGTCGAATGTCCAGTTCGTTCCGTTCGGCGTTCGAAAGCGAAATTAAACATTTGGCTGTTCCGTGTCTTGGAAACTGTCTTCTTTGTAGGCGTCGTCTTCGGTTGCGAACATCGATGAATGGAAGTGGAAGCTCAGCTTGCTCTCGCGCAACGAAAAGGACCAGGAAATTGTATCTCGAGATAAAAGGGATAGAAGAGACTATGAGCAGATTTCTAATCTCGCAAAAGGATGGGGCTTTACAGGTGAAGAGGCAGTGGCTACTTTAGACTCGTGCATTGATCATTTTTATCCAATTATGGCTTTCCTTGCTCAGTCGACTTCATATGCTTTTACAGCGAAATATATGGAAAAGTAGTGGTCGCGAGCAAGGTTCCTCTCCCGAACTACCGGCCAGATCTTGATGATAAGCGGCCTCAAAGAGAGGTAATGAATTTGTGGAGCTCGTAAAGATTATTGAAAGTCCTTAGTACTCATGACCTCTAAGTTTCATCCTTCAAGTGGAACTGAAATGTCTTATTTGTTACAGGTGGTTATCCCTCTAGGCCTGCAAAGGAGAGTAGAGGGCTTGCTTCAGGAACATCTTGATAGGATCCAATTACGAGTTGGTAAAGAAGGCAATGAGGCAAGTGTTGTTAAGTCAGCTGATCAAGTTGAAGAGATCAATCCAGATGACAATCCAGAGTTATTTCTTGATGGTTCTGTCATGGAAAGGGTACTTCAAAGGAGAAGCTTGCGGATGCGTAACATGCAAAGAGCTTGGCAGGTGTGAATCATAACTTACTTTGCGATGATGTTTTTTCTCCTGTTTGTCGAGGTACTCCAAGTGCTCTACCATACTAATTTGGTATTTATCTGTCAGTATTTTTCCCAATTGTGCCGTCTTACATTGCTCGGTTAAGGTTATACCATTAGCTAAACTTATCCCACTTGTGTTATAGTGAGGCCATTGGTCTTTAAGGTTGGTAGTTGCTTGTTGATCAATGTCTTTACTCCCATCCTTGCAGCACATTTGGTTCACTGCAATAATTAATTTTATTTCCTGTATTTTTCTGAGAGGAATGTTGTCGAGCTTATTCCACTTATGTGCTGGCACTGAATTATGGAACTCTAGATTCTTATTAGAACATTGCGGTTAGACAGTTTTAATTGAAATTTAGACTAGCTTTTTTCTTTCCCTTAGTTGATGTGGATAGTGAAAAAAATCCTCTTTGGGCTCACTCTTCTTTTTGTGATCAGAAAAAGAAGCTGGCCGCATTTAATAACTGTAATGTCATGAAAGTCATACTCCAAAGAATGAAGCCATCTAATTTACCTCCTTTTCTTCCTTGATAGGAGTCACCGGAGGGCAGGAAAATGCTGGACTTTCGGAAATCCTTACCTGCATTCAGGGAGAAGGATAGGCTGCTTCAGGCGATAGCGAGGAATCAGGTTCTTATGGAATATAGTCTGATTTTTATCAAATCTAGACAAACTGGCTTTTGTGAGAGTCTGTGTGTCTCCATCTGGTCTTATGTTCTATTTCTTTCTTGTGTTTTCAATGAGTGTCTCCATCCATAATTCAATAGGGCTGAGTCACAGAAATGAAGCTGTCAATAATTTCTGACTATGTGATGGCAAACTCTATACAAGAAATGCTGGTCCTTTGAGATCTAATAGTTAAGTCAGATTCGAGTGAAAGATGTTTACAGTGCACATTCCAGTCATGGTCCTGTTGCACTTCTCCTTTTCTTTTCTATATTCATGACCCTGCCAATATCTAGGTTGGGCTACAGCCTAAGTATAAGTTTCTCGTGATCTATAACCGTGCCTCATTTTCTCATTAACAGATCTAAGCAAATAATGTTTATCTTTATCCTAACACTGCTGTTGAACTTTTTGGGCACAATTCTAAAAATATTTGCCTATTAATATTCTTAGTTTATCTGGAGAAGCTCAGCATGTTTAAATGGTTCTGGCTTGGTTGATTTATTTACAATCATGGAAATGTTTAGAAAAAGAGAGAGGATGCTTCTTTGCAAGCAGGTTTTCTTATTCCCTCTTTGTTTTGGCCATTGTAGGTCATTGTAATATCTGGGGAGACTGGATGTGGCAAGACCACTCAGCTTCCTCAATATATCCTAGAGTCGGAAATAGAATCTGGTAGGGGAGCATTTTGCAGCATAATTTGCACTCAGCCTAGACGAATATCTGCTATGGCAGTTGCTGAAAGAGTGTCTGCCGAGAGAGGACAGCCTCTTGGTGAAACAGTGAGCCTTTTCCCTAGTTAAAGTGCATCACACTTTTTGTTCATCTCATTTGTTACTTTTATTTAAATTCTTTGTATTGGTTCTGCTATACGACGACACAGATAGATTTCTTGATAGGTTGGCTATAAAGTTCGGCTAGAAGGGATGAAGGGAAAAAATACACATCTGCTCTTCTGTACCAGTGGAATTCTGCTACGACGACTGCTGAGTGATCGGAACCTGAATGGTATAACCCATGTATTTGTAGACGAAATTCACGAGAGAGGCATGAATGAAGGTGCAGTTTTTAATGAATTCATGTTCCTCTTGCTTCATTAAAAGTGGTAAAAGGTTTTGTCTTCTGACTTCTTACATTTCATTTGCAGACTTCCTCTTGATTGTCCTAAAGGATCTTCTTCCTCGCCGTCAAGATTTGAGATTAATATTGATGAGTGCCACATTGAATGCAGAGTTATTCTCCACCTATTTTGGAGGTGCCCCAACTATTCATATACCAGTAAGAACTTACGTCCATGGATGCCACTGATTTCATGTACCTTATCTGCAGTTGTCAGGTCTGTTCTGTGGTTTCTATGTAGGTGTCACTTTTGAAAATGGCCTTGTCTGGCCAAGTTATTGTGAAATTCATCGGTTGATCATTCTTCTATTGACAAGTGCGATTAAATGAAGTTGGTAATTGTTATTATCTTTCATCTGATGAGGATGAAGAGAGGGCTGTGAATTTCATTAGCAAATTTGGTTAGCCATACTACATAACTTACTGTTGTCACAATTCATCCACTGAAACACGCCATGTTGTTCTCATAAATTTTTGAAGATACAGCGAGGATTATCAGTTCTGATTATTGATTCCAGTCTACTATAAAGGCAGAATTTGCTTAGGACCAGCTAGTCTCAATTTTAAACTCGTCAAATTCGACCAATTGCAGTTGATTTATGGCATACCTAAATCTCTGAGAATTTTGATGGAAATTGTGACATAATTCATGATCTTCACGAAATATTTTTCTAACCTTGGAAGTCAAGTGCTATACAGTGCACGGGGAATAGTATGAGTAGAATCCTTTACAATGTCTGGGGAGAAGTCACCTCTACAAACTTGGCAATCCTTTATTTTGATTGTTTGGGAGTAATTTTTCTATCGTACAAGTTTATTTGATTTTGATGTCGTTTAAATGAATGAGACCTAATTTTCTTGGTGGTGAGAAAGTGACAATAAATTTAGCATTGAGTTACTCTATCTCATGTGGGAGAGGCTCTCTAGATTTTCTTTACCTTTTTTGTGTGAGCTGATCTTCCTGTGTTCATGGAAAGCCACTCTTTCCACCTCCTTCAACTCTCTGTTTGCTCATTCTGAGTTTTTCTAGTCTATTCTTAATTTTTATTTGTCTTGCTCTTGATTCTCTTTTATTGTCACAACAGCAGCTTTTGTTCTAGCTTCCTCCGTACATAATTAAATACTTTGTTTCATAGAATTCACTCTGGTTGAGTTTTTATTCTCGAGTTAAATAGTCTACCGATAATTTGACTTGAGTGGTGGCTGATTTTAGGGATTCACATACCCCGTGAGAGCTCATTTTTTAGAAGATGTACTGGAAATTACTGGATACAAGATGACCTCATTCAATCAAATAGATGATTATGGTCAAGAGAAATTGTGGAAAACGCAGAGACAGCTAGCACCACGGAAGAAGAAAAACCAGATTACTGCTCTTGTTGAGGTTTGAAACTTCTACTGTCATCTCTAGTAATAACTACTTCTGTGAGATAGATGATGCATGGTCTAATTTATTATATTACTTTTATCTGCAGGATGTTCTTACTAAATCAAGTTTTGAAAATTATAGCTCTAGAGTGCGAGATTCTTTATCATGTTGGACACCTGACTGCATGGGATTCAATCTTATTGAGGCAGTGTTATGCCACATATGTCGAAAAGAAAGACCAGGTGCTGTACTAGTTTTCATGACTGGATGGGATGATATAAGTTGCTTAAGGGATCAACTCAAAGCTCATCCTCTTCTGGGAGACCCTAACAGGGTTCTGCTCTTAACATGTCATGGTTCAATGGCAACATCTGAACAGGTAGGACTGCCTCTGCATATCTCTTCTTCACACTAGTGGTATTATCACAAGGACTCGGGAAAGATTTTTGGATGTGCTTGTTACTCACTTCAACTGCACATGCGGGCACCAATCAGTAATACAGCTCTCCCACTTTATTTTGCCTGGTACCATCAGCTATCATGCTGATGGCTTCAGTGTGAATAAAGTTACTATTATCACAAATAAAGTATGTTGTGGCTGTTTATTATGTTGTTTATTTGCTGTCCCTGGATGAAGATGATAATGCCTTATTAATGGTTGACTTAATTGGTGTTATCAGTGTCTCATTGCCATGACATGTTTGCCAAGTTGAAAATTGCGTCTTAGATGGTGCTTATAGAAAAATCACATGCAGGATGCTGCCTTCAAAATTGATTTTCAAGCCTTATGTAAGTGCCTTCACTTCTTCTAGGACTGTCATACAAAGTAGTGGAAACAGAGGTGGGAAGTGATAAAACTTCCATTCACTTGCTTTCTGAGAACTATCAAACAAGTTAAACGGAAAATGGTAAAGACGATGCTTCAGAATATAATTGAGGGTCAAGTGTTAGGTCGCTACACCTTGTATTAGCTGAATATTGACATCTGCTAGCAAAGAGATTGCAATGAATATGCAAACTCTCCTTTTTGGAACTTTCCTTATGCTTTATCTCTTCATTTTTCTTTTTCCACAGAGACAAATATTTGAGGCACCGCCATTCAACGTGCGTAAAATAATTCTTGCCACCAATATGGCCGAAGCAAGTATTACAATCAATGACATAGTATTTGTTGTTGATTGTGGAAAAGCGAAGGAGACCACTTATGATGCATTGAATAACACACCGTGTCTACTACCTTCTTGGATATCACAAGCATCAGCCAAACAGGTGTGTCTTATCTAACCTTGCTGTTAGTGTGCTAATATGCCCAGAGAGGTATTCCCAGACATTGCAATCATTTACCGAAGAGAAATTATTTGATGGACAGTGTGGTAATTATATGGATCTAAATGTACATTTTCCATATATGGTGGTTGTTATTTTACCCTAGGATCCAAGCCTATCTAACAGTATTAAATTTGTGTGTTGCTTTATCGACTTACAGAGAAGGGGTAGAGCAGGCCGTGTACAGCCAGGCGAATGTTACCACTTATATCCCCGCTGTGTTTATGAAGCATTTGCTGAGTATCAGCTTCCGGAACTTTTGAGAACTCCTTTGAACTCTCTTTGCCTGCAAATAAAAAGCTTGCAGGTTGCCAGTATAGGGGAATTCCTATCATCTGCACTACAACCACCAGAACCACTTACTGTGAGTAAATGGTTACTTTTAGATTCTTATCTTTGTTAATGAATTTACTAGGCTTTCTCTCTCATAACTTTTTTCAAAATCCTCATGACAGGTCCAAAATGCTGTTGACTTTTTGAAAATGATTGGGGCATTGGATGAGAAGGAAAATCTTACAAATCTTGGTTAGTTTTTCAGACTTTTGCATGGAACTATGCATGCTCACTATATGCAGCAGTTTTCAGAATTTTGTTGTGATTGAATTTCAATCATGTTGCCTGCCTTTTATTCTTTCAGGGAAATTTTTGTCAGTTCTTCCAGTTGATCCAAAGCTGGGAAAAATGCTCATTATGGGTTCCATTTTGCGTTGCTTTGATCCTATTCTTACCATAGTATCAGCACTTAGTGTGAGAGATCCTTTCCTTTTGCCTCAAGACAAAAAGGAGGTATTTGACTTTCTCTCCCTTTATTCCTTGAACCGGCTCATTTGGTCATCTTAAATTATCAATCTCTTCATGTACTAACTTCCCTTTTATACTTGTCATACTTGTCCTTGAGCATGATTCATCAACCATATTAAAAACTATTTGCGGCCAATGCTACCATGGGTCTCTAAATAGACTAATCTTGAAATAAATCTGAGCAATTAGAAAGGAGAAACCATTTGTGGATCTGAATGACACTTTGTTCATCCCCTGCGTCCATAAGAAGGAACATTTCGACATGTGGCACAACCTCTGCAGTGCATTTTATGTTTTTTTCTTATTTTATGTTAGATTAGATGTCTGGAAATTTTCTCAACTAAATGAAGCAGTTATTAGTTTCTTCTTCTTGTGTTGCATCTGTGTAATCGAACAACTGACCCGGTCAATAACTAGTCATCTTCCTATTGTGATGCACTTCATCAGTTGATACTTCTGTTAATATATAGTTAGCAGGGACAGCAAAATCAAGGTTCTCTGCAAGGACTACAGTGACCACATGGCTCTTGTTCGTGCATATGAGGGATGGAAAGATGCAGAAAGAGAAGGTTCAGCTTATGAGTACTGCTGGAGGAATTTCCTCTCTCCCCAAACTCTGCAAGCTATCCATTCTCTTAGGAAGCAGTTCAGTTTCATATTAAAAGATGCTGGCTTGGTAGAAGCTGATTCAAGTACTAATAATAAATTAAGCCACAATCAATCACTTGTCCGTGCAATCATATGCTGTGGCCTTTTTCCTGGTATTGCGTCTGTAGTTGTAAGTTCCTGCAAATTGAAAAATTAGCTCTAATTATTTATTGGAAATTCGTGCATCTCTATGACACTATAATTCCTCTTGATATTTGCAGCACAGGGAAACATCCATGTCGTTCAAAACGATGGATGATGGCCAGGTGCTACTTTATGCGGTATGTGAAATCTGCCATTCGTCTCATGTTCTGAGTCTATGGGACGCTTTTATGTTCTTTTGGACTATTGGATATTGTAGATAACTGACCCCACTCGTTCCCTATTTTGGAATTGATATAGATGTGAAACAGATTTTTGTTATGTGTGCTTGTGCTTTGATGAATTGATAGTAATAGATAAATATTTGAATCTTGGAAGTCTTCTCAGCGAGGGCAAAACTGTTTTTTAATTTCATTATGCTGTCCTCCTATCGCTTGATTGTATTGGATTATTTTTCAGGCATTTCTTGAATATTTTGCAAAATTGCTGCTGGAGGATGTAATTTCCCTCTTCATCAGCTGGTTCCTAGGGTATATATGATCTTGTCTTTGAATGCTAGTAATCTTCTTCTGCAGAACTC
Source organism: Eucalyptus sideroxylon (assembly GCA_014182405.2). Lineage (NCBI taxonomy): Eukaryota > Viridiplantae > Streptophyta > Magnoliopsida > Myrtales > Myrtaceae > Eucalyptus > Eucalyptus sideroxylon. The sequence continues at coordinate 56,405,030 of CM024554.2, read as the reverse complement.
TGTCAATGTGAACTACTCAACAATTCCTTATCCATGGCTAGTGTTTGGAGAAAAGATTAAAGTGAATACTGTCTTCTTACGGGATTCAACTGGTGTATCTGATTCAATATTGATGCTATTTGGTGGTGCTCTTAGCCATGGAGTACAGGTGATTCCTGCTGAAAGATAGTCATCTTTCTCTAAAAATATTATTGCCTGGCTCCTTTAATAGCTAAATTGCTTTTTCCTAGGCTGGGCATCTGAAAATGCTGGAAGGGTATGTTGACTTTTTCATGGATCCAAGTTTGGGAGAATGCTATGTGAAGCTTAAGGAGGAGCTTGATAAGCTGCTTCAAAAGAAGGTTAGTCAAAAAATTGATGAAGGAATCTGTTTTTTCTCTTCCTTTTAGTACACTTGTGAAGAATGAAAATCGTGAAAACCAGATGGAAATGTAATATTTACAAGCACATTAGAAGGCTAGAAGTAATGAACTGGACATACCTAAACGAAAGTTCATTCTGCATGCAATGTGAATGCACGTTCTAGAAATACAGCCTTCTATCCATACATCTTCGATAACAAATGAGTGGTCATTTCCTTGATATTGTATTCAGTGATGGCATGTTCACATTCTTGGCTGGGTCCTTAGTTTTTGTAATCTGGTTTATGCCAGCATTATCTTGCCCATGTGCAGACATTTTCTCATACACATCTTGGAATTCTAGAAATCGTACTTCACCTGAGAAGATAAATTGACATAGTCACCTTATTGGTGCTGCAGCTTCAGGATCCCCGCATGGACATTCACAAGGAAGGAAAATATCTTATGCTTGCTGTCCAAGAGCTCGTTTCTGGGGACCAATGTGAAGGGAGATTTGTGTTTGGCCGAGAAAGCAGAAAGCCCAAGGAACCTTCCGATGCCAACAAATTCACAAGAGACGGAACAAATCCCAAGAGCTTGCTCCAAACTCTGCTGATGAGAGCAGGGCACTCTCCTCCAAAATACAAAACAAAGCACCTGAAGACGAACGAGTTTAGGGCGCTCGTAGAGTTCAAGGGAATGCAATTTGTCGGGAAGCCCAGGAAAAATAAGCAGCTTGCGGAGAGGGAGGCTGCTATAGAAGCATTAGCGTGGTTAACTCACACTTCAGACGAAACCCGTGATGAAGATGACAAATCCCCACTTGATGTCACAGATAACATGCTGAAACTCCTCGGCAGACGGAGAAGATCAAAGAGACACCCTCGTTGAGGGCTTGAAAATGCCACTTTGCCGCATTCGGAATCTCATGCGAACCATGGATTCTCAGGCCGGATCCCATGTCATCAAATTCAGGGATGTCACATGGTCCCGGGGCGATGAACTGGATGTGGACAGTTCCAAGCCCGATAGCTTCAGGAGAAGGGATGCCTCCTCGCAGGCGACTGCTTACCAAATACACCGGTTTCCATGCAGTTTTGTCATTCTTTTGTTGTATATATGGGAGGAATAACAGAGATCCCATCGAGATAAGCTTAATACGGTTGTAGCTTGTTCTTCAATGTCGATGTATTTTTCTCAGGAGAGCCGAATATGTAGAACTGTTAACCGTAGGACTCTGGAAGGATTATTATGAAAACCCACCTTAGGTGATAGCAAGGAACAAATCTAAAATATCAAAACATGTTTCAGATTCAATAATTATTCGTGTGCTTCTTCTTGGTGGCAAAGAATTCGTCAATTATGCGGATGTTAGTATACTACCATGCTTTTAACTTATGCTTCTGCTTTTATACGGAGGCTGGCGGCAGGTCTAGGCAAGCATTGCGAAACCGCAAGGGCCGGGATAAGCATTGGGTGAGCCTGGCCCCACGTCCTTCGTCGATGCTACTAACTCTTTGTTTGACTTCGTCGATGCTACTAACTCTTTGTTTGACTGTGAAGAAGGGGTGTCAGGAACCAAACCGAAAACCGAACCGAACCGAAAAATTCGGTTTTTTCAGTTCGGTTGGTTCTCATTAAAAACCGATATTTTTTATTGGTATGGTTTCTATCGGTTAACCGAACCGAACAGAACCAAAAACCGATAATAAAACCGAATTTTAATGGTTTGATTTTCTCTCCCGACTCCTGTCTCCTCTGGACCACTTTCCCGTTTGATGCTCTGTTTTGCCCTTACTCTGTTTTGCCCTGTCTTGCTTCAACCGGGGGGGGATTCCTTGTTCCTTGTTTATGCTCGTGTTTAATGTGAAGGAATCGTTTCTGAGTTGACCTTGAGCATTTTTTGTTTGCTGTATGTTGATTTTGGCTTGAGTTTTTGTCTCGTATGTCTTCGGACGCCCCCACACGGTCGACAACCACTAGATGTTCGACATAATGCCCGAACCAGATCCGTCCTGGCCTCATTCGGTTTAGGCTGAAAACAAACCGAAAAGAAAAAAAGATAAAACCAAAAGCTGATGGGCAATGGAGGGCAGTCGTGGAGGAGAGGAGAGAAGTGGTCTTTCGACGAGAAGCAGTGGAGTCTCAGCGAGATCGAAAAGGCGAGCAGATGGGCCTTGGACTTTGGGTGGCAGAAGAAAGATAAGAAAAAACCAAGAAAATGGGTCTCTGGCGAAGGCAAAGACAGCACCCAAAGTCGCGGAGGAGTCATTGAAAAACGATGATAAAACTTGAATAATGAGAGAGAGATGCTGAGATGCTGAGCTTTTTGTTGGGCTTTTACATGTTTAAGTGGTTTGACTCGTAATGCCGCACGGGTAATCACCATGTCCTGCATCTGCACGCCATCCATGGCCGTCGTCCTCGCCGTTTCCAAGCGTCCCAACTTTTTATCCACTTCATCCAGCAAAAATCCAAAGCCAAAAAAAAAAAAAAAAAAAAAAAAAAACAGAAAAAACCAAAAGCTAAACTAAAAACCGAACGAACCGAACCAAAATTTTGGTTCGGTTCGGTTCAGGAGTTTGTTTTTAATGGTTTGGTTCGGTTCAATTTTTCAAAAAACCAACCGAACCGAACTGTTGACACCCGGTGTGAAGTGATTTTAAACGCACAATTTGAGTGAATGTAAAACTTATAGACCACTTGCTTTGGGAAAAATGATTTGTTTTCATTTGTTTGGCGTGATTTTGTTCTTTACCCGAACAAGAAATCATTTTGCCCTAACTAAGCTTCTTGTTCTCGATCTATGAAAAATATTTTTGTAATCAATTAGCTTTTCGATATTCAAATACGTCAGAAAGCAATTTTCAAAAATAACTTTCCCTCAGTTAGTTTTGTGAATGATAAATAATTTTGAAAAAAATTTCTCAAATTGATCACTTATATTTTTGAAATTATTATTCATTGGAAAATGTTTATAGGGATAGATACATTGAAAATTCTAAAACTTGTCCAAAAGTACAATTTAAATATAAAATTTTCGAAGAGTTTAATCAAGTCTCAAAATTTGTCGAGAAAGACAATCGAGTTTTAAAACTTTAAAAAAAAAGTGCAATTATGAAAGAGATTTGATTGGATTAATTTGCCAAGTTTTACAATTTCATTGTACATTCTTAATAAATTTTAAAACCTCAAAAATGCTTACTTTATATTTTTATTATCGACAATAATTTATGTTCCATGAATAATAAAATTACGTCTTTTATTTATTTTTATAAGTAATACAATCGAGATGGTTACGAAGAATATATTTTCTAACGGTCAAATTTCCTAATTGGCGTTGAAAATGTTTTTCGGGACTAATCGAACAAAACATAAGTTGAGACTAAAATCCCATTTCTGTCTGAAGCCAGCTTCCCCTGATTTTTATCTCCTCCATCTCCGTCCACTGAGCTGAGTTCGTCCTCCACTCTCGGTTCCTTCTCGTTAGCTCGGTAGCGACCGTTCGTCTCCTCCAATGGCGGCCGCCGGCGGCTCTCTCCTCCTCCTCGTTCCCCCGCCTCCCTCCCCGACGGCGGCCCGTCGCGAGCTCCCCGTCGCTTCCCTGTACCGCCGTCGCATCCCCAGCGCTCGCCGCCCGACCGCCGGTTCCCGCCAAAAGCGCGAGCTTTCGGCGCACCTCGGCGCCGCCTCCATGGGTTCGACGGCGAGGGCGGAATCGTCGTCGTCGGCGGCGAGCAGAGAGCCCATGACTCCCCCTTACAATGTCCTCATCACCGGTTCCACCAAAGGTCTGGCCTCTCTCTCTCTCTCTTTTCGCATGCTTTTTATCTCATGGGGCATGAAGCTGAAGTTAAAGCTTAGATTTTTAAAGCGTGGCAGCGAGTGACGTCGGTTCTGGATTGTTCTGTTCTTTCTTTTTTACTTCTTTCGAATTCAGGCATAGGTTATGCGCTGGCTAAGGAGTTCCTCAAAGCAGGGGACAACGTCGTGATCTGCTCGCGATCAGGTCCAGTGTTTCTCCTAATGCACCTATAGTAATTTCACCTGCCGTGACCATATCATGGTTCGCGATGTCTCGCGTGTGGCTGGGGTTCGCTCTGTCAATTTCATGTCGGGTCGAGGTTTTAAGATTGTTGAATCTTTATTCTTTTTATCCAGTGGAGAGAGTGGAATCTGCTGTTCGGGACCTTAGACAAGAATTCGGGGAGCAGCATGTGTTTGTACCTACTCCATGACCTCCTTATCACATATTCTCGCCATACTGGATGTTGCGATTTTTTCTTTTCCCACTCGCGTTGCGGGTTTCGACATCTTCTCAAAGTCCTTTTCTTCCGATTAGGGTACAAAATGTGATGTCCGTGAAGGTCAGGACGTGAAGAATTTGGTAGGGTATGCACAAGAGAAACTGAAATACATCGACATATGGGTATGCAAACTGTCTTCTAATTTGAGTGCTTTTGTATGCATCGTTCCTATGGTGGATAAAAGGTAAAACATGGAAGAATGTGTAAAAGTGGTTTCCTTTATTCTCTCATGCCATGAAGCAGCTCGGGATTTTTCTATATTCCTGAGTCAGGAACAGATGGGTCTGACTCTTAAGAAAGGATTTCCATTTGTGTTCTATTATTCTTAATTAGTCTAGAAACAATATAGGTGATTGAGGACCCATCTTTCCTATAAACTGACACAAGTTTGGTGATTGCCCCTGCTACTTCAACTAAAGGTAGTTTATTAAGTAAGAGGTTGGTCAATAAATATCATGAATTTGTTTTTTGTTTTTGCTGGGAAAATTATTTCGCTAGCCAAAGTGCAAGACAGTACTGACAATACTTCTTATTTTAGTGAAGACTTCTAATTGGCAATATACTCATGTCTGGAATAGCAATCCGTCTAACTCCTATGATTCTTATTTATAAAGTCCCCAACAATGATTTGATCCCTCGCTTTTATGTACTGTGGTTGATTGTTTATCAGAAATCCTTTTTTGGTCACCACCTTACCATCTTTGAGAATAATGCAGATCAACAATGCTGGATCAAATGCATATAGCTATAAAGCACTAGCAGAATCTTCAGATCAAGATCTTTTGTGAGCTTGCTGTCCCATCACTGCTTCTTCTTGTGGCATCAGTCCTGACCATATCATTCCTTCTGATTTATTCAGCTTTTGTCATTTACTTATACTGGTCTACATGTGTAACTTCTTTCTGCAGAGAAGTAGTCACAACAAATTCTCTTGGGTTGATGCTTTGCTGTCGTGAGGTAGTATATGTACAACTATCAGTTCATTTATATTTTTCGTTTGCGGTTCTCACTTGACTAACATCTAATGCTAGGTTGTTTTCTAGGCAATTAAGATGATGCTGAGCCAGCCTAGAGGGGGTCATATTTTCAACATGGATGGAGCTGGTGCAGATGGAAGACCAACTCCCAGGTAAATATGATGTTTTTGCTTTTGAGTTTCATAAAAACCTGCATGTGGACTATCCAATTAAGAACACCAGTTTCTGATGATCTTTTATTTTATTTTTTTCAATAATTTGATGGTGCAACGGGTTGTTATTGCCCCCACCATGTTTGAAGTCAAAAACTTAGTTTTGATTGCTAATTTTTTTTTCCCTGAGAAGATTGTTGTTCTTTATTTTACTGAATTGAAATAGTGGTTATGCTCCTTGATGCACATTAGAATTTGTCATGTTCTGTCCTTTATGCTCCTGGAATTTGTTGTTGACAGTAGCTCTTTAAAGTTATCTTGCTTGGTGACAGTACTTTTTACATCTTGGATGTAGGTTTGCTGCTTATGGGGCCACTAAACGCAGTGTGGTGCATTTAACAAAATCATTACAGGTATCATTTTCTTGTTTCGTATTGATGTTTATTATAACAAGGTATATGAATAATTCTCCATTTACTTCTCATTCTTACAGGACCTATTACGTGATTCATTTGCTTGTCACCAAATTCTAGCAGTATTTCTTCTGTGGTTACGATTCTGTTGGGAAGTTATTTTGTTCCCAGTTCAAGAACCAGTAATGCTTTATAATGGCACAGTACGGCAGCCTTACTGCGTAAAACTAGTCCAAGTCTCATAAAATTTGTGGGAAAAGACTTGTAATATGCATTGATATGCAAATGCTTTCCACACTTATCAATGAACTTCATGACTGACAACAAGTAGCCATTGGTCAATATAGGATGAGCTTGAGCTTGGTGGGTAACAAGCACCTCTCTGTTTGACACTATAAATAGATATATAATTAAGTTGTTTTTTGATTTACTGTTGGATAGTGATTATTTGTCATTTTTCTTGAGGTGGTAAACCCTGGCTGGTATCTATATGTCTTCATACAAAAGAAATGTAATCAGGTCTTAATGCCAGTTTTAACAAGGTTGATGGTGGAATGCTGCTACCTGAAATGTCTCCTGATTACTCACTGTTAAAAAAAATGCCTTTGAGGCTCAAAATTGCATCCATATCTCATAACACCTGACAGAATCTTATAAAAAGAGGGCATATGTTTCGTTTGATGCTTCTGCTTCCTTCAATCTAGCTGTCCTATTCCAGATCTGCTTTCGTATGTTTAAACCCTATCAATACAATGATGGCTTTAAGAAGTGCATTCTATTTGTCTTTCTTTTCTAAGGACCTATGTATCAGACTGACGGGTTCAGAAGCCTTTGATTCCTTTTGCAGGCAGAGCTGCAGATGCAAGACGTGAAAAATGTTTTAGTCCATAATTTATCGGTGCGTTGTTCTCTAAGTTATCTTCTTTGTTTCTTATTTATGCATCTAAACCTTTGTACAAGAGACAAAGTTTGGTCAATTTCCATAAAAGATGTTTCTTTGGACTATTAGAGCTTCCACCTCTATGGGTTGGCGAGTAAATGACTGCAAGGTTTAACACTTGCACATTTTTTTTTTTTGTCCAAGTCATTGTCCTTACAGATGCTTGCTTCTTTGTATCCCATATTTATACTGATACAACAATTGTTATGTTTATCGGCTATAAATTTTGATTGGAATCTGCAGAAAGAAATTTCACCTGTAATGTCACTTTTAAATGTTATCTGAGGCATTCAGTATAGTCAATTTCTTTGCCTTTCTCTGCATGCTCATGCATACTTGTAGGATCTGAAGAAGCTTGCTAGCATAGTGGACCTTATTAGGCAGATAATTTCTCATTTATAGGAGTGCAGTATGAACTTTCGAGGTCCATAACAGGCTCCATAAAGCTTCGTGTCTCCCACAATACAACGTGCATACAGATATGCTTTAGCAGATGGACACAACTTGTTCGACTTTCTGCAATGATTTCTGCCTATTGAAGTTCAAACTTAGTCAGACATGTTATGCACATTTCTCTTGAGAAATGATGAAACTTAGTCCTATTTGGATATATCTTATCTGGGATGATTTCAAGCAACCACTGACTATTACCTCCTAATGAGCTGTTGCAGCCAGGAATGGTCACAACCGATCTTCTCATGTGCGGTGTCACCACAAACCAGGTTTTCGAAATATCATACACTTTTTGGGATGTCTTTTTCCTTTTGGTTATTGGACCACAAAGTAAAATCTTGGTTATTGCAGGCGAAATTCTTTATCAATGTCCTGGCAGAACCAGCTGAAGTGGTAGCATCTTATTCTCAACCTGGAGTAAAACTGTTCTTTGGATTGATTGGTAGAGATATTGGTTTGAAGAGAATTAATTATCAGAGCATGTAGCTTTAGTGAATATGTAGAGTAAATACTTGGGAAGGTCATGCTAAGTAAAAGGTGATGCAGATAGCTAGCTGTAAAATAATCAATTCATTGATAAGTGGAAAACTCATGATGTACATGGCTGAAAGCTTGAGAGCATATATATACTTGATTACTTTCTCTTGTTTGTTTATTCCACGTTTGTTCTTTCCCCTTGTCTTTTTCCACTTACCATTCTTATACTTATTGGTGGATGCTCTGGGAAAATACAGGTTGCCAAGTACCTTGTTCCGAATATCAGATCAGTTCCGACCAATGGATCACAGAAACCCACTTACATCCGTTTCCTTACAGGGATCAAAGCATACACCCAGATATTCTCAGTTCAGTAACCATGCCCTCTCTATGTTCGTTGAGAGCTTGGTTAGATTTCGCATTAAATATAACCTTTGGGGTGTTGGTTCACATATTTGTTCTTTTCTTCTGGCAGAGAATTGCTTTTGGTGCACGAAGAAATAGATACATTCTTGAAGATTGAGGAGCATCTGAGGCAGAATCTGCCACTGATTTCCTGAAGTAAATTCAAGATCTGTTTGTAAATTTATTTTGGTAGTTCCTTGGTTTATTCTTCGATGGAAATCTGTTTGCTTTGATAGTATGTGTAGATTGAGCTCACAGAATTCCGATTCGTATCTCGGGCCAGTCGCCACCATTTACTGGGAGTTGATTCCTACTTTTTTATGTGGAATGATCTATCATATAAGTGAATTTATACTTCCATATGACAAAGCCCTTCTTGATACATCAGTATCAGGAAAAGGAGTTACTTATATGGTCTTTCGAATGTATGTTTGCCCCTCCGTCTTAGATATGAACCGCTTATATTTGTAGGACTGCTACTATTGAGTGCTCCGGATAGTGAATTCTGAATTCCATTTTTTTTTTAAATTTTCTAAAGCATCAGCGTGCAAAAACGTTGGTGCTCGATTCTTTCTGGAAAAGCTGTTTCTCCTCCCATAACGAATTAGATTCGATTTGCATCCTTAATCTCGATCGAATCTTATTAGGACACAGTGATGCTCGTCTGTTTGTCTCAATCTTCAATCAAACCATTGATGCTCGCTTCTTGTGAATATTGAAGGAATGGCACATTTCATTTGGTTTACACTGCACTAGATCGAACAATTGATGCTTTGTTTAATAAATCAAACTTGGTGGATTGAATAATCAATGATAAAAACTAATAGCTTCTATCTCATTATTATCATTGTAAAAAGGAATCGGGGTTAACTGCTGATGAGACTTCACTTGTCCGATATTCTCTGAAATTGTCGTATTTTAAGTGAAGTATAGTAATACAAGTACGGCGTTGCTGATACTATGCCTTTTAGATGAAAGCTTCACTTTAAACTTCCCCTCTCCAGTTCAGCATCATTTCCATCTATTCATGTAAATTAAGGCACGTTTTGTAACAATTTTGTTCTCGGGAATAAATTCTGATAAGAGATGATTATTTTATATTCTGTTCTCTTGAACAATTTCTAAGCACTTTAAGTCGTTTGATAACTGTCTAAAATTTCTGATTCTGGAATAGAATTGTGTTTGGTACATGCACATTAATTATGTTCCAAATCAATTTCTTATAATTTTTAAATATTTTTTTAACTTTTTTTTTCCTATTCTCCTATTATTATTATTCTTTTTCTGGTCGATGACCTCACCGAAGCATTGTTGGCCCTCGGCGAGGCCGGCCTGCCCATCAGCAGCCCAGCCCCGACGAGACTCGGCCTCGCCAATGGTTGGGCTTGCCTCTAGCGAGCTTGCTAGACCGGCAACGGGCGGCGACGAACAATAGTGGTGGGGAACGGCGATGAACGATGGTGCGGGATAGTAGTCAATGAAGAAAAAAAAAAGAGAAGAAGAAGAAGAGAAAAAGGGAAGAATAGTTGGTTTTGATTCTTAGATTTGTTTTCGGAATAAGAATTAATATTTTTTTTTTATTCTTGATTCCGTTTCAAATCTACTTTTGGGAACAAAAATATATAAATTTGTTCTTGGGAACAAAATTTTTATCAAACACGATTTTATTCCCAAACTAATTTTGGAAACAAAAAATCAGAATCGGAGATTGTTTAGATGGTTACCAAGCAGTGCCTTATTTGCTTTTACTCACGTCGGGTCACTTGCTCATTAATGCTCTCTTTTAGTCCATATTAATGCTCTCTGACAAGTGGAGTGCGATTCAAGTTGGCACAGATTTAAAAGAAGGGGGAAAAAAAGTAACCCCCTCTCTCTTTTCTTCTTTCTTCCCAAGAGTATCAACGGAGGATGCTGTTGAATTGGCAGACAGCCAAAAAGGTTCATTTCGTGGGACCTGCGCTACCTGAAGAAGAAAGGGCATCTGCCAGAGATTCATTATCATCATTGGAAGTAGAAAATACAGTTGATTGTTCCTCAGTGAAAGTTGTGCAGTGAAACCGAATGGTCCCGATGCAACTTTCAGAAACACTTGCATTAACTTGTGCTCATCTTCTTTGCCGACCATTAGACATAAATGTGAAAGTCAGGTGGTACCATAATGGGGACTTTGATGATTGATTAAACTGCTCTTCCCAGCAGACTTAAAGAAGCATTTCACTTTTCACAGACAGAGCAATAATGTGCAGCATGCCTTAGCATGTCACTGTGAGTGCTTGCGGTTGTAATTAGTAACTCCTTATACCTTGACTCCTCGGGGGGCTCACTATATGAATCATTCACTGACTTCCTGTAATCAAAATAATGCACATACACTGCCCTTATCGGCTTTCATTTTCAGAGTAGATATGCAGTAGCTTAAAGCCACCAGTTGAATCTTCGTGAAGTGAAATTAAGCAATCTTCGAATTCACCCAATTCTTGATACCGCATCAAACATAGACAAACCGGTACGGTCAATATGATGAAATTCTGCTCATCTTTCATTTAATTGTACATTTAAGACTATTCATTGTGCTGCACTGACGGACAGTACATAACATACATTCAATGACTTACACAAACCAAAAATTTCGTATCTAATTACTATGCACACTACCCTTTGGATAGCAAAACAAGAAGAAACTGGCATCCGGTATATGCCCCTAAAGATGCCAAAAGAATGTGATATCTTACAAAAGTAAAAACACAAAACAGGAAAAAAACACCTTGTCATCTCCGCTGAGGTTCCATCATGGGATTCATTTCTATTTCCAGTTCCCGCTCCCGAAAATTACCAAACTTCTCTGCCGCTCTTGCTATTTGAATATCACAAGGGCTATAATACTGATAAATAACTTTTGCAACAAAGCGGGGAATTAGTGCTGCCACGACAATGATGAGCAAGCATAACCAGAACGCTGCTGTTTTACCAATATGGAAGATGGCCCTGTCAATATAAACAAATATAAAACATTAGGAAAAAATAGGTCAACTCTTTATTTGAGATTAAAAGTGCAGCTTCAATCTTTTCATAGGCATGAAACAGCGAGAGCATCAATTCATTAAGAGTAAAAACAATCCCTAAATTCTTAAAACCTGATGTCTTTCTGTCTGCTTAGTAGTCAGGATATAGCATCATAAAAACGTAGAAACCACCTTAATTTCGTTTTCCACCTAAGCAAGTAATTGCAGATCAGTTACTTAAGATAAGAATCGACCGTGAAACAGGTCTAAATTATGCTACCAAAGCTTCATGATCAAGGTCCAAACATATGGGTATCCTGCATATCATTAGTCGCCTACATTGGTCTATCCATGACTTTCCATTTAAACAATGAAGAGATGGGTACGGCATGAAGAAACCACAATGGTCCCCAGGCAAACAATCAAGAGCCACAAGTTAACCAAGCATAAGTGAAAAAGGAGAAGAGGCCCTTCCATCCGATGAAGGTTGGCCTTAGTATTGGGTGAGAAGTTGCAGATGAATGTGTCTCGCTGCATTTTATGCCATCTGGCCAACCAGTAAAGGCAAATAACTCTGGATATATCAGCTTCTACCAAACCAAAAAGCATGTATCACTATGCTCTTGACAAGGGCAAGAGAGAGTGCTTATGCATATGCATGGTGGGAATATTATGAATACAGGAGGACATACCAGTAACCAAATAAAAATGGCAATGCGTCAATGATGACGACACAAATGCACGTAGCAATAATAGACCCCCAAATGGCTGCATGAGTAACCCATGTCCACCGGATGACATCCATGGCCAAGTGTAAATTGACCACCACAACTGCAGCTATTGTCCAAAGATCTCCGAGGCTGGATATATCAATAGTGCTCATCCGATATGCAAACAGAGGTATCCAGAAGATGGCCACACTTTGCCATATTGTATCCATCATAGTTAACCAAAACAAATTTGTACTGTAGCTCTCTTGCCTTTGCCCTGCCCCATACAGTTGAGGAAACTTGAGAAGAGTCCTTCTGCTGAGATCCTTGTCAAGAATTCCGACAACTATCGTAGGAAATGATGTGTAGATGACAGAATATAACATGCTGCTCCATTCAGTAACTGCTGTTGTCAATGTGAAGCAAGTAAAGAGCACGTACCTGGAAATAATGTACATAGAATTTAGAAACTTTACCCATCACCCCAATAATGGACAAAAGCAATTAAAGGACGATTTATAGAGCTCAAATTCAATGACAGTCTAGTAGCTTCTATTTAGGAAGTTCAGGAATTCACCTACATTGCCATCTGGTCATGTGACTTGACATTTTAAAACTATGACCGTAACGAAATTTTGTCCATGCTCATGAATATCTACTGGGTGAAATAATTCTCACTACATGTTCTAAAACACAGGCAACTAGCTTTTTAACCTACAGGAAGCAGATGGGAGACTCAGTTATTTGAACTGAGGACTGCCAAGAAACTAGACTACATCAACATAAGCACACACACAGCGCAAGCATGCACTCTGCTGTCCCTATGTGTTGAATGCAGCAGAATGGAGGAGTCCAGAAGATTAATACTCACCAAAATAGAATAAATACAAACACCGCATTTCTGTAGAAGTTGTACAATATCATGTAAGCCATCCTTTGATAATTCCAGTGCCCGTGGACTAGTAATAGGGGGACTAAAAAACTAAATTGTCCCATTGCAAAATCTGATGCCATCACAGCTTGTCTGCCCTCTTGCCCAGTAATTCCAACTCCCACGTCAGCCATTTGGATCATGGAAACATCATTGGCGCCTGCCATTTATCCAGTGAAAATATTAATTCATGAAAAATGATCCAGAATTACTTGCTTATCACACTTGTAAACCCTGTTGTTCCTTTCAAAAGCAAACATAATTACCATCGCCAATAGCAAGGGTCAGGTCTGAAGTCCTTTTCTTCACCAGGGCAACGATACCAGCCTTCTGCAGAGGAGCCACACGACAGCACAATACAACAGAACATTTACTTGCTAGTTTGAAGAGCTGCAGCACAACAAATATGAGCAATATCAGCATATAGATAGTGATTTAGAAATTAAAAAGCAGACAGACTTTACAAAAGATTACCTGCTCTTCAAGCTCGCTATCAAGGACATATACAAGACTTGTACCATCAATAATCAAGGCCAGCGAAGTTACAGCAACTCCAGAATTTCCGCCAGTGTTATTCATGAAGCTGGACTGAGTTGTGAGCTTAGTGGACATCAAAATGCCATCTTCCAAACTCTTTTTACACGACTGTTTGGAGTTGCTGTTTATTACTATCTGGGTCATGTTGCTAGTTAGGAGCTTTGAGGAGTAGCCAATCGATATGGCGGTTTCTTGCTTGTCACCAGTCAATACCCAAACCTTGATCGCTGCCGTCCTCAGGGACTCGATGGCTTCCGGCACCCCTTGTTGCAGCTTATCTTCAATTGCAGAGGCACCCAATATGCAGAGATGGTTTTCCACATTGCTCGCAACCTTGCGAAGCAAACCAGCCCTACCCATTAAAGCAGCACTTGCTGCCTCGAAGGCATGATGCCACTGCTCAAATTCTGAAGAGCTTAGTTCTCGCATGGCGACCACAAGTGTTCTCAAACCCAAACAGGAATAAGCATGAAGTTGCTGCTCAGTTGCATGTATCACATTCTTCTCGAGTGATCTATTTATCACACTAAACATGGTTGTATCAGCACCTTTGACAAAGACCTTCACTGTCTTGTCAGGGAATCCCAAGATGACGGACATCCTTTTCCGGTCACTATCAAACTCATGCAGACCCAAGACATTAAACCTGCACTGGCCATTAGGGTGCATTGGACAAAAGGAAGAATTAGTATGGTTCAATTTCATGGCACGTTTCACAAATAAAATACATCAACTACTAAAACACCCAGCACTCATGCAAGTGTGGAAATCCA